>OZ017742.1:117823791-118507958 GCA_963969285.1 Odontomyia ornata
AAATTCGCCAGTGCCGTACACTGAATAATTGCGATTTTAAGCTACTTTGTTAACATATCCAAGACGGGGCGGTACCGTATGGAAAAAAAGAAAAGATATCTACACCGTTCCGCATTCTTGATTTCGACACATTATTTTTAAATACACACAATAATTTTTCCCTGGGCTTCCTCCTCCAACACTGCTTTCGCGGACAATTACAAATCTTCTAACTGGCTCTTCGTGTAGCGGTTTCGTGCTGCCTTCAGCAGCCTTGATTTCAACTCTCAATCTTTTGTCGCAACTAAATTACTTCATTATGACTCGATATGTAATTAAATTGGATGTCAGTCAATTGTACACCTGTACCTGTACTAACAATGTATGAACGCCGCGACGGGAATCGATGTTGCAGCCACCAGACAATGTTCGGGAACGCTCCGCAGCTTCGACAATAGACAGTCGATTTTTGGTCTCAAAGGCTTGCGGGCAGGTGGTAATTTGATAGGTAATTTATGATATGACTTAATGAATTTGGCGTGTGGGATCGCCACGCCAAAGTGCGCGAGGAAAGGGTGCAAAAAATTAATTGATTGGAAATTCTTGGAGGAGAATTAATTTGAAAAAGTTAAAGAGGTTACCATTCAGTAGTGGGCTGCGCGCTGACTAACCAAACAACTGGTAAATTAGACAGGGTGGAGGTCTTTGAATAGATACCATGGTCAAGGCTTCTTTTTCATGGTCGTAACCTTTCTAATGAAATGAATGGAAAAAAACTTGCATAGTTTTGTGGCATACCGACATTTAAAGTAATGATTGCTTCGAATAAAGTTTAATAAGTAGGAACTAAATTTTTGGATAATTGTAGGCAATTATTGGTTGACCCATAAAAATGAGTGCTAGCTCGTTATTTTCAAACAATGCTTTAATTAATGATTGGTATTGTTTACCTCCTTGTCTAGGCCTTGTTATGAGATGAAATATCCGGGAAGAAAGTATTGCTTATAAAGTGTACACTTGCTTATGACAAAAAAATTAAACTTGTCGGTTTCTGGAAATGATTCAAAACCCGAATAAATTTATTCCGCTGGCTTTCCATTCCAGGAACTCCAGACAAAAATATTTCAGCAATGTTTCTTTTTCACAATCCATCGATGATTACCAGGTTATTTCTAGCCTAAGAAAGTTAAACATGCATTGTTGAGAGCCAATAAGAACAATTTTTGCCCGGTGTTTTTATAAATTTTAGTCGATTAAAATAATCAGTGGAAAAAAGCGTACCGAATTCCTCAAAGGTAAGTTCTTGCTTCCAACAAGTGGACTTGTTGCTCGCGCATGGCATTCCTATGTTTTATCTGCATACCTGTTCATGCACTTCATTAAAACTAACGTCATACTAATTAACAAAATGCTAGTGCTAATGCGATACATATTTAAACTGCTCACTGATCGACTAATTAGATAGTTTAATCACATGTCGCGTATATCTATATGCATGGACCTAACTGAACTGACACATTACTAAGTTATGTATATATTACGGATTCAAGTCAAAGCAGACCGCCCAGGGGTTCAATATGTTTCGGCAACCTGTCGAGTAATTGACTACAAGTACGCGCTAATTTTTTTCTGCCAAGGAATTTATAGTGTATCGATTAGTGAATAAAAGTGAATGATTTAACTGTTAATTGGCTTTATCAAGAGATGAAAAAAATTTTAATAAGCACGTACAAGGGTTCAAAGCTGGTTAATCGACATTTATGCTTGTCAATCAGAATGTATAATTGAATTTTTTTTTGGAAAACTGCTTGCTATATGTATTGTTGAATTGACGCCATGGTCTTATGGTCAAGTAGTAAAATCAATAAATTTTACCTTTAATATTTTGTTAATTTAGCTTAATACTTCAATCAGAAAAACTATTTCGTAATATTTTCATTGATATTTTAAGAATTGCAGGTTTAAAAGATCATTCTTTGTTAAGGAGAAGTCACGATTGAAGTTCTCGAAAATATTTCAGAAGGAAGTATGTCATAAGAGTGCTAAAATTCGAAATCGAAAATATGCACGTTAAGGAGAACTGTTTAAGCGTAAGGTAAAACCTGGTAGTTCCAATTGTGTTATTTTGAACTTATCATAAAGAAGATAAAATGGTAAATGCCAGCTTGACTAAACATATCAAGTTAAAATTCACCGTTTTGTTGTTCATATTACCAAAAGCTTGGAGCATTTTTAGGGCTGCGTGAATTGAATTTTCCAAAGACCTACTAATACAATATCGAAAATGTGAGCGAATTTGTATATCACTAAAATAACGAGAATCACTAATGAAAGAGACGAAACACGCCGAAGAATACAGCTCGCAAATAAAATATTTTATTCAGTTTTGATGATCTTGAAGACCAGCTGCATATACACGAAAACAAAACGCCAAGTATCTGTGATAAGACATGTGTTATGCTATAGGTGTGAAACATGTGCCCTAACCCAAGCATCTCTAAGTATATTGAACGTCTTTGAGCGACGGGTCCTGAGGTAAAAAATGGGAGCGAAGCCAGATGGGGATCAATGGCGAATCCCATACAACCAAGAGCTGTATGAAATTTTTGACGAGCTGGAAGTGTAAACGATTGTAACAGTGCGGAAGCAGCAATGGGCTAGCCAAATGTATGGTATGGAAGAGCAACGGATACACTGTGGTGAAAGTAGGTATATTAATGTCCGTGTAAGACCGCAGCGATGGTCTGCTACCTCGGCAAAAGAGGGTGGTAAAATCCGCCGAGACTGGCCTTGTCTAGGGACGCGTGAATGTCGACCGAAGTCGAAAAGGAGGTAACCAATTAAGGGTTGGAAATTGCTGACGCAAAGGACAAAGTGGAACTGAGGAAGGCAGACGGACTTAGGAGGACTTCGTCCTCACCCAACGATTCCTATGGCCCACAAATAAGAGTGGAGCATCCAGACGGAGGTGGTGCCCCCTTGCATCCTCCCCCAACCGAATCAATATCCAAACGTAGAGTTGGCTATATATTTCGCATTTGAGTGGAAAACTCATACAAAGATTATTTGCATAAATTTTCCCATCAAATGAGAAATATAGACGTGGCCAATTTATGTTATAGAATCATTTAATCGAATCACATAACTCTATACCATAAAAGGGCACGTGAGCGGAAGGCCACTCTACCCGGCAAGAGCCCCTATTAAACAGCGAAAAACGGAGGAGCGCGCCCGATGGCTAGCCCATATTAGTGTAGGAGCCTGCCATCGATGCGGGTCCTTTACCGGGTCTGGTACAACAAAATGGAAAGACCGAAGTTTATAATGTTTAACAATTCATTGTATTATTCATTAACGACTTCATATTACTATAATTCTAGTGGATTTAACAGTATGATTTGATATGCTGCTATGCATTTAAAACTGCCTTACTTGTTGACATATATGGATATAAAATTAAGTTTCGACTTTAATGTTGAAAACGAAAATAACTACCGAAGAAATCATGCACTTGGAAAAATAGTAAGATAAGATAATAAAATGCGAAATTCGGAATCTATTGTGAATGGTGCTGTTATAGCTGATCTAGTTGGGATGTGATTAAATTTACATTTAAGATGAAATAAATGGAATCTTCACTTAGAGAAAAAGTCATAGTAATATCGGAGCTTACACTTGTTTTATAACTAATACTCCTTTATCGATTCATTAGAAAAGGCTTAACTTAAGCTAGAAATATTTCGTTAATTTTAATATTTTTGATAACAATAAAATAATGTCATTGCATAGATTACTTCGAATAAAAATATATGTAAATAATTTTAAAAAGATTTAAAATTAAATAGCGATAGATATGTCTTTCTTGAAAGAATTTCACTTTTCTCAATAAAAATACTCTTGTCACAATAGCAAAATACACGTTTCTCCTTTTGCTTTGCAATCGAAATATTTTTCAAACATTTTATTATGATACCTAGCCCTGAACCAGCCGTATTTAGCATTAAGAACAATTTTTTGTGGCTCTCACGCCCGCATAAGGCAAATTAATATCGTTTTCCAGCATAATACATGTAAAATCTGAATTCTTTTGACAAGTTAGTTCTTCATCAGAATAAAATGAGGAATCTTTTGGGGTTAAGATTGGGCATGTATATTCGTTTTAGTTTTTATACCTATTTCACCCCATGTATGTTTTGAAAACTGCAATGAATAAATGCTTTGAAACTGGCGCAAACGTCTTTAAAATTCAATATTTACAACTTCGACCAATAAGTTCTAGTACGTTTGCTTACTCAAAATCGCGTTAAGCTCAGTTTTTACTATTCCGTGTAATATTTTGATGCATCTTGTTTAAAATTTAGAAGAGGTTTAACGAATATTTTATTTATAATGCACCCTACCGTGTAAAAAAGGGGTTTTAGCTGTCTCAAATTCACAGTAAAGTCAAAGTCAAAGTCAAAAGCGCTTTATTTAATACTAATCGTTATAAATTTTAAAAGAATATAAAGCAAAATCCAAACAATAACAATAGAAAACTTAATGGCCCTAATGGCTCTCTAAATTTGTACGTTATCATTAAATACATTTAAGAAAAAAAAACTATAGCAAATTCAAATCAATGAAGATTCTTACATATTTTTACAATTCAATTGGAAAAAGGAGAAAAAACCAACCAACACTATTCTGAAATTATTTATAATCTTAACACTACAGTGAACTTTGATCCTACACCTAATATGTTTTAACTTAATTCTAATAAATGCAATCAAAAACTTTATCTTATACTATAAAAAATCTTTAACAATGTTCTTAACCTAAGCGTTAAACCTTATCTCTAACCTAATATAATAAACATAATATAAACCTAACCTATACCTAATTTTTAACAAAAATAAACAATAACACTAAATGTAGCAATAATGAGCTGAAACTCAAAAACTAAATAACGAAAAACACCAAATTTGAAAAATAAGCACGAATAATTTAGACATTGTCATTCAGCCACCAATACCTGGATTGCGCCGTCTCAACTCGATCAGCTTCAACGAATCTAGCAAATGAGTATCTCCATTGAAATCGTTGGTCTCCTGAACTCAAATTAGGAGGATATTTTATCTTCTTATCGGTGGCCCGTCGATATATGTGATATATGACTGGGACGCCTTCAGAATCAAAAACATATCGATTCATGTCCAAATACACGAATGCTTCTGGAGGAATGAAGCCAGTAGCGAGGCAAGTCGCTATATACCCGTCTGTAGGGTGGAACGGCTGTGAAATCCAAGGGTTTTCACTCACAGTCACAGATCTTGCGATATGATTCCGAAGAAGCTTCAATATGAAGATATCGACCCTCGTCACTTCAGCAGTTTGATAAATTCTTCTGTTCGATATATCATGTTTCCAATCCGTTTCAGGCTTTCTGTACAAACCAGTACATGCACGAAGACATTTCCTTTTAAAAACTCTTAATTTTTCCATAGTACTAGCGCTCTGGTTGTACCAGATCTGACATCCATAGGTCAAAACTGGTCTAACCAGTGTCTTGTAACAGATAATTTTGACCTTTTGATCAATGTATCTGGAATGAAAGAGTTTTCGAAGGGCCATGACTACTTTAAGTGCCTTACTGAGCATGATTTTCACATGCTCAGTATAGTACAGATACTGATCGAGATAAACACCGAGGTATCGAACACAGGATTTATGTGGAACCCGTTCAAGACTACCCTCACCAGCCATGATGTGGAAATCTTTCCAATTACGTTTCAGGTCTTGACTGACCCCCTGCAGAGTTGTTCGAAACAAGATTGTTTCACACTTTTGCGCATTGATTTTCATTCGCCAATTGTCAGTGTACAGCTGTACATCATTGAACATTTTTTGGAGATTGCTTTTCGGTCTGCCGTATAGATGATCAGATCATCAGCAAACGCTACCAATGATCGCGTTGGCGAGACGTTAAAATCAAAGCCGTCCAATAGCTTGCGAATGAATATTGAGAAGAGCAGAGGCGCAGTAACTGTTCCCTGCTGTAGACCATTCAAGACCTTGAACTCGCGCATTGTTGTCAGATTTCCATCAGTTACAAAAAACGATTTCCCGTATAACATATTACACATCATGGCGACAAGGTGTCTGGGGAACTTGTCCTGAAGGAGTTTAAAAATTAGTCCATCTAACCATACCGTATCAAAGGCTTTCTCGATATCAATGAGACATGCTCCAACACATTGTCTATCATTTAGTTGCCAACAGATGTCTGAGGTTACTTTCGTTATTGCATCAACTCATTTTCCTCAATGTGGGCGTTTAATGCTCTGTTGAGTATCACTTCAAACACCTTGCTGATGTTAGGCAGCAAGCTGATTGGGCGATAGCTTTTGGGGCATGAAGATTCTTTTCCTTTCTTCAAGATCGGAAATACCTTAGCCTTTTTCCTCTCATTTGGGAAATATGAATTGCTCAACATGTTGTTGAACAATATGCAATAGTTCCTAATAGCAACCTCAGGCAAATGTCGGAGAACTACATTTGGAATGCCATCAGTACCACATGATTTCTTGTTGTTTATCTTGCGAAATATGAAACACAAGTCTTCATAGCTGACAAAATAATCAATAAGATTCAAGCTCGGTATGAGGTCAGATGTTAATGTTTCATTGAAATGAAGAATTGATTGGCCGTTCAGGCTTAATTTGAAGTCGGAAACTTTTGCTTCAACGACCTCTGAAAAAAATTCGTTCCCTCTCTCAGGGTTTGGTAGATGAACCAATTCAAAATGTGTTCCAATCAAGGCAAGTTTATCCAATCCTTCACAAATAATCCTGTTTCCATTTCTATCCGGAGTCTTACTATCAATTTCGATACCAGCCCTATCGAGAAGATTTATTTCATCACTAGTGACTTCAAGATTCGATACCTTCACTCGAGACTTCTTGCGGAATATGCTATTCACTTTCGCGAACACGCCGTCTGGGTCCTGTGGGCTAATACCCCTCAATTTTTCCGCTCATTAATTGCTGACCTCACTCCTGAAGTATGACCGGATTAAGTTCCGGACATTCTTCAGATGTATTTTCAATTTCACAGTATATATGCTAAAATTTCAACTTATCGTCTTAATTTAAAATAATTTAACGTAATTTTTGTACATGCTCATTAGAGGTGACAGTATGTTTTCCTTGAATTAAACATTGTGTGCTCAAGTTTGCACCACTCTTTTGAAATAGAGGGGGTAAAGTTGTATATATTGATGTCACTATTAATGTCAACAACTGAGGCGATTTTGAGTACAAAGAATGCGGTTGACTAAGCGACAAACTATTCAATGATGAAACTGGTTGTGGAGAAGATGTAAAAGCTTCTTCGTTAGGACGTTGCCACCATTATTTACAGCACCCTGCCGAAATTGTTGTTGCTGACCCTTTGAGATGGGTGTCGAATTAGGCACTGTGACTATTTTATAAAATCCAGTTACCAAAGGATAAGGAAGACCGTCTACGCGACTGTTGACGTTTTGTCCATTATTCACGTTAAATTTTCCTATTTGTTTTCGAAGTTTACAAAAAAAAAATGCAGGGAGAAAGAGTATGATTTGGGTAATTTCTGTAGGGTTGTGTCCGTTTTTGGACATTACACTAATGTAATCTAATCTTTTATTGAATAGTCCACATCAAAATGGATGGTTCCTAATTACCCGGAACCCAGATACAATCAGACGTCTGCTAACAACTTATTTCTCAAATACATTAAAACTCGTATTTGTTTAAATACCTTCCAATAATCGCCAATGCTGTTCAAGACTATCATGTGGGATTGGCGCTGATGATATATTCGACAGTGGCAATCACGAGGACGAGAGTTCACCAGAAGCAGAGGTAGCTTTTGCATTGGTAAAACCTGTACCTGTCAATAACGCTGCCGCACTCGCTGGTCTTTATGTTGACGTTTCTGGCTATCGACTGACTTTAACGGGACTGTCCTTTGATGTTGTACCCACTATTGTGGCTGCTGCAGAACTCCCTCTATCGACAGTTCTTCCGATTTCATTCAGGTGTTAACTAGCCACCACTATTTCGATCAGTGCACCTCGTCACTTTTTCTTCGTCGGAAAACGCGCCCCAAACTTTGACAAATCGATTCGAGACCAATCGATGCAACACTACACCACTGCGAACAAAGAACTACGTATACAGTTATTTTTCTCTCGACTTATCTTTGCAACGATTTCCTCCTTGGAAGCGTTTTTTCCCAATTAACGAAGGCCACAACGTCCAACACTATTACCGACTATTCAATTATTCTGCGTCCACTCGCAATTGAATCACCCGGGATACGTCAAATTGACTAAGGCGTCAATTCATCCACTCAATTCCATTCCATTCGCCAATCTAGTCCACCGTTGACATATATGTTACTAGAGCAGCGTTCCTACACTCTAAATTTTATGTATCAGATTTGAATTTTTTTTAAAAACTAAATTTGACCGAAGTAAAGAAAAATGAAGAGGGTTTGAAATAGTAATAAAAGCTGAATCTCATAACGAATATAATTAGACGGAAACATTAAAATTTAATATGAAGCAAAGTTGATATAAAATTACATTTAGTAATCATAATAAGGAAAATTACTTTACAAATTACAATTACGAATGGAAAAAATTACATATTTTTTTTAAATCTGCCACAACATTTTCAGTAGGGGATAGGAAAGTTTTCGAGCAGTTTTGTGTGACTGCTTGATGAATACAGGGCAGCTAATTTTCTCGCGATCCCAAGGTGACAAGGATTGCGAAAAAGGAGCTGAAGGATCTGCAGTTGAAGAAACGATTGTCTTCGGGGCCGGAACGTGAAGTGGGATGATTGAAGAAAACGATTAACGGACGGACAGACTGGCACGTATATTTACGTTTTGCTGTGAATATGTAAACTTGGCGCGTGGTTAAAACTGAGCACGGATGGACAAAACAGACGTATATATGTAACTATCGACGCAGGTCTTTTGCGTGATATACCCCGACTTCTTTCTCCAATAGGTCGGTTAGCAGGTAACGATTGCTCGTGGGGCTCCAGCGCAACGACGAGATCTCTCAAATACTTCAATTGCTGCAGTAGCCTGTATGATTTATTACGGCAAATCATGTACGAGACATCGGTGACGGAATGATAAGACAACCGCAGAGCGCAAGCGATGGCGGACAATCTGCGGTCCCAATCCTTCTGAGTTGGATAGACATAAGAACGGATCGTGGCTAAAAGTGTGCAATTCAAGCATTCTGAGGCGTTAGACTGAGGAGAGTATATGGGCCTCAGTTAGTGTTCGACGCCGTTCTATTCGAGTAGGCCCATAAACTGCCGAGATCTGAACTGTACTCCGTTGTCCGAGTACACACTTTCTGGTACCCCGAACACGTGGAATACTCGACTCTCTAAAAATTTAACGATGGATGGAGTCGTGAAATTGCAAATAGGTTCCACTAGTGGAAATTTCGAGAGCTGGTCTAACACAGCGATAGCTCCGGTGTGTCCCATAAAAGAATGAGGATACGCGCTCCGAAACGTTGAGTTGGCCCATAGGAGGTCGAAAAGGCTATTTGGGCGCTTGAGTGCTTTTACAGGTCTCACAGGCGCTCACGTAATCTTTGACCTGGAATGACATTTTAGGACAGAAGAAGTATTTCTTAAGTCGCCGAAGCGTCTGACCAAAACCACCATGGGCGCTTAAAGGATCAGATTGTGGGTCATTTCCACTCTCTTCTCCTTACCATGGATCACCAGTGGCGTATTCATTTCGTATATACACGTAGCCGTCTATCATTTCAAATCAGGCAACTGTGTTTGTTGGGTTACGATAGTTTGCCTCAACTCTTTGTAGCTGTCTGACTCAAAATCTAGGCTGTCTAAATCTATCTCGATGGGGTCCTCGTCATTCATTGTTAATTCGGCTCTCTCGGGTGAAAACATTCGCGAGGGACTATCGGTGTTTGATGCAAAACTTGCCACAAGATTTTGTGTAGGGGCTAGGAAAGTTTTCGAGCAGTTTGCTTGTGTGACTGCTCGAATATTACAACAAAAAGATCCCCGTTGGCAGCACCAGCCGAAAAGGTAAATTTCTCGTATGTATCGTAAGATTTCAGAAAAGAATTTAGCTTGCGTACTACTAAACTTCTTACTGCAATTTTCTAACCACATGGGCATTCATTGACATGAAAAGAATCTACCGACGCTTATATTTAAAGACCCTTTATAGAGGTGCAAATATTTTGCTCATTCAACTGAGTTGCACATTTATGGATCACATATTGAACATCGGCAGGTAATAAATTGTTATAAACATATAAATACAGGTATTGTCCTTCGCACATTTGCTGTTTTCACTGTGGTTACCACACAAAGGTGATAACTTGTCGGCTTAAATAGCTCAAATAGATGATTTCAAAAGATTTCCATAAAAGTTTAAACAGCACTTGCGTTGCTATTAATATAAATATTTTCAATTCTTTTCTGAACCATCAGGGGCCGCCATTTTGAATTTTTATTGAAAACGGCTGATAAATATATTAAGCTGTAAATTTTCGACTTTTTCATTTTTCATCCGATTTGAACAATTTTTTTGCAGGTTAAATTAACTTGTTTTAATAACCTATGATTTCAAATTTCATCGTAATCTATTGAGAAACTTGGCTGCTAGAGGGCTACAGAATTATAAAAAAATTTGAGTCACCCCCCTGCATTGGGAGGCCCCCCTTAAACACTAAAATATTTTCCTGCACTGCAAATTGTGAGAGGCACGACTTTTGACCTACGTAGAAAATTTCCTCATTCTAGCTCATGTGGTTTGTAAGGAAACTTACTGTGACACACGGACAAACGGATGGACGGACGGACAGACAGGTCACGATTTCATAGTTTTTTAGGGTACTCTAAAAATATTTTATCAATATCCTAAAAATGGTCTGATATACTTCCAAGTTAAGTGATTTAAAACGTTTCCATGAAAAATAGTCATTATTTCAGTTGCTACTAAAATAGCGAATTGTGCTTACCTTCTGACCTTTGGGGGCCGCCATTTTGAATGCATGCATTTGATTTTGGATTATTTTAAATCTTTGTATGCTAGGACCTCATCAATCAATGTGCCAAATCTCGCCCAAATCGGAGTTTCACTCTAGACAGGGCAAAATAATTCAATTTTTAGTGAAAATGGCAGCTAAAAATATTACGTTTTAAAATTTCGACTTTTTATTTTTCATTCGATTTAAAAAACTTTCTGCTTAGCACAAAAAATTAGTACAAAGATCCATTACCTCACGTTTCATCTAAATTCGTTAGAAAATGTGACCGCTAGAGGGCCACGAAAACATGAAAAAATCGCATATTTAAACCGCCGCCAGTTTGAAAATTGCATATATATGTTCACCAAAATGTCAAAGTTTCTAGATCTAATTGATCTCTATCTTGAAATCGAGTTTCATATACACCGGATAAAAATTGCGACTTTTAAAAGACTTTGAAGCTTTGAGCTTCAACTGACCGCCATTTCGTTTTACTGCGACCTGACCTGCAGTTTTTTTTACATAAATCTTTAGATACTTATAGTTTCTATCAAACTACCGAATTTCATTAACATTGGTGGAAAGCTTTGGTCCAAACTACAACAACAAAATTTTGTGCGTTTTTCGACATTTGAGTGGCCACCATTTTGTTTCAGCCGAACCATCAGTGTACCAAATTTCATCCAAATCAGAGCTATACTTTGGTCCGAACAGAAATCTAAAATCGCCGCCATTTTGTTTTCGCCTGGCTGATATAGGTGGTTCACAAATTTAACCGAGATATTTACTCAATACACCTTTGCTGAAAATTTGGTGAAAATATATATATATATATATATATATATATATATATATATATATATATATATATATATATATATATATATGTATATATATATATACTGCACTTACCTTCTGATATATATATATATATATATATATATATATATATATATATATATATATATAAATATATATATTTACATATATATATATATATATATATATAGATATATATATATATTTATATATATTTATATATATATATATATATATATATATATATATATATATGTATATATATATATATATATATATATATATATATATATATATATATATATATATATATATATATATATATATTATGTATATATATATAAGATACTCTCCGCCTAGAGTAAATAAAAGCACAGCTAGGAGAAAGGAGAGGAAAAAACATGCAAAGCAAATAAAAACTGCACAAATGAGAAAAAAAATTACTAAGAATAAAGAAGAAGAGATTTGACATATTTTTCATAAACTAAGTATGAGAGGGGGAAAGGCCCAAGCTGAGGGTTATCATGATTACGTTGTTTTTTAAGCATGGATGAATAAAAATATATCAAGCGACGCGCGAGTAGAACATCAAAGATATTGGTAAGTCTAAAAAGTATTGTGCCTGTTTTGTCATTTTTCGATTGAATATTTCTTTTATTTAAAATGGATTTTATTTAAGTACATACTGTCCATTACTATTTACGAACTTTTGCAATTTTTTGGGTAGAGCCATTATTCCATCTGCCTAGAACTTCTGTGGTTTATCGACGAAAAACTTGGCCAAGTGATTTTCACAGTCCCTTTTTCGAAGTGAATTTCTTTTCATTAAGGAAGTTTTACAGAGACCGAAACAAATGGTAGTCTGATGGTGCAAGGTCTGGTCTATACGGTGGATGCATCAAAACTTCCCAGCTAAGCTCTGTCAATTTTTGCCGGGTCATCAAAGATGTGTGTGGTCTGGTATTATCATGATGGAAGATAACGCCCCTTCTATTGATCAATTCTGGCCGGCTTTTGTGAACTGCTTGTTGCAATCTGGTTAATTGCTGACGGTACAAAGTCAAATTGAGTGTTTGGCCAGGTTCTACAACCTCATGATACACAATTCCCTTCCAATCCCACCATACACACAGCATAATCTTATTTAGTGTCAATCCTGGGTTTGAAGTCGTTTGTGATGATTCACCTTTTTTTGACCATGATCTTTTTCGAACGATATTCTCGTATCTTACCCAATTTTTATCGCCCTTAATTATTGTTCCAAAAATAGCTCGATTTCATTGCGTTTTATTAGCATTTCGCAAATGGAAATTCGGTCGATCAAATTTTTGTGTATTACTTCATACGGCACCCAAACGTCGAGCTTCTTTGTGTATCCAGCCTTACGCAAATGGCTCAAAACTGTTTGGTAATGAATATTCAGTTCTTTGGCAATATTCTGGCTGCTTATGTGTCGGGCTTCTTCAATTTTTTGTAAGATTTCATCGACTTTTTCAGTGGTTTGTCGACCTGAGCGATGTGCATCTTTAACATTAAAATTTCCAGAACGAAATCGAGCGAACCTCCTCTTGGCTGTGGCTTTTGATAAAGTATCTGAACCGTAGACACCAAAAATTTTTGACGAGCCTGCGATGCATTCTCTCTTTGATCGTAGTGATATTGTAAAATATAACGAACTTTTTCAGAAATCACTCATTTTTAAATGAATACAACTTTTGACACAAATGACGAAATACAAAACTGTGCATATGGAAATTGTAGACTGGAGTGTCACCTTTCAAATGCATTTCAGTTTTCCTCTATTTGGTTAGTATTGCCCGATATATGACAACAAATACCATTTCGTGACTAAAAAGGCTCAATACTTTTTAGACTTCCGAATATTAGACGATCTTGTAGAACGTGTGACGCGCCTCACTGGTACCTGGTTGACTAAGCTAGTATCGAGCAGATTATGGCAAAGCCTTTAGAGAAAACATTCATCAACGTAGACTTTGTCATTCGCCAAGCACTCGGAGGTCATCAGAAGAAAAGAGAGTAGATAATTGGTTTTTTTCAAATTTTATTTGCTTTTGCATTATCAATTTAGTTTGATTTCAGGTTGGCATTAGGGTTAGTTTTTTATTTTTTATAGTATTTCCTGGAGACGTCTGATTTGATTTTTCTTAATTTTGACTAGAATTTGTGGGTTATTGCAGTGCAAAATTGTTTTTTTAAAGCTATATAAAACGCCCATGCGATATTAAAAACAATTTTTTTAATTTTTCAAAATGAGCTCTTCCTTTCCCTTCCCTTCTCTTTCTGGTAGGTTTTAGTGTGAGGTGGCCCAGCATGGATAGAGGATTTCCCAGAAAGTCTCACGTCGCAGGCTGAAAGCTAGTCTGCCTCAGAATGCCACCCAGGGTTAAAGATTTTTCTGCCAAATATTAATGTCTGCAACTGCGATAACTTCCGTGGTTGCAACAAGTTTTATTGTAGAAATTACGAACTTTTATGCGAAAGTTGACTTGAACACTACCTAACTTGTACGAGGAGTGAGGACGAGCTGCCCATAATTATCTTTCACCAAACTCATGTATAAGGTCTCAAGGTGCTGGTTCACACAAGTGACAAAGGCGTTGACTGAGACGACCAACATATGGCGTACATGTTTAGAGCAGGCCAATATGTTTCAAAATGGAAAAAACTTAGTCCAGATATTAATTCAAAACCTTTTTTTTAAGAATTAATCAATTATTCATGTCGTCATAGTTATATTGGATGGTTATTGGATGATGCAGCCTGACTGAAAATTCTGTAATATAATTTAGAAAGATGGAATAGAGGAACTAATTAGCACTTTTTTGGGTTTTGTTAAAAAAAATTTACAAAAACCTACTAATTTTGCATCCTGTCTTTCCGTCTGTAAGTACAGCTGCCCGTGCGCTACAACATGTTTTCTCAAAAATTATAGAAGCCACAAGGCCTAAGCTTTGTGGGAAGGTCAAAAGTGATAGTTTCTCGAGATTTGGGGGTTGTAAAACATTTCAAAGCATTTTAAAGGGAGTACCCTTACACGTTCCTCTGAAATTTTTTTATCAAAATTGGCATCAAGTGAAAGGCCTCGATTAGCACTTTTAGAATCTGGAATAAAAAGTCATTTTATGCATCATGGGGTCAAGGGGGAGGCAAAATATACGAACGATTTGCGTCCTCCCTTCGCAATTGGACGCCGTTGAGCCGGAAAGTCTGAGCCAACCACGGAGGAAGGGCTTTATGAGTTCAAGGGAGGCAATCACTTCAGAAACAAAACGAACTCAACTTTGTTAATAAAACAAGGATTCGTCAATTTAACTTTTTCTCTCCAAAAAACAAAAAAGCTTTTACATTTTGTCCACTAAAATCAAAATTTAACCTTAAAGTTCTAAAAATTTTATAGTTATAACGATTAATATAAGATCCTCATCCTTGCAAAAATTTATAGAAAACAGATGATAATCAAGTAAGTTAAAGCCACTCCAATTCTATGGAATCACAACAACAATAATACGTGTTGATGTTTGATACATACTTCCAATCGACCTAGGCACTCTTAGTTTTTTCGGAATTTCATGAAAATTTGAGGAATAGGGTTTAATTTGAATACGTTCAATTAACCAAGCATTCATAAAAAATACTTAAGCGGAAAAAAATGGCGGCTCTCATAAGCTTTTGAAAGAAACGCTGCATCTATAAGATGGATTTAAACGATATGTTACCTTCTTCTCAGCACTAAAGCCCCTCTCGAGCCTTTGTTTCCTGCAAATAGCACCCCCAACTGTCTCGGTCCATTGATCGAGTCCACCAATTTTGAAACCCGAGCAGCGACAAACTGTCTTCGTTGACCGAGTCAGACCAGCGTTTCCTCGGTTTCCCAACTAGTCTCAGGCCATCAGTTCTCCCAACGAATACCTTTTTGGGTATCAGTTGTCACAGTCTTACAATCGTTGAGACCTCCGGTTTGTCAAAAATTTCATACAGCTCATGGTTGTATCGAATTTGCCATTGGTCCCCGTCTAGCTTCGCTCCGATTATTCGCCTCAGGACCCGTTGTTCAATATATTTGCGGATGCTTGGGATAGGGTCCATGTTTCACACCCATACCATAACACAGGTCTTATCACAGATTTGTATACTTGGAGCTTTGTTTTCCTGCGTCATGAGCTTTGTTTTATTTTCATTAATTTGTAGCCCTACTAGTTTTGATTCGCTGTCGAGTTTTAGGAAGATTTCTTGGGCAGTTGCTAATGACCGTGAAAGAATGTTGATGTCGTCCGCATAGGCTACTATTTTTCTCGACTTGAGTAGTAATGTACCTCGCGTATCGACAGGTAGCTTCCTTATGACGTACTCCAGAGCCAAATTGAATAGCAATAGGGCCAGCATATCTCCCTGATTTAGTCCGATATTTGTGTCAAAGGCATCGGTGAGTTGGTTGTTGATGCGGACTTGGGAGGTCGTCGACGTCATTGTCATACAAGTACTATATTAGATGAATAATTCAACTGATCGATTCAAGCCATCTGAAAACATGTTTGGATCCTAGGATCGTTACAAAGCCATTCTGGTAAGAGCACTCTCCTGCTTACTTGACTTATTTAATTTCTATAATTTAGTCACAATATAGATTTTTTTTTCATTTTGTGTTTTCTTTTCACTGCAAATATACCTGTAAAGTTACCATTTCTTAAATTCTTTGAAATCAAACACAATTAGTAAGCACGTCGAGAAATCTCCCTAATAGGCATTAATTAACATAATTTTAAACTACGGTTTGACAACAAATGCAAAGATACATAATTACAATATAGTCGGGAAAAGCATGTGACGATAAACTTATTGTCAATTTTATTTTCGAAGGTTAATTTTTAGGAAAATCACTCAAAATTCGCAACAAGCAACCATAAAAATCATACAGTTCAAGAATGTCTAAACAGTAAGAACGTTGCTAATATTTGATTTAAGATAATGCTAATTAGCAAAGGCATGCATTTTGTTGGGCGAATGATTTTAAAACAGATCAAGTTCATAGATAATCTTATAGGCGATTCGAAATACTATTTCCGTAATCTGAGCAAACTTGAACGAGGTGTGTTCAAAAAGTATCGCGAATTTTGAATTTTCGCGGGTTACGTATATTCGAATTTCGATTTTTTTGTGGCGTTATGTTGGTACTCATATCTGTCACATATGCCGACAAGCTCGGCCATTTTGAATGTTCACTTAATTGGTGATAGCTGCTTTACTTGCACGTGTTTTCAATCGTCTTCGATTTTTACTTATTCAAAAAAATGGATCAAAGAACGTGTATCAAATTTTGTGTGAAAAACGAAATTAAGTGCGCGGATGCATTCCGAATGTTGACTGTGGCATACGGAGAAGCTACCTTGGACCGAAGCAACGTTTATCGGTGGTACAAAATGTTTTTAGAAGGCCGAGAAGATGTGAACGACGAAGAGCGTGCCGGACGCCCGAGCACTTCAACAACAGACGAAAAAATTAATGAAGTGGAGAAAATGGTATTGGCCAATCGCCGAATCACCGTTAGAGAAGTTGCTGAGGACCTAAACATATCGATTGGCTCGTGCCATTCGATTTTTATCAACGGTTTGGGCATGAGACGGGTCGCCGCGAAATTCGTACCAAAATTGCTCAATTGCGACCAAAAACAGCAACGCATGAACATTGCTAATGGGATGTTAAACTCTGTCCGCGACGAACCAAATTTGCTCCAGAGGGTCATAACTGGTGACGAATCGTGGGTTTATGGTTATGACGTGGAAACCAAAGCTCAATCATCTCAATGGAAGCTGCCGCATAAACCAAGACCGAAAAAAGCGCGCCAAGTTCGGTCGAATGTGAAAGTTTTGCTGACAGTTTTCTTCGATTGCAGGGGCGTGGTGCATCATGAGTTCTTGCCACAGGGAAGAACGGTCAATAAGGAATATTACCTGCAAGTTATGCGCAATTTGCGCGAAGCAATCCGCCAGAAACACCTGGATTTGTGGGAGAACAAAAATTGGCTTTTGCACCACGATAACGCCCCTGCTCACACATCGTTGCTTGTGTGCGACTTTTTGGCCAAAAACAATACACTAATGATGCCGCAGCCACCGTATTCCCCAGATCTGGCCCCCTGTGACTTTTTCTTGTTTCCTAAACTGAAGAGGCCCATGAAAGGACGACGTTACGCTACGCTTGACGAGATAAAGACGGCATCGAAGGAGGAGCTGAACAAGATTAAAAAAAATGATTTTTTGAAGTGCTTCAAAGATTGGAAAAACCGTTGGCACAAGTGTATAATATCTCATGGGGATTACTTTGAAGGGGATAAAATAGATATTCATGAATAAATAAATAATTTTTGAAAAAAAAACAAAATTCGCGATATTTTTTGAACACACCTCGTATGCGAGATTCTCCCAAATTTTTATGATTGTTGTTCTCAAAAAGCCTCGAGCAAAATTTATCTTGATTCCACCTTGACCTTTTTTGGGGGTTGGGAGGTAAATGCCATTTATGTACTAAGTTTGGAGCTCCCATACTTGAAAGAGACTGAACTACCCACTAAACACCTCCCGTGTCAATTTGGGAACTTAGTCTGGAACCGTTTGACACATTATTTCAGGCCAGGTCTCATTTTGCTACGCCGTGAGGTGCCTTTGACCTGGGGGTTCCTTCCTCCGGTGGTAGTGGAGGAAGGAAAATGAATTACTGAATAAGTGATACTCCAGCTCCGACTGCTGGAGTCCTTTTTCTTTTAAGACTGCTTGAACATAATGTGCCACATGGTTCCATTTGCCAAGTGAGCCAAGCATCGCTGCAAGCACACTATCCAGGGTGAGCTCCTCCGTCTATTTATAGTGATCCTTTTCTAGTCTGTCACATTTTTTGCTCACGAAAATGTATGATAGGCATTTTCTTCGTTTCTTGGGTGAAATCGAGAGTTACGGGAGTGTGATTTAGCAATCTTGTAGAAGTAAGACTGAAAAAACCCATGCCTGCTCAAAAGCTGAGTCAACCACACAATGTCTTCTATTTACCACGGTCTCAGATCTAGGACGAGTCGCGCAGATCACCTTATTTTGCTGAAATCTACCCAAGACTGCTTCTGATCGTTGAGTGAGCGCTGTCTCTCTTAGCGGGCAACCATCTCTCTCATGTCCTCTTTCTGATACAGATGAACAGCGCGATGCTCTCTAGCAAGGAAGTCGACAGGTATCATACCTTTAATACCTCTCACCGGCTGACCAGAGACTATCAGATATGAAGATTCAATCCTCAGTGCTCCTTTTCTCTGTGCCTGTATTAAGTGCATTCAGTACACCTCCTTACTGAGAGCAACACCCCACAGTTATGCTCCGTACAGTAGCACTGACTCTACAGAACTCATCAAGATGCGTTTGCTTGATGGATTGGGTTCCTCTACGTTGGCCATAAGTCAGCTCGGATCCAATAGGCCCAAAGCAGCCTTCTCAATCGTTGCCCTGATTTGCTCAAAGAAACTCATCGTTAAGTCGATCAGTAGCCCCAGACACTTAACCGCTGGTTTTGATCTTATTAGTGGGTCTCCTATAGTGATCCTCTTTACCCTACGGATTCATTTTTACGTCAAGATGAGCACTTTATCTTTCTCTAGAGCTAGGTTGGCTCTATGAACAGTCATCCAATTAGTATACCTCGCCCAAGTTGCGCTTGCTTTACGGTACATTCAGCAACTAGAACCACAACATTATCCGCACAGCCAAACAAACGCGACTCATTTGGCATCTTCAGTTTCAGTAGCCCATTGTAAGACACATTTCACAAGTGCGGGCCAAGGATAGATCCTTAGGTAACACCCAATGTAATTTCCATCCTTTGTTGGCCCTGTGTTGTGTCATAAACCGAGTTTTGTCTTTTAAATAGCCCCTAAAAAGCCGCATCAGATATTCTGGGACCTGAAAAGGGTTTTCAATTTATCCAGAATATCCAATCATCTAGCGGAATTGAAGGCATTCCTAACATTGAGTGTCATCAACAGAACAATTCGTCACTTAGCGCAGCTGTACGCCTCTGACTTCTAAACCACGCCTCAATGGTGAATCGTTTCATTCTAATGCATTACTGCCAAGCAAATAGGCCCCCAGCAGCACGAATTGCATCAGCGAGTCCTCCCTTGTGCTTTTCCAACATCTTCTCTAGCACTTTCCCAGTCATACCTAGAACACATAACGGGGGTATGCATAAGACTATCCAGAATTTTCCTTTGCCTTGCTGATCAGCATGAGCCTCGTCTCCTTTGATCAAGCTGGCAAAACTCAGTTTCGTAGGAAAGCGTTGAATATGCTGAGCAGCAAGTCAGGGCAATGATGATAGATAAGCTACAATACCTCAGCTGGAACACCTTCCCTTGTTTGATGATAGGACTACCGCATCTAATTCCAGTTGTGTAACGAGTGGGTACTCAATTAGTATTTCACCGTGTTCATTTCAACTTGGATGGAAAAGGGTGGGGAAAAGTGCCCATACTTTCTCGTCCATCTTTTTCGCATCATATATGCAAGGCCACTATCAACTTAGCCACCATATTCACCTGGTTTGGCCCCATGCGACTTTTTCATGTTCTTTAGACTGAAGAGACCTATGAAATGATGGAGATTTACAGCGATTGAGGAGATAAAGACTGCATCGTCAGAAGAGCTCAAGGCTATACCGAAAAAGTGCTTATGAGAAGTGCTTCGAGGATAAGAAAAAACGTTAGCCCAAGTGCGTTGATAACTTTGAAGAGGACAACAGAAATATTGACACATAAATGAATATTTTTTCCTGTAAATACAAAGTCGCCTTACTTTTTGGACAAACCTCGTACTCTTTTCTTTTATGTCTTATTTCACCATATTTGTAACCTAGGGAACTTCTATTGGGTCCTTTGCATGCTTGTGCAGTGTGGCCATGCCAAGGTCTTTGAAACATTGAGGAGGTGCTGCTCTTTGCCGTACTCTACAGACAACCTACCCTTTTTTTAGGGTTTTGTACTAAAATACAAAACCCTATTGCAATCACGACCTGTGTCCGTCTGTCCGTCCGTCCGTCCGTCCGTCCGTCTGTATGTCACAGCACTTTTTCTCCGAAACTATAGAGGCTACAGCCATGAAACTTTGTGGAAAGGTCAGAAGTGGTGACCTCTCGAAAGTTCAAGGGTGGAAAAATTTTTCAAAGGTGTTTAAGGGGGGTCTCCCCGTATAGGGAGGTGACCCCTCAAAAAAAAATGTTCACCATTAGTAGTCGAGTAGGGTGTCATTGGAAAGGTCTCAATGAGATCTTTTCAAAACAAGTCTTAAAATTGCCTTCTGAGTACTGAGGGGGGCAGGGGAAGGGGAAATGTACGAACTTTTCGCGTACCCCCCCCCCCTCGCGATTGGAAACCTTCCATCCGAAAAATCTGAAAAAAATCTTGAATGTAGGCCTTAATGAGTACAACAACAACAAATACATGAGAAGTCAAAATTCACTCAACTTTGTTAGTAATAGTATGATTTATCGATTTTAAGTTTTCTTGAATAAAATCTAAGCGGTACCCTTAAATTCAATAAAATTTAGCAAACAGATGACCATTCACAAGATTGATTTTTTCTGAAAGTTTCATAAAGATCGAATAGTATTTGACGAAGTTATAGCGGTTTGAATTTTCCCGTATTACTATGGAACAATATGCGCTTTATTACTATGGAAACATATGTCTATGGAGCCATATGCGCTTTTTATCGATTTAGACACTACAGCTTTGCTAGGATTTGCATGGAAATTTCAGAAATGATAGGTATCATGAAAATGAGTACATACAATTGAAACAAATCGAAGAGGCAGGAGAGAGCTCCTAGCAAAAGGGCCTTGTAACCATTCTAGGATTCGAAAAAATAGGCCATGAATCGATGATTACAGTACAGAGGAGTGGGCCCTGAAAAAAATTTAATGAAAGGTAGCCGATATGAATATCAACTGAAAGTTCTCTATGAGAGCTTTTCAAAACAGTTCTTAAACTGACAGTTTTTTTTTCAGTGGGGCACAGGGGGGGGGGGGGAATACATGAAAAATATGTTTCTAAAAAATCTGGAAAAATTATCAAGGAAGATATTTATGGGTACAACTAAAACAAATACCTCAGAATTCACAATTCTTTCAACTTTGTTAATAATAGTATGATCCTCGAATTTCACATTTTCTCCAATAAAATCGTCTTTGACATGTTTCTTGATTTTATTCGTTGCTGGTTACTGCATTTTGTAAGTTGAGTACAAAACCCTTCTGACATGAGCATAGGTCTGTCTACCCAACTTGTTTTACTTTTGCCCTCATTCAGAAATTGTTCGGCGTCCTTTTCGGTCGTCAATTATAGCCATGCGTTGTCCGCTATGATTTTTTGGTGTCAGCCTCACTTTGATTGCAGGGATCTCCCTTTTGATTGCCTTTTCTACCTCGGCTAGGGCCGTGAGGCAGCCAATGTCTCTTATTTCGATCGTTGCCATCGGCTTGAGCGAGGCTATAGTTGGGTTTTGCTGAGGACTTTCTTTACTGCGACGCAAAATGCTTCCTTATTGTTTGCCTCTGCTCCAAATCCGACCAGTATGTGGCCCGACCGGCTGTGTTAGAGTCTTTGGACCTTGGATTTCCTTTGATATCCTACAGTGCTCCTGCGTAGGATCGGCTATCTAGGAGTCTTATGAGCAGTGTTTACTGCAGGAGCTTCTTTTTATTTTATTTTCTGGTACTTTTTCAAGGAGTTTCTTTGCGGCTTTTTTCACTCCTTTTGTCAGCACTGTCTGGAACCCTTAATCTGGTATTCCACGCCCATCAACTGCCTACTCCTTCCTGATTCTACTCCGATTTCCTTCGATTGGGCTAGACGCTATTCTTTTATTTATGCTTGATTAACGAATATGTTGGAAACCATACGTATAAAGAAGACTGCATAAGACACCTTTATTTCTTCTTCGTTGTAACACTGCAGCCCCTCTTGGGCCTTAGCTTCCTGCAAATAGCGTTTCCAACTGCCTCTGGTTATTAACCGCGTCCTCCAATTTCGAAACCCGAACAGTGATGAACTGTCTTCATCGACCAAGTCAGACTAGTGCTTTCGTTTATTTAAGTGTTGTTTCTAAAATAATAAGTAAAATATCATAAAGTAGTATAAGTTTCCACGTTGTTTGTTGTGATTTTAAACAGTTTCGAGTTTAATTTCACACAAGTCGGGAATGTTCACTCTCTATCAATGCAGAATCCCACAAAACTGATTGTTAAATCATATAAAGCACAGTATAAAAATTCACTTAAGTTTTTTTTTTATTTCACGCACTATATTGAAAAAACAAAAATATACAGCTTTTATTTCCTAATTTAATGTGCCCGTTATTTTCGTTTAGAGCATGTGACTGTAGTCAACATTTTAGGTAAAGTTTCTTGCGGAGTCGTTTTGTAGCTTTCAGGAACGCTTTTGCTACCTCAACGAGGTGCAGTAAAATATACGGTTTTCCGTTAAGGACACAACCAAAATTTAAAAAAATTTGAATTAATCGATTGTGAGGCGTGCTGTGTAGCTGGTGGCACCGTCTTGTTGAAATCACATATCGTTGATGTCAAGTTCATCCAATTCTGGTGACAAATAATCTTCCAACATAACACGATAGCGCTCTCTATTGACGGTGACATGACGTTCGTTTTCATCCACGAACAAATACGGCCCAATCACACCTCCGCCATGAAAACCGCACCAAACAGAAATTTTTTGCAGATTCAACGGTGTCTCGAGAAGTACATGTGGGTTTGTTGCTGATTAGTAATATATATTCTGTTTATTAACAAAGCCATTGAGCCAGAAATGAGCTTCATCGCTGAAGATGATTTTTCGATAATAGTGATTGATAGTAATTTTTAATAATTTCCAAGCGTTGCTGATCCGTGAACTTTGCCATAATGAAAATGTTGACTTTAGCTAACGTTTTGATATTGACAGTTCATTAAAAATGTTTAAGGATGCGCTGATATAAACATACAAAATTGTTATGTCCCTAATGCAAAACCTTATACAAAGGTTATTTTCATATATTAAAACACGACTGATTGAGTTAAATCAGGCTAGAATAATTGCGAATTGTCTTGCAATCTTTGAAGAAAAAAAATCAAATAAATTTTTGATTGATTCGAAAACTTATTTTAGTTGTTTTAAGAATAAAATGTTGGCAAATTATTCAGGGAACACCAGAAGCAAAGGAGAATAAACTCTCCGATGAATCAGAAAATGTCAATGGAATGTGAGCTTCAAGTAGTTTGCAAAACGTATAGTACCTGCAACTTTTAAGCTGAGGTTGATTCGAGTATGAACTGTATTCGTGAATGGTGCAAACAGGATATCTAGTTTTCTCAACTGCAATTAACACAGCGAAAATGCTGAAAAAGGTTACATTATAATTAAATACAGGTTGTTGACATTTTAGGAAAGTATCTAACAGATAGATATATTGCAAAAAGCTGCTGAAATTATGAAACCTTAACTTATTGAAACGTCTCTTCAAAGCAAGTGTGATTTAGAAGACTTTTCTTGTTAACACAATCGATCCTTGACCCACAAGTCAAGTTTTTTTACACCCATACATAAATTGCGTAGTATTCGGATGAAGTTAGCTTTACGCGCAATATGTAGCGCCTTATAACAGTGAAATTCTTTCTACTCATTGCCTATTGCGTATAATCCAATTTACCACCGCATCTTTGGCTTCAAAGTGCTAAAAGGACAAAACAAGACACATATGTGTACAATATGATATATAGATTCATAACAGGCATATTATGGAAGACGCCTTACAAGAAAAGCTCAACATATACATAACTGGACGGAAATGATTGAAAAGCACGAAAATCTCAACCACAGCCCAAGTTACCCCCATGCAATTACAGTTGGTATCAAGCTTCGATGTTAATCGAAGTGGAAACCCTAAGCCTTAGTAGTTGGGATCACATGGCTGGGTGCTCTGAAATGTTACATTGTTGCAAAAGCCCTTCTAAATAAAATTACAGGTGTACTCGTTGCAATCTGGGGTTGGTCTTGTAAAAAATGTGCAGACATATATGAGTGCGATTACGTTTACAATGAAATTTCGCATCGAGTACAAATCACATTGAGTGGAAGCTAACATCACTCCAAAAGTGTGTCGCACTATGGCTTCCATGATGGATTACAACTTGTTCGCGTCGTTTAAATCCTGTTTAAAGTAACGAGTTTCAATTATGCAAAATGTCACTTTCATAAACCTTGAATGGGTGTACGTATCTCATGTCTGGTTAAATGAGAGAAAGAAAATTACATTAAGAACTACATGTTATTGATTGATTTTATTTTATTTCTATTTTCCTAGTGGTGGGTACTGATTTTCAGTTGTTTTCATACATAATCTAATTTTCTGTACATTCTCAAGTATTCTACTCGTATACTGTATTCATTTGTGTTTGGTTAAAATTGGGTTCCAAAAAAAATCGATATAAGTAATGGAAAACTTTCGTTATTGCAGAAGATAATGGCTACTATAAAGTAGTTAAGTGCTGGAATAACATCAACATGCTGGGCTCAAAGAGCTCACAAAACTGTTTGCATTTTGCTCTTATAATATTCTAAATGCATGTCATGAAAGGGGAGATAAATATGTCCGTGAAGGACTGCAGCGATGGTTTGCTGCCTCGGTGAAGATCCCGCCGAGATTGGCCTTGCCTGGGGACGCGTGAATGCGCTGGCAGGCTAGCGTCGCGGTGTCGTGGGGCGGACTTTTTTCCCCTAGCACAGGGACCCACTACAAAAAAAATTGCATTCACGAATTAAACTGGTGAAACTCCGATCAACTGGTGTCGAGGCCGAGGTAAGCTACTAAGGGTTGCAATATTGTTCGAAGGACAAATTGGGCCGGGCAAAAACGGACGGACTGGTGGTGACTTTGTCATTACCGACGATACATAGTTATGGTCGACGAATAAGAGTGGGGCATTCAGATGGAAGCGATGCCCCTTCCCAACCGGATCAAGATCCAAATATAAGCGAAAAACTCATACAAACATAATTTGAATGCATTTTACCTTTAAACGAAAAATATGAACGTGGTAAATTTATGCCACAGTATTATGTGAGGGAATCACTGAACACCATGCCATAAATAGGCACGTGAGCGGAAGGCCCCCTTACCCGGCAAGAGCCCCTCTTAAGCAAAAAAAAAGAGCGCGCCCGATGGCTAGCCTATTTTAGCAGAGGAGCCTGCCATCGATGTTGGTCCTATATCCGGTCAGGTCAAACAAAATGGAAAGATCGAAGGTACAAATTTAGTAATGCATTGTATTCATGTTTTTTTTTTTGTGGTGATTCAATTTTCATAGATATGGAAATATTTATATATAATTTACACATTAAATGAACTTTATCCTAAAATCGAAAGAAATACATTAGATTTAACATCCGAAAAAGTAACAAAACTAAGCATCTATTGTATACGTTTTTCATTGAAATCCAACATTTTGAATTGATACTATCGTAACAAATGGTCCAGCGAATTGGGAGTGTGAATTAGCAGGCCTGCAATCACGATTTATGATTGATTCTTAAAATTAACGTGTAAGTCGATTTACCAACCAAGACAATTACAAACTTTTTCCACCTCTTAACTTGGATATACTTGATTAAAAAATTTCAGCATGTTAGCTCTCTAACAATTGAGCATTTCAAGGAAGTCTTACATCAGCTTTTAATATAAACCGGGAATTATTTCATTCATGTTCCAAATTGTGAAACTTCCAATGTGTTATTCATTTAACGATTATGAGTCATGCGAACTTATTTGGCGAAATTTGATAAAAATTTTGATTTGGGTAAATCATCAATATTTTGACATGAATGAAATGACTTAGCTGCGATATGTAATCTCTTCTTGCCAAAAAGATTGCTCACACATTTTTTCTTGCAACTGTAAGAGTTTGGTTTCAAAGAAAGATTTCTTGCAATTATTTTTAACACAGATGATTGTTTGTATTATTTCAAATCGCCCTCCTCTGTATAAAAATTAATCTAAAATAAGCTCCAAATACACTCGTTCTGCAACTCAAAGAATGATGTGAGTACCATTTGAACTTTCAAGTCCTAACTTTCCGAAAACGGTAATGTTGAGTACAAACATTGCTTTCCAAATGAAAGCACATAATAGAAATCCTCCGTTTCGGGAATTTTTTACATTCGCTTGCTTATTTTCAATCAATTCGCTTTAAAGAGTAAAAATTTTGATCACATTCCCTATTTTCGCGTTCATTTCTAATCCTAAAATGACGTTTTGCTATTCGAAACAGGGGTAAATTATGGAGAAAATTTTGTGTGAAAACTGGCTTCCATACCATGCGGAATAAATTAATGAGACACAGATGTCTGGTAATGGAGACAGTCAGACACGAATTATTTTGAGCTGATGAAAATGTTGGCATCCTTATAAAGGAGGATATTGCGTTAGTAATATTTATTGAAACTTTCAGACCTGGTAGATAATACTCCAAATTGACTGCATTTATGAGACAATATCTGCATTTTTGTTCCAGTAGGTTCCTACTTGCAGAAAGTCGACTGATCATAATACTACTACTGCGAGACAGGTTTTCCAAAAATTGAGGCATTAAATATGTCCAAGTTCATACAGTTTTGTTTTTTAGGCGAGGATGCGATTGAGACGGGAACGAGAGCTCCATAAGAGAATACCTCATAGTTGTAGCAAAATAGACAGCGACGTAAGCGGCGACTTGCAACTGCAAAACAACTTGAGCTGTTTCGCCCGACTGACCAGCAATCCGACGTCTATCCAACGACTGTCAACCGATGTTTCGATTCACCAGCCTCTACTGCAGCAATAACCTTGAGATTTGCCCATCCCGCGATGTCGATGAGATTAATTGCACTCGTTTTACGTTTAGGTTAAGTGAATCTGCGGTGTTACTGATCAAGCGAAGCGTGTGCTGTAATAAAAACACTCGCACGAGTAATGCTAATTAGAAAATCTCTCATGAACTCTGCTGACAGCCTATGTTGTAGAACACGCGAAGTTTTCGGAACAAGAGCAAACGTGATTTTTGGCAGTGTGCTGATATTTCGACTTGCACGGAAACTGATACTTACGCGACAAAACTTATCGAATCGAAAAAAGGTGAACTTCCCACCAAGTATTAACTAAGACGCGATGTTAATAAATTCACACGGAACTGATCCAAGTGGCGACAAAACTTCTCGAATTAACCAAATGAGTATCTTCGAACAAAATTTCGCCAATTTCTTCGTGGTTGTTCACGATCTCCCGTGGACTGCCCTCCGTCCAAAACTTTTCCTTTTCCTTCCCCGTGTCGCCACGGTAACTCGAATCAGCTGCCGAGTTTGATTGCATTCAGTAATGCAATACATCGTTGGAATACACTAAATCATTATTCACATGTCCGCAATTCCAATTGGCAGATTCAAAATTCAAAAAAAAACAAGTTGGGTAAACAGACCTACGCTCATGTCAGACGGGTTTTGTATTCAATTTACAAAATGCAGTCACCAGATCGAATCAAATCAAGAAACATGTCAAAGACGATTTTATTGGAGAAAATATGAAATACAAAGATCTACTATTTTTAACAAAGTTGAACGCATTTCGACTTCTAAGATTTTTGGTATTGTTATACTCATAAATATCTCCCTTGATAATTATTTCAGATGTCCATCCGCGACGGAGGAAACACATTTTTCATGTATTTCCCCCCTGTGCCCCCACTGAAGCAAAAACTGATAGTTTAACAACTGTTTTGAAAAGCTCCCATGAAAACTTTCATTTCATACTCATATCGGCTACGTTTGATGAATTTTTTTTTCAGGGGCCACTCTCCTGTACTGTTATCATCGGTTAATGGCCAATTTTTTCGAATCCTAGAGTTGTTACAAAACCCTTTTGCTAGGAGCTCTCTCCCACCTCCTTGACTTGTTTCACTTATGAGCATTAATTGTAGGTACTCATCTTCAGTCATTCATTCAATTGAATCAAGTGTTCAAAGCATGTACCTTAAACGTTGAAGTTGGGAAAAAATAACTCAAAATTATTCAATCTTCGTATTTAAAACAGCCACTATTTTGTTTTACGATTACTGATACCACTAGCTGAACCGATTCTCAAAGATATACATGACACCTATCATTCCTGAAATTTTCATGCAAATCCTAGCAAAACTGTAGTGTCTGAGTCGATAAAAAGCGCATGTTGTTCCATAGCCATATGTTGCCATAGTAATAAATGCAGCGCATATTGTTCCATAGTAATACAGGAAAATTCAAACCGCTATAACTTCGCTAAACACGGTTCAATCTTTATGAAACTTTCAGGATAGATCAATCTTATAAATAGACATCTACGTACTTTCATTGAATTTAAGGGTACCGTTAAGATTTTATTCAAGAAAACATAAAATCGATAAATCATACTATTACTAACAAAGTTGAGTGAATTGCAACTTCTAACGTATTTGTTGTTGTTTTACACACCAAGGTCTACATCCCTGATTTTTTTCAGATTTTTCGGATCACAGGTGTCCAATCGCGAGGGCGGGGGGTACACAAATTTTTTGTGTATTTCCCCTCCCTGTGCGCCCCCCGAAGCAAATTTTGCCAAACTAAGACCTGTTTTGAAAATTTCTCATCAAGACCTTTCGGGGGGTCACTCTCCTATATGGGCAGACCCCTCTTAAGTACCTTATAACATTTTTTTTGTAATTAAACTTTGAAGAGATCACCACTTTACACCTACATACAAAATTTGATGTTTCTAGCTTAAGTAGCTTCCGAGAAAAACTGCTGTGACACACGGACAGACGGACGGACGGACAGACGGACGGACGGACAGACGGACAGACTGGTCGCGAAACTAGTAGGGTTTTGTAAAATAATTTTACAAAACCCTAATTAACTAAAGTAAAGAAAAATGAAAAACATTTTAAATAGTGATCAAAGTTAAATCTCATCAAGAATATAATTAAAGGGAAACGTTTAAATTTAATATAGAGAAAAATGATATAAAACTACATTCAATAATAACAATAAGAGTAAGAAATATTTTCTAGATTACAACTATGAATGGAAGTTATGACATCTTTTTTTTCTAAATTTGCAATTAAATTTTCGGATAAGAGTTAGGAAGGTTTTCGAGCAGTTTGCTTTTGTGACTGCTCGATTACTACACGCATGCTGAGAGAAAAGTTTGTATAAAATCATCCAATAATTTATAAATACCATAAAAGTTCACAGGTATTTTTGGTATTCTAAAAACCTATACCGAGCTTCCGAAAAGCTTTTTAGGGTTTTGTAAAATAATTTTACAAAACCCTACTAGTTTCGCGACCAGTCTGTCCGTCCGTCCCTCCGTCCGTCCGTGTGTCACAGCAGTTTTTCTCGGAAACTACTTAAGCTAGAAACATCAAATTTTGTGTGTAGGTGTAAAGTCGTGATCTCTTCAAAGTTCAACTACAAAAAAATTTTATAAGGTATTTAAGGGGGTCTCCCCATATAGGAGAGTGACCCCCAAAAAAAAATTTCATCAAAGGTAGCCGATATGGGAATCAAATGAAAGGTCTTGATGAAAACTTTTCAAAACAGGTCTTAGTTTGGCAAAATATGCTTCCAGGGGCGCACAGGGAGGGGAAATACATGAAAAATTTGTGTCCTCCCTTCGCGATTGGACACCTATGATCCGAAAAATCTGAAAAAATCAGGAATGTAGGCCTTGGTGGGTACAACAACAACGAATACGTGAGAAGTCGCAATTCACTCAACTTTGTTAGTGATAGTATAATTTATCGATTTTATGTTTTCTTGAATAAAATCTTAACGGTGCCCTTAAATTCAATGAAATTCAGTACGTGGATGTCTACTTGTAAGATTGATCTATGCTGAAAGTTTCATAAAGATTGAATCATATTTAGCGAAGTTATAGCGGTTTGAATTTTCCTGTATTACTATGGAACAATATATGCTGCATATATTACTATGGCAACATATGGCTATGGAACAATATGCGCTTTTTACCGACTCAGGCACTACAGCTTTGCTAGGATTTGCATGAAAATTTCAGAAATGATAGGTGTCATGAATATCTTTGAGAATCGGTTCAGCTAGTGGTATCAGTAATCGTAAAACAAAATAGTGGCTGTTTTAAATGCGAAGATTGAATAATTTTGAGTTATTTTTTCCCAACTTCAACGTTTAAGGTGCATGCTTTGAACACTTGATTCAATTTAATGAATGACTGTAGATGAGTACCTATAATTAATGCTCATAAGTGAAACAAGTCAAGGAGGTGGGAGAGAGCTCCTAGCAGAAGGATTTTGTAACCATTCTGGGATTCGAAAAAATTGGCCATTAATCGATGATCACTGTACTGGAGAGTGGCGCCTGAAATAACTAATTCATCAAACGTAGCCGATATGAGTATAAATAAAAGTTTTTATGGGAGCTTTTCAAAACAGTTATTAAACTGTCAGTTTTTGCTTCAGTGGGGGCACAGGGGGGAAATACATGAAAAATGTGTTTCCTTCGTCGCGGATGGACATCTGAAATGATTATCAAGGGAGGTATTTATGAGTATAACAATACTAAAAACCTCAGAAGTCGAAATTCGTTCAACTTTATTAATAATAGTATGATCTTCGTATTTCATATTTTCTCCAATAAAATTGTCTTTGACATGTTTCTTGATTTGATTCGATCTGGTGACTGCATTTTGTAAATTGAATACAAAACCCTTCTGACATGAGCGTAGGTCTGTTTACCCAACTTGTTTCATCATACGAGCTGCATTTGTGAATTGGCTTAATTTATATCCACTCACCCCTATGATAAAAATCCCGTTGACACCATCAGCACCGAATGTAAATAATAATTTCATTGGCCCCCACTTTGAAAGTTAAACACTGTTGAAAGACAAGTCTATCCGAAGTGTATTGTCAAATAATAATTAGTAAATCAAGCAACGTCTTCTGAATATCAAAACTTGTCTTACACATATGTAAATTCCATGAATTGAGCTCGGAAAAATGAAATATGGTTACTTTCTATTTTAATTTGCCGCCATTTTATTTTCAGTCTGTTGACCTCAATAATTGAGTAGTTATGATAACATATCAATGTTTTGAAATATTTCGAAAATTTTCATCAAAATCCTTACACATATGTAGCGTTTGGGTCCTTTGCGAACGTGTATTTACACAGTATCACGGGTAATTTTTGTTGTTATTGACGAATTTCAATCCTTTATAACTGAGCTGTTTACGGCTCGAGTTTTATGAAACCTTCAGAAAACATGCGTTCTACATTCGAAAATTCAGAAAAATATTTTTGATAAATTTAAGGGTCATCTTTTGATTTTATAGATGAAAAAGTAAAATTCATAAAATATACTATTTTTAACAAAGCTGATCGAATTTTAACTTCCGAGGTATTTGTTGGCTTTGTACTCCTGAAGGCCTACCTTCATGATTTTTTTCAGATTTTTCAGTCCAAGGATGTCCAATCATCGGACATCGATTTATCATAAATTTTTCCTCATCCTGCACCCCTCGTTTCAAATGCTTCCTGTTTAAGATCTGTTTTGAAAAGTTCTCATCGAAATCTTTTATTTGAGACTATAGTAAAAAACTGTTTTAAGGTCACCCCCCGTGTAGGGAGACCCGCCTTAAATGCCTCAAGATATTTTTTTGCACTGCAGTTTTTGAGAGGGTACCACTACGTAGAAAATTTCATCACTCTAGCTCATATGGATTATGCTAAAACTTGCTGTAACGTAGAATTGTAAAAAATAGTCTGTTGTATAAATACTTCCAAGTTAAGCCATCAAAAGCGTTTCTATGAAAAATATTCATTATTTCAGTTGCTACTACAATAGCGGATTGCGCTTACCTCCTGACCTTTGGTGGCTGCCGTTTTGAATGCATGCATTTGATTTAGGATTTTCTTAAATGTTTGCGGAGTAGGATCTCATCAATCAATATGCCAAATATCTTTCAAATCCAGACATTACAAAAGTATTCGATTTCTAGAGAAATTGCGGTTAAAAATAAAAGGTTTTAAATTTGACATCTATATTTTTTTACATAGTTCTTTAAATACTTTAGTTTCTACCAAGCTGTTGAGTTTCATTAACATCGGTTGAAATGTTTGGCCAACAACGAATTTTTGCACATTTTTCGACTTTTGAGTGGCCGCCATTTTGTTTCAGGCGGTTCAACGTTGGATTTTTTATTGTAAGATTCACCACATTTCTATGAACTATATCGACAATAGACTCATTGTTCACTGTCAAGTAGATACTTGAAAAATGCTGGCAGTTCAACATAGGCGTGTACCCATATTTCGTTGACTTTAAGCAAGCATACGACGGTATCGATCGTAATGTACTGTAACAAATAATGCTTTGCTTTGGCATCCGAGGCAAATTAGTCCGTCTTACCAAAATGACAATGACGTCGACGGCCTATCAAGTCCGCATCAATAATCAAATCACCAATACCTTTGACACAAATATCGGACTAGAGCAGGGAGATGGGCTGGCTTCATTGCTATTCAATTTGACTCTGGAGTACGTCGTAAGGAAGCTACCTGTCGATTCACGAGGTAAATTACTATACAAGTCGAGCCAAGTAGAAGACTATGCAGATGACATCAACGTCACGGTCATTAACAACCGCCAAAGAACTCTTCCTGAAACTCGACAGCGAAGCAAAACTAGTAGGGCTACAAATCAATGAAAATAAAGCATAGCTTATGACGCAGTAGATGAAGAATACCTCAAATACACAAAATATCACACTTAGCAAATACAGTGTCGAAAATGTGGGCAAAATTGTGTATTTTGGCGCCAAAATAACGAAAGCAGGTAATGAAAGAGACGAGATACGCAGAAAAATACAGCTTGCAAATAAAATATTTTATTCAGTTTTGACGAACTTGAAGACCAGCTGCATACACAGGAAAACAAAGCTTCAAGTATACAAATCTGTGATAAGACCTATGCCATGCTATGGTGGTGAAACAAGGACCCTAACTCAAGCATCTGCAGATATATTGAACGCCTTTGAGCGACGGGTCCTGAGGCGAATAATTCGAGCGAGGCTAGACGGGTACCAATGGCGAATCCGATACAAACGTGCCCTGAATGAAATTTTTGACGAATCGGAGGTCTCAAGGATTGTAAGACTGCGTAAACTGCAATGGTCTGGACACATGAATCGTATGGATGAACAACGAATACCCAAGAAGGTATTCGATGGGAGAACTGAACGCCGGAGACCAGTGGGAAAACCCAGGAAACGCTAATCTGACTCGGTTGACGGAGACAGTTCATTGCTGCTTGGATTTCAAAATTGGAGGACGCGGTCAATGGACCAAGACAGGAGGAGGCGCTATTTACAGGAAGCGAAGGCCCAAGAGGGGCTGTAGTGCTACGAAGATGAAGAAGAAATTTTAAATTTAATTATCTTTGCCAAACTTTGAATTGATCATTTCGCCCTTTTTACATCAATCCAATGTAAATCCATACGATAATTTTTTGCTCTACTGTGAACTTTTATTGCCTCGAGCGGATATCGGTCTCGTTTTCAGATGGCTCCGATAGCTTGAAATTACTTATGAAAATTCTTTATCTGCAGCTACATGATTGACTTGCCTATTTAATAATTTTTTCTGGAAAATTATTGGAGAAGTAATATGTTAGACGAAGGTGGTTTCGACTAATTATCTTCGAGCCATCACTTTTATTAGATACAGTCGTCTATAGTCAGCTTTTGTTGAACTGGAATTTCTTCCTCGTTTGAGTCATCAATTTAGTTTTAGTTTCATTCAATTTAGTTTGCTTCGAGTTCTAGACTTAGAAATGTTCCTTTGCCATCTAAGATTGAGCATGCCATCATATGGACATCTTCAGCATATGCTATCAATTCTGTGGACTTGAACACTAGTGTACCCGAGGTTTTAGCTGAAGTCTTCCTGATGACGTGTTCCAGAGCAATATTAAAGAGCATTGGGGCAAGTCCATCCCCTTGTTTTAAGTCTGATTCCGTCATAAAGCTGTCCGTTAGTTTACCTTTAACTCTGACCTGGTTCTTTGTATTTAGCACTGCGACCCTGACCATGCGGAGTAGTTTTGTTGGGACGCCCAGTTCAAGCATTATTTTGTACAGCGCATTTCTGTCGACACTGCCGTATACTTGCTTGAAGTTTAATTTCAATTCAGAGTCATCTAAACCTATTTCCCTCTCTTATATGGCTGATTTATTAGCATAAATCAACAGCATGACGCGGATCTACAGGGTGAACCAAACAGTAGTTTCTTTTTAAATCTCATGTTATTTTGCCACTGACAACTGTTGCCCGCCCAAAATTATCTTAGTGAGTCAGTATTTACCTTTCGCAGAACAAAATCAGTCTATTTACGCTTGAACAACGTTGGGAAATATTGAAATCCAACTGGATGCCGATTTTTCTCAAAAAATCACTTTTTCTGATGAGGCACATTTTCATCTCGGCGGCTATGTGGACAAACAAAACAGCCGCAGCTGGGGCTCGGAACACCCATAAGTGATTGTCGAAAAGCCAATGCATCCTCAACGATTGACAGAGTGATGTAGATTCTGGAGTGGTGGCATCATTGGACCGCTTTTCTATGAAAATGAAGCTGGAAATGCTGTTTCAGTCTTCGGGGAGCGCTACAAAGGCATGATAACCGAATTTTTGTGACCGAAAATTGAGGATTTAGACTTGAAAGACCTTTGATTTCAGCAAGATGGCGATCCATCTCATACAGCTCTCAAACAATCGATCATTTGCGCACAATGGCCTTGGCAATGTCAATTGGCCGCCTCAAAGCTGCAATTTGACACCGTTGGACTTCTTTTTATGGGGTGTTGTGAAAGATTGATGTTATGTGGAAAATACACAAACGATCCAACACTGAAATTGAATAATCAACAAACCATTGCTCACGATAAGGCCCGAAACCATCAACAATGTCTTGGAAAATTGGGCTGAGAGGATGGCCTTCTGTCACGATGGATCATAGTAGTCTTTGCGCAAAGACGTCTTTTAAATCACTCCTGTCAAAAGTTTTCAAAATTAAACTAATTTTTTAAAAACGTTAGTCCGAAGCTAATTTTTATCGGAAAAAATCTTATATTGTCGAAGTAATCGACTCAGGAAATTTCGATCGAATATTTTTACTTCGATTGGTAACGAAAAACAAATTACAAAAGAAAACTTTGCCGCTGGTATGGAGGAGCCCGACGGCTTTCCACCATTGGGGCAACATTGGGAAACGACGAATACGAAACTGGCGATAATCACCAAAAGAAAACATAACGAAGAAAATTCCGCAGATGGAGGATGCAAGCTGCAAATAATAGCGGACAATCAACAAATGGCCGAATTGCAGAAAGAAAATGATGAACTAAGGCAAGAGATACAGTCTCTCAAGGATCTCTTCAAGAGAGGGATGAAGCCTCAAAAGACGCAACCACAAAATCGATGGCAACAGGTAACAAAGCCGAAGAAAAGTACAAATCAAGCGATTCCAGAAGAAGTTCTTAGTGCTGGTGGCACCAACGAGAGCCAAAACTATTTTGCAGCGCTGGAGGGATTAACGGAAGATATGGAAATCGAAGAAAAAATCGTAGGTAATTTTAATCAAGGTAATGACTTTAATTTTATTCAATATTTAAAGAAAAAAAATACGGAGCTAAAACCAGCCCGCAGTTTTGCTGGCTCCTCTGAAAAAGCTTTCAACAAGACAGAAAAAGTTCCGCCAATCAACGTGTTCGGACAGACCGGGAAAGATATGGTTCGGCTATTGGCAGCCAAAAATAAACTGGCCAATTTCGAAATCAAAAGAGTTAATGCCGAAAAATCAACTATAAGGACAAAATCACTGGTTGATTTCAAGTCAGCCAAAGATGCGCTGATTTCTGGGGAGGTTCCACACTTCACCTATACCCCAAAAAGTGAAAAGAATCAGACCTTCTTGTTGAAGGATTTGGACAGCGGAGAGGATACGGTCGATCTTCTTCAGGTGCTCAAGGAGGCTGCACCAGATATTGATTTTGTTTCAGTCAAAGCCTTTGCGACAAGAAGGTCGACCATAGAAAGGAAGAATTTACCACTTTACCTGGTACAAATTGCAAATAAGAGCAGTCCAAGTGCCCTTCAACAAATAAGGTACTTGAATTTCAGAGTGGTGAGGTGGGAACGCCTCCAGGAAAGAGAAGTCAACCAGTGTTACAGGTGTCAAAGATTTGGACATTCGGCTGCCAATTGTGCCATGCACTATCGTTGCGTTAAATGCAAAGACGTTCATGCTCCCGGTGAGTGCAAATTGGCTCAGACGGAGCCTAAAGAAAAACTATACTGCGTTAACTGCGGTGTTTTTGGTCACCCAGCATCTTATCGAGGATGCTCCTGATATCAAGATGCAAAAGATATCATACCTTCCAACTTCGTCAAGCCCGGAGTATCATTTGCACTAGCCGCTAGAGGACCAGCAGAACATGCTGGAAATAATGCAAATAAAGTAAGTGGCAATAATGAGCTGCTTCTCAAAATTTACCAGCAACTTAATTCTTTATCGGAAAGAATCGACAAACAAGATTCAAAAATAAACTTTGCTTTTCAGCGTTTGGTCTTCCAAATGCCTAATAATAACTTGTCATCCAGTCATATTCCCATGGATAGGCTTCGCCTCATATCGATCAACGTCAACTCTATCGTTGCCATACATCGACGTGATTATCTCCTTGAATTTATTGTAAAGCAAAAGCCTGACATCATACTTCTCACTGAAACCCACCTCAATTCATGGCATTCCATGGAATTCAAGGGTTTTGCACTCGTAAGAAACGAGAGGGTAATAGGTGATGGGGGAGGTGGCACCGGGATATTGGTTAGAAGACCCTATTGTTTCCAAAATATTGAAAAGTCGAATTCAAAAACTTTGAATTTCTTGAAGTGTCCGTCATCAAAATTTCACTGCCAGGTGGGGATAACCTCTTCGTTATCTCTGCCTATGCAACTGGTCAAAATGTTCTCAAGTTCAAGGAGGAACTCAATTCCTTGTTTGAAATACTCGAATTGAACTGGCTGCATAGTTGTTATATTTTTGCTGGTGACCTGAACGCCAAGCATACTCATGGCTAAACGCCACCAATAATCCAAGAGGTGTATTCCTGAAATCATGGATAACAGAGAACCAAATTGAATACAGGTGCAGCCTATATGGGTCGGAGATCCCAACATACCCTAGGACAAATTCATATTTGGACCTCTGCATTGCTGACGCAAGACTTGAATTCAGCTTTAATAGTCCTCAACGGAAACTGCAGGTGCTTCCTTACGATAGCGACCATAACGCAATCGTAATGGAAATCAATCATCACAGGGATGATTTCTTCCTCATTCCAGTTCAACATGAAAACCATCGGTTGAATTTCAAAAAAACAGACTGGGAAAAGTTTCAAAAGAAGTTTAATCCGGAGTACCAGAAGCAATGTCCTCTTTCTGATGATGGCAACGCTTGCTCAATGGTTCCTAATAACAGAAATCTAACTGACGATGAAATAGATCTCTATTTGTCGAAGTTACAGAAGCTGACGTTGGAAACGATTGAGAAAGTTGTTCCCAAGATTAAACATCGAAACGATATGGAAGGATATGAAACACCAACCATCGCAAGGTTGAAAAGATTGAAAAGCCTTCTTCTCACACGCGTCAACAATATTTATCGACGATTTTTGGACTACAACCATCCCTCGTTGGCTTTGTTGAAATTACACCTGAAGAATGTCCGAAACTTAATCCGTTCATACTTCAGGAGTGAGGTCAGCAATCAATGGGCGGAAAGACTGAGGAGTATTAGCCCAAAGGACCCAGATGGCGTTTTCGCGAAAGTGAATAGCTTATCCCGCAAGAAATCTTGAGTGAAGATATCGAATCTTGAAGTCGCTAGTGATGAGATAAATCTTCTCGATAGGGCTGGTTCCGAAATTGATAGTACGACTCCGGATAGAAATGGAAACAGGATTGTATGTGATGGATTGCATAAACTTGATTGGAACACATTTTGAATTGGTTCATCTGCCAAACCGAGAGAGAAGGAATAAAATATTTTCAGAGGTCGTTGAAGCAAAATTTTCCGACTTCAAATCAAGCCTGAACGGCCAATCAATTCTTCATTTCGATGAAACATTAACATCTGACTCCATACCGAGCTTGAATTTTATTGATTATTTTGTCAGCTATGAAGACTTGTATATCATATTTCGCAGAATAAACAACAAAAAATCATGTGGAACTGACGGTATTCCAAATGTAGTTCTCCGACATTTGCCTGAGGTTACTATTAGGAATTATTGCATATTGTTCAACAACATGTTAAACAATTCATTTTTTCCAAATGAGTGGAAAAAGGCCAATGTATTTCCGATCTTGAAGAAAGGAAAAGAATCTTCATGCCTCAAAAGCTATCGCCCAATCAGCTTGCTGCCTAACATCAGCAAGGTGTTTGAAGTGATACTCAACAGAGCATTAAACGCCCACATTGAGAAATATGAGTTGATGCCGAATTGCCAATTTGGTTTCCGTGCCAGGCATTCAACCATACATGCAATAACGAAAGTAACCTCAGACATCTGTTGGAAACTAAACAACAAAGTATGTGTTGGAGCATGTCTCATTGATATGGAGAAAGCCTTCGATACGGTGTGGTTAGATGGACTAGTTTTCAAACTTCTTCAGGACAGGTTCCCCAGACACCTTGTCGCCATGATGTGTAATATGTTATACGGGAAATCGTTTGTTGTAACTGATGGAAATCTGACAACAATGCTCGAATTCAAGGTCTTGAATGGTCTACAGCAGGGAACAGTTACTGCGCCCCTGCTGTTCTCAATATTCATTCGCAAGCTATTGAACAGCTTTGATTTTAATGCCTCGCCAACGCGATCATTGGTAGCGTTTGCTGATGGTCTGATCATTTATACGGCAGACCGAAAAGCTACAATAGTTCAGAACAACCTTCAAAAAATGTTCAATGATGTGCAGCTCTACACCGACAATTGGCGAATGAAAATCAATGCGCAGAAGTGCTAAACAATTTTGTTTCGGACAACGCACTAAAAGTAGTCATGGCTCTTCGGCGACTCTTTCGTTCCAGATACATTGATCAAAAAGTCAAAGTTATTTGTTACAAGACCCTGGTTAGGCCAGTTTTGACATACGGATGCCAGATCTGGTACAACCAGAGTGCTAGTACAATGGAAAGATTAAGAGTTTTCGAAAGGAAATGTCTTCGTGCATGTACTGGTTTGTACAGAAAGCCTGAGACGGATTGGAAGCATTATGTATCGAATAGAAAAATTTATCAAACCACTCAAGTGACAAGATTCAATATGTTCATATTGAAACTTCTTCGGAATTATATCGCAAGATCTGTAACTGTGAGTGAAAACCCTTGGATTTCACAGCCGTTCCACCCTGCAGACGGGTATATTGTGACTTGCTTCACTACTGGCTTCGTTCCTCCAGAAGCAATCGTGTATTTGGACATGAATCGATATGTTTTTGATTCTGACGGCGTCCCAATCACATATCACATATATAGACGGGCCACCGATAAGAAGATAAAATATCCTCCGAATCTGAGTTCACGAGACCAACAATTCCAATGGAGATACTCATTTGCTAGATTCGTTGAGGCTGGTCGAGCTGAGATGGAGCAATCTAGGTATTGGTGGTTGAATGACAATGTCTAAATTATTCGTGTTTATTTTCTGTTTTTGTGCTTTTTCTCGTTACTTGGTTTTTTAGATTCATCTCATTATTGCTACATCTAGTGTTGTTGTTTATTTGTATTATAAATTAGATATAGGTTTCAATATAAGGTTATGTTTTTTTTTTGATTGAACTTATTTAGAATTAGGGTGTAACATATTAGGTATAGGATATATTGTGTTAGCAATATAAGTAATTTTTGAATAATGCTGGTTGATTTTTTCTCCTTTTTCCAATTGAATCAAAAAATATGTAATAATCTTAATTAATTCAAATTTGCTAGTGTATTTTTTTTTTCATTAAATGTGTTTAACTGATAACGTATAAATTTAGAGAGCCATTCGGGCCATTAAGTTCTTTATAGTTTTATTGTTTGGAATTTGCTTTATGTTCTTTTAAAAATTTATAACGATTGGTATTAAATAAAGCGCTTTTGACTTTGACTTAGGAGACAAAACTGATTTGGATTCCAAGTACAGAAGTCTAGTGGGATGTATTATGTACATAGCCGTCTGTACTAGACCAGATATTATGCATGCAGCAAGCCTACTCAGCAAATTTAATAATTGTGATTCTAATACACACTGGAAAGCAGCCAAACGTATAATGCGATATTGAAAAGGGACTATTAATTATAACACAGTATATGAAAAATCCTCATTGTGTGTTACTGGATGCGGATTGGGCTTCTAATCAGCTAGACTGTCGCTCATATACTGGTTATGTATTTAAATTGGAAAATTCGGCAGTGTCATGGGAAAGCCGAAAACAAAGAACTGTTGCCCTATCAAGCACCGAAGCTGAATATATAGCATCCTTGCAGGATTCTAAATTTCTTAGAAGCTTTCTTAATGAATTTTAAGGTTAACATTTATCAGTAACTTTGTTCAATGACAGTTAGTCAGCACAAATTATTTATAAAAGTCATGCTAATCATAGCCGTAGTAAACCTACACATGACAAATTGTAGAAAATAAAATTATAATGTTAAAATACTTATCTACTGAAAATATGCCAGCAGATGTCCTAACTAAATGTTTAAGTAAAGATAAACATTTTAATTGTGTAATAAATCTTGGATTACAGATTGTTTAGTTTAAGAGCAGGTGTTAGAACTAGTATAAACCAAACAATGTAAATTGTCATAGTTATCTAAATAGCTCACTAGTCGGAGCTACTGTCAATGCGTTGATTATGTCATTTCGTTCGGTCGACTAAAACTCACTCTTGTGTCAACTGTTTTTCTGTGCTAACTAGATTATAAATAAATCTCAGTATACCAATTTAATCTAATCTTATTTTCGCCCAATCTCATCACTTAGGCTGGAATTGAACCCACATATCACGGATCATAAGGCACAAGCCCTCACAATGAGCCATTAGATATATTTTTAACCATAAATTGTCTACATTAGGCACATTGTCATGTTTGGTTGTTGTGGCAATTATTAGTGTAATACTAGTTGCTTTAAGCCTAGCATAATTTATAAAAATTTCTAGCGCGCTTAGCCCAGTGCGATTTTATGTCATTTCAGCAAATTTATGCATGATTTTCAATCTAAGGCGATTTCATTACAGCTTTTGACTTGGCGTATGCTGGCGAACCCTTGCAGCTCATATATACTATAATGTAAACCGACTTTGAAACGGACTAATGAGATAAAATAAAAGCCATGGAATCGGAGCAAAATGATTTCCCATAATTTCGTTATGATTATTATTTGCCGTTCATTTTTTCAAAAAGGAAAAAGTAGTTTGGCATATCATACATCCTATAGAATTTATTTTATTCTCTTAAGGGCATTTTAAAGTTGCGTAAATTTTTTTTTTTTTGTAAAGTTCAATTACTTTTTAGAATTTTTAGAAATTGAACTAAAAATTAGCAAAATCGGGCCTTGATAGAAAAACAACTATCAAAAGTTACTTATAAGTCAAATAATAACTACCTAGGTTATTAAAAGTGAGCAAAACTCGCTATTCGTTTCAAGTAAAATTAACAATAATAAATGAAAACCGTAGAGAGCTTCGCCCTTTACTTACTAAATGCCTGCACATCTGTCTCTAATTCAATCAGATTAATATGAAACCAAAGCAACCTTTATACAGGGTTTTCCACTGAGAGGTGTTATTTTGATATTAAAAGAAAAATGCCATTTTTTAGTACAAATGATCGGATGTTTATTTTATTACAAAGAAAATGGTGTGCCGTTAACAGTGAGAAATAACATCAGGCAAATGACCACCACGACCACGCTTACAGGACCATATCCTTTTCATGAAATTTTCCATAACCAAATCACAAAGTGGCTGCCCTATGTCCTCGATAGCCTCACGAATTCCATCTTTGAGGTCTTGAATCGACGCTGGACTGTTGGCATAGATCTTCTCTTTCACGTGGCCTCAAAGAAAGAAGTCGCAAGGTGTTAAATTACAAGATCTCGGTGGCCAATTGTGATCACTTCTTTGAGGGATAACACGGCCCAGAAACTTTTCCCGTAAAAGATCAATGGTTTCGTTGCTTGTGTGGCTTGTAGCGCCGTCTTGTTGAAAGAAAACGTTGTTCAGATCAATACCATCCAATTTCGGCCGTAAAAAATCATTCATCATCTCTCGATAGCGCAATCCATTCAACGTAACTGTTGCTCCAGCCTCATTTTCGAAAAAGTAAGGTGCAATGACTCCGCCAGACCATTAACCGCACCAAACAGTCACACGTTGAGCCCCAGATGCGAAAATTTTGCTTGTTGACGAAGCCACCGAGGTGGAAACGGGCCTCAACACTCAAGATGATTTTTCGATGGAATTCTGGATCATTTTCATGCATTTCAAGGACCCAATCAGCAAAGATACGACGTTTTTGATGATCGACCGGCTTGAATTCTTGTGTTAACTGAACTTTCTAACCCTTAAGACCCAAATCTTTATACAAAATACCGTGTGATGACGTTCGTGGAATGTCTAATTCCAAAGAACAAACCTGGGCTTTCTTCAACACTTTCGGCTACAGCAGCAATATTCTCGGTTGTTTTTGCGTGACGTGCACGGGTTTCCTTCTTCACATCACTAAGTTGTCTCAACAGCTCGAATTTTTCCACCAATTTCTGTATTGCGGTCCGAATAGGTGCTTCACGACGACCAAAAAATGAATGAATGAAATGAACCGTCTCTGCCAAATTTTCACCATTCTTATAGTGAATTTTAATAATTTCAATGCGTTGTTGAAGCGTGTGTCGATTGACTGATTATTTTATAAATTTTAAAATGTGAAAACAAGAATAGGGTTGATTTATGATTTATACTTATATTAAGAATATAAATGCGTCCGATATATTTTTTTTTACTTTTAATTGAATTGAAAAGAAACTAATGAATTCAGCTTAATTACAACTTCTTCAATTTATATGCTGTAGTAAATACCAACACATATTCCTACAAAAAAAATTGGACTTCAAATTTAAGTGACTCAAATGACCGGGTCATTCTTTTAATTCACAAATATGAAATGACCCAAATACACTGTCAACAAAATGAACGATTTTTCCCATCACTAGTTCTTTGGATACGGGGTTGGCTGATGTAGCTTAAGTGTTAAGCTACATTTCCCGCTTTTCCGGGGGGAGAAAAGGAACAATAATTTTATGATGTTACGTGATTAATTTGCAAGAAAATATGCATTCATAAAGAATGCTCCCTAATAAGGTGAATTATGTAGCTTTAAATGAATTTTTCAGGGGTTTGTTTTATTTTTGCATCCGAAAATCGTGTGCATCCTCGACATGACTTAAATATAATTTATTTGCAATCTGAAAAGGCTATGAGTGATACGTAGCACTCTGTTTTGAATAAATTTATGAAAAAGTGCCTGGATTATTTGGACGATACTTCGACTTTAAGAAAACTTAATAAACTTTATGTAGAAACCAAAAATTGTGGTGTGGACTGATGTTTTTGATGACTTTAATCTTATCGTCAACTTCAAAAGCATCAATCGAAAAAATCTTCACATAGTTCACTAACGGTACACGCCACAAATATGTTAACAATGGTTATAAAGTCGATTAAATGACTATTCCGAATGATTCCAATTACCTTTCTGCACAAAACCAATAACGTCACCCTCATCTTATTTGAGGCTTACTGTACCGCTTGTGGTTACTTTTTGTAATATCTTAAAGCATGACCATACCAAAGTCCCAAACCGCATTATACCCCATTCACAGCTCTGACCACTGGACCTAATCCACAACAATATGTTGCTATTCATCTGGATTGAATGAAAGCGGGCGGATGAGGTGGGCTCAGTCAGTAGTGGCTTCTTTAAATTAACTATGGCCATCTTAATGCTAAGGAAAGGCTGGTTAATGCAGACAAACGGTTTAGGTCATATGGATTTGATTTGACCAAAAATTATGGGGTTACCAGTCAATTTGCCAAATTTCTATTCAGTCATGTGGAGTTAAAGAAATTTCATTCAATTATAGACGCGAATAGCGATTGGAGATGATCGTAAGCGGATTTTTTCTTGAGTTGACACTACCATGGAACCGAAGACTTGCGAATGAACGTAACGATGCATTGAATCTGATAGCTGACAAAGAAAGGTGAGAAAAAATATGTTTTTCACTAGATTTAAGATCTTCCGGTGTTCCAATTTTGATTCGATTAGCCCTAAGTAGGAAATTTTTTACTGCAAGTGTAAGCGTTAGGAAGTTGCATTTTTACTTAGTAAGGAATTGTAAACTTAGCTTACTCATGTGAGCTCATACTCATGTTTGCTACGAGTATCGCCATATAATTATTGAAATAGGCTAAAAGTTCTGCTTTTTGTAATTTTCTCAAATTCCATGCATTAACTCTCCTACTAGCACGCTCTGATGTTATCTCACTTAATTGGTTCACGATACCTGCTAATTAAGTTACACGCATAAAATATCGCTAGATCTGATGAAAAACCTGTCGCGGGAAAATTGTCTTCTTGCTTGACAAACGCAACGATAAATAGGAAAGATAACGTAGCGTGCAATTTATTAGTAACAGTACACATGTGTGATGTGACTGCGAAGAAGAAATCAGATTCAGAAAGCCTAACGAATAAAATATGACGACAGTTTGTCATATGACGAACCCACTTCACCATGACTGACTTCTCTATCATGATGTGGTGGCGTCCGAATGTGCCAAGTATTTGTCAATGATTCACGATGTTAACTCCAATTAATCGAAATAACAGGTAAGCAATAGAATGGTGAATGGAGGATTTGTCGAAGGGAAGAATTGGAGCAAGACATCTTGCGAAAATTTCAAATTAAATCGTGTATTGCGTTTGAGCCGAATCCATTGCTATTCATTAGATACTGCGTTTCAAATAATTTAGAGTGAAAAGGATGTGAAATCAATGGAGAGATATACAATAGATTAAAATTCATCTCATTTCGGCTTGATAATTGTACGCTTTCATTCAAGACAACTAACCATTTATAATGTTAAAATGTTTAGCAATTCGAATTGGGCAGGGTGCTGACAATCTATTGCATATGGTTCCAGGCTAAGCTTAGTTGACTGAGGGTAAACGGAAAGTCCAGCTTTGAAGATTTGCTGAGATTCCAACACTGCGAGAATAAATGCCTTCACCCCCCCCCCTGAATAAAAGGAATCCAGTGAGATCAATTGATTCGAAAGTCAGAAAATAACGAAAGGTATTCAGCTGTCCAATAAAGGATAATCAAAGCCCGTTTCGTTGGGAGCCAGAGCATTTTTCATTTTATAAGAGACAAGGAGAAGTTGTTTGGTTTTAAGGTTTTCCAACTATCTGCAAAACTCTATTCAAACACAAATATTCCGCCCGTCTGCGTCTGTTATCGCAGATTTTCGTTAAAACCATATCGTCTCTTCAAAGTTTTGAAGTCGAAATTTGTTTCGTGCATTCTTATAGGAGTCTCCCTTTACTGGGAGATAAGCCTTTATAACTGTATTATGAGTACTATTTTGAATGCTCCAACAACAATCAGCCATCATATGTTCATTCCAGTAACCCTGATACCTCTCCTTCATAGTGCGAATATCCTGGTGAAAGCGCTCTCCTTGCTCCTCGCTCAGGTCACCGAGATTTTCAGGAAAATAGTCTAGATGGCTGTGAAGGTAGTGAAGCTTAATACTCATGTTGCATCCAAGCCGCTGTTCAACATGCTGAATGTAGCCGTCAGACTTTCTATTGCCCAAAAATTTTCTTATTACCCAAACAAACTCTTCCCATGCACATTTCTCGACAGCTGTCATATGGTTGATGAAATTTTTATCATCTATCATTTTCCTGAGTTGTGTGCCATCGAAAATACCACCTTTGATTTTCTCACTACTCAATTTTGGAAACACTTTTTCACTCTGTTAAGAGCTTTTACGAACTGTTTTATCAAACCCAATTTTATATCCAAAGGAAGCAATATAATTTGGTCTCTGGATACCAGTAGAGCATTGATTACATTTTGCTTACCGGGAATCAAAGCCTCCCTGGAAGGCCAGTCTGTTTTTGTCCAGTGCTCAGCTTTAGCTCGGCTGTCCCATAAGCATAGGAAACAGGGATATTTTGTGTAGCCACTTTGTTGGCCCGGGAGAAAATTTACCATTTTCAAATCAACACATACAACCCAGTTATGCTCCTTGTACTTGATCTTGTCGAGAACAAAAGATATTGTAGGAAATTCTTCTTTAACCTTTGTATAATGAGCAATAGGTAAGGAACCAAGTTCGTTACCATTATGTAAAAGTACAGATTTCAAATTTCGTTTTGACGAATCAATGAACAACCGGTACTGATTTGGATTATACTCTTTGAATCTCATTGCAGTCATTAGGCCCGGAATATCATTACAAAACACAAAATTATCTTTTTTAGTAAAGAAAGGAAGTACGAGTAAATACTTTTCCCTGTTACGGTAGTACGATATCTTCATTTCTCTGATCAACAAATTTTTTTCTTTCAATGGGGAAGCTAAAATTTCTGATGCCGTTTTAGACAGTCCAAGGTCCCTGATCAAGTCATTTAGATCATCTTGATTTAGTGGTCGGGGACTACCGTAGCAATCAAAATCACTGTCGCTACCACTGACGTCGTTTTCGGTTTGTCCGCTGCACTGGTCTGGATTTTCTGAAGATGTACATGGCTGCTGTGGTGTTGATGTGTCACTAATACTCAAGACTGGTCTTATGGCAGATTTTTAGTTTGGATATATCCACTTAGAGCGATTTTTGTGGTTTATTCCTATGATTTTCGTTACACAGAAATAACAGTCGTCATGATGGTTGGATGGTTCACGCCAAATCATAGGAGCTTTGTAATTAAAAGTGGGTCTTTTTAGGGTTTTGTACTAAAATACAAAACCCTATTATAATCACGACCTGTGTCCGTCTGTCCGTCCGTCCGTCTGTATGTCACAGCACTTTTTCTCCGAAACTATAGAGGCTACAGCAATGAAACTTTGTGGAAAGGTCAGAAGTGGTGACTTCTTGAAAGTTCAAGGGTGGAAACATTTTTCAAAGAGGCTTAAGGGGGTCTCCCCATATAGGGAGGTGACCCCTCAAAAAAAATTTTTCACCATTGGAAGTTGAGTAGGGTGTCATTGGAAAGGTTTCAATGAGGTCTTTTCAAAACAAGTCTTAAAATTGCCTTATGAGTACCAAGGGGTGCAGGGGAAGGGGAAATGTACGAACTTTTCGCGTACCCCCCCCTCGCGATTGGACACCTTCCATCCGAAAAATCTGAAAAAAATCATGACTGTAGGCCTTTATGAGTACAACAACAACAAATACATGAGAAGTCGAAATTCACTCAACTTTGTTAGTAATAGTATGATTTATCGAATTTGTGTTTTCTTGAATAAAATCCAAACGGTAACCTTAAACTTAATAAAATTTAACAAATAGATGCCTATTTATAAGTTTGATTTTTTTTTGAAAGTTTCATAAAGATCAAATAGTATTTAACGAAGTTATAGTGATTTGAATTTTCCTGTATTACTATGGAACAATGTGCCCTGTATTACTATGGAAACATATTGCTATGGAGCCATATGCGCTTTTTACCGACTTAGAAACTACAGCTTTGCTAGGATTTGCATGAGAATTTCAGGAATGATAGGTATCATGAAGATGAGTACATACAATTGAAACAAGTCGAAGAGGCAGGAGAGAGCTCCTAGCAAAAGGGCTTTGTAACCATTCTAGGATTTGAAAAAATAGGCCATAAATCGATGATTACAGTACAGAGGAGTGGCCCCTGGAAAAATTTTCATGAAAGGTAGCCGATATGAGTATCAAATGAAAGTTCTCTATGAGAGCTTTTCAAAACAGTTCTTAAACTGACAGTTTTTGCTTCAGTGGGAGCACAGGGGGGGAAATACATGAAAAATGTGTTTCCTCCCTCGCGAATGGACACCCGTGATCTAAAATATCTGAAAAAATTATCAAGCGAGATATTTATGGGTATAACTTTAACAAATACCTCAGAAATCAAAATTCTTTGCACTTTGTTAATAAAAGTATGATCCACGAACATGACGTGTTTCTTAATTTTACAGGTTTTCATTGCTGGTTACTGCATTTTGTAAGTTGAGTACAAAACCCTTCTGACATGAGCATAAGTCTGTCTACCGTACTTGTTTTGTTTGCCCACAGTAGCAAAGATTCAACACAACTCCTGCATACCAAACTTGGCATCCTAGGTTTAGCGGTTGACAGCAACGGAAACCCAAAGTTGCCGAAGTATGCCTTTTTCACAAAGTTCGACGCATTTAAACGAAATTTTTGGAACACATATTCTCCACAAATAACACAAAAACAATCAGGATTATTTAAACACGTCCTTCTTGAGGAAGAGATAATGAAATTTATAAAGGAACCAGTTAAATTACACCGCTAGAAACTACCGACTACTTATGTAAATTCAAGACGGTACCTATATCTGACTAACTAGAGCTGCTACAAAAAATCTGAGGAAAGATTCGAAATCAGCGCACCCAAATTAGTAAACAACAGTAGAAAAACTTCATGCAACAACAACAAAATGTTAATTTTGTTTTTCTGTGTAATTTACAAATCATGCAATCTTAGCTTATAATTATTCGCTTACTTATTCATCGATCATTCAACTTTAGAGACTATTGACATTACTTGTACTCAATGTTCACCTTGTATACTGTTTTGATTTCTAAGCATAAGCAATTTTCTTCTTCTTAGCACTACAGCCTCTTTTGGGCCTTCGCTTCCTGCAAACAGCGCCTCCAACTGTCTCGGTCCGTTGACCGCGTCATCCAATTCCAAAATCCGAGAAGCGATGAACTGTCTTCGTCGACCGAGTCAGACCAGCGTTTTCTCAGTTTGCCCACTGACTACCGGCCTTCAGTTCCCCCAACGAATACCTTTTTGGTATCCGTTGTTCGTCCATACGGTTCATGTGTCCAGCCCATTACAGCTTCCGCAGTCTTACAATCCTTGAGACATCCGATTCATCAAAAATTTCATACAGCTCTTGGTTGTATCGAATTGACCATTGGTCCCCGTCTAGCTTCACTCCGATTATTCGCCACGTTCAATATATTTGCGGATGCTTGGGTTAGGATCCATGTTTCACACCCATAGCATAACACAGGTCTTATCACAGATTTGTATACTTGGAGCTTTGTTTTCCTGTGTATGCAGCTGGTCTTCAAGATCGTCAATACTGAATAAAATATTTTATTTGCGAGCTTTATTCTTCGGCGTATTTCGGCTCTTTCATTGCCCGTTTTCGTTATTTCGGCTCCTGAATACACAAATTTGCTAACATTTTCGATACTGTATTCGCCAAGTTTGATATTTTGTGTATTTGGGGTATTTTTTCTCGACTGCGTCATGAGCATTGTTTTATTTACGTTGATTTGTCGAGTTTCAGTAAGAGTTCTTCGGCAGTTGTTAGTGACTGTGACAGAATTTTGAAGTCGTCCGCAAAGGCCACTACCTGGCTCCACATGTATAGTAAAGTACCTCGCGTATCGACAGGTAGCTTCCGTATGACGTTCTCCAGAGCCAAATTGAATAGCAATGGGGCCAGCCCATCTCCCTGCTTTAGTCCGATATTTGTGTCAAAGGCATCGGTGAGTTGATTATTGATGCGGACTTGGGAGGTTGTTGACGTCATTGTTATTTTGGTAAGGCGGACTTATTTGACTGGGATGCCAAAACCAAGCATTATTTGGTACAGTCTGTTACGATCAATACTGTCGTATGGTGTACGTCTATGTTGAACCCCCAACATTTTTCAAGTACCTGCTTGACTGTGAATAATTGGTCTGTTGTTGATGTACCTGCCCTAAAACCACCTTGATACTCCCCAATAATACTGTTGGCGTATGACCCGATTTTACTTTCTAAGATTTTAGAAAATATTTTATACGCCGTACAAAGTATTGTAGCACTGTAGCTTATCACCTTTTTTGTGGATAGTGAATATAATTGATTAGCCCCACTCCTTCGGCATATGTTCTTGCTGCCAAATGTACTCTATGACTTTGTAAATAGCTTGATCAACACTACTGCCACAATATTCGATGACCTCCACTGGAATCTCATCAATGCCCAGCGCTTTATTATTCTTTTGGGCTTTGATGATGGAACAAACTTCATCCAGGGTTGATGGCACCAAAAGAAGCTCTCCGCAGACATCTATAGGCTCTAATGTTACGAAGCTGTGCGGAGAATTAAGGAGGTTCTTGAAATATGATGCCCGTCATTGCTTGATCTTGATTTCATCAGCGACTATATTGCCGCTGTCATCACGACAGAGCGTGGTTTTGGGCTGATAACCACGTTTCAGGCTTTTCACTACTTTGTTTGCTTGTCTTGTGTTATTGCTCGCTAAACTATTTATACTTCTCAATTGGCCGTCATAGTATTTTCTTTTCTTAATCCTAATTATCTTATTCGCTACTCTTCTGAGAATTTCATAGTGTTCTCTCTTCGTCCTGGATTTCCTACCTACCTATTCTTTGTATGCCTGATTCTCACTTCCATCCAGGGCTCGTTGCTCGTCTTTGACGATGCGTCCGATAAGATGGGAGCCAGCTGGTTGTCGAGGGTCTCCGTGAAATTTTCGGCCACAGACGCCGTTTGGAGCCTTTCGATGTCAAATTTTTGTAGCGGGCTGGTCTTCGCTGAATATGCCTTTGACATACGACATCGATAGTTTAATTTGATCAAGTAACGATCTGAGTTAGAATTGGCTCCTCCGTATATACGAACGTCAAGTATGCTCGAAGCCCAACGTTGTTGAATCAGAACATGATCGATCTGGTTTTGTGTGTTGCCATCCGGTGATACCCAGGTCATTTTATGAATGCGTCAATGTGGGAAGCAAGTCGAACGTATGACTAGATTTCTGCTTCATGCAAAGTCAATCAGGCCCTGGCTGTTGTCATTTGTTTCATCGTGGAGGCTATATCATCCAGTCGTTCGCCGATGAGACAGCCCATTGACAACCTTAGCGTTGAAATCACCCAGAATAATTTTTGTGTCGTTTGTGGGCGATGAGTCAACCAGTCTTTCCAGGTGATTGTAAAACGATTCCTTCATTTCTTCGTCTTTTTCTTCGGTCGGGGCGTGAACATTAATCAGCCAGATTTTGAAAAATTTCGCTTTTATACGGATCGCATGCAACCGTTCATTGACTGCCTTAAAATAAATAACGTGCGATTTGAACTCCCTATCCACAATGAAGGCCACTCAGTTCTCGTTTCCTAGAAGGCTTCCCACTTTTAAATATTGTGTGCGATCTCATGTCTTGAATGTCGTTTCCAGTCGAATTCGTTTCCTGGACTGCTAGTATTTTTAATTGATATTGACTGGCCTGCGGTGAAAGGTCCTTAACAGCGCCAGGGTAATTGAGTGATCTGACATTCCAGGATCCAATGCCATAGTCCTTCTTCCGTTTGCGAGGTCGTTGTCGTGATTCCAAGCCATTCTGAGGCCTATCTGCAGGTTTCAAAACAAGCAATTTTACATGACACTTAATGGCAATAGCCTATATTCAATAATTCACGTGCAACATTAAGCGATGTGTAAAATGCTACCAATCAATAAATGAAATGTATTTTAGATGTAAGCATATTATGTTAAATACAAAAACCCATAGGAAGAATAAAATGTGCCTAGTTCAACAAGGGCCACAAGAGTGTTTACATTCCATATATAGCTACATTTTTTATCCCATTCCTAAAAAGGCTAAAGACTTTACAACAATTAAGTCTTTAGCTAACGTCTAAACTTCATCTGGTTGCAGCCACGATGTTAATAGTAGATCGAAAGCGGAACTAACCACGACAAAAATGAAGAATAACACAATGACAGTAAAGGCATACGAAAAACGGAGACTAGCAGACGGTCTGGTTCAGAATGATATTCCTGCGGCGTTCGGGTGCAGCAAAAATATGATGCGAACGCCAGAGCGCCCTATTACGGAAAAGCGGGGAACCCTGCAGGACGCTTCAGGTGTTCGAGTGGCGGAAGATAATATAAAGAGCGCCAAAAATTCGATTGTCACCGCTGCGATCGTTACCGAAGCGACCAATGCAGTCGCAAATCCCGACATTGCAACGAAAAATCCAGAAGCCAACGAGGAGATTACGGCACTAAAAGCAACGAGTGACCAGACCCCGCGTGATTGCACCACCAACGTCGAAAATGTGGCGGAAGTACTGCACTCGGAAACAGAACGCGATAACCTCTCCCAAGGATGGTTGCAAGGTACAATTGCGGCCCAGCGATACGAAGAAGAAAGGCTCCTCCGAAAAGCGGGAGATGTTCGGAAAAGAATACAATCTGCATTCGACTCCCAAAAATCGGCGAAGTAGCGAAGGTACGGCTCCTTGAACTAGAGGAGCTCCTAGATCGTATAGGGCACTATCGGAGGAGCTGGTTAAGGGCCGTAGACGAACAGAAGGCTAAAGAGGCTCTTGGGGCGAAATCTAAGGGTGACATGCAGATAGCTCCACTATTAAAAGTCAATAAAAGAATGGCGTCTAGCTCAATCGAAGGAGAAGACTCCGGCAGCAGGAACTGCTCCGGCAGCAGGAACTGCTCGTAAAGCCCCAAGATGACCGATCCTACCAGAAGAAACCGATACTACCATTAAAGTAGTACGACCAACGCGGTCGGGCCACATACTGGTCGAATTCAGAGCAGAGGCCGGCAATAAAGAAGCATTTTGTGACGCAGTAAAGAAAGACCTCGGCTTAGGCGCAACTATAGCCCCGCTCGAGTTGCTGGCAGCGATCGAAACACGAGACATTGACTGCGTGACGGATGTGGCCGAGGTAGAAGAGGCCATCAAAAGGGAGTTCCCTAGCGTGGGAAGGATCAAAGCGGGACTGACACTAGAAAACAACAGGGGACAACGCATGGCCATAGTGGACTTGACCGAAAAGGACGCCGAAAATTTCCTGACCAACGGCAAAGTACGAACAGGGTGGGTTGTCTGTAGGATACGGCGAAGAGCAACGCCTCTTCAATGTTTCAAATGCCTTGGTTATGGTCACACCACACAAGTATGCAAAGGACCCGATAGCAGTTCCCTATGTTACAAATCCGGTGAGACAGGACATAAAAGAAAAGAGTGTACGAAGAAGGCACACTGTATTCTTTGCAAGGATGCTAATCCAAAACCTGATTTCGGACAAGTCTTGGGGTCAGGAAAATGCTGGGTGTTCCAGGAAGCCCTAGCCAAGGCAAAATCAGAGCTCCGATGACCCGCATCCTGCAGCTAAACCTACACCGCAGTTCAAACACCCACAATCTGCTTGAGCAGTTTGCGAGGGACAGGAAAGCCGACTTCTTGCTGCTGAGTGAGCAACACCATGACAAAAGTCCTGCATTATGGTATTTTGACGAAACTGGGACTGCCGCCATCTGGATTCCGAACAGTGATTTCCAAGCAGTGAGTTGTGGACGGTGGGATGGTTTCGTGTGGGTTCGGTGCTCATCGACCACCTTCTTCAGTGTGTACCTAACGCCGAACGAATCGATAACATCTTTCCAAGCCAAGCTTAATGCTTTGGAGGGCGCTGTCTCGAACGCAGAGGGCAAAGTGCTCGTTGGGGGTGGCTTCAACGGTAAAGCAATCGAATGGGGCATGCCTCAGATGGATCCGCGGGGAAACCGAATCCTAGAAATGGCGGCCAGGACAGCCCTCGTCGTACTGAACTCCGGAAATACACCGACTTTCCGCCGTACTGGCTGTGAGGGAACCATACCGGACAAGACATTCGCCTCGGGGTCCTTAGTGCGGAGGATACACAACTGGAAAGTATTAGAGGACTACTCAGCCAGTGATCATCAGGGCATTCTGCTTGAGATAAGTGATGCTGTCTCCAAACGTCCGTGCTCTCGGTCTTCTACAACTGGATGGAACATCGGAATGATGGACGTCGAGAGGTTTGTCAAGGTGCTCACAGCACGTGAGCCGCTGCAGGGAGCTACGGAGGGGACGAACGAAATGGCAGCTCAAGACATGGTGAACTCTACTATGAGCATCATTACGACTGCTTGCTGCGCTTCTATGCCCCGTCGAAGACCCCGGCACGGCAAGCCCCAGTGTACTGGTGGCCAACTGAAATCGCTGAAAAGCAAAGAGAGTGTCACAAGCTTCGACGTGAGGCTCAACGGGCGCGGAATGGTGACGAGGCATGCAACTGGGTGGCAGCATATAAGTCGTCCAGGAAATGCCTTCATAAACTGATCAAGAGCAGCAAGGCTCGCTGCTGGCAAGACCTAGTGGACAATGTGAACAAGGATCCGTGGGGCCTTGGCTACAAGCTGGTCATGCGGATGCTTGGTGCCCTACGGAAGCCTTGTATACGTGAGGCGGAAAGATGGAAGCGATAGTGCGGGGACTCTTCCCCGCCCATCCCGTCCGTGTTGACGCTGTCCATGGTGAAACAGCAGTAGAGCGCCCACTCTTCACACAGCTGGAACTGGATGAGGCAGTCCTCTCATTGAAAGCGAGGAAGGCTCCAGGTCCAGATGGTGTTCCAGCTGAGGTGTTGCGGCTCGTCTATCACCATTGTCCTGACTTGCTGCTCAGCACATTCAACGCTTGCCTACGGGACGGGGTTTCCCCGGTACGATGGAAGGTGGCGAGGCTCGTGCTGATTAGCAAGGGAAGGGAAATCCCGAATCGCCGTCTGCATACCGCTCGTTATGCATGCACGGCTGGGAAAGTGCTAGAGAAACTCATCAAAGGAAGCCTCACTGACGCGATTCGTGCTGCTGGGGACCTATCTCCTCGGCAGTACGGCTTTAGAGCAGGACATTCTACCATTGATGCGATTGCAGAGGTGGTGAACGCGGTCCAAAGGGCAGAGGCATATAGTCGCGCGAAGCGACGGCTCGTCCTGTTGGTGACACTCGACGTCAGGAATGCCTTCAACTCCGCTAGATGGGTGGATATTCGGGATACGCTGGAAAGCTCTTTTCAAGTTCCAGAATATCTAATGCGGCTTTTGAGGAAATACCTAAAGGACCGAAGTCTGCTGTACGGCACGACACTGGGCCGACGAAGGATGGAAATTGCATCGGGTGTTGCCCAGGGATCTATCCTTGGTCGGGACCTATGGAACGTGTCTTACGACGGGCTAGTGAGACTTGAGATGCCAGATGAGTCGCGCTTGGTTTGCTATGCGGATGATGTTGCGGCTCTGGTCCCTGGAAGCACCGTTCAAAAAGCGCAACTTAGACTAGGTATGCTAATGCGCCGAGTGAGGGACTGGATGACTGCTCGCAGGCTCAGTTTGGCGCTGGAGAAAATTGAAGTGGTTATCTTGGCAAAAAGAAAATCCCTTGCGTAAAGATGATCAGTATTGGTGACTTACGAATCGAATCAAGGCCAGCGGTGAAGTACCTGGGGCTACTGATCGTCTCGAAGATGAGTTTCTCTGAGCAAATAAGAGCAACGGCTGAGAAGGCTTCTTCGGGAATATCGGCTTTGAGTCGACTTATGGCCAACGTAGGGGGACCCAGTCCACCAAGAAGACGCCTCTTGATGAGTGCTGTAGGGTCAGTGATACTGTATGGGGCGACGCTCTCAGCAAGGAGGTATACCGAAAACGTTTGGCACAGGTACAGAGAAGAGGAGCACTCAGAATTGCATCTTTGTATCCAACAGTCTCTGACTCGGCGGTGAGAGCTATTGCAGGCGTGATACCTGGCGCTCTCCTTGCTAGAGAGTGCCGCGCTATTTACCTGCGGTGGAACGAGGATGCGAGGGAGATGGTTGTCCGCGAGAAGAGACAGCGCTCGCTCAACGATTGGCAGCAGTCTTGGGTTAATTGCACGAAGGGAAGGTGGACTGCGCACCTCATCCCGGATGTGAGACCGTGGGTAAATTGAAGGCATGGTGAGACTGACTTCTATCTGACCCAACTTTTGAGCTGGCACGGGTGTTTTCAGTCTTACCTGTACAAGATCGCTAAGTCAAGGTCCCCCGATTGTCGGTTTTGCCCAGGAGAGGAGGAAAATGCCTGTCACACATTTTTTGCGTGTACAAAACGGGTCAGGCTGTGAAGGGAACCCTACAGGGAGACGAGAGAGCTCACCCCGGATAATATAGTTGCGGTGATGCTCGAATCGGTTGACAAATGGAACCAGGTGGTACGTTATGGTCAGGCAGTGCTAAAATATAAAAGAGACTTACAGCAGCTGGGGCTGGGGGATCGCTCTTCTGGCACTTCCTCTTCCCCTCTCCCCTCCCGCTAGGAAAGGGACTCCACAGCGTGAAGGCATCCCACGGCGTAACAAAACGAGATCTGGTCCGAAGTAATGTGTCAAACGGTTCCAGTCTGGGTTCTCACGTTTACAGGGGAGGTGTTTAGTGGGTAGTCTAGTCGCGCATAGGAGTCCCACACTCTGTGCATAAATAGCATTCACCTCCCTACCACAAAAAAAAACTTCATCTGGTGTGGATGATTTTTAGATACTTTTCAACCTGTTTTGAAAAGTTCTCATTGATACCTTTCAATTGATACCCATACTGCCTACATTTGATGAAATTTTTTTTCAGGGGCCACTCCGCTGTATGGAAACACCCTCCTTAAACACCTTATAAGTTTTCTTTTTGTGGTGAAATTTTGAAGAGCGCGCCACTTTACACCTACTTTCAAAATCGCATGTTTCTAGCTTATGTAGTTTCGAGAAAAAGTGGTGTGACACAAAGACGGACGGACGAACGGACTGACAGGACGCGATTTTAGTAGGGTTTTGCAAAATTATTTTACAAAATCCTAAAAGGTACATTTGCTTATATTTTGTAAAACATAAAGTAAATAGTCGAATTCACATGCAAAAGTCTTTACAATGCCACTCGTTTTCTGAATCAAGGAACAGGCCACTTTCATGAGCTGCAATTTCAAACAAAGAAGTATATGTACATTAAATAGTTTAAAACACCACAACGAGAAATCAAAGACAGAAAAACCTTCCGATAGTTGTCAGGAGAAACGATTTTTTTGCGTCATTTTCAAGGAAACTTTTAATCCGCCCATGTACTGAAAATTAATTCATATGTTTAATTGATTTTTAACCAAGCTTGAACTCGAATAAATCCATAACATTTCGGCCGAAAAATCAATTTAACCGTAAAACTCTGCAACAATATTGTTTACTTTCAATTCGCCATTAAACCATTCAAAACCGATTACTCCACGTCGAATTTACGTCATCAGAACTTCACCAAACAATGTAGCAATCATTACATAATTTCCAGTCAATATTTTCTCAATTACGACAATAGGTCACAACGTTTGTTTAATGTGAAGTCAAAAGTTTCTCTGAATTTTTTTTTTTTTCTTTCCTTTGAGCCAACCTCAAACACAACATTCGACCTCGACCCAGTGTGGAGTGAAACAAAACCTCAACCATTTCGAATGCCATTCGATTATGGCTCCATCTGCCGCTTATGGACATATCGGGAGACTGGGTCTTGATCTGGAGCTATCAAAACATCTAAACAAATCTCCATCTAGTATCTCGTTCTTTGTATCTTGCATCTGGCATGCCATTTTGGAGGTCGCTGTGTAGAAATTGAACTGTCGCTTGGCTGAAATCTAATTTATAGCCGCTCCCAAAGTTCTCAAGCGGATTATCAAAGTGAAGTAATGAAAAGAGAATGCCGAGACAATTTCAGTCTTAGCGCACTGTAAGATTTATAATTTTTTTTATCGCCAAGAAACACCTCAGCAACATAAAAACCGCAAAGATATCTCAAAGATCATTAGTATGCCTAAATAGTGTCGTTAATGAGTGTTGCGCGCTCGTCAGCGGGTCAACATGAAAAAACGCCAACGATGATGGTGACTACGAGTACATGGGATAACGCCAATAGGAAATCCAAATGAAAAAAGTTCTTTAATGAGTAATTATGACTTTACTGGGTGCGAATTAAGAAAACTGCCAGAGAAAAGAAAAACACGAAAGAAAGGTCATCAAGGTGTTCTGGTTGTATCAGCGGCTCAACAGTGCCTGCCCCAATCATTTGAGGTGTGTCGGCAACAAGCATGGAGTACACAAAAAAAAATCTGCCAACTTGATGAAATCGCAAATAAGGCAATACTTGCTCTATTTTAATACTTTTATTTTTAATTGGACTCGTTATTAGGTTAAGAGCTTATGCTTAGTGCTCGTATGGATCCGATTAAAGGGAAATTTCGTTGAAGGTTGCTGAAAGCTTATTGATTGATTCCGACAAAGCAACACGTGCCGGTAATTTGTGACTTTGGTCAAATCGAATAATAGGTTTTAAATATTACATAGAGCTTGGGTAAACATACCTGGGCAAGTTAATTTATTTAACAAATTGTAAAGATGGACAACGGTGGACAGAAGATAATTTAATAAGGGAAGCAGTTGTATTGCTAGTAATAAATGGTTTTTTGCTAGTAGACAAATATATGCATTTGAGTGATTTTTGATTAAGCTCTCCCCCAGCTTTTCATGAAAATATGCTTACTAGTCTTTGTTCAGAAAGCGAAAAACATGACTATAAAATTATGTAGGTAAATGGTAATCGAAATGAAATAGTTCAATCCTCGAAAGGAAAAGGAAAGTCAATAGATTCTACGTCTAGCACTCGTTGCGTGTAGAAGAAAGGAAAAGAATCTTCGTGCCCGAAAAGCTATCGCCCAATCAGCTTGGTGCGTAACATCAGCAAGGTGTTTGAAGTGATACTCAACAGAGCATTAAACGCCCACATTGAGGTATATGAGTTGATGCCGAATTCGGTTTTCATGCCAGGGATTCGACCACACATGCAATAACGAAAGTAACCTCAGACATCTGTTGGAAACTAAATGATTGACAATGTGTTGGAGCATGTCTAATTGATACCGAGAAAGCCTTCGATACGGTGTGGTTAGATGGACAAATTTTTAAACTCCTTCAGGACAAGTTACCCAGACACCTTGTCGCCATGATGTGTAATATGTTATACGGGAAATCGTTTGTTGTAACTGATGGAAATCTGACAACAATGCGCGAGTTCAAGGTCTTGAATGGTCTACAGCAGGGAACAGCTACTGCGCCTCTGCTCTTTTCAATCTTCATTCGCAAGCTATTGAACGGCTTTGATTTTAACGTCTCGCCAACGCGATCATTGGTAGCGTTTGCTGATGATCTGATCATCTATACGGCAGACCGAAAAGCTACGATACTTCAGAGAAATCTCCAAAAAATGTTCAATGATGTACAGATTTACACTGACAATTGGCGAATGAAAATCAATGCGCAGAGGTGTGCAACAATCTTGTTTCGGACAACGCTGCAGGGGGTCAGTCAAGACCTGGAACGTAATTGGAAAGATTTCCACATCATGGCTGGCGAGGGTAGTTTAGAACGAGTTCCACATAAATCCTGTGTTCGATACACAAAAGTAAAAGACATTTGTTTGCCACTTCAACTTTACACGGGCCAGTGTATTTATGTAGCTCTGTAAACCATTCTCGATGAAATGTCATGTGTTTTGTTGCGGCTGAATCGCCATACCAGCTTTCCGATTCTTCACACTTTGGCTCAGCTGTCACGACGGAACACCATGCCATTTCATTTTTGTTGCTTTTACTTTTATCGCTTTTGATTGACGATTCGTTGTGCTTTGGACAAACTTTATCTTTTGCCCAATGGCCTTTCTGACCACATGCATTGCACTTTGTTTTCCTCTTTAAATCATCGATTTTCAACTTTGGCTTTGAGTCTTTGGCTTTGGAATTTTTCTTCGTTTTCGCTGAAAACCCAGCACTAGAATTGGAGACTTCTTCTTTATTCAATCGTTCAAGATTGTCTTCCTCCAATTGTAATGACGACATCAATTCGGTGAGCGTACGATTCGATGTAGTATTGTACCATACCGTTTTGTAATTGTTGAATCTCGATGTCAACCCAGAAATGATGCGTGCCATTTTCAAATTTTCGGGTAACTTTTCCTTCTCTTTTTGCTGCTCATTTTCAGATGACAATTGATTCACACGAGAAATATACGCTGCTACCCCCTCATCGTCACGCATTTTTGCTGTGAAATACCCTTCATACAAAATCATTATGCGAATTTCGGTATTCTTTTCATAAACGCTGCCAAGTTGATCCATCATTTCTTTCGCTGATTTACAATCCAAAACAAGATTCGCGTTTGTGGCATCAACCGATTGAATAATTGCATTCATGGCCCTTCCCTCATTTCGATTGAATTTCGACTTATCTTCTTCTTTCGCTGTATCGTCGCGTTTCTTACCCTCAATATTATCGGTCAAATCACGAAATTTCATGTATGCAGTGATTTGAAATTTCCATAATTTGTAACTCGATTGATCTTTCAATTTGTGGCCGATAAAATTGTGATCGTCTTTGTCGTTCATGGTGAAATACTTTCAGCCGAAATCGCACAAAAAAACTGTATGTAAACACCGACGAAGAGTAGCCACTGCTTATTTAATCTGTTCTTTTGAATTCAATGACGACGTTCGACTGCTGTGCACGCGCACTTTACTGTAAACACAAAACGGCAACGCTTGCACACTATTGTGAAATTCAAATATTTCACGCGACGATGAAGTCAATTGATTTGGCTTTGCACTACAAACATTGGGCGATGCTTGTCTATTTTAACTATGAATATTTATGGGATTTGTCCAACTTTTTATTCACTTTTATAGAGTCCAGAAACCACTTACAATATTTTCCATTACGCTATGACAAGACGACTGACTCACTATTTTTCAATTGTCTAACTATTTCAGGCTCACTGGGCCCATAACCTATTGTAATTTCAAGTTTAACGCAGGAAATAAATTAGACAAAATTGAAAGACAACGATTTATGCATATACTAAAAGAAATGCTCGCTTTTATGGAGTTCTATTTTATTGAATATTGATCGCTTGAATGTTCTGATTGGACTAATTGTGCAACTGCTTGAATGTGTGTATGAGAGTGACATTTAGGTTTTGACAGTGAATTTCGCAATAACAGTGCTGCCACACTTTGTGACAATGTTAATATTTCAACAGAAACAATATATATCGAAAAGAAGAATTTATCAAACTGCTGTAATGACAAGGGTCGATATCTTCATATTGAAACTTCTTCAGAATCATATCGCAAGATCTGTGACTGTGAGTGAAAACTCTAGGATATCACAGCCGTTCCACCCTATAGACGGGTATATAGCGACTTGCCTCGCTACAGGCTTCATTCCTCCAGAAGCATTTGTGTATTTGGACATGAATCGATACGTTTTTGATTCTGACGGCGTCCCAGTCATATATCACATATATCGACGGGCCACCGATAAGAAGATAAAATATCCTCCGAATTTGAGTTCACGAGACCAACAATTCCAATGGAGATACTCATTTACTAGATTGGTTGAAGCTGATCGAATTGAGACGGTGCAATCCAGGTATTTGTGGCTGAATGACAATGTCTAAATTATTCGTGTTTATTTTCAGTTCTGGTGTTTTTCGTTAATTTTGTTTTTTTGAGTTTTAGCTCATGATTGCTACATTTACTGTTGTTGTTTATTTGTGTTAAAAATTAGGTATTGGTTAGGTATATGTTATGTTTACTATATTCCATTAGAGATAAGGTTAAACGCTTAGGTTAGGAACGTTGTTATAGAATTTTTTTAGTATAAGATAAAGTTTGTGATTGCATTTAATTAGAAATAAGTTACAACATATTAGGTGTAGGATCAAAGTTTCACTGCTGTGTTTAAATTATAAATAATTTTAGGATAGTGTTGGTTGGTTTTTTTTCCTTTCTCCAATTAAATTTTAAAAATATGTAATAATCTTAATTAATTGAATTTGCTATAGTTTTTTTTGATGAAATGTGATTAATGATAACGTATAAATTTAGAGAGCCATTTGGGCCATTAAGTTTTTTATTGTGATTGTTTGGAATTTGCTTTATATTCTTTTAAAATTCATAACGATTAGTATTAAATAAAGCGCTTTTGACTTTGACTTTGACGTGTTTTCAAATCGCTCCTGTTATTAATTTTAAAAATCAATTATTTTTCACAAAAGTCAGTTGAAAACAATTTTTTGTAATTGAAAACCATCACCGTCGAATTATTCGAGCATTTATCGAATACCTGAAATTCATTTCCTGAAGAAATATCAAAAGTGGAAATACCTTCAAGGGAAGTCCCGGTCTCTTGCACAAGCAACGAGATGGATGATCCCGATGGCTTCAGCCATCAACCAGAAGGTTCGCGTCCATCGTCAACGATGACGGGCGAAAAAAAGCTCAAAAGAAGATACGACAATAAAGAAGAAAAACCGACAATTCTATCGGTAATCGAAATCGAGCAGCTGATTAAAGAGAAAGCTGACAAAATTGAAAAAGAAAATGAAAAGCTCAAGCTTCGAGTCAAATCATTAGAAGCACTCGTTGGAACATTAACATTCAACAAAGCTAAAGAAAGCAAGAAAGGCCAAGAATCGAATTCAAAAACTGAAGATAACAAAGCTAAAAAGCCAAAACAAGAAGCTGATCAAGAGGATGTCCTCATCCCAGGCGGCGCAAACGACAGCAGGAATTACTATGCAGCGCTAGCTGGACTTGAAGATACGATGATTATTGAAGAGGATCTAGGTAAAACTTCTAAGTTGGATAATGAGTTTATAGAAAAATTAAAAATAGGGAGAAAAAACCAAAAATTTTGTCTGCTGGTCTGTCCGTCAAGATTAATGAAAAGAAAGAAAAAGTCCCACCAATCAACGTATTTAAGCAAATGGGCAAAGATATGGTTCGGGTTTTGGCAGCCGAAAATAAGCTAAATGATTTTGAGATAAAAAGAGTCAATGCCGATAAATTGACAATTAAGACAAAGTCGCTGGTTGATTTCCAGGCAACAAAAAGTGCGTTAAATCCTGGCGATGTTCCGCATTTTACATACACCCCCAGAAGTGAAAGAAACTAAACCTTTTTATTGAAGGGTCTGGACTGTGGTGAGGACACAGTCGATCTCCTTCAAGTGCTCCAGGAATTTGTGCCAGAAATGCACTTTATTTCCGTTAAAAATTTTGCAACAAGGAGATCGATTTTGGAGCGTAAAAGCTCGCCTTATTACCTAGTTCAGATTTCCAGCAAAAGCAGTTCAAGTGCCCTGTAAAAAATAAGATACTTGAACTTCCGCGTGGTGAGGTGGGAACGCCTCCAGAAAAGTGAGGTCAACCAGCGCTACAGGTGTCAAAGATTCGGGCATTCGGCTGCCAATTGCGCCATGAAATATAGGTGTGTAAAATGCAACGATATCCATGCTCCCGGCGAGTGCAAATTGGCTCAGGCGGAGCCAAGTAAAAAATTATATTGTGTGAACTGCGGTGCCTTTGGTCATCCAAGCATCATATAGAGGATGCCCCCGGTACCAAGATGCAAAGGTAAAATTCACTCCGAAACAAAGTCAAGCACACCGCAGTGTGATGCTTACCAACTTCGTTTAGCCCGAGGTGTCACTTGCACTTGCTGCGAGAGGACCAGCAGACAATGTAAATAAAATAAATAATGTGGGCGGCAATAATGAGCTGTTCCTTAAAATTTATCAGCAATTGAATTCCTTATCGGAGAGAATCGATAAACAAGATTCGAAAATTGACATTGTTTTTCAGCGTTTAGGGCTTTCAAATACCTCAAAATGAGTTGTCATCCAGCCACATTCCCATGGATACGATTCGTCTCATCTCGATCAACGTCAACTCCATTGTGAGTCTACATCGACGTGGCTGTCTCCTGGAGTTCCTTGTCAAGCAAAAGCCTGACATCATGCTTCTCACTGAAACCCACCTCAGTTCGTGGCACTCCATGACATTCAAGGATTTTGAATTCGTAAGAAACGATAGGGTAATACGTGATGGGGGAGGGGGCACCGGGATGTTGGTTCGAAGACCCTATTGTTTCCAAAATATTGAAAAAATCGAATTCAAAACCTTTCAATCTCTTGAAGTGTCCGCTATTAAAATTTCACTGCCAGGTGGGGATAACCTCTTCGTTATCTCTGCCTATGCAACTGGTGGAACTCTTCTCAAGCTCAAGGAGGAACTCAATTCCTTGTTTGAAATACTCAAATTGAACTGGCTGCATAGTTATTATGTTCTTGCTGGTGACCAGAACGCCAAGCCTACATCATGGCTGAACGCCACCAATAATCCTAGAGGTGTATTTCTGAAATCGTGGATAACAGAGAACCAAATTGAATACAGCTACAATCTATATGGGTCGGAGTTCCCAACATACCCTAGGACAAATTCATATTTGGACCGCTGCATTGCTGGCGCAAGACTTGAATTCAGCTTTAATTGTCCTCAATGGAAATCGGAGGTGCTTCCTTATGATAGCGACCATAACGCAATCGTAATGGAAATCAATCATCAAAGGGATGATTTCCTTCTCATTCCAGTTCATCACGAAAATCATCGGTTGAACTTCAAAAAAACAGACTGGGGAAAGTTTCAAAAGAAGTTTAATCGGGAGTATCAGAAGCAATGTCCCCCTTCTGATGCTGGCAACTCTTGCTCAATGGTTTCTAATGACAGGAATCTAACTGACGATGAAATAGATATCTATTTGTCGAATTTAGAGAAGCTGACATTGGAAACGATTGAGAAAGTAGTTCCTGATATTAAACATCGAAACAATATAAAAGGATATGAAACACCAGCCATCGCAAGGTTGATAAGATTGAAAAGCTTTCTTCCTACACGCATCAACAATATTTATCGACGATTTTCGGACTACAACCATCCCTCGCTGGCTTTGTTGAAATTACATCTGAAGAATGCCCGGAGCTTAATCCGGTAATACTTTAGGAGTGAGGTCAGCAATCAATGAGCGGAAAAATTGAGGGATATGAGCCCACAGGATCCAGACGGCGTTTCCATGAAAGTGAATAGCATACTCCGCAAGAAGTCTCGAGTGAAGGTATCGAATCTTGAAGTCACTAGTGATTAGATAAATCTTCTCGATAGGGCTGGTATCGAAATTGATAGTACGACTCCGGATAGAAATGGAAACAGGATCGTTTGTGAAGGATTGAATAAACTTGCCTTGATTGGAACTCATTTTGAATTGGTTCATCTACCAAACCCTGAGAGAGGGTATGAAATATTTTCAGAGGCCGTTGAAACAAAAGTTTCCGACTTCCAATCAAGCCTGAACGGCCAATCAATTCTTCATTTCAATGAAACATTAACATCTGACCTCATACCGAGCTTGAATCTTATTGATTATTTTGTCAGCTATGAAGACTTGTGTTGCAGATATCGCAGAATGAACAACAAGAAATCATGTGTTACTGATGGTATTCCAAATGTAGTTCTCCGACATTTGCCTGAGGTTGCTATTAGGAATCATTGCATATTATTCAACAACATGTTGAGCAATTCATATTTCCCAAATGAGTGAAAAAAGGCCAAGGTATTTCCAATCTTGAAGAAAGGAAAAGAATCTTCAAGCCCCAAAAGCTTTCGCCCAATCAGCTTGCTGCCTAACATCAGCAAGGCGTTTGAAGTGTTACTCAACAGAGCACTCAACTTCATTTCCTTCTAAGTTGTCATCATCATCCTCCAATTCGATTGTTGTGCCGGCTCTCAATCGCTCACGTTAAACCGCTTTTGTGCCACTAGTTAGAAACTCCAAATCCCTCAAGTGCTTTCGCAGTTCCATCACCGTCAATGAATTTAAATCATCTTTTGTGGACTACTTTGCGCTTCTAAGCCGCTCACGCCGAGGTGATTCACTACCGTTGATGGGTAAGTTTCGCTCGTCTTGCGTGGACTTTACATTAGTTTCTGACATTCCGTCAACGTTTACTTTCGCCGTGATCGCAAATTGTTTAGTAATTTCTCGAATTCAAATGGCCTTTAAATACCCTTTAACACAATCACGTCAATGAAAAAATATGAAAAGCTTCCTTGCCATAGACTATAAAAACAATTCATCTAATGCTGGTTGTTCACGGAATAAGTGTTGGGACGAAAATGATCTCTGTTTAAATTGTTCACCGGCTCTCGAATTAATCTTCAAACGCAAAAAGCATATCAAGTCCGTCTGTTCCTCGGAACATATGGCCGCCTGACGAATACGATTAAACATCCAAAAAGGTGTTCATACACTAAAGATCATCTGTCTTTAACCGTCTATCCTTGAAACGCTTAACCATCAATGTTAGTCGTTTCAACAAAAATATATTGTTATATTCGATTTTCACGGCGATCTCGGTTGAGCCCCCATTTATAGGGAGTGCATGTAAATTGGTCCACGAGAGTCTATGCCACTGTTGAGGAATGGTCTTGATAATGGGACTCAATGTTTTGGTACCCATTTGTTGGGTGCCAGTAAAGCGGACATTTCATCCTGGAAGCTACTTTGTTGAACTTCTTTGATAATTTTGAGGGTATCCTTTAATTCGCCGGTTGACAGATAATATGACAGTTTTAGTAAGCCATAACACGCAATAGCTTTTAGAATGAATTTCCATGGTCGATTGAGTACAGTGGATGTGTATGAGAATCAGTTGTCACCGTCGCAATCAATTTGTTAACATTTGTCTCTTCGTCGTTATCTAGATTCGATTTGGCTCAGCTGGCTATGCGTTTTTTGGGCAATTTTAAGGACGCTGGACCATCAAACCTTACCTCGGGCCATTTCAACTGCTCGGGGAAGGGTCCGTATGAAACGAAATCGGCTGGGCTTTATCGAAGTCATTTTTTGTATCGCTGCGACTCGATTTGCGACAAATGTTTTTCGAATAGATGGATCACCTCGAAGCCAGTTAATGACGATGAGTGAGTCAGAGCAATAGAATGTTGCACTCGTTTTTATATTAGCTGATGACTTGATTAGTTTTACCAATTTGGCCGCCAACTTCGCTTCACATAGTTCCAATCTAAAGATGCTAGTATGTTTGATTGGGGCAACTCTCAATTTGACTGTAGTCTTTCTGAGTTTATCTTTTGATCTTATATAAACAGCAATACCATCAATTGTTTCGTGGTCACTGACTTCCATCATGTGTTCTTAATCTAGATATTCCTGCAAGAACTGGTCATACTGCTGTTTAAGCATCGGTTGCTTATATAATTTCCTTTCCGTGGATAAGAGCCGCTTATCTGCCACTGCTTTGAATCACCGAGAAGTGAGGCATCATCCAACAATGGTAAGCTGACTATAAAATCACTTGTAGTATCTCGGGAAGTAGTTGCTTTGAAGAATTCTTCGTAAGTTTTGTCAGCGCTGGATATTACTATTGGTCCAGGGCATTCATGCAACTCCCAAAATTAGTGCAACTGACGTTCTAAATTTATATAGGATATTCCGCAAAATGGACTATGATTTGATAGCTTTCCCAAGATTATCCAGCCAAAAGGATCAGTATATAATCCAACCAACGTATTTGCCCTTTTTGATAGTTTCCCCATAGACCTCTGCCCCCAATAGAATGTCTATTCTGCCAACTTCATTGAATGATGACTCAGCCAGTTGACTGTTTTATGGTATATTTCAATTCTTTGTATCGATGTTTTGCAGTGGTTGTTTGTTTGTAATCTCAGTAATTGAAAAGACTTCTGATATGGTTGAGATGTGTTTGCAAGTTGATTTTAAGGTGATATTGATTTTATCGCTTGCTTTAACTTTTGTATTGCCAATTCTTGATATGTTGATACTAGGATGACTTTTTGGAAATTTCAACCTCTTATGCAATTTTTCGGTTATAAAATTCAATTGTGAAACGGAATCAAAAAGGACATGTGCTCTTATTGATTTCCCTTCATTGTTATCGATTTCGCCGATTCCTGTTCCTAAAGGAACATATCTATCTGATTTCTTGGATTGAACTGAAAAACTGGTGATTTGTGTTTCTTTTGTTATTGTTGTTGTGGGCACTTGGTTATGCAGAGGTATGTTCTGCTTCTTATCACATTTTTGGCATGCTCTAGACACGCATCTTTTGTATCTATAGCCTTTCTTAAGGCAGTTTGTGCAAAGGTCCAATTCTCGAGCTGTTTTGATGCTTTTTGCAGAAATTAGTTTTAAGCACGCTTCAAAATGGTAAAAAGCAGAACCATTTTTGCAGAATTTACATTCAGGAACTGTTTTACTCCCAACGAGCAATAGTTGTTTGGCTGGTTTGTTCGTTTGTTTCACTCAGGTATTTGGTTTAAAGTTCCTAGTGTTTGAAACCTCATTTCTATAAACTTTAGCAATTCATCTAATGATGTAAGCCACAGCTCTTCGACGGCTGCAGAAAAAATTTGTTCAAACATATGTATTCGATAATCGATGATACTGTATTTATGAACTTTTCGTTCTTATAGTTCTGACGGGGTCACCAAAAAATGCTGTGAACAAAGTATAAATTTGATAAGAATTTTGAAGACTCTTTGAACATAAATTTGCAATTGAGATTTTACAAAAACTGAATCTGATAGAAACATTTAATGATTTTAGTTAGCAAAGTAAAACTATGATCAGGATTGAATGATGATTTTGATTGGTTCAATTATGATGATCTTCAACAATATGTAGCAACCATAAACAGGTGTTATTGCTGTTGTAATTCTATTCAATTGAAATGGATACAACTCACTCAAATATGATTCGATTTCCATGAAATTTTGTGAGCAGCAAGACCTAATCTTTATAATTACAAAATTCAAAAGAGGTTTAAGGGTACCATTTTGATTTTGTTGGCGAAAAAATTAAATCTACAAATCATACTGTTATTCACAAAGTTGAGAAAATTTTGATTTCTAAGGTAACTGCTGCTCTTGCACTCATTAAGACTCACCTCCATGATTATTTTCAGATTTTTGGCTCAAAGGGGGGGATTTCAGCACATTTTGCCAGCCCCTGGACCTCTTATTTCATAAAATGATCTTTTTCTTATAATTCTAATCCAGACCTTTCATTTGATACTCAACTCGACTACCTTTGATTTTAAAAAAATGTTAAGGACTTCGTTATCAGGGAGGACCCCCTTTGAAAAAATTTAAGTTTTTGGTAAGACCTAAACTTTCTAGAGGCCATCATTTCTGACCTTCCCAAAAAGTTTGAGCATTATAGCTTTTATAGTTTCTGAGGAAACTTGTTGTGACGCAAGGACGGACGGACAGACCGGTGGCGAAACTAGAAGGCCTTTGTAAAATATTTTGTTTCGAAGACCTAAAAATCAAAATATAACAAATAACCAAAACGTGTATTTTAACGGTTGAGCTCATGCATTGTACTTTTCCTGAAAAAATCAAACCCAGAAAAAAACCAATAAGCACAAGTTTTCTACATGTTTTTTGAAGATTTTGGAAAAGACATTTCGTTTTTTAGGGTATTGTAAAATCAATTTTTTCTTTCTTTAAAAGCCGTCGGGCCTTGCTTAGTTGTGTGAGCAGACGCGTTTCGACTACTTTGAGTCATCTTCAGTGTCTAAAGGATGTGTTGAAGGGAGCGACTTTATATTGTCCTAGGAGATGGGTAATTAGCGGATGGGTAATTAGTGGATGGGTAATGAGGTCAGGAAGTAAATTACTCAAGTGCTAAATTTTACCAGGTAGGGGGATATTATGTTTTTGGTTTTTTGCTTGTTGGCTGTCCGTTTGTTCTGTTTCATCTCGTTTCCGTTTTCGTATAAGAGTGTGGTCTAGGACTGAGAAAATTGCGTCGGAATTGATAACACCGTTGATAATGTCACCGTCTGTCTTTCTATGTTTATAAATTTCAAGCCTTTCTAGGATGTCAAGTCTCGGTCCTTTGCTTTGTTTGTGTAGCAATTTCATAGAGTTTGTCATAGCGTCAGGCTCATGTGCGTGGTTTTGTAGGTGCGTCGTATAATTGGAGTCTGCCTTGTTGTATGAGAAAGATCGTAGGTGCTCTTTGTATCTTGTCGTTAGTTTTCGTGTTGTCCTTCCTATATATACCATGTCGCAGTCCTTGCATGTCAGTTTGTATATGCCGCTGCCTTCGTATATCGATGTGCCATTCAGTTTTGGCTTCAGTTGGTTTCCAATGTTGTTGTTCGTTTTGAATGCAGTTTGCAATTTGTATTTCCTAAGGAAGTTTGATAGTTTGTATGTCTCTTTGCCTACGTATGTAAACGATACCCACTGTTGGTCGTTCTTATGAGTTTCAGTCGGTTGGCGTTCCTGTTTTTGTTTGTACTGTGTGATGTCGTATTGTTTGTATCCGTTATTATTAGCTATTCTGTAAATGTTGTTTAGTTCGTTGGAGTTTGTTAGTAGGAGTCATGGGGATGGAGTGAAGCCTCTGCACCATTGATCTGTACGCTGCTAGCTTATGTTGTGCGGGGTGGTTAGATGTTTCATGTATGGTATGATCAGTTGTGGTTGGTTTTCTGTATATTTTTTAGTCCAATCATGTTTGTTCACGTGTCACAGTTAGGTCCATATAGTTGAGTTGTCCGTTTGTTTCTTTTTCCATAGTGAACTTTATATGCCGGTGAATTTCATTCATGTAGGTAAGTAGTTCGTCTTGTTTATTTTCTTGTGAGTCAATAACAATGATCTATGGACCTAACTGTGACACGTGAACAAACACGATTGGACTACAAAATATACAGAAAACCAACCACAACTGATCATACCATACATGAAACATCTAACCACCCCGCACAACATAAGCTAGCAACGTACAGATCAATGGTGCAGAGGCTTCACTCCATCCCCATGACTCCTACTAACTACTCCAACGAACTAAACAACATTTACAGAATAGCTAATAATAACGGATGCAAACAATACGACATTGACAAACTTGTCACACAGTACAAACAAAAACAGGAACGCCAACCGACTGAAACTCATAAGAACGACCAACAATGGGTATCGTTAACATACGTAGGCAAAGAGACATACAAGCTATCAAACTTCCTTAGAAAATACAAATTGCAAACTGCATTCAAAACGAACAACAACATTGGAAACAAACTGAATCCAAAACTGAATGACACATCGATATACGAAGGCAGCGGCATATACAAATTGACATGCAAGGACTGCGACATGGTATATATATAGGAAGGACAACACGAAAACTAACGACAAGATACAAAGAGCACCTACGATCTTTCTCATACAACAAGGCAGACTCCAATTATATGACGCACCTACAAAACCACGCACATAAGCCTGACGCTATGACAAACTCTATGAAATTGCTACACAAACAAAGCAAAGGACCAAGACTTGACATCCTAGAAAGGCTTGAAATTTATAAACAAAGAAAGACAGACGGTGACATTATCAACGGTGTTATCAATTCCGACGCAATTTTCTCAGTCCTAGACCACACTCTTATACGAAAACGGAAACGAGATGAAACAGAACTAACGGACAGCCAACAAGCAAAAAACCAAAAACATAATATCCCCCTACCTGGTATAATTTAGCACTTGAGTAATTTACTTCCTGACCTCATTACCCATTCACTAATAACCCATCCGCTAATTACCCATCTCCTAGGACAATATAAAGTCGCTCCCCTCAACACATCCTTTAGACACTGAAGATGACTCAAAGTAGTCGAAACGCGTCTGCTCACACAACTAAGCGAGGCCCGACGGCTTCTAAAGAAAAAAGAGGATTGGCCTGCGGATATCAAATAAACAAAATTAGTGACTATTGTAAAATCATTTTACAATACCCTACTAAAATCGCGTCCTGTCTGTCCGTCTGTCTGTCCGTGTGTCACACCACTTTTTTTCGCAAACTACATAAGCTAGAAACATGACATTTAGTAAGTAGGTGTAAAGTGACGCCCTCTTCAAAGTTTCAACACAAAAAAAATTTATAAGGTCTTTAAGGGGGGTCTCCCCATATAAGGGAGTTGCCCCTGAAAAAAATAATTTTCATCGCATGTAGGAAATATGGGTATCAAATAAAAGGTCTTAATGAGAACTTTTCAAAACAAGTCTTAAAATGACAAATTTTGCTTCGAAGGGTGCAGGGGAAGGGGAAATGTACGAAAATTTTGTGTTCCCCCCCCCTCGCGACACCTTTCACCCGCAAAATCAGAAAAAAATCACGAATGTAGACCTTTATGAGTACAACAACAACAAATACATGAAAAGTCGAAATTCACTCAACTTTGTTAGTAATAGTATGATTTATCGATTTTATGTTTTCTTGAATTAAATCTTAACAGTGCCCTTAAATTTAATGAAATTCAGTGCACAGATGACTATTTATAAGATTAATCTGTTCTGAAAATTTCATAAAGATCAAATGGAATTTTCTGAAGTTATAGCGATTTGAATTTTCCCGTATTACCATGGAACAATATGCGCTTTATTACTATGTAAACATATGGCTATGGACCAATATGCGCTTTTTACAGACTCAGATACTACAGCTTTGCTATGATTTGCATGAAAATTTCAGGAATGATAGGTATTATGAATTTCTTTGATAATTGGCTCAGCTAGCGGTATTAGTAATATTAAAGCAAAATAGTGGCTGTTTTAAATGCGAAGATTGAATAATTTTGATGTATTTTGCCCCATCTTCAAAGTTTAAGGCGCATGCTTTTAATACTTGATTCAATTTAATGAATGCCTAAAGATGAGTACCAACAATTAATACTCATAGATGAAACAAGTCGAGGAGGCAGGAGAGAGCTCCTAGCAAATGGGTATTGTAACCATTCTAGGATTCAATTACCATGAATCGATGATAACAGTACGGGGGAGTGGCCCCTGAACATAAAATTTCATCAAAGGTAGCCGATATGAGTATCAAATGAAATTTCTTTATAAGAGCTTTTCAAAACAGTACTTAAACTGACAATTTTTCCTTACAAGGGCAACAAATACCTTAGAAGTCGAAATTCGATCAACTTTGTTAATAATAGTACATTTTATAAATTTTGCTTTTTTGTCTATAGAATCAAGATGGGACCCTTAAATTTCGCAAAATCTAAAATCTAAGTTTTCTGAACAATGAACAGCTTAGTTACAGCCGATATCTAACAATTACAACAACATTAACTAGGGAGATACACGATTGCAACGGACCTAGACACTACAAATATGTAGGAATTTTGATAAAAATTTTAGAAATGGTTTGTAATATTCATGTGTTATCATGACTAATCAAGCGGCGGGGTCAAAACACTTGAAACAAAAAAGTGGCGAATTTAAAATCATAATAACCATAATAATTTTTCGAACTCAATTTATGGAATCTGTATATTAGTCAAGTTTTGATATGCAGGATATATTGTTTGATTTACTTGTTGTTTTACAATACCCTTCTGGCAGGAGCATCCTCTTGCTACTTCAACTTGTTTCAGTATACATCTCTACGCCTAAGTCATAATTATATCGTGATTTAACTACCAAAGGGGTACAGTAGCGTTAACCACACTAAAAAAGAAAATTTCAAATACAACCTCATTTGAATAACCAGAAAATTCTCAACTCTACATTCATAACCCTACAATGGGAGAAATAAAATCATTCCCGCCATACGAGAGAGATTCTGACAATTATTGATTGAACTCGATGCGCTGCAGTACGCGCGGTTCGACTTATTCTTGGATGCAAGGTTATACGAATTCACCTGTACTTGTTAATTTTACTAGCTTCTTAGTATTCGTCTTAAACTACAATATTTGTACCAAGATTATGTAATCCAGTTAAGTAAAGAAAAATTTCCTACACCAGAGGTGATAGAATTTTTTTAATTTTTTCTGGATAATTCGGCCTATATAAACAATGCATTAACAACTTTCAACTGGTGTATGAAAACCGTGTAAGCTAGTGTTATTTTGTCATTCATACAAATCAATAAAATTTACTAAATGATGTACGATCTTACATTTAAAAGCCAAACTATTAACTGGAACTAATTAAGAATCAGTTTGAAAATTATTTAATGATAACTTCATCCCTATATTTCTACATTTAACCCATAAGCATAATCTTTCTTTTTTCTTAAAAAAATAATCGCAAGTAGTCAATGGGTATATCACAAAATAGAAGTCACTATGAACAAGTGGCTCGCATCATGCATTCCTCTAAGCTCATCCGTTCTATTATACTTGTATCTTGAAGAAAACGTCGTTTGTTTGAACAGTCAGTGGAGTTGAGATACAATGGTGATCGCGAAAGAATGATGCTGTATGAAATATATTGACTTCTGTGACGAACAAGGCACGCTAATTTGATATTCTCTTGAAGCGCAAAACTCCTGTCAGCAACTTTTCAATCAGCCTCCTCAATCTAATCAGAAAAGCCAATTTGCACGAAACCGATTAAAATCTTTTCTTGTATCAATGGCGGTTAAGTATCTTAGCTTTGAGGTAAAGGTACTTTCGTTACAATCGTGCGCATTTCCACTGCTATTTGTGAGACCTTCGCATCCAACTGACAAAAAACTAGTATTGTACGCGAGATAGAGAGTATCGCAAAAACAAGATCGCAATCCGCAATTTACGCATATCAGCGTCTTAGAACGGTATTTTCGCCGTGTGTAGTTTTAACCCCCCGGAACATGGTATTTGGCTCTCTTTAATCTTTTCATGTTTAGTGAAAATTATAGAAACTCAATAGTTGTAAGGTGAATCGAAAAAATTTAAGTAAAACATTCCATATTCCTATTTAAGATTGATCCTAGTAGAAGAAATGTTTGGGAATCTACGATCTGTCAATGGATAACCACTTAAAATTTCTTGAGTTTTTCACTGATTGCATTATGATGTTCAAAGCAACTTTAGGGTTAAGCTATTTACAAAGCCATACATCTACGCTCGACAAATGGCACAATACAAAACCACTTATAACCATTTAATCTCTTAGATAATTCCTGGCTAATTTCTAATCACCTCGAGGAATTTCTAATGGATTGACCATGTACCATCAATGGACCACAAATGACTTGGCGATGTTGTGGCGGCGGCTGCGGCCCAGAAAAAAAAATTACGCTGCAATCTTGAATTGCGAACAAATAGGCGACACACTCTCAACGTGAATAGCTTACTTAACGCGTGATCGGCACAATTCCCTCCAAGAATGGCCACGAATAAGTACCCACTTCCGCGCAGCACTCATGTCCCCGAAGCTGGGACACAAACCTAAGGAGACACGTTAAATTGTTGCGTATGCTGCGAATCGGAATCAGAGGTGCATAAATGAATAATAATACTCATCACAAAAACATCGCTTCCACTAACTAGTGAAAGATTGCCGACACGATCGCTCCGATAACTTTCCAGGGGAACGATTTGCTTGAAATATCGTAAAGAAACAGAAGCGGAAAAAATCCTAGCCCAGCAGCCACGGCGAGTACAGTAGCAACTTTATAGCTCCGATAACTTTGTTAAAAGCTTTCAATAAAAAACAGTCGATCAAGATTGGCGGCAGTCGGTAACGACACCGCTCCACAAAGCCGACAAAAAATAGTGGAAAATATGTTAACTGATCGTACGGCGATGATTATAAGGCGCCACGATAACTCATAGATCTCCAGTGCAAGCCCATCTAATATTTAATTTAATTTATTCGATTCAACTCTCTGCTGCAGTCGCTGGCCTAGAGAAATGATTGTCCAGCTCCAGATGCTGATCGACAGTAGCCAATTGCTCGGTCCAACCAGCAATTCTGCCGATGGATAGAAAGATAGCTGGTACGAATATGAGCAATGGATCAAATGAAACAACGACGGACAGGTAGATCCCCTTTGTTAGCTATAAGATGCAGAGATGAGGTGAGCCAGGTCCCAATCAATCGATCAGATGCTACTGTTCAACTTTAAATCGAATTTGTAGATCGAAATATTATTATTAGCTGCAACCAATCTTTAAGGTAGGATCACCTGTTTGAGTTATTTTGAAAGTTACAAGGGAGAAGAAAATTGAAAAGGATGCGAAGAAGAAATGTTTTGAATAAATAAGATTTCATGCAATTATAACTGAATTAGTAAATTTTTCAGCGGTTCAACTCATTTAGAAGGAATTTAATTATTTTATATTCTAGTATAGTCCACTTGTGAAATTACCGCCGACCTCTCAACGGCAATTCCCCCATAAATTCTTCTCAGCAATCCATCCGGCCTATGTGTAATGCAACAAAATACCAGAAACCCATTCAGCCGCTGGCGAATCAGATTTGAAATTCGATTGGATCAGTAAGTAATAACTTCATTGGCAAACAATCGATTTCTCGATTACTGATTCGAATTAATTGGACTTTTGACGTTGGATTCCCGTACGGTGGGATAATTGATTTAAACCAATCTTTCTATTCGGTGTAAAGAAACAATGTTGTACTAACTAGGAAATAAAATTGTTGTTTGTTTGAGTTTCATGTGAAACAGTTTTTAACTTGGAAAAAAATCACAAACAAGCACAAGATGACAACTAGTTCTCATTTTTGTAATTCTTGAAATAAGCCCGAAAGCATCAAATAATCTTCACTTTCCAAAATGTTTTTATACACTTTGAATTTTGAGCATTTATGCCTTCAACCAACGTGTGAATAACAAGATAATAAATATTAAAATAAAGAATAAGATATTTAGAACAAAACGAAAAATTTAACAGAAATCATATCTACATAGCTTTCATTCACTATGGTTGATTACAGTGGCTGACTCGAACCCGGACCTCCAATTAGCAAACAATTGATCCCGTTTCAAACCTTTCCTATCTGAAGGTACTAATTTGTACCGCCCACTACAAAGGCAGCTCAAATATGATGGAGACAAATGCTGTAGATGGCGCACATGTAAGTTTTGAAGGTCGTTGCTTGAGTATATGATAACTGGGTCCCTTACGAACAGTGTGGCATAGTTGTCGTCAGGAGTGCATGTTTCACGCGCGTGCTACCACCATGAGTCAACGTCAAGTGCTGACCGCCGTTGCGCAACGTATTGTCATTTGTTTTTTTTTAGTGTGGAAAGGCGTTAAAAACACGGAAGTTTTTCAACGTTTGTAAAATCAGTTCGGTAGTGAGTGCCTAAGTAGGACTGCTGTGTTTAAATGGGCCAAAGCATTCAAGGATAGTCGCGAAACCATCGAGGAGAGCCGCATGACCGTCAACTGCGAACTAGCATCATACCAGACAACATTATCCGCGTAGAATAATTCATTTTGGAGGACCGTAGGATGAATGATCAAGATATTTTAGCTAAACTTGGCATCGGTACTATAGGGTTCATTAGCAACAAACACCTTCAATATCGCAAAATAACGGCGCGACGGGTTCCTAAACTGTTGAACTTTGAGCAAAAATTCACACGATTGGAAGTTTATCGCCACTTGCTGACGCGATACGAGGTGGAGGAGGGCGGTTTTTTTACCCGAATCTTCACTACAGACGAGACGTGGGTACACTATTACACTCTTTTAACAAGGTGTCGTCTAAAGAATGGAGAAAGGGGCGCCAGTCAAAGCAAAGACAACCAGCTCCGCGGGTAAGATTATTTGTACTGTGTTCTGTATGTCAATTTCCTGCGCACCCAATGTTGCATAAATGCTTCATAGTACTCTAACTTTCTAAAAACACAAGTCAAACCCGCTTATCGCTCGAAAAGGAAGAGCATTCTAGCACGAAGTGCGATTCTTCTCCAGGATAATGCACTCCCTCATACCACGCTTCTCACGCTCGATACAATGTCGTAATTGGAGTGGAAGGTACTGGAACACCCCCCTGCAGTGTGGATTTATCACCTTGCGACTACCACTACCGAACTGATTTTGCAAACGCAGATAAATTGTCGTGTTTTCAATACCTTCCCACAAAAAAAAACATATGACAATATGTTGCGCGACGGTGGTCAGCACTTGACGTTCACTCATGGTCGTAACATGCGCGTGAAACATGCACTCCCGACGAAAACTATGCCACACTGTTCATAAGGGACCCAGCTATCACATACTCAAGCTACGACCTTCAAAACATACATGTGCGCCATCTACAGCGTTTGTCTCCATCATTTTGAACTGCCCTCGTTTCATTTCAAATATATTTAAATGCAAGCACTCTGCGCTTACAGTCAGTGTTGCCAATTTAGCATATTTCATTCTATATTTGGCATATTTTTATGTTGTTTATCATATTTTTTCGGTGTTTGGCATATAGCATATTTTTTTAACATAAATTCGCTAGGGTTGGCCAACGAAATTTGTCCACCTGAAAGAACGCTATTTTTAAAAATCGACATTCTCGATAGCTGAACAACACAAACAATGCGCTAAATAGCCCAGTTGTTAGAAAAAAAAGTCATTGATTATCATTCGAAAATGAAATAGTGTCTGCTCGGTTCAAATTAAGAGTTTTCGGCTGCGATTTTTTAAAATTCCCGCCCTTTTCTGTGAATAGCTTTCATTTGAATGCCCCATTGAACTACAATCTAAAAGCAAACCATTGAGCTAAAAGCCCCGAGTAGCTGATGAATGGGTGACAGAAATCCATTTTCGTGGTTGATCTTTTGGCTGTGAATAAAAAGAAGCTAGGTTATTTTTCTAAATTTTCATTTTCATTTTATGAATCCTCAATTCGATGAGGGGCTTCATGTGACCATTCTTTTTAGCTGTTTCCAAGATATAATTCTTTTCTCGTTGGAAGCGGGCTTTGTTTATAAGAACAGTTAATATGCGACGGATCATCATCTTGTAAGCTGCCATTTTTTGTCCGATTTGATGGTTTGACGAGGCTGGTTCCTTTCCTGTATATTGTTCCTTTCCTGTATATGTCAAATTCTAGTTTTTCGAGGTCTTTTATGATAAGAAGGTCTAAAAACGGTAGCTTTCGCTCAATCTCTTTTTCCATGGTAAAAGATATTTTCCAATGTATCTGATTAAAGTACTTGTAGAAGATTATCAGCTTCATTTTTCTTAACTATGGTGCAAATGTCACCCACATACCTGATCCAGGTTTTTGGGATCATTTCTTTTGCCCCTAATTCCGTCTCCATCTAATCCATAAACAAATAATTCAGAAGTGGTGATAACGGGTTCTCCATCGCTGCTCCTATAGTTCCTTTAAAGTACTTATCTCTAAACATGTATTTATTTTCATTCATGCACAGAAAGGCCAGCCAACTATAACACCTGAGTTTTCCTTTCTATTCCACTGTGTGGTTCATATCCAGAAGCCAATCTTCAAACAGCGCCAAAGCTTGCTTTACTGGAAGACTCGGGAATATTAATTTCACGTCATAAGAAACTAATATATATAATCTTCAGCTATTTCCGCATGTTTTCGCTTATCAACCAGCTCGTCTCTATTTATATCACTCGAGTGTTTGCCGTTATTGGTTTTTTTTTCGCGTTGTTTTGTGTACTCTATTTAACATTTATATTCATTTTATCTCACGTATACGTACAAACGACACACCAACAATTCTGGGTGATTTCAATGCTAAGGTTGGCAATGGGCTATTTCAACAGGGAATGACTGGAGAATGTAACCTCCACGGTGAAACAAACGGCAACGGCCAGCGCCTGATTGACTTTGCATGTAGCAGTCATCTGGTTATACGTTCGGCTTGCTTCCCGCATCGACGCATTCATAGAATGTCCCGGGTATCACCGAATGGGAATACACAAAACCAGATCGATCATGTTCTGATCCAACAACGTTGCGCCTCGAGCATACTTGGCGTCCATACATACCGAGGAGCCAGTTGTAACTCAGATCATTACTTGATCAAATTAACCTATTGATGTCGTATGTCAAAGGCATATTCGGCGAAGACCAGCCCGCTACAAAAATTTGACATCGAAAGGCTTCAAACGGCGTCTGTGGCCAAAAATTTCACGGAGACTCTCGACAACCAGCTGGCTCCGATCTTATCAGACATATCGTTAAAGACGACTGTGGCAGAGCAGACGATCGAACTTCAAGCCCGGTGCAAGAGGAATGATTGGTTCGATGATGAGTGTCAGAATGCGTTAAACAGATCAGGCGTACAAAAAAAACGTAAGTAGGAAAAGCAGGACGAAGGGAGAACACTATGAAAATCTTAGAAGAGTAGCGAATAAGATAATTAGAATTAAGAAAAGAAAATACTATGATGACTAATTGAGAAGCATAGAAGCAAGTTTAGTGAGAAACAACACAAGACAAGCACACAAAGTAGTGAAAAGCCGGAAACGTGGTTATCATTCCAAAACTAATGAAAGCCAAGATTAAGGAAAGATGGGCATCATATTTCAAAAACTTCTTAATCCTCCGCACCGCTTCAGAACATCGGAGCCTATAGATGTCTGCAGAGAAGTCCCATTCGCCTCACCAACTCTGGATGAAGTTTGTTCCATCATCAAAGCCCAAAAGCATAATAAAACGCGCCGGGCATCGATGAGATTCCAGTGGAGTTCATCAAATATGGTGGCAGCAATGTTCATTAGGCTATTCACCAAGTCATGCAGCACATACGGCAACAAGAACATATGCTGAACAAGTGGAGCCAACCAATTATATTCCCTGTCCACAAAAAAGGTGACACGCTAAAGTGCGAAAATTATAGAGGCATATCACTATTTTGTATGGCGTAACAAATATTTTCTAAAACCTTAGAAAATAAAATCGGATCATACACCAACAGTATTATTGGGGAGTATCAAGGTGGTTTTAGGGCAGTTAGATCAACAAAAGACCAATTGTTCACAGTCAAGCAGGTACTTGAAAAATGATGGGAGTTCAACATAGACATACACCCGATTTTCGTTTTTAAAACAAGCGTTCGAGAGTATTGATCGTAACGTACTGTACCAAATCATGCTTGGCTTTGGTTTCCCAGCCAAATAAGTCCGCCTTACCAAAATGACAATGACGTTGGCAACCCCCTAAGCTCACATCAATAATCAACTGACCGACGCCTTAGACACAAACATCGGACCAAAGCACGGAGATGGGCTGGCGCCGTTGCTATTCATTTCGGCTCTTGAATATGTCATAAGAAAGCTACCTGTCAATACAATGGGTACGTCACTATACAAGTCAAGCCAGGAGTTAGCCTATGCGGACAACATTAACTTTTTGTCGCGATCGTTAACAACTGCTAAAAAACGTTTCTTGTAATTCCACAGCAAAGCAAATCTAGTAGGGCTACAAATCAATGAGGATAAAACAAAGCTCATGACGCGATCGGGGAAAAATATCTCAAACCCCAAAAATACTACGCTTGTTGAAAAAAAATATCGAAAATGTGGGTAAATTGTTCTATGTAGGCACCAAAATAACAAGAACCGTAAATGAAAGAGGCAAAATACGCCGAAGAATACAGCTCACAAATAAAACAAGTTGGGTAGACAGACCTATGCTCATGTCAGAAGGGTTTTGTACTCAACTTACAAAATGCAGTAACGAATAAAATCAAGAAACATGTCATGTTTGAGGATCATACTATTATTAGCAGAGTTGAAAGAATTTTGACTTCTGAGGTATTTGTTATAGTTATACCCACAAATATCTCCCTTGATAATTATTTCAGATTTTTTAAGATCACGGGTGTCCATTCGCGAGGGAGGAAACACATTTTTCATGTATTTCCCCCCCCCCCCCCCACCTATGCCCCCACAGAAGCAAAAACTGTCAGTTTAAGAACTGTTTTGAAAAGCTCTCATTGAGAACTTTCAGTTGATACTCATATCCACTACCTTTCATGAAATTTTTTTTCAGGGGCCACTCCTCTGTACTGTAATCATCGATTCATGGCCTGTTTTTTAGAATCTTAGAATGGTTACAAAGCCCTTTTGCTAGGAGCTCTCTCCTGCCTTTCCGACTTGTTTCAATTGTATATACTCATCTTCATGATACCTATCATTCCTGAAATTTTCATGCAAATCCTAGCAAAGCTGTAGTTTCTAAGTTGGTAAAAAGCGCATATGGCTCCATAGTCATATGTCTCCATAGTAATACAGGGCATATTGTTCCATAGTACTACAGGAAAATTCAAATCGCTATAACTTCGTTAAATACTATTCGATCTTTATGAAACTTTCAGGAAAAGTCAATCTTATAAATAGTCATCTGTTTGCTAAATTTTATTGAGTTTAAGGTACCGCTTGGATTTTATTCAAGGAAACATAAAATCGATAAATCATACTATTACTAACAAAGTTGAGTGAATTTCGACTTCTCATGTATTTGTTGTTGTTGTACTCATTAAGGCCTACATTCGTGATTTTGTTCAGATTTTTCGGATGGAAGGTGTCCAATCGCGAGGGGGGTACGCGAAAAGTTCGTACATTTCACCTTCCCCTGCCCCCCTCGGTACTCGTAAGGCAATTTTAAGACTTGTTTTGAAAAGATCTCGTTGAGACCTTTCCAATGACACCCTACTCGACTACCAATGGTGAAAATTTTTTTTGGGGGGTCACTTCCCTATATGGGGAGACCCCCTTAAACCCCTTTGAAAATTTTTTCCACCATTGAACTTTCAAGAGGTCACCACTTCTGACCTTTCCACAAAGTTTCATGGCTGTAGCTTCTATAGTTTCGGAGAAAAAGTGCTGTGACATACAGACGGACGGACGGACGGACGGACGGACGGACGGACGGACGGACAGACGGACAGACGGACACAGGTCGTGATTGCAATAGGGTTTTGTATTTTAGTACAAAACCCTAATATATTAGTGCATGCATAGAAATCCAAAGCCCTAGGCATACAAATCTGTGATAAGACCAGTGATATGCTATGGATGTGAAGCATGGAGCCTAACACCGCGAACGTATTGAACGCCTTCAAAAGACGGTTCTTGAGGCGAATAATTGGAGCGAAGCAAGACAGGGACCAATGGCGAATCTGATACAACCATGAGCTGTATGAAATTTGCGATTTCCGATGAAGAACATTTATGCAGATGTTTATATGCATTTTCAAGCCTTAGAAGTGAATTGTAGAGTTTAAATATCAAGTATTAAATTGAATCTAGTATTAAAAGCATGTACCTGAAACGTCGAAGTTGCAGAAAAATAACTCAAAACTATTCAATTCTCGAAGATATTCATGATACCTATCATTCCTGAAACTTTCATGCAAATCCTAGCAAACCTGTAGTGTCTGAGTCGGTAAAAAGCGCATATTGTTCCAACGCCATATGCTACCGTAGTAATACAGCACATATTGTTCCTTAGTAATACAGGAAAATTCAAATGACGTTAAATATCATTCGATCTGTGTGAAACTGGTAGAACAGGTCAATTTTCTAAATAGTCATCTGTGTATTGAATTTTTTTGAATTTAAGTACACCATTGAGATTTTATTCAAGAAAACGTATAACCGATAAATTATACTATTACTAACAATTTTCGTACATTTCGCCTTCCCCTGCCCCCCACGGTACTGATAAGGCAATTTTAAGACTTGTTTTGAAAATATCTGATTGAGATCTTTCCAATAACACCCTACTCGACTACCAAAGGTGCAAATTTTTTTGAGGGGTCATCTCCCTATATAGGGAGACCCCCCTTAAACCCCTTTGAAAAATTTTCCCACCCCAAAACTTTCAGGGAATCACCACTTCTGACCTTTCCACAAAGTGTGATTGCTGTAACTTTCATAGTTTCGGCGAAAAAGTGCTGAGACATACAGACGGACGGACGGACACAGGTCGTGATTGCAATAGGGTTTGTATTTTAGTACAAACCCCCGCAAAATAACAATAATCTTATCTTCCCCACTAACAACATTTCATTCATTACTTCCTATTAACAAAATTTCATTCGAGACCTTTTCATTAACAAAACTAAATTCCTTCCTTTATGCTAACTAATTTTATACACCATCTCCCACTGACAAATTTAATTCGTCATACTAACAAAAATTCATTCTCGCTCCCGTACTAGTTGAAGTTGCTAAATAAATGAAACGGAAATCAACAGAAGGTGACTTCGGTGGTAGCGTCGTGGATTCTCGGTCAGGGGGTCGGCTGGGACTCTGGGTTCAAGTCCTCCCGAGCGCAGGAAAACACTCTTTTGGGATATCGGCAAAAGCAATCATTTCTGTATGTATGAAGATTAGCATATAACCAATACGCAAAATGGAAATTGTTACGTTTTTCTATATGGAAAAGATATGTGGGTAGCGAAATCAAAGTGTATTGTACTTGGATTACGTTACCCGGGTGCGGCAGCGGTAACTGGGAATGAAAGGATTGCGGGATTGAGTGGGTAGAATTCTTAATTTGGGAAGGCAATCTGTATTTGGCTTTGAAAGAATTGGGAGTTTTTGCAGTGTGAGTGTGACTTAGAATTTTATGATTAGGAAAAAGTTTCGATTGGGAACTTGTTAAATGAAAAAGTTTTTTGGGTAAGTTCTTGGGATGGTGACGATTATTTGGAGGAACTGGAAAAAGGGAGGAAAATGACAATATAAATTAAAAATTAAACGGTTCGCGAGTGTATCTGACGAAAAACGTTAATGAGCTCACTAAAGCAGGTTCTTTGTTTTGATGGTGTCCGGGTGAAAAAAAGTAACTTTAAAAGAACTGATAGTAAAAGTGATTAGCGGGAGTGTATTAAGAATTAATTATGTGCAGACAGAAAAAGTACAATTCATCTCGCGGAAAATAAATTCATAGTGGGCCTTGTCAGAAAAAGCCGATTTAATCGCGTGTTTGGAAGTCTAAAAAGAAAAAAAAACAAAAATTGAGAACGTTAAGAAAGCAAAGCGTTAGCAACGAATGTATGATTGGGTAAATTAGATGGATTTCAATATGCTGTTCGTGGCTGGTAGTATTTTATTGCTGAGATAACCCTTTTGTTCGCGAGCGAAAAAAGAATTAATACATAGAAGGAAAAACAAATGTTTATGAAGCTTCATCAAACCTTTAACAGTTGCCCCGTTCCTCTTCCTGTTGCAGAGCGCTCTGCAGCCGTACAAGGGTGAGTCATTTTGTATTGTTTTTTTCCTCTTTCTTTATTGCTTATAATAATACTAACTGACTTTTTTTGGAAATTATTTAATTTATATTGAATTTTTAATATTAACTTCAATTTAATATTAACATCTTTGAATTTAATAAATTTTTTTTTTAAAGGGGGCTTTATTTAGCTGAATTTTGTTCTGTATTTGTCTTTGCTAAATTGTTGTATTGGAAATAAATTTTTTTTTGAAAATATGCCGGGCATGATATATTGGAAGTAAAAATTTATAATGTCTTAAAATGACCTCCCCTTTCCCATCCTAACCCCTTCGTGTTAGATTTTTTTTATGTGTAGGGTGACTCAGTACGAGCAGAGGGTGTCCCAGAAAAACCGCGACACGACTGAGCGCTAGCCGGTCTCAGAATACCACCCCAGGTTACGCACCCCTCTGTTAAAACTTAATGTCTGCAACTGCGGTGACTTCCGTGGTTGTTACACAATGGCGCCCAATACAAGGTTGTTGTTAGTTTCAATTTTTAGGGTTTTGTAAAATAATTTTACAAAACCCTTCTAAAATCGCGTCCTGTCTGTCCGTCTGTCCGTCTGTCTGTCCGTCCGTCCGTCCGTCCGTCCGTCCGTCCGTCCGTCCGTGTGTCACAGCAGTTTTTCTCGGAAACTACTTAAGCTAGAAGCATCCAATTTCGTATGTAGGTGTAAAGTGGTGATCTCTTCAAATTTCAATTACTAAAAAATTTTATAAGGTTTTTAAGGGGGGTCTCCCCATGTAGGGGAGTGACCCCCCGAAAAAAAAATTTCATTGAAGGTAGCCGATATGGGTATCAAATGAAAGGTCTTGATGAGAACTTTCCAAAACAGGTCTTAGTTTGGCAAAGTTTGCTTCGAGGGGCGCACAGGGAGGGGAAATACACGAAAAATTTGTGTCCCCCCCCCCCCCTCGCGATTGGACACCTGTGATCCGAAAAATCTGAAAAAAATCAAGAATGTAGACCTTGGTGAGTACAACAACAACAAATACGTGAGAAGTTACAATTCACTCAACTTTGTTAGTAATAGTATGATCTATCGATTTTATGTTTTCTTGAATAAAATCTTAACGGTACCCTTAAATTCAATAAAATTCAGTACACAAATGTCTATTTATAAGATTGATTGACCCTGCAAGTTTCATAAAGATTGCATCATATTTAGCGAAGTTATAGCGGTTTGAATTTTCCTGTATTACTATGGAACAATATGCGCTGCATGTATTACTATGGCAACATATGGCTATGGAACAACATGCGCTTTTTACCGACTCAGACACTACAGTTTTGCTAGGATTTGCATGAAAATTTCAGGAATGATAGGTGTCATGCGTATCTTTGAGAATCGGTTCAGCTAGTAGTATCAGTAATCGTAAAACAAGATAGTGGCTGTTTTAAATGCGAAAATTGAATAATTTGGAGTTATTTTTTCCCAACTTCAACGTTTAAGGTGCATGCTTTGAACACTTGATTCAATTGAATGAATGACTGAAGATGAGTACCTACAATTAATGCTCATAAGTGAAATAAGTCAAGGAGGTGGGAGAGAGCTCCTAGCAAAAGGGTTTTGTAACCATTCTAGGATTCGAAAAAATTGGCCATGAATCGATGATTTCAGCACAGGAGAGTGGCCCCTGAAAAAAAATTCATTAAACGTAGCGGATATGAGTATGAAATGAAAGTTTTCATGGGAGCTTTTCAAAACAGTTCTTAAACTGTCAGTTTTTGCTTCAGTGGGGGGCACAGGGGGGAAATACATGAAAAATGTGTTTCCTCCGTCGCGGGTGGACATCTGAAATAATTATCAAGGGAGATATTTATGAGTATAACAATGCCAAAAACCTCAAAGTCGAAATTCATTGAACTTTGTTAAAAATAGTATGATCTTCGCATTTCATATTTTCTCCAATAAAATCGTCTTTGACATGTTTATTGATTTGATTCGATCTGGTGACTGCATTTTGTAAATTGAATACAAAACCCTTCTGACATGAGCGTAGGTCTGTTTACCCAACTTGTTTCATATTTTATTCGGCTCAATTTAAAGTTTCAATTTTTTTTTAAGATTTGTTGGGCTGAGTACGGGGAGTGCCTGGATTCCAAGGAAATTTTTTTTTGGTTTATTTTATAGTTCGATTGAAAATAAGATTTTATCATTTCGGATTTTAAAGTGAGTTTGTAGTTTTCATAATGATAAAATAGATAATTGTATAAATAGTAGTAGTTTCGGTTTGTGATTAGTTAATTATTGGTTTTGATCACGGAGTTCGCCGCAGTTGCAGTGGCGCCCACCGTGCTGAATGTACGTTTGGCAGTCTTCACCGGCTATGACAGTGGTCATGCTGCGATAGTGTGGGTGTTAGTTGGGATTATCAAAATCTCAAGACGTTGGCTATATCTCCCTGCACGGGATAGTTGGACTTAGTTCCAACTCGTGGAATGAGCCAGCGCTTTCGGTCCTTCCAGCACCTTTCTGATATTAGCGTTGAGATTTGTGCGGTTCTTGCCCGAGCCATTATGAAGTCGATAATTATTCATAATGGCATCGTTGTCGGCTCTTTGAAGTGACATTTTGAGCGGAGCTCACCTTTAGATCTCATCGCTGAGTCAGGCACTGTGGTAGTTTGTCTGCTTTATGTGTTGTCCAAATTTTTTCCTATTTGCCCATTTTAACAACCCTTCTTAACCCCTTTTCCTTCCAGGTAGGTTGATTTTGAAAAATGAATTATAAGAACTTCTTCAAGTATGATAATTTGCTCTTTTTCACTTAATTAGTTACTTGGTTATTTTCAATTCTGGTAAAGTTTTCTATTCCAAGTTATTAAATTGAGGTTTAGTTTAATTATAGGTTATTGGGTTTTAATTAGGTTTTAGATTAGTTATTTGCTATTTTGGATAGTTAATTTTATAATTGGTTTTAGTTTTGATTAAATTTTAGTAATTTTGAGTTTTGGTGATTGAGTGTAGTTTAGTTTAGCTAGTTATGTTTTGGTTTAGATTAGTTTGAGGTGTATTTTAAGAATTTCAAGTTAATTTATTTTTATTTTAGCTTAGGTTAGGTGTTAAAATTGTGGTCTAGTGGCTAGAGCATGAACGCATAAGCCGAAGATACCAGGTTCACTCAGTGGTGATATGTACTGATTTAATCAGATCATATCATAGCTGAGCAGGCACACGAGAGAATGGTACTGACCAAACCAACTTCCGAAAAAATCAATACGGTCATGAAAATGAGATACTCTAACTATCTCTAAGCGAAGCCCCGAGAGGGGCTGTAGTGCTACAAAGAAAAGAAGGTGTTAACATTTTTTATGTTTATTCACTTGCCTGTTTGTTTTTCTGCTGTACAATTTCTAATTAATCTTTATTGAAACGTTTGTTTGTCGGTCTGTGATTTATTAAATTATTTATTTTATTCAAATTTTCTATACTGTCCGTCTGTTCATCGCTTTTTATTTTTCTAAATTGTTTAGATGATCTGTGGTTGTTTATCATTTTTAATTTTCATCATGTTTCCGCACACGTGATATGATAACTTCACTCGCCCTTCACCACATTCTTCCCCGGATTTGCCAGATTCTCATTCACACCTTCCTCTCCGGGATAATGGCCAGATACATGAGTTCGATGAAACTTTTATTCCCATGCATAAATGGGGCTTCAAGTTTTATGGAGGCTCAGGTTGAATGGATGCTTGCCAGTTTTTGTTCCGTGTTAGCACCCTGGGTCAAAGCTACGGTATTTTGGAGCGTGGATTGGTGTCGGGCCTACATATTTTCCTGAAGGGTGCCACCGTAAGCTGGTACTGGCGGATGCGTGAACTCTATGAAGACTTGAGTTGGAACTCAAGTCTTCATAGAGTTCAGCGATTCGGATCTCGGCTTGATGATGCTGATATTAGGGAAAATCTGTTCGTCCGTAAACAGAGATCCCACGAGCTGTTCATGGAGTTCTTTGAATCCATTGAAGCGATGGCTCTCCAACTCAGGACTCCCATGAGGGACACGGATCTGCGAGACTTAGTTTTCACGAATATGAATCTGTGACTTCAGGAGCATTTGGCTGGATATGAACTCTCAACCACCTGCGATCTCGTCAGAAGGCGTCGCCAAATCGAAGGCACATGGCAATGGCTGGAAATGGATAAACTTCGATATTCAGTTCAGACATGTGGAGTCAGTTCTGTATAACTGTATGACGAATTTTCGGCTAGTTACGATTCATGTCTCCGGTTAGGTGCCCTTCCTACCGAAGCAGAGGTTAGGATTCAGTCTGTATCACATTCAGCTGTCCCTTTGTAATCATTTCCTCGGCATAGTGGAGCTCAGTCACCGAGGTCTGTAGATGTTTCCACACAGACGTCGCTACCTGAGGTTCAATTTCACCCAAGCGATTCCCTGGAGGTGGCTTCTGGCTTTGATTCCACAAACCACAAGTGGCGAGGATCACAGATCATGCACGCAAATGTCAATCGTGGCATCGCACAAAGACAAGCGGCCTTATGCTAATATCAGCATTAAGGGACGCAAATTAAAAGGTCTGCTAAACAGTGGTGCAAGCTTTAGAATCCTAGAAGCGGAAGCCCTTGACTTTGTCCGTGTTCAATAAACGCAAATGCCAAAACGGCTTCAGGTCATCAGGGTAACGTATTAGGATACGTTACTGCCTTAGTTCAATTCAATGATCGAGCTCGTTTGATACGATTTCGAATTGTGCCGGCACTAACGTATTCTAATTATCTCGAGATTAATTTTTGGGACGCTTTTAACATTGCGCCAGTTTTATTGCTCTTGTCTGCAGAATCTTCAATGCCCACTTCAGTCCCTTTGAGTCGTTCTTCTCTTGCGGCTGGTGATCCATCCGAAGTTGTAGACCACCACCTATCTTCCATCGTTGAAGTGAAACTGAGAAAAACCATCCCGATTTCTGAACGCCATTTTCGGGTACTGCTTATTACACGGTCGATACACATTACAGTCGTGTAATCGTGCTGCTGAATGAGGTGTAGACCAATTTGGAAGGAGCATTGTCTGCTGGGATTAGCGAGTTAAGTGACAGATAGTGGGGCTCACCGATCACCCTGGAAAACCCGTGACACGACTGAGCGCTAGCCGGCCTCAGGATGCCACACTGGGTTACACACCCCTCTACTAAAACTTAATGTCTGCAACGGCGGTGATTTCCGTGGTTGTTACAATACCTGTTGCAGTTAATACGGTACACTCACTAATAACACGTACATTAGTAACTTCACGTAGAGTTTCGTGAAAATATGACTTGGTTTGTTTACTCAGTTGGTCAATTGTGACCTACATCAAACGGTCGAAATCCACGAAACAAATTTTAAACAGGGTTGCACCCTTACATACTGAAATACAATATCTTGTATGTCTTGTTCGGTTGTAAATCACTTTCTTCATAAATGGCCATGCTAACTAAGCACTTGTGACTTTGACAAACTGCAAGTACATGCGTGATTATTCAACATGAAAAATATGAAAAAGCAAACTGCGGACTGTTATAATGTAATGACTTAAGAAAAAATCAAACATGCCGCAAATTGCTTATAAAACTGTTATTCTACCTAATCAACATGTTCTCATTCAAGTCTGGTATCCGCAGTCTCATCAGATTGTAGATATTTTCTAATCTTTATTAACTGAAACTATTCCTTTGATGTTTCTCACCCTTTTGAAAGTAGACATTTACAAGACTATCTGAAATCGGCAATTTTTTCATTAAAATATATTGTAGAAATCGCCTGTCACCAAGCGTTCGAGTAAATGTTCTGAATGATTGCAATAATTTTCATAGTTAAATTACTACATGACATGCAACAATTTCAAGTACTTTCCATAATTTTAATTCAGTCAGAAAATCATCTCCTCATCGAGCGCTTGACTTTGCCGAAAGGAGTTTAGCCATCACAACAAGTAGCCGATGCCTTTTTATAGATGTGACTATCCCCGAACCACCGATCATAGGTGTACATTGCAATAATCCGCGACACATACGATACGTACTGATGTGCTGGTCGTTGTCTTCTTAGTTTTCACAGTTGTCGTTGTCGGAAACATGTTACCATGATGTTAGTTTCCCTATTAAAATTTTAAATCGCAATCAATACGTAGCACTCGAGTCTACTTATGTCGAATGTGAAGTTCTGAATGACACAAAGTGAATGGTTTCGCCACCGTTATATCTGTTTACATTTACACCTATTTTACCTGCGCAAAGTTTTAATTATTAAATTTATTGTCATGTTTCTTGTGTAGCAATGGCAATGTTAGGCAGTTACATATTTTCTGCGATTGGATAGCATTCGCTGCTTTTCGCATACTTTGTTGCATTTATGCTAGAAAATTCAAGCGCACGCCGTTTTTCGCATTGATCACTTATTCTGTTATTAGAAGTGAATATCCTGAACAAAAAATAATTAAATAAATGAAAGGCACAGATTTCGAAAGGTAAACAATCAATCATCAGTAATGGGTCATGGAGTCGCGACCGTGATAGTAGGACAAAGCTCTGCTGACAAGTTCTACTAGTATTAGGCGCATTAGTGCGTGTTTCGTTAATTTATACAAGACCAATAATTTGTGTGTCCAAATTAATTGCTGGTAAATCTCAGTTAGTTAGAAAGCAATTTGTTGAAAGTGCATGCCCATATTGCACAAACCAACAAATGATCATAGGTCACATTCATTTAACAATCTCGGCTTCAGCCTTTTACTCTCAATCATGTTAATTTCGGGTTTCAAAGAAGGTTTTCAAAACGGTCTGATGACGTTCCGAAGGCATTTGGGAATTTTCACTGAATGGTAGAAATGTTCGTGACTGCCAGTTGGGCAACCAAACACCAATCATCTTCATCTCCCAAAACAAGCACGCACTTCAACCAAAAACGTTCACATCTCTGCAAATATAAATCATCGTCGTGGTCTCGAGACATAAACGCGTTTCAAGTGTTTCCTTCAAGTCGTTGATTGATGAGATATTGAGATTTTCTACAATGTGAAATCAGTAATTCGATTATGTACTCGAGCCTATCCCATACTGGAGCTGGTCGCAATCACAACGCACGTCCGCCCATCTATTTGCTCGCAACTCGCCCAACACCGAATTCCATAATAATTATAATTATTATATTTATTGCAAGGCCTGTGTCGCCTTTAGAAATTGTCACAGCAGCGGTGACACTAAGCACCACTTGCAGTTGACAATCGATTAGAAACCATACGAAATCTTATTAATAACTTTGAACAGCCTGTGCACACATGGAGTGTTTGTCCAAGAAGTTGACCAGGTGTGGTAAGCGTAATGTAACGCAACGCGAATCATGCAACCTTGACAAGGTGTAATTAGTTCAAAGCGTTTTAGATCACTTATGGGTGTACGTACAAAAGGGGCTGTTGCATACCTTCGTCAGTGGCTAGCAACGGATTCATATTGGTGAATGGTTATGGACTCCATGGGAGCTTCTCTGGTTCCACTATCATATTTTCATTTGACTGAATTCTGTAATATTGAAAACTAATTTGTGTTTTGAGTGGATTTTCGTGAAATGGAGATTTTTTGGAAAGCAAAATGTCTAACCAAACAGGCAATCTTTTTAGGGTTTTGTAAAATAATTTTACAAAACCCTTCTCAAATCGCGTCCTGTCTGTCCGTCCGTGTGTCACACCACTTTTTCTCGGGAATCGCTTAAGCTAGAAACATCAAATTTTGTATGTAGGTGTAAAGTGGTGTTCTCTTCAAAGTTCAACTACAAAAAATTTTTATAAGGTATGTAAGGGGGATCTCCCCATATAGGGGAGTGACCCCCCGAAAAAAAATTTAATTTAAGGTAGCCGATATGGGTATCAAATGAAAGGTCTTAGTGAGAACTTTTCAAAACAAGTCTTAGTTTGGCAAAGTTTGCTTCTAGGGGCGCACAGGGAGGGGAAATACATGAAAAATTTGTGTCCCCCCCCCTCGCGATTGGATACCTGTGATCCGAAAAATCTGAAAAAAATCATGATAGTAGGCCTTGCTGAGTACAACAACAACAAATACGTGAGAAGTCGCAATTCGCTCAACTTTGTTAGTAATAGTATGATTTACGGATTTTATGTTTTCTTGAATAAAATCTTAAAGGTACCCTTAAACTCAATGAAATTCAATACACAGATAACAATTTATAAGATGGATCTATTCTGAAAGTTTCATAAAGACTGAATTATAATTAACGAAGTTATAGCGGTTTGAGTTTCCCTGTATTACTATGGAACAATATGCGCTGCATTTATTACTATGGCAACATATGGCTATGGAACAACATGCGCCTTTTACCGACTCAGACACTACAGTTTTGCTAGGATTTGCATGAAAATTTCAGGAATGAAAGGTATCATATATATCTTTGAGAATCGGTTCAGCTAGTGGTATCAGTAATCGTAAAACAAAATGGTGGCTATTTTAAATGCGAAGGTTGAATAATTTTGAGTTATTTTTTCCCAACTTCAACGTTTAAGGTGCATGCTTTGAACAGTTGATTCAATTGAATGAATGACTGAAGATGAGTACCCCCAATTAATAACCATAAGTGAAACAAGTCAAAATGGCGGGAGAGAGCTCCTGGCAAAAGGGCTTTGTCACCATTCTAGGATTCGAAAAAATTGGCCATTAATCGATGATAACAATACAGGAGAGTGGCGACTGAAAAAAAATCATCAAAGGTAGCCAATATGAGTATGAAATGAAATTTTTCATGGGAGCTTTTCAAAACAGTTCTTAAACTGTCAGTTTTTGCTTTAGTGGGGGCACAGGGGGAAATACATGAAAAATGTGTTTCCTCCCTCGCGAATGGACATCTGAAATAGTTATCAAGGGAGATATTTATGAGCATAACCATAACAAAAACCCCAGAAGTCGAGATTCGTTCAACTTTGTCAATAATAGTATGATCTCCGAATTTCACATTTTCTCCAATAAAATTGTCTTTGACATGTTTCTTGATTTGATTCGATCTGGTGACTGTATTTTGTAAATTGAATACAAAACCCTTCTGACATGAGCGTAGGTCTGTTTAGCCAACTTGTTGAAATGAAATTCAGCATCAGCATCCCTTATCAAGGAGGTCAAAAGCACAGGTAGCCAAAAAACTCTTAAACGTTTCAGCAAATTGATAGTAATTGAACTTGTGACTTCATTACGTTTGGGATGGAGACTGTGCAGCTGTCATACCAAATAGATGTGTTTTGTTCTAGAGTCAAATTTCTTTAATTTAATAATTCAAAATTTCTGTTTAGTTATTGTTTGTTCTTTTTAAATTCCTCGAGGCCCTACCACTCTCTCCATCACTCTACATTCATATCTCGTCGCTTTGTCAAGTGCGCCACCCAGACAATGTTTAATACATCGGTATAAGGGGGGCACACAAAAAATGCGAATTAATTCTTTCATGAATATCTAGTCCAAATTCATGATCAGCTATCAGAGATATTTATTTATTTAAATCCATTTTACAGACAAAAATTCAATTGCAAAATAGACTAAGACAATTAAATATCGTTTAAAGAAAGACACTTTGATACCTGTACAACAAAATCAATCAGAAAAAAGTTACGAATACTTATTAAAATATATAAGATATGAAATTAGAGGTTAGATGAAAGTTTGAAAAATTTAGTGATAAGGAAACATTAATCGCAATTCACAAAAAGTAACGTCTTTAATATTTGTAATCGAATTCATTTTCGCCTTCACAAAATACTCCTACTGAAAATAGAAAAAGACAGCTTCCTTTTAATTTTGTGTATTTTATTTTTCTTCTCGAAATCGATTTTCGACCGTAATCGTTCGGTCTTCTGCAACGATTGATTTATTTTTACTCACATTCCTGTTTATATACTAGCTATGTTTAAGGAAATTTACTCTAGATCATTAAAATGTAATTAGGGAAATTTGCTTAAGCTAATAAAAGGTAGGAAAGGTTGTTTATAAAAGGGGCAGTTATAAAAATATTATTTTTACAAGATTCAGAAAACATATTATTATTTAATTAATTTAAAAAGCCATGATCTGCAGTTTCCGTCATCCTGATTCATCAATTTTTTCCTTTCCCGGGTAATTGCCAGGCTTTCCATCACATCCAATTCACGTATATCTCTAGCTTCCTAGATGACTAAAGCGTCCTCCATTGTTATCTCGTGTCCCTTCGTGATAATATGTTCCGCTACCGCCGACTTGAAGTTTGACGTTCTTTCTTTCTCTCTTGCTGCTGCTGCTTCGCCTAGATGCTCCTTGATTCGCGTGCCGATGAGTCTCCTCGTTTGACCTATGTACACTTCTTCACAAGTGGGACAGTCGATGCGATAGATACCAGATTTCACGTGTGGTTCGCGCTTGTCTTTCGTTGATCCGAGAACGTTTTTGAGCTGGTTCTTGCTGCTTGATTCGATTAACCGTACAGAATTGAGCTAATTTATTCGCCGCTTGATCCGATTGCTGATGCCTTCGTGATAAGTTAAAGCCTTCCAGTAAGTTCTTTCGGTATTCGCATTTGATAATGTTAATCGTCCCTGACGCTGTCTATTAATCTGGATCTTCTGTGCCATTCTCCTAATCGTCGAGCCCTTGAAGCCGTTTAGTCTAGCTGTCTCAACAATGTACCTCATCTCCTTTTCCTTAGCTTCCTTGCTTAGCGGCAAATCGAGCATCCTGTGGATCATGGCTCTGTACGGAGAAACCTTGATTTGCTGCGAATGATTTGATGTATTTGGAATCGTTCTCTGTGTGTGAGTTGCTTTCCAGTATACATCGAAAGTTGTATTTGTTCGGGTCCTCCTTATTACTATATCTAGGAACGATAGTTTACCGTCTTTCTCTTCCTCCATCGTGAATACTATATTCTTGTGGGCTCCATTCAGGTCAGCAAGCATCTTCTCCACGTCACTCCTTCTCACATATCGATGGCCTAGAATGAAAACCTCGTACCTCAAAAAAAACCTAAAATAACTTTTATATGTGATTATATGGAAAACTTCGTTTCTCACATTACTTGACAGTCAAACAAAATTAAATTTAAACATGCTGCGCTCTACCGACAAAAAATCAAACCTTGTATCTTTCTCAGTTGTCATTTTGAGTGCGATAACCGCGTATGTTGTGTGAAGTCTAGTGCTCAATAAACCTGTTGATAGTGTACCCTCCTGTTGCTAGTAGGCAACAAGATCTCGCATTGTGATCAGGTAAGTGGAATTTCTATTCTATAATATTGAAAAATAAATATTTCCTCTAAATCAAGAAAGTTTTTATCACCCTAAGTTAAGGTTGTATCAAGGAAAACCACGTATATAAGTGGACAGTGGCCAAGCCATAATGTGAAATACTCGTAAGTCAAAGATACGAGGATTTTACTTTAAAACATCTACAGCCCGCATTCTGAATATTCATTGCTACAGCATTTTACTATTGAGTTTCAAGGTTTGATCATGTAATAAATGTGAAGAGGCTTCTTTACAATGTTTATTTATCAACATCATGATCATCTATGGTGCGACAGCCCAAGTCGGGCATTGGCCTCCAGGATTAAACTCCTCCTATCATCGCAGTTCTGCGACGTCGTTCACCAATTGATCTCTCCTAACAAGGATCTGTTGTCAGCTGCTATTGTGTCCTCCCATCGAGTCTTTGGTCTTCTAGCTGGACATTCGCCTTACGCTTTACCCTTTACTATTCTTGTGGGTAGCCAGTTTTTTCCATTCTTTCTACATGGCCCGCCCATTGTAATTCGCGCATTTTTGCGCACTTGGATAAAGGTGGTTCATAAAATAATTAATATAACTTGTCGTTGTAACGTAGCCTCTACTCTTTTCCTTTTTTCACAGTACTTTGCGTTCAAAGATGTCCACTGCCTTTTCAAATTCGCCCGTGAAGGTTCATTTTTCGCTTCTATACGAGTATAGCAGCACAAGTTTGACTAGAGATTTATAAATACGAAGCATTATTTTCCTGTGCATATCTCTGGATCTTAGAATGGAAAGCACGGAGTAGAAGCCTTGGTTTGTGGCGTTTATATGGCGTCCGATCTTGTCCTTATCAACAAATACAGGCATAATCAAAAAAATAATAATAACGCAAGAGATTCGCAATAAAGCAATGTTTCTTCTTCTTCTTCTTTGTCGCACTACAGCCTCTCTCAGGCCTTCGCTTTCTGCAGGCAGTGCCTCCAACGACCACGTCCTCCAATTTCGAAACCCACTTCGTTGACGGAGTCGGACCAGCGTTTCAGTTCTCCCAACAAATACCTTTTTGGGTACTTGTTGTTTGTCCATTCGATTCACGTGGCCATCCCATTGAAACTTCCGCAATTTTATAATCTTCGAGACTTCCGGCTCGTCAAATATTTCATACAGCTCATGGTTGTATCGGATACGCCATTGTTTCTTCTTCTTTTTAGCACTACAGCCCCTCTCGGGCCTTCGCTTAGAGATAGTTAGAGTATCTTGTTTACTTAAAGTGAATTTCTAGAGCGCTATGTTCCTTGCTTATTTCTACATTTGGATCATGAAATTTTTTTTATCTCTTTGGTATTTTATTTAGTGAAAACTGCATTCTATAATCTTCTACAAATGGAAGAAAAAAAATACAAATCACGAGGCTTGAGGCTCGTAGAATTGGCGCTAAAACAAACCACAAGGCGAGGCGATGAAGAAAAAGGTTAAGGTTTTTTTAATTCGTATGATGTTTGAAAATCTGGTTTTATTCCTATCATCTACTTTTCATGTTAAATAACATTTCCAGGCGGAGAATGTCGTGAAACCAGAGTTTACCTTATATTTTAAATAACTCATCAGACATCATCAATGTTGATAGCTTCTTCCAAGATGAAGCTAGACCACAATTCAATTTTCCTCTAAATGCTGAGCTGATCTCCATTGCTCCTTACGACAATTTGAATGGAATTGAACGTAATGAAACCCCTGGCTTAGAGCCGGACAAAGAATCTGGACTTGATCTTGAAGAAAAAAATTCCTATGAACCAAATTCAGGTGAGGGCAATTCGAATCCTCAAAATATAACCAACAGCAGTGCTGCATTGAATTTGAATGAGAGTGATCAAGATGAAACTAGTCCACAACTAAATTTGCCTCTAAATGCTGAGCTGATCTCCATTGTCCCTTACGACAATTTGAATGGAATTGCATGTAATGCGAGCCCTGGTTTAGAGCCGGACAAAGAATCTGGACTGGCTGTAGCAGAAAAAACCTCCTATGAACTAAATTCAAGTGAGGGTAATTCGAATTCTCGAAATGTAACCAACGACAGCGCCACATTGAATTTGAGTGAGAGTGATCAAGATGCAACTCACAGCAAAATTTCATACCAAAAACGCAAAAGGTCCAAACGGGGAAAAGCTGATAAGAAATCATGGGTAGCTGATAGCAATAAAATTAAAAGAATGAAAGGAGAAGAATATAAAGGGCGAAGGAAGAATGAAGATGGAAAAACAGTCTTTGACATTGACCGTCAAAAAAGGCAGCTAAAACCACGATGTTCTTGCAAAATAACGAAAAGAAATAAGTTCAAATGTATGCTGATCACAGAAGAAAGAAGAAGGGAAATTTTTGAATATTTTTGGAACTTTGATTGGGGACAAAGAAAGATTAAAGTAAACCATCTTGTCGTTAGGACTCATGTCCACCAGAGAACTGTACCCAGTATCGAGTCAAGAAGAAGTAACTCCTTACAATACAATCTGAAGCAGATTAAACACGGAGAAAGAATTCGAGTGTGCAAGAAAATGTTTTTAAACTGTATTGGCCTGCGTGAATGGACGGTTCGGAATTGGGTCTTGAAAAACCTGCTAAAACAGCAAAATAAAAATGATCCGACCAGAAATGCTGAAGGGAGTAATGAAACTGCTAATTCAAAAACAAGACAGCAAGATCATAACGATGCTGTTCGAAAACTTATAAATGAATTTCTTGAGCTCCTTCCAAAATTAGAATCACATTTTTGTCGTAAAAATACCACTAAGTTGTATCTCGAACCATTTTGGCAATCAAAAGCGCAATTATTCCGAGAGTACAAGACATACTGTATAGCACAGAGAGAGGAAAACTTCGTTGCATCCTCTTTCACGTTCCATGAAGTTTTCGAGGCGATAAATTTGGGACTTTTTTCTCCTAAGAAAGATCAGTGTGATCTATGTTGTGCTTACAAACAAGGTAATGTTTCTGAAGAAGAATACAATATTCACATAAGAAGAAAATATGAAGCCAAAGAAGAAAAATCTAAAGACAAGGAGGAATGCGATCAAAATACTGCAGTATACACGATGGATGTTCAAGCTGTATTGTTGTGCCCTTATCTTAAAGCTTCTGCGCTCTACTATAGAAGAAAACTAAAATTACACAACTTTACTTTTTACAATCTCAAAACAGGCGAAGGCTACTGTTATCTTTGGGATGAAACTGAAGGGGGCGTAAACGCTGATGAATTTGCAACCATACTCACGCATTTTATTACAACCGAAATCAATTTAGATGTTATCAAACATGTAATCATTTATAGTGATGGCTGTACCAACCAAAATAGAAATGTAATCATGGCAAATGCGTTGCTATTAGTTTCACATGAATTCGGGATTAAAATAACTCAAAAATACTTAGGAAAGGGTCATACCCAAATGGAATGTGATAGCATTCATAGCAATATCGAAAAACAAATGAAAAACAGGGAAATATATTCTCCAGCAGGCTATGTTGAAATAATAAGGACAGCTAGATTGAATCCTCAACCGTACAAAGTATTCCAGCTACATTTTTCATTTTTTAAGCGCTTCAATAAAATCAACCTCCTCACATCAATAAGACCAGGTACAAAGAAGGGAGAGCCTGTAGTAACCGACCTAAGATGTATTCAGTACACGCCAGAAGGCAGCATCCAAGTAAAACTCAGTCCTAAAGATGAATTTTTTAACCTACCCCGAAGGATTAAAACGGTTTCTACTAGGATTGAAGAGCTTCACCAGTTGTATGATGCTCCACTACCAATTGAAGGCATAAAGTTTCGTCATCTTCAAGAGCTCAAGCAAGTTATACCAAAAGACGTTCATGCATTTTATGACAACTTACCCCACCATCCTTAGTATTTACAGTTGTTTGTATTTGAGTAATTTTGCTTTATTTCCAGCCCTATTAAGTTTATAAATTCACAATGTGCAATTTTGAACATTTAATATAGTATGTTAACAAGACGTGTGCTTTATTGTTAAGAAAACCTCTTATATCTAACAAGGTTTCATTGCTGCTTCCGTTTCTACGATGATCTCCTATATAGGTCTTTAGTTTATTTTAAAAATCAAGTAGGACGTGGATGAGAACCAAGCTTGAGGTTGTTATGCTTTCTAATAATGCGTGGCATAATTGAGTGAAAATATAAATCTGTCTGGGAATACGGAACCTGAAGAATGTTTTTAAACCAACTAGGACCCGCATACAGTCTGTAGTGCAAGTCTTCGCTTAGAGTGGAAGTAATTTGTTGGTGGTACAACTTATAAAGGAAACATGATCTGAGAAGGTTCAAAGGGACGACAGAGAAAAGTAACAAAGTATGGATAAACGACCCTCATAAGACTCATACGTTAAGTAAAATTTGAAGATGAAAATACGGGTAAACTTACGCTGAACAGCTTCAAGAGAGCTCACAAGATATGAATGCCTAGGAGACCACACTACTGAGCAGTACTCAAGAAGCGGGCGGACAAGACATGTCAACAAGCAAACAGCAGTAGCAATTTTTGCAAACTTGTGCAAATGCCGCATAATAAAACAAGAAACTTTTGATGCCTTGGTAATGATGCTAAAAATATGGGCATCAAATTTAAGCTTGGAATCAAATATTACAAAAAGATCTTTGCATGAGTCTGCAGAGTAGAGAAAAATATCACATAGGGTGTAATTGTAGGTTAAAGGAACAATATTTAAAGTAAAAGTCATATAAAACATTTGGAAACATTGATACGAAGGGAGTTTGCATTGCACCAGTTATAGAGGTTAAAGAGATCATTTTGGACTTGCTGACAATCTTTAAGGGATCTAATTATTCGGAATACCTTGAAATCATCAGTGTTCAGGAGACAAGAAGAGGTAATTACAGAGGGAAGATCATTGATAAACAGTACGAAAAGAAGAGGTCCAAGGATTGACCCTTGAGGGACTCTAGGTGTAGGATTGAATGAAAAGGAGGTTGTGCCATAGAGATTAACACGAAATGAACGAGAGGATAGATAGGATGAAATCCAAGAATGTAGGGAACCGGATATGACGAGCAAAGCTAACTTTTGACAGAGAAGAACATGATTCACGGAGTTAAAAGCTTTGGTAAAGTCCGTGAATATTGCATCAACTTGAAACTTGACAATTTAACTCAATGACTCATCAAGCCTGTTATGTACAAGTCGTTCCGGTAGCTTAGAGAAACAAGAGAGGAGTGATATGGGACGATAGTTTGAGGCAGTTGATGGGTCGCCGCTTTTAAAGAAAGGAACCACATTTGCATCTTTCCAGTACGTAGGAAAGGTGCCAGTACCAAGGCTGAGATTGAATATAAGGGATAGAGGAAAACACAAAGAGGAACAAAGTGATTTTACTAATATATTTGGCAATCCATCGGGACCAGGACTAACATTCGGATAGAGCAAGTTTATAAGGGACTCAATCAGAAGGATCAGTGAAGTAGGATGTAATTGATGCTGGATAAGTTTGAATTGAGTTTATGGGGGAGTGTAGAGCATCACAAGAGGAAAAAGTAGAGGAAAAATATTCAGCAAATAGGCTAAAAATATCCTGTGGGGAGGAGGCTTCAGTGTTATTTCATTTAACAGTATGCGGGATGGTAGAGGAAGATTTAATAGATCGGATGTAGGACCAAAAGGGTTTAGAGTTATTTGTCAGGAAAAAACCCTCTAAGCTGCTGAAGTAATTAAGAAGTAAACAAGGGTATTGTAAAACAATCAGTAAATCAAACAATATATTCTGCATATCAAAACTTGACTAATATACAGATTCCATAAATTGAGTTCGAAAAATTATTATGGTTATTATCGCCACCATTTTGCTTCAAGTGTTTTGACCCGGGTGCTTGATTAGTCATCATAACACATCAATATCACAAACCATTTCCAAAATTTTTATCAACATTCCTACATATCTGTTGTGTCTAGGTCCGTTGTAAGCGTGTATCTCCCTAGTATAACGTGTTAATGTTGTTGTGATTGTTAAATATTCAATCGGCCGTAACATAGCTGTTTATTGTTCAATCATTGTGAAATTTTCGAACCAAATACAATTACTTTAGAAAACTTAAATTATAAATTTTGGCAAATTTAGGGGTCCCATCTTGATTTTATATACAAACAAGTTGCGTAAACAGACCTACGCTCATGTCACAAGGGTTTTGTATTCAATTTTCAAAATGCAGTCAACAGATTGAATAAAGTCAAGAAGCATGTCAATGACGATTTTATTGGAGAAACTATGAAATTCGAAGATCATACTATTATTAACGAAGTTGAACGAATTTAGACTTCTGAGGTTTTTGTTATTGTTATACTCATTAATATTTCCCTTGATAATTATTTCAGATGTCCATTCATGTATTTCCCCTCTGTGCCCCACTGAAGCGAAAACTGACAGTTTAACAACTGTTTTGAAAAGCTCCCATGAAAACTTTCATTTCATACTCATATCGGCTACGTTTGATGAATTTTTTTTCAGGGGCCACTCTCCTGTACTGCTATCATCGATTCATGGCCAATTTTTCCGAATCCTAGAGTTGTTACAAAGCCTTTTTGCTAGGAGCTCTCTCTCGCCTCCTTAACTTGTTTCACTTATGAGTATTAAATGTAGGTACTCATCTTCAGTCATTCATTAAATTGAATCAAGTGTTCAAAGCATGCACCTTAAACGTTGAAGTTGGGAAAAAATAACTCAAAATTATTCAATCTTCGCATTTAAGACAGCTAATATTTTGTTTCACGATTACTTATACCACTAGCTGAACCGATTCTCAAAGATATTCATGACACCTATCATTCCTGAAATTTACATGCAAATCCTAGCAAAACTGTAGTGTCTGAGTCGGTAAAAAGCGCATGTTGTTCCATAGCCATATGTTGCCATAGTAATACATGCAGCGCATATTGTTCCATAGTAATACAGGAAAATCCAAACCGCTATAACTTCGCTAAATATGATTCAATCTTTATGAAACTTGCAGGGTTAATCAATTTTATAAATAGTCATCTGTGTATTAAATTTCATTGAATTTAAGGGTACCATTAAGATTTTATTTAAGAAAACATAAAATCGATAAATCATACTATTACTAACAAAATTGAGTGTATTGCGACTTCTCACGTATTTGTTGTTCTTGTTCTCATCATGGCCTACATTCTCGATTTTTTTCAGATTTTTCGGATCACAAGTGTCCAATCGCGAGGGGGGGACACAAATTTTTCGTGTATTTCCCCTCCCTGTGCGAGCCCCGAAGCAAGACCTGTTTTGAAAAGCTCTCATCAAAACCTTTAATTTGATATCCATATCGGCTACCTTCAATGAAATTTTTTTTTTTCGGGGGTTCACTCCCCTGCATGGGGAGGCCCCCCTTAAATACCTTATAAAATTTTTTTGTAGCTGAACTTTGAAGAGAGCACCAGTTTACACCTACATACAAAATTTGATGCTTCTAGCTTAAGTAGTTTCCGAGAAACACTGCTGTGACACACGGACGGACGGACGGACGGACGGACAGACAGACGGACAGACAGACGGAAAGACAGGACGCGATTTTAGAAAAAGCAAAATTTATAAAATGTACTATTATTAACAAAGTTGGGCGAATTTCGACTTCTAATGTATTTGTTGCCCTTGTGAAGGAAAAATTGTCAGTTTAAGTACGGTTTTGAAAAGCTCTTATAAGGAACTTTCATTTGATATTTATATCGGCTACCTTTGATTAATTTTTTTTCAGCGGCCACTCCCCTGTACTGTAATCGTTGATTCATGGCCAATTTTTTCGAATCCTAGAATGATTACAAAGCCCTTTTGCTAGGAGCTCACTCGTGCCTCTTCGACTTATTTCACCTATGAGTATTAATTGTAGGTACTAATCTTCAGCCATTCATTAAATTGAATTAAGTTTTAAAGGCATGCGCCATAAACGTTGAAGTTGGGGTAAAATAACTCAAAATTATTCAATCTTCGCATTTAAAACAGCCACTTTTATGCTTTACGATTACTGATACCACTAGCTGAGCTGTTCCATAGCCATACTCGTATGTATTCATAGTAATACAGCGCATATTGTTCCATAGTAATACAGGAAAATTTAGATCACGGGTGTCCATTCGCGAGGGAGAAAACACATTCTTCATGTATTTCCACCCATGCGCCCCCACTGAAGCAAAAACTGTCAGTTTAAGAACTGTTTTGAAAAGCTCTCATAGAGAACTTTCAGTTGATACTCATATTGGCTGCCTTTCATGAAATTCTTTTTCAGGGGCCACTCCTCTGTACTGTAATCATCGATTCACGGCCTATTTTTTCGAATCCTAGAATGGTTACAAAGCCCTTTTGCTAGGAGCTCTCTGCTGCCTTGTATATACTCATTTTCATGATACCTATCATTCCTGAAATTTTCATGCAAATTCTAGCAAAGCTGTAGTGTCTTAGTCGGTAAAAAGCGCATATGGCTCCATAGCCATATGTTCCCATAGTAATACAGGGCATATTGCTCCATAGTAATACAAGAAAATTCAAATCGCTATAACTTCGGTAAATACTATTCGATCTTTATGAAACTTTCAGAAAAGATCAATCTTATAAATAGTCATCTCATCTCATCTGAGTTTAAAGGTACCGTTTGGATTTTATTCAAGAAAACATAAAATCGATAAATCATACTATTACTAACAAAGTTGAGTGAATTTCGACTTCTCATGTATTTCTTGCTGTTGTACTCATAAAGGCCTGCATTCATTATTTTTTTCAGATTTTACGGATCAAAGGTTTTCGTACATTTCCCCTTCCCCTGCACCCCTTAAAGCAAAATTTGTCATTTTAAGACCTATTTTGAAAAGTTCTCATTAAGACCTTTCATTTGATACACATATCGCCTACATGCGCTGAAAACTTTTTTTTTCGGGGGCAACTCCCCTATATGGGAAGACTCCCCTTAAAGACCTTATAAATTTCTTTTCGTGGTGAAACTGTGAAGAGGGCGTCACTTCGCACCTACTTATAAGATCTTATGTTTCTAGCTTATGTAGTTTGCGAGAAAAAGTGGTGTGACATACGGACGGACAGACAGACAGACAGGACGCGATTTTAGTAGAGTATTGTAAAATGATTTTACAATACCCTAAAAAGAACTCTACGAGTAAGCCAAGGCTTCATTTTAGCTTTGCGAGGAGTTTGCAGTGGAGTATAAAGAGCAATCAGATTGTTAAGGTAGCCGTAAAATTTGTTCAAAGCTCTATCACAGTCAAGACGAGAGAAGAAGGTGCACCAGTTGACCGAGCCCAGATTGGTTTTATCCGCCTCATAATTTGCTCTAAAGAAGTTATAACGATAAACTGAGGCACTTCTCTGAGGTTTTAGGGTATCAACGGTTAGTGCTAGAGACACAGGTGGATGATGGAGATTATGTTGAATATAAGGATGTAAAAGCGAAGCTGTTGACAGACACCCAGTTTGAACATTTGACAAGACAAGATCCAGAAGGCAACCATTTGGGTTACGTATATGGTTAAACTGTGAAAAAGAACAAAGGGAAAGAACGGAAGAAAATAATAAAGAGGGATTATTTTTTGAGTAAATGCCAGGTGTTGTTAAGAGATCCCATTCCACTGCCGGTAGGTTGAAGTCCCCACGAATAATAATTTTAGAATGTGGATGACGAGCAAGTAGATAGGCAGAGAGTTCATCGAAAAAGGTTTCGTACACAGTTAGGGGACAATTACAGGGCATATGCACAGAGGAAATCAATAAAGAGGAGTTATGAAGAAGAGGGATTTTAACAATTACACACCCAACAGCGCAAGGAAATTTGAAATCAGCGCAAAGTAAATTATAAAGGGTTTTGCAGTCAACAACCAAGACTCCCCCGCAATCAGATTTATTAGTGACGTTAAGGTCATGGTCCCATCGGTAGACTAAGTAATCTGGTAATATTTCCGTATTAGAAATATTTTCGTTCAACCACGTTTAAGTTAAACAGATAACAGAATCGTTATTAAACTGAGACACGAGTAATAAGTCATCAAGTTTGGTTCTTAAGCCACGAACATTTTGGTAATAAATGGAAATAGTTGAACGATTAGGAAGGGAAGAATTTCTTTCAGTGTTAAATGATCCTTGAGGGTTGTTGAGGCTGTTTGGAACCTGTATCTGGACAAAATCGCCGCTTAGGGTGCCTTTTATCGAATGCTACAACGAGTGTCCCCTTTGGCCGAAAATCAGGACAAAGTAGGATAGAAAGTTCAGCCGGAACTATCAGTTTGAATGAACTTATAACCTGGTCAGGAAGGTTATCTTTTGTTAATTTTACGCACCTGAAAATACTAGGCATGTAACCAAGCTTTGATGTTACGTAGCTGACAAGTGTATCCTTGGTTGTGTTGTAAGTAAGCCTTGATATGAACAATTGTAGACGTAGGGACACTGCTTGCAATACTCCGTTATCTGCTAACTAACTATCTATGTTGTTTTGTGGCACTGAAGGCATAACAATGTTTTGCTGAAGATTATTGATCATTGATTATGTTTGGCACAGCTCGGATTGCGGCTGAATTTTTTATTGCTGCTGCATAGGCAGGATCAACTGCTACATTCAACTATTTTGTTGCAGGTCCGTAGCTTTATTAAGTGGAGCTGAAATTGACTCTGATTACCAGCTTGCTGTTGTTGCGCAAGCACGCTTCGTCTAAGAGCCCGCTGCAGCCCAAGAGGTGAACGGTAGAATTTGCATAATACAATAATGGCATGACGACACCAGCTCATCATACACACTGGGCGAAAGTAACTGCGGGGATAGCAGAAGGTTTTGAGGTGTCGAGGGTTGTTTTGGAAACTGCTGTAGCTAATCCTCACTCTGCGGCAGACTCAGGAGCAATTGCTGAGATTGCTGTTGTTGTAAAACAAGCTCATTTTCAGGGGGATGAACATTAACGCCCTGTTCCAGTTGCTGATTCATCTGACATGTAGAAGTTAATTCAGTATGAGCAGTTGAAACGAGAGATCCTAAAGAAGCTTTAGTCTCTTCATGTTTAACCTGCATTTTCGAAAAGGAAGTTGAAAAGAACTCCACTGTAGCATCAGCTGATCGGAGCTGGTCTACAAATTAAGTAATGCTATATTTGGGGTACGTAGCGCAGCACCAGCATTCGATGCATCTTTAAAAAAAGCTCTTAGTAACTGTCTCTTCAGTATCTCGCCGACAAGGCCAAAAATACCCTAAGACGTTGAGCTTTAAAAGCAGGTCTTCAAGTGCAGCTTGAATCAGTATTCAGTAAATTATCCCTGTCTTTTCTTAAATACCAAAAGTGAGCTCATTTTCTTGACCATTTCGGGTAGATTGTTATATTCGTATATACGCAGAGCATCGTTCGTGACATCGTTCTTTAGACGATGCGTTCTGGCAAAAAGCATTACGAATTCATCTGCCTTCCTCGCATTATATGGGTTGATCTGTGACCCCTTAATTAATGGTGTTTGGTCCGAGCCATTCGTTCTTAACATTTTGTAGGTAAACTTAGCTTTCTCCATTATAATGATTTGACTAAAGGTTAATGATTTTGCCAATTTGTAAAGTGAACTAGTTTGAGTAAGCATTGGCAGTTCCAGAATGTTTTTATATGCTTTGGTCAGCAGTCTGGATATACTACTAAGATGTTGCTTTGCCGATTGACACCAAATAAGTACTCTATAATGTAATTTCGTCAGCACGAATGCATTCAGAACAAATTTCTTATTGTGCATTGGAAAAACCTCATATCTTCTTAAAGAGCCTATTATTGGGGCTGATTGCCTCCTTAAGCTTTTAATGTGAGGCAATCAGCTAATACGATGATATATGATAAGACCAAGTCCGGAATCTGAGCAGCGATGAACTATCTTCGTCGACCGAATCAGACCAGCGTTTCCTCGGTTTCCCCACTGGCCTTCGGCCTTCAGTTCTCCCAACGAATACCTTTTTGGATATCTTTTGTTCATCCATACGATTCATGTGGCCAACGCATTGCAGTCTTACAATCGTGAAGACCTCCGCAATCTTACAATCGTGGAGACCTCCGGTTCGTCAAAAATTTCGTACAGCTCATGGTTGTACCGAATTCGCCATTAGTCTCCGTCTAGCTTAGCTCCGATAATTCGCCTCAGGACCCGTCCCTCAAAGGCGTTCAATATATTTGCGGATGCTTGGGTGGGGGTCCACCCATAGCATAACACAGATCTTACCACAGATTTGTATACTTGGAGCTTTGTTTTCCTGTGTATGCAGCTGGTTTTCAAGATCGTGAACACTGAATAAAATATTTTACTTGCGAGCTGTATTCTTTGCCGTATTTCGTCTCTTTCATTGCCCGTTCTCGTGTTTTTGGCGCCTAAATACACAAATTCGCTAACATTTTCGATACTGTATTCGCAAAGTGTGATATTTTGTGTATTTGAGGTATTTTTCCTCGTGGTGTTGTTTGCAGGAAGCGAAGGTCCGAGAGGGGCTGTAGTGTTAAGAAGAAGAAGATGATAAGACCAAGATACTTCACTTCTAGTATTCTTTGCAATTTTTCACCGTTAGTATTCTGCCAGACATCTATGTCTCCTTTGTTTTTTTTGCTTAAAAACAATATATTTTGTCTTTGCAGTGTTCAATTCTAGTTTGCTTTCGATTAACCACTGATGGAATTTTTCTAGATCCTCGTTAATAGCGTTCTCAATGGCAGTTTTGTCCTGTCCTGAATAAAGTAGAACTGTGTCATCAGCATATAATGTGTGATATCCCGTCAGTCCATATATATTTAGATTATTTGTGCATAGCAGGAACAAAGTTGGGCCAATTATTGAGCCTTGGGGAACTCCTATTTTCGTAGGTGCACGGTCGCTCAAGATATTGTTTTACTTTTAAATGAATACCATATGTTTCAAGTTTACGAAGCAAGAGGTCTGCATCAAATGTTTTTTTCAAATCCACAAATATTACGATGACATAATCACCTCTGTTGAGTTTTACATTGATAGAATGTATCACAAAAAGTAGCGAATCTAAAGTACTCTCGTTATTTTGAAATCTAAACTGATGTCGGTTTAAAATAGAGTTTTCAACTAGGAATGATGTTAATCGATTGTTTAGTATTTTTTCAAATATCTTACTAAATCCCGTCAGCAGCGCAACTGGGCGAGAGTCATTCGGGTTAAGATGATCACCTCTTTTAAATATAGGAATTATTTTTGCAAGTTTTTCTTCTTCCGGAAATGATCGATTCCTAATATGCACGTTTATAAAATTTGCCATAAGCTCGGCTATGTCCTCCTTGATTATGCTAATCTCCTTCATCGTGATGCTAGCTATGCTTGGCATGGCATTCTTTTTCAATCCATTGATTACTTTTAAGACTACAATTTTATTGTTTGATGAATATGAAGGATGGAATTTATAGAGGTATTTGTATTATTTAAATTGCTTTCTGTACTGGCAATGATTTCTTTAGTGATTCTTCCATCAATTGTTGAAAATTGCCCTCCCTGTAGTCCATGTATGCCTTTCCTGCTTTAATACTTGCCTCTATTACTTTTTCCGTTATGCGAGTCCGTTTTCCATAACTGTTTTTTTTCTCAATAGTAGAGCTTTGCTAGGCAACTATAATGATATTTTTGAATTCAGTAAAGCTACTTGGTTTCCGTTTCTTCAGCAATTCTCGTAGGTTTGATTTAAAGCGCTCCTATCTAGCTGAACGTTTTGTATGATTGTTTCTGTTTGTTCAGGGTTTGGTCTTGAATAACTATTTTTAAACGACGATCATCTAGCTCCGGCCAGCCCTCAAACGTGTATGTAATGTTTTAAGCCACTTTTAAATCATTGGTTATTGTATGATCCAGATAAGTATTTGAAGCTTGGCGAGTAATTTTGTTGTTATTTAAGTCAAACCCAAAGCCAAAAGCGCTTTATTCAATACTAGTCGTTATAAATTTTCAAGGAATATAAAGAAAATTCCAAACAATAAAAATACAAAAACTTAATGGCCCGAATGGAATCAGTTAAACACATTTGATAAAAAAAACCATAGCAAATTCAAATTAATTACGATTATTACATATTTTACGATTCGATTGGAAAAAGGAGAAAAAACCAACCAACACTATTCCTAAATTATTTATAATGTTAACATAACAACTTTAGCTTATACTGTAAACTGTTGTCACAATATTCCTAACTTAACCATTTAACCTTATCTCTAAGCCTAATATGATAAACATAACCTAAACCTATCTTAAATATTGAAACCTATCCCTTATTTTTAACACAAACAAACATCAACACTATATGTAGCAATAATGAGCTGAAACCCAACAACTAAGTAACGAAAACCACAAACGCTGAAAATAAACACAGACAACTTAGACATTTTTTAGCCACCAATACCTAGATTTCTGCGTCTCAGCCCAACGAATCTAGCAAACGAGTACCTCCATTGAAACTGTTGGTCTTGTGAGCTCAAATTCGGAGGATATTTGATCTTCTTATCTATGGCTCGTCTATATATGTGATATACAAGTATGATTGGGACCCCGTCAGAATCGATTCATGTCCAAATACACGAACGTTTCTGGAGGAACAAGGCCAGTAGCGGGGCAAGCCGCAATATACCCGTCTTTGGGGTGGAAAGGCTGTGAAATCTAGGGGTATTCACTCACAGTTACAGATCTTGCGATATGATTCCGAAGAAATTTCAATATGAAGATACCGACTCTTGTCACTTTAGCAGTTTGATAAATTCTTCTATTCGATATATAATGCTTCCAATCCGTCTCAGGCTTTCTGCATTGCGTGTATGTTGTTAGTTTTTCTGAATTTACGATCTTTATATCGAAATTTTTAACTTACGATCAGCTTCAGAGAGCTAAACTGCATCGCTACCGTATTGCCTAAGCACATCAATTTGCAAAGCTTTCTCTTTTCAGGACTTTTCAAAACGAATTTTGCAAAGACCTACTAGTTTAACGTCCTGCCTGTCCATGTGTCAGTAAGTTTCCTCAGAAACAATAGCAGCTACAAAGCTCAAAGGTCGTGTCTTAAAAGTTTAGGACTTATCAAACATTTCAAAATTTTTCTGAACAAAGTAGCGCTTAAAAATTGTTTTGATTGACACCTTTGAGCCAAAAAAACTAAAAAAAAACTACGGAGCAGATCTTTATGAGTAAAAAGGTAGCAGAAACATCGGGGATCAAAATTCACTCAACTTTGCTAATAATAGTATAATTTGTCATTTTAACGTTCTTCCCATTAAATCAAAACAGTGCCTTTAAGCTTTTTAAAATAGATATGTACTGCAGATGAATAAAAGACCTTTATATTCAAAAACTTTCATGGAAATCGGGTCATAATCAAGTGAGTTGCAGCCATTTTAATTGTAAGTAAACACAACAACAACAATATATGTTGATAGTAGGTACATATTTCAAATTAACTGAACGGCACTTATTTTCTTCGAAAATTCGTGGAAATTTATCAGAATAGTGTTTAATTAGAATATATTCAATAGATCGAGCATTCAGAAAAATGATTCAAGATGGAACTATTATATGCATCTTTCAGTCAAATTTGAATGATTTCTTACGGAAGTATTCAATGAATAATTCTAAAACCACCCTCACCAGCCATAATATGGATATCCTTCCGATTGCCTTTCAGGTTTTGACTGGCCCACTTCAGCGTTTTCTGAAACAAATTTTTTTTTTCACATTTTACGTATTGACCTTCATTCGTCAATTGTCAGTGTAGAGCTGTACATCATTAAACATTTTTTGAAGATTGCTCTGAACTATTGTAGCTTTTCGGTCTGCCGTATAAATGATCAGATCATCAGAAAATGCTACCAATGATCACGTTAGTGAAACGTAAAAACCAAAGTCGTTCAACAGCCTACGAGTATTGAGACCTTGAAGTCACGCAATGCGGTCATATTTCCAACAATTATAACAAATGATTTCCCGTACAACATATTGCACATCATGGCGACAAGGTGTCTGGGGAACCTGTCCCGAAGGAGTTTGAAAATTAGTCCGTTTAACCACACCGTATCAAAGGATTTCTCCATATCAATGCGACACGCTCCAACACATTCTCGTTTACTTAGTTTGCGACATATATCTGGGGTTACTTTCATAATCGCTTGTTCAGTCGAATATCTGGCCTGATTAAAAATTGGCAATTCGGCATCAACTCATATTTTTCAATGTGGGCGTTCAAGTGTTTTTTGGTATCACTTCCAACACCTTATTGATGTTAGACAACATATTGATCGGATGATAGCTTTTGGGGCTTTTAGTGTTTTTTGTTTTTCTTTTTTTAAGATCGGAAATACCTTGGCTTTTCCACTCATTTGGGAAATATGAATTGCTCAACATTGATTGCTGACCTCACTCCTGAAGTATGAACGGATTAAGTTCCGGACATTCTTCAGGTGCAATTTCAACAAAGCTAACGAGGAATGGTTGTAGGCCAAAAATCGCCGATAAATATTGTTGACGCGTGTGGGAACAATCTTTTTTACCTTACAATGCTTGGTGCTTCATACCCTTCTACATTGTTTCGATGTTTAATCTTGAGAACCACTTTCTCAATCGTTTCTAATGTGAGCTTTTCTAATTTCGACAAAAAGAGATCTATTTCATCGTTAGTTAGATTTCTGACATTACGAACTATTGAGCAAGAGTTGCCATCATCAGAAGGAAGACATTGCTTCTGGTACTCTTGAGTAAACTTCTTTTGAAAATTTCCCCAGTCTGTTTTTTTGAAATTCAACCGATAATTTTCATTTTGAGCTGGAATGAGGAAGAGATCATCCCTTTGATGATTGATTTCCATCACGATTGCGTTATGGTCGCTATCATAAGGAAGCACATACAGTTTTCATTGAGGACTGTTCAAGCTGAATTCAAGTCTTGCGTCAGCAATGCAGAGGTCCAAATATGGATTTGTCCTATGGTATGCTGGGAACTCCGACCCACATAGATTGCACCTGTATCCTATTTGGTTCTCTGTTATCCACGATTTCAGGAATACACCTCTTGGATTATTGGTGGCGTTCAGTCATGACGTATGCTTGGCGTTCGGGTCACCAACAAGAATATAATAATTATGCAGCCTGTTCAATTCGAGTAATTCAAACAAGGAGTTGAGCTCCTCCTTGAGCTTGAGAACATTTCAACCAGTTGCATAGGCAGAGATAACGATTATCCCTACCTGGCAGTGAGATTTTGATAACGGACACTTCAAGAGATTCAAAGCTTTTGAATTCAACGTCTTCAATATCTTGGAAACACTAGGGTCTTCTCAATATCCCGGTGCCACCTCCGCCATCTCAGTTGACCCTTTCTTTTCTTACGAATTCAAAATCCTTGAATGTCATGGAGTGCCATGAATTGAGGTGCGTTTCAGTGAGAAGTATGGTCTGACAAGGAACTCCTAAAGACAGTCACGTCGATGTATAGCAACAATGGAGTTGACGTTGATCGAGATGAGATGAATCCTATCCATGGGAATGTGACTGGATGACAAACTATTTTGAAGCATGTTGGCCTTAACGTTGAAAAACGATATTGATTTTATGGTTTTGGTTATTTATTCTTTCTGAAAGAATTACATTATTTATTTTATTTACAGCGCTGTCTGTTGGTCCTCTGGCAGCAAGTGCAAATGATACTCCGGGTTTGACGAAGCTGGGAGGTGTCAAATTGCGATGTTCTCAGGTTTGTTTTGGGGAAGACTTAAGTCTTGCATCTTCATACCGAGGGCATCCTCAATATGATGCTGGATGACCAAATATGCTGTACTTAACACAATATAATTTTTCTTTTGGCTCCATCGGAACCAATTTGCATTCATCGGGGGCGTGAATATCTTTGCATTTAGCACAGCGATAGTGCATGGCACAATTGGCAGCTGAATGACCGAATCTTTGGCACCTGCAACACTGGCTGACCTCAGTTTTTTGGAGGCGTTCCCACCTCACAACTCTAAAGGTTAAGTACCTTACTTGCTGGAAGGCACTCGGACTGCTATCGTCAGAAATTTGGACCAAATAATATGGTAATTTTTTGCCTTCAACAGTTGATCTCTTTGTATCAAAATTTTTCACACCGACGAACTTGACAGCTGGTGCTGCTTCCTGTAACATTTCAAGGAGATCAACAGTATTCTCCCCACAGTCCAAGACCTGATTTTTTCCGACTTTTGCGTTTATGTGAAGTGGGGAGCTCGTACACTATTAAGAGCATCTTTCGCTAGCTTGAAATCAGCGAATATTCTTGTCTTAATTGTGAGCTTACCAGCGAGCAATCTCTTAACTTGGAAATTGTCGATCTTATGTTCGGCTGCCAATAGCCGGTCGATCTAATGTTCAGCTGCCAATAGCCGAACCATATCCCCTCCATGCTGCCAAAAAATATCAATCGGAGGAACTTTCTAAGTTATCTTAATATATTTGAATAGGAGAACCAGCAGACACACCAGTTGGCTTCTTCTCCTTTTCCTTATTTTTCGATTTTAAATATTCAATAAAATTATAATATTATATTACAGTCATTAATATTACCTATGTTATTTTGGCACTCTATCTCGATGTCTATTTTGTCGCGCTTAGTGTGTTTGTTCATGGATTGAAGTTTAAGCCTTTGGCGTGGCTACTGTTTTTTCGTTGGTCTTGTTTGTTGTCCATTCCCTTTTCTCATTCTTCTTATTTGTTATCGCTTTTTTTTGCCGGACGTACTCTGTGGCTTCATTACTTTTGTTTTGTTCACATATGTTAATATCCGGATCATTTCCTCCAAATTTTATATACAGAGTTTCATCTCATCAATTTGTTTAGTAACCTTTGCGTTTTCTCTGGTTACTCTTTCATATTCTTCATTTGAAAGCGTAATACGCTTGCCATGCTCACAGCTGTCTTGGTCGTTTTTCCATTTCATGAATTTTTCATTCGGCGCATTAGAAATATTTGTAATCGAGTTCATTTTCGCCTTCACAACATACTCCAACTTAAAAAGAAAATGACAGCTTCCTTTTAATTTTGTGTATTTTACTTTTATTTTTCTTCTCGAAATTGATTTTCGACCGTAATCGTTCGATCTTCTTCAGCGATTAATTTATTTTTACTCACATTCCTGCTTATATACTAGCTATGTTTAAGGAAATTTACTTTAGATCATTAAAAGGTAATTAGGGAAATTTGCTTAAGCTAATAAAAGGTAGGCAAGGTAATTTACAAAAGGGGGTAGTTATAAAAACATATCGTTTTAACAATATTCAGAAAACATATTATTATTTAATTAATTTAAATAGCCAAGATCTGCAGTTTCCGTCATCCTGATTCATCAACTTTTTCCTTTCCCGGGTAATTGCCAAGCTTTCCATCGCATCCAATTCTCGTATATCTTTAGCTTCCTTGATGACTAGAGCGTCCTCCATTGTTATCTCTTGTCCCTTCGTGATAATATGTTCCGCTACCGTCGACTTGAAATTCAAAGTTCTTTCTTTCTTTCTTGCTGCTGCTGCTTCGCCTAGATGCTCCTTGATTCGCATGCCGATGAGTCTCCCCGTTTGACCTATGTACACTTCTTCAAAAGTGGGACATTCGATGCGATAGATACCAGATTTCCCGTGTGGTTCGCGCTTGTCTCTCGTTGATCCCAGAACGTTTTTGAGCTGGTTCTTGCTGCTTGATTCGATTGCTGAAGCCTTCGTGATAAGTTAAAGCCTTCCAGTATGTTCTTTCGGTATTCGCATTTGATAATGTTGATCGCCCCTGTCGCTGTCTATTTATCTGGATCTTCTGTGCCATTCTCCTAATCGTTGAGCCCTTGAAGCCGTTTAGTCTAGCTGTCTCAACAATGTACCTCATCTCCTTTTCCTTAGCTTCCTTGCTTAGCGGCAAATCGAGCATCCTGTGGATCATGGCTCTGTACGGAGAAACCTTGATTTGCTGCGAATGATTTGATGTATTTGGAATCGTTCTCTGTGTGTGAGTTGCTTTCCGGTATGCATCGAAAGTTATATTTGTTCGGGTCCTCCTTACTACAATATCTAGGAACGATAGTTTACCGTCTTTCTCTTCTTCCATCGTGAATACTATATTCTTCTGGGCTCCATTCAGGTCGGCAAGCACCTTCTCCACGTCACTCCTTTTCACATACGCAAACACATTGTCTACATTTAGGACCCAATGTCTTGGTAACTGGCCTTTCTCCTGCAGTCCGGCTTTTAGTTTCGTCATAAGTATCTCGCCGAAGAATGGTGAAAGTGGATTTCCCATCGCTACTCCACCTTTCGTCTTATAAAATTTCCCCCGAAAGGTGAAATAATTTTCGATCCTGCAAAGTCTCGCAAGTTGGATATACTGCCTAGTTTTTATTTTCCAAGAAAATGAGTTTTCTTGGTGAGAAAGCCATTCTTCTATGTATTCCAGTGTCTCCATCACCGGAATACTCGGGAATAGAGATTTCACGTCGAAAGACACCATAATTTCGTCTTGCGCTGGTGGGCCAAACTTTAGGATTTTCTCGGAGAATTCTGTGCTGTTTTTTACAGATCTACCATTCATTTGGGTCATTCCCTTTAATTCGTTCACCAACCATCTTGCCAGTTTTTGGGTCGGTGCATTAACGGCCGAAATAATCTCACGCATTTCGTTCCCCTCTTTGTGTATTTTTGGCAAACACTTCATCCTAGGCAAAGTAGGGTTGCTCACTCTAACCTACGTCGATTCGCCAATTAATGACTCACAACTTTTAATTGCCCTTTCGAATCTATTCATGGATTCCTTTAACGGGCTCCGGCGTAGCTCGAAGAAATTACCGCTGCTTAGCTTTTATATGACCGCCTCATCATACTTGCTTTTATCCATCACTACCACTGTGTTTCCTTTATCTGCATTGACAAAGTGAACAGGTTTCTTCTTCAGTTCAGCAACTATGCTCGCCTCTTCACTGTTTATCACCTTTTTCGCTCCCCTTATCGCCTCGGCTATATCATTCCTTGCCATCGTTTTCTGTGCTTCCGGTAGTCTGCTCATTGCTGCTTCGTTTCTACCATGATCTCCTCTATAGGTGTTTTCGATGGTTTTATAGCGTAATTTAATCCCATGTTGAGTGATCGCATTTCCTTCTCATTAAAAACTATACTCGATTTGTTGACAACAGTTACCAAGACATTGGGTCCGATATGCGGACGATGTGTTTGCGTATGTGGAAAGGAGTGACGTGGAGAAGGTGCTTGCCGACATGAATGGAGCCCACAAGAATATAGTATTCACGATGGAAGAAGAGAAAGACGGTAAACTATCGTTCCTAGATATAGTAGTAAGGAGGACCCAAACAAATATAACTTTCGATGTATACCGGAAAGCAACTCACACACAGAGAACGATTCCAAATACATCGAATCATTTGCAACAAATCAAGGTTTCTCCGTACAGAGCCACGATCCACAGGATGCTCGATTTGCCGCTAAGCAAGGAAGCTAAGGAAAAGGAGATGAGGTGCATTGTTGAGACAGCTAGACTAAACGGCTTCAAGGGCTCGACGATTAGGAGAATGGCACAGAAGGTCCAGATAAATAGACAGCGACAGGGGCGATCAACATTATCAAATGCGAATACCGAAAGAACGTACTGGAAGGCTTTAACTTATCACGAAGGCATCAGCAATCGGATCAAGAGGCGAATAAATCAGCTCAATTCTGTACGGTTAATCGAATCAAGCAGCAAGAACCAGCTCAAAAAAGTTCTCGGATCAACGAAAGACAAGCGCGAACCACACGGAAAAGCTGGTATCTATCGCATCGAATGTCCCACTTGTGAAGAAGTGTACATAGGTCAAAGGAGGAGACTCATCGGCACGCAAATCAAGGAGCATCTAGGCGAAGCAGCAGCAAGAATGAAAGAAAGAACTTTGAATTTCAAGTCGGCGGTAGCGGAACATATTATCACGAAGGGACACGAGATAACAATGGAGGACGCTATAGTCATCAAGAAAACTAAAGATATACGAGAATTGAATGCGATGGAAAGCTTGGCAATTACCCGGGAAAGGAAAAAGTTGATGAATCAGGATGACGGAAACTGCAGATCATGGCTATTTAAATTAATTAAATAATATGTTTTCTGAATATTGTAAAAACAATATATTTTTATAACTACCCTTTTTGTAAATTACCTTTCCTACCTTTTATTAGCTTAAGCAAATTTCCCCAATTACCTTTTAATGATCTAAAGTAAATTTCCTTAAACATAGCTAGTATATAAGCAGGAAAGTGAGTAAAAATAAATTAATCGCTGTAGAAGACCGAACGGTTACGGTCGAAAATCGATTTCGAGAAAAAAATAAAAGTAAAATACACAAAATTAAAAGGAAGCTGTCTTTTTCTATTTTTAACATTAGACATGCCTGGCCCTGGTGGTGGGAGGCCGTAGGGCTCCTCCATACCTCCGGTGAAAACAAAAGCTTCTTCTTTTTTTGACTTTTTTGAAACTTTCTCGCAAGTAAAATGCAGATACTCGATAAATTGTTCGAATAGTTCGACGATGTAATAATTTTTTTTTAAATTACTTCCTAATTGACGTTTTAAAAATTATTTTAATTTTTAAAAATTCTTGACAGGAGCTTTTAAAAACACGTCTATACGCAGCCATAAAATCGTTGTATAATCGCAATAAAATCGTATAAAAATTTCAAGACATTTTCAAGCTCATTTGATTCAATCTTTAGCAATTACAGTCCCCTCTATACCATTCATGCTAGTGATAACAAAGGCTTAGCAAAACTCGTATTTAATTTTGTGACACCTATTGCACTTATCAAAACAGAAAAACATATGCGCCGTATCTTTACCCTATTAATTTTTGGACGACTCTTAAAAGCAACTAACTTTGCATTGAGAAGTTGATTCCATATTTTAAAACGTTTGCCGCCTCTGAACTAGCTCCTGCAAACATATCAAGTTTTATTAATTCTTTTCAAGCAGCCGTCGTTGTTCATTGTTTGCATTACAGTCACTCCCACAAGTGAATTCATATTCACCTTAGTGTCCTTAATGCAACTTCTTGGATTAACATTAAAATTGAGATTTTATATTGCCGTCGTTTATGCCCAGGAACGTGGTGACACTATAGTTAGATGTCATAGACCACAATGGTCTGGTGACAAGACCTGGCGTTTAAGGCGCCGCTGGCTACTCTTAGGTAAATTTATGGATAATAAAAACGAAAAATCGGATAGCAACAGGTTAACACCTGAGCGTTGCAATAAACGCGTTTTGAATTATGAAAAGAATGTTTAATGGGCTAAGTGCTCACTTGCAAGCTGGGGCGACACCTGTTTGTTTTCAAGCACTTTTGTAACACAATACTTCAGTTGAGAATTCCATTTTGCCAAAAACCTTCTACTCAATTTGATTTCCTCATTTTTTCAGTACTTTCCATGAATTTGACATAAGAGTACGCACTTGATACTCAAACATGCCCAGCAAACTCGCCAAACCAACTTGGATACCTTAAAAATCAACTCAGCCCTCAGGTATCACTTCAAGTTTTTGTTAAACTCTTTCGATTTCAACTCATATTAACCACAACACTCGTCGTGTAATTAGAGCTTCTTAGCAAACAGGTAATATTTTAATCGCCACTGTACAATGCCTAAGTATGTCAAGTGCAAAGCCTTACCAACAAATGAAAGAATGAAAACTCGCAGATAAAAAAAAATTGGCACATAATCCAATACCGAGAAAACAAATCTCTAATCTGTTGAGAATTCAATTCATTCGGCAGAGCAGCAACCGGAAAGCTCAAGTAGATAAAAAGTAATTTATTTTAACCGCAAACACTTTGCTCAATGAATCCCAACGTAATATTAAGTGTATGCATTAGAAAATTGATCGATTGTAATACGAGTATGTGAGAGATCCATTGAAACAGCCAAAACCGCAAACATATAGATCATTTGTATTGAAATGCGTTAACAGTGAGTTTCGACACTTGACTCTTCGAGTGTGATCCAAGAAAAAATAAATGCTTGCTTTATGTATCGTTGTACCTAAATATACAATTTTATAGTTTGTTGCGCTTAATTAGTGGCTTCGTTTGGTTGTTTCGCCGGTAGTGGCAAAAGGTCAGCGTAAAATTTAGTAAAAGTCTTAAAAACTTACCTCCTTGGCTGGCAGAGGGTCAGATCCAAGTCCATTCTGCAAAAACAACAAAAATATTAATTTAGCAAAATATGCCACTGAAATATTTAATTATAGTAGTTAGGTTCGAAAAATCATTTCGCAAAGGTAAAAACCTATTACGGTTAAAGGCGATTTGCTACAATCTCCATTATTGATCTACATTACAACCATTGATGACCATAAACACTGTCATCGTTGACCATGATCAAAATCGCCAAAAGAACAAGAGCAATAAAATTTTAAATTGGAACTGTTGAGGCACGAAGATAAGCAACAGGTTTAAGGTCTTTGCTGCAAACATCCCAAACACGTAGTGGTCAAGCGAACAATTATTTATTACAGTTGGTCAATTGCATCTTATCTTGGGCTTAAGTAACAATTTAACTACTTTCAGTATATGCTGTCTACAGAGTCGCCCAGAGCTGCTGAGGGATGCTATTAAAAGAGATACAACATCATAGAATAGATTATTTTCTGATCAGCATTCGTATATGGTTTCTTGCAATCTACAGGCTCCCAAAAGCGTTTATTGAAAGTCTAATTGGTCATCATAAATTGCATCTTTCTATGTTGATTGTATCCTTAGACGTTTTGATGTTAGCTAAGGGGCAGCATCGCAATTTCTAAAGATTTTCTGTATGTATCATTTTATGATGCAGACAGATATGCTAGAAATCAAACATATTTATATTTGAGCTTTGTATATGTATACAAGCCTTGGACTTGATCCCTAAGGAATGCATCGATTAACCATACCTCATTAGAGATGGACACGAAAATACACAGAAAAAAAAACTGCAGAAAAAACTTGTGTTGCTCAGTCGAAACGGACATTTTTTTAAAGGAGAACAATGTAATTAATTGACTGTTGGAAATGCCTATAGAATTTCTAGGGTTTGCTTTGTGGAAAAGTAGTGAATTATGACTTCTGATAAGAGCTTTAACCTTCGGCATACAACGTGAAAAAAACTCCCCACCCATACAACGTGGGGTTAGATTTACCCCATAAAATATTATTTCTGTTCTGTGTATGTATTGAATAGAACGTGCTCAACCATGGTTTTTTTGTTCTCAGTGTTCATAAACTAATAAAAATACTCAAAAATATGCTTATAATCAACATTAATTGAAAAAAAATACAAAACTTTCAAAACTCTTGCAAAAAATCAACTTGATGTTCTTGTGTCGGAAAAATCAAATATATTTTTTTTTATGTAAGAATATATTATTTTCATTTCTTTAAATAAAATTACACATATTTGGCTTTATTGAAAAAAGTACAACCAGATCTTTACGTCAATAAAACTAAGATAACTCGCTCCTTAAATCAATACAATTTTCGCACAACAGTTTCGCATGTTCTTTACATATAGGAGCATTACAGCTGAAGCAGCCATTGACAGTCTTCCTGTCTTTGCTCCTTGGACAGAATGAACATCTTTGTGATGTTCTTGGTTGCTTTGGTACTGGTCATGGGACTTCTTCATTCAAAATTTCATGCACGCGTCTTCTTATATCACGTGGCATATGGGGATTGTCTTTCTTTTTCCTGATATGGTCTTCAAGCAATGAAAGTCCCAAGCGCTTGATAAATTCCCTTCTAAGGTTGGTCTTATTCTGCTCAATACCGTTGTTTATTTGATATACGATGAAGGAGTTTATACCAGCATGGTTTAACATTGAGAAAAACACCGTTAGAGGCCAGCGTTTACTGTTACGGGAAACATCATACGTTCGAGCCAATTTATCGACGACATCAACGCCACTTTTTGTCGAGTTATAAAAGGTTATAATAGCTGGTTTTCTTTGGTCACCGCTTTCTGGATCCACCTCGTTATCACGATGTAAGGAAGACATCATATTTACGCACTTTCGTGGCTTTGGTACGTAAGAAACAATGGTAATATCTTTTTGAAATCCAAAAAGAGAAGATTTTTCTTCACGTTTAGCTTTGAATTGAGGTGGAAGGCACGCTTTGTTTGATCTTAGTGTACCAACAGCAGTCAATTTGTGGCTCTGGAGCAAGTTTTTAGCAACTTCGTAGCTCATGAAGAAGTTTTCCATGGTGATGTTCCTTCCAGATCCTGATACACATCTCACCAAACGATCTACTACATCAAACGGCTTATTACTAACCGCATATGGGCTATTGTCAGGCTGTTTCCCACAGTAAATTTCCAAATTCAACGTATAAAACGTTTTGGCATCTGCGAGAGCATAAATTTTTAATCCATATTTTGCCGGTTTGGAAGGAATATATTGACGAAAAGAGCACTTTTCTCGAAAACTTATTAGTTCTTCATCTAACGTCAAATATTCAGACGGTGTATAGGCATCCTGACAGGTTTTAACGAACTTGCCAAAAATATATCGAATTGGTGTCAAGCGATCTATAGCAACTCTTGCCGTTCGAGTTAGTGCATCATCGAATCTCAAACTGTTGACCAAGAATGAAAATCTTTGTCTAGACATCGTTTGTCTAAATATTTCGATTCCAGTGCCATCGTTACTCCACAAATCGATTAAACTTTGTTTGTCGGACCTAAATAAGCCTGCCAAAAACAAAAGTCCAAAAACGGCTTTCAATTCTTCCTTGTCAGTTTCCTTGTATGACGAAGTGGAAGGATTGTTAGCAAATCTAAAAGAAATCTTCTGGTTTGTATATTTCAAAACCATATCCACAATTTCTTCTGTAAAAAAAATCTCGAAACATTCCACTTGGGTTTTCTTATCTCGAGCAATGCTTCTACATCCAGGCAAATGCGTAATTATATTTTCCCTTCTTGTGCGTACATTGGTCCTTTGTTGCGACTCAAACCATTTTGTCTTCCCATCTTTGCCAAGAAAAAATGGTCGAGACGTTGATGGCACGTTATGCAAAGATGGTTCTGCAAATGTTTCATCATCTTCCACGTCCGTATCACTGCATACGTCAGATGCCTCGCTAATGTGGTCTGATTCGCGATCACTTCCGGTTTGAAACAGTTCTTCATCAGACAAAGAATCAGTTTCCTCCAACAAAGCCGCTAAAATTTGATCATCCGATAAATTCGTGGCCATTTTCAATACAATCTACCTGTAATGTAAAAAAAATGACGATAATAGTGCAACTAACGGGTAAACACATAAATCATACATACCTTTCACTAAAATTATTTTGAATTTCAACAAAAACTAAGTTTTTCAAATAATACTTTGAAATGCTTTGCTCAAGCTCAAAGACTTACTGAATGATTTCACAGGATCCATAACTTTTTATATTGTAGGCTTTTTCTTATCCCCTAAACATTTCTTCAGAAACATTAAAAACTACAAAATACTTTATCTGTTATAATCCTGGGTACTATAAAGTAATTAGTGTAGCCTTTAGCACAGATCCCTGCAGGACCTTTGAGATACAAACAACCTCATAAAGCAATAAAAAAAGGATATCACATTGCTTTATACATAAAAACCTTCTTGAAAAAATACAAAGCAATATAAAAAGGATAATAGATGTACCGAGGGTCAAGAATCTAAGCAATTTAATTGCCTCAGTATCCGACTCTAATGACACTTTTTTGCCACGTACCGTACAACGTGGGGTCAAAAATACCCACAACCTCATTGTTGCGAGTGCCTGCACCGCAACATTGCTAGCAGCACTTATTTAGCACTGTCAATTGATGCACCAACATTCAACCGCCAGCTAATGTAAAATTCAATACATTTGGTTGTGTTTTACATAAGATTTGACGCATTTCAAAAGTCTTGGGGTTAAAATAACCCCACGTTGTATGCCGAAGGTTAAGGGGGTCCCCACATAAACAGAAGTGACCCTTAAAAAATATTCTATCAAATATGCCCAAGTGGGATGTCATATGAAAGATCTTGATGAGGCATTTTCAAAGCAGGTCTTAAAATTACTTTACCAGTATCGAGGGGGCAGGAGAAGGGGAAATGTACGAAATTTCCGCTTACTGAATAATTTTAGCAATATTGCAATCAAATGTTGGGCGGTTAAAATGGAGTAAAACTGGTTTTTCTTTTAAAGTCAAAATAAATTTGTTGCGCATGTCAGTAAAGCTTTCTTGAATTAAATCATTCTACTGGACAGTCTAAACAGATTTAAACCCTTTTCGTCACTAGATGGAGTTCGTTGTTATATCTTAGGAATACTAATCAGATTAAATCAAACTGACATGCGTTTGAAAGGTGACATTCTAGTCTACAATTTTAATACGGACAGTTTTGTATTTCGTCATTCGAGTCAAAAGTTGTATTCATTTAAAAATGAGTCGAAGTTCTGGAAAAATCATTATATTTTACAATATCACTACGATCAAGGTGAGAATGTATCGCAGGCTCTTGAAAAAATTTGTGATGTTTACGGTCAAGATACTTTATTAAAAGCCACAGCCAAGAGACGGTTCACTCGCTTTCGCACTGGAAGGTTTGATGTCAAAGATGCACTTCGCTCAGGTCGACCAATTACTGAAAAAGTCGATAAAATCTTAAAAAAAATTGAAGAAGACCCACACATAAGCAGCCATAACATTGCGAAGGAACTGAATATATATTAATGAAAAGAAATTCACTTCAAAAAGGGATTGTGAAAATCACTTGGCCAAGTTTTTTGCCGATAAACTACAGAAGTTCTACACCGATGGAATAATGGCTCTACCCAAAAAATGGCAAAAGATCATAGATAATAATGGACAATATGAACTTAAATAGAACCATTCTAAATGAAAGAAATATTCAAACGAAAAATTACAAAAAAGGCTCAGTACTTTTTAGACTTACCAATATGTGTCTGCATATCATAGGTTAAATACAACACCCTTCTGACATGAGCGTAGTTCTGTCTATCTAACTTGTTAGATTTAGAGATAGGAGGAAATCGAACATTGAATTAAATTGAAAATAAGTATACCCACTTTGAAGAAACATTGGGCTTACTAGTGTCAACACTGGAGAAACTGGACAACTGGCAACAACGGATGCCAGTCGTGACTTAAAGTCTGTCGAGCACACCAGCGAAGCCGAGAGTTAGGGAGAGAAATTTAATAAATTAAAAAAGCTAAATTGGAACTTGATTGGTTTTATTCATCACCAATTCTGACAGCTCAGAAGTGGGATCAGTCATGTACGCAATTAAAACGAAACAAGTTGGGTAAACAGACCTACGCTCATGTCAGAAGGGTTTTGTATACAATTTACAATATGCAGTCACCAGATTGAATCAAATCAAGAAACATGTCAAAGACGATTTTATTGGAGAAAATATGAAATACGAAGATCATACTATTATTAGTAAAGTTGAACGAATTTCGACTTCTGAGGCTTTTGTTATTGTTATACTCATAAATATCTCCCTTGATAATTATTTTTTCAAATTACTTTTTATGGAATTATTTGCGGCTACATATAAATGAGTTGCATATTTTGAATAATAATTTTTTCTGAAAAATTATTAGAGAAGAAAAATGTTAGAAGAAGGTGGTTTCGACGTGTGCACTAATTCTCCTCAGGCCATCACTCTTAGATACACACCGGTGATGGCGACCACCATGCTCAGAGGTGAGGGAGTTAGTTTTTAATTTTTCTACTAATGCAAACTCAATATGTTTTTGTATCTGCAAGTTAAATTCAAGGTAAATTTCTCTTGTAAGTACTTGTAACATTTTTCTTCTCTAATAATTTTTCAGAAAAAATTATTATTCAAAATATGCAACTCATTTATATGTAGCTGCAAACAATTCCATAAAAAGTAATTTAAAAAGCTATCGGAGCCATCCCAAAGAGTGATTGATATCCGCGCGACGTTAGATAAGCTTCAAATGTTGAGCAAATTTGTCGTATAGATTTACATTAAGTTGATGTGAGAAGGGTGAAATGATCCAATTAAAAAACAGATTAGCTAATTATTTTTTTGATGTTCATCCGCGACGGAGGATACAGATTTTTCATGTATTTCTCCCCTGTGCCCCCACTGAAGCAAAAACTGACAGTTTAACAACTGTTTTGAAAAGCGCCCATGAAAACTTTCATTTCATACTCATATCGGCTACGTTTGATGAATTTTTTTTTCAGGGGCCACTCTCCTGTACTGTTATCATCGATTAATGGCCAATTTTTTCGAATCCTAGAATGGTTACAAAACCCTTTTGATAGGAGCTCTCTCCCACCTCCTTGACTTGTTTCACTTAGGAGCATTAATTGTAGGTACTCATCTTCAGTCATTCCTCAAATTGAATCAAGTGTTCAAAGCATGCACCTTAAACGTTGAAGTTGGGAAAAAATAACTCAAAATTATTCAATTTTCGCATTTAAAACAGCCACTATTTTGTTTTACGATTACTGATACCACTAGCTGAACCGATTCTCAAAGATATACATGACACCTATCATTCCTGAAATTTTCATGCAAATCCTAGCAAAACTGTAGTGTCTGAGTCGGTAAAAAGCGCATGTTGTTCCATAGCCATATGTTGCCATAGTAATAAATGCAGCGCATATTGTTCCATAGTAATACAGGAAAATTAAAACCGCTATAACTTCGCTAAATATGATTCAATCTTTATGAAACTTTCAGGATAGATCAATCTTATGAATATACATCTACGTACTGAATTTCATTATAGGTACCGTTAAGATTTTATTCAAGAAAACATAAAATCCGTAAATCATACTATTACTAACAAAGTTGAGTGAATTGCGACTTCTAACGAATTTGTTGTTGTTGCCCTCACCAAGGCCTACATTCCTGATTTTTTTCAGATTTTTCGGATCACAAGTGTCTAATCGCGAGGGGGGGGGGGGGGGGGGAACACAAATTTTTCGTATATTTCCCCTCGCTGTGTGCCCCTTGAAGCGAATTTTGCCAAACTTAGATCTGTTTTGAAAAGTTCTTATCGAGATCTTTCATTTGATACCCATATCGGCTACCTTCAATAAATTTTTTTTTTCGGGGCGTCACTCTCCTATAAGAGGAGACCCCCCTTAAATACCTTATAAAATTTTTTGTAGTAGAACTTTGAAGAGATCACCACTTTACACCTACACACAAAATTTGATGTTTCTAGCTTAAGTAGTTTCCGAGAAAAACTGCTGTGACACACGGACGGACGGACCGATGGGCAGACGGACAGACTGGTCGCGAAACTAGTAGGGTTTTGTAAAATTATTTTACAAAACCCTTAAAAGAGATACAAGACTTGTGCCGCGAGCGTGGGCTGCCGATGTCGGGAAAATAAACCCGAATTAATAAACAGGTTAGTGCAATCAGATTTTCCAGAAGCAAGCAGCACTCCAAGGCAGATGACCGAAGTTCAAATTGTACGAGATTTAAGTTGCAACGTGAGTGGTCATGACAACGAAATCACCCTAACCACGGCGAACAAGCGAGACTGGACGGCAGAACAGTTTATTAAGCGCATATGCGGGTTGAAGGAGGTATACGATTGGGAAGATAAATTGGTATTGTTTGCAGCGCAATTAAAGCTGTGCGGATATGCAAAAATATGGAGCGATGGACAAATGCAAGTATTTAAAAGTTTCCCAGAGCTTGGGAACAAACTAGTGATCGACTTTCCTACTCGAATTGACGAAGCCGATGTGCATTTAAAGTTGATGAGAACGATTCGTGCAAATTCGGGAAATTTGGACGAATGCTTTTATAAAATTTGGACGACAGGGAGAAGTGTCAGACGCAGCAATCATTAAGTATTTCCTCAGTCATCCAGCACTGCAAAATGCTCTTGCGGGAAGTGAATTTGCAGAACTACAAGAATGGCTATTAGCCGCTTCGAGGAGAAAGTTGTGCCGGCTATAGATTCACATCAGATACGTGCATCATGTAGTGAATTTGTGCCGGTACGCAACCAGCCGGTACAAGTGTCGAATACTAGGCCAGTCAAAATGCGTGAAACCGTACCACCATGTTTCAATTGCCATCAGCAAAGTAATTTGGCGGTGCGATGTCCGCATCCACAGCGACGTCCGCGTTGCGATCATTGTCGTCGTACGGGACACAGAACGAGCGGATGCCTCGATAGAGCTCAACAATCGAGAGGATATACACCACAGCAGTCAGATGTCGTATTGCAAATACAGGAGGAGGAAAATTTATCAATTGTTTCTGGACCGCTATTGCCGCCGAAAAAAATAACTGTCAACGGAAAAAGTATATTCGCAATAGTAGACTCAGGAAGCTCACGTTCATTATTAGCTCGATCTGTTGCTGATGTTATTGGGCCAGTTGAAGCGACTGAAATCGTATTTTCTGGCTTCGGTGGAGGAAAATATCGCTCTACGAGAAAAATTAAAACAGAGATGCAGTTTGATAATCGGGATTTTCTTCACACATTCTATATCGTGGAAGATGAAATGTTGCCTTGTGCTGCTCTAGTGGGAGCTGATTTCCTAAAATTCCAACGTCTAAGCCTAATCATTGGAGATGGAGTTTGTATAATCGAAGACAAAAAGAACTTGAACCAAGACGAGTATCGCAAGTTAGATGAACTATTATGCGAATTCAAAGATTTTTTCGGCGAGAATCTATCGGAGATTGGGAAGTGTAAGCTGGGACAGCTGGAAATCAGGTTAATACCCGACAAACCCATTTACCACAGACCTGATCGCATTGCTTTTGCGAAAAGACCTGAGGTGACATAAATCATAGACGAATTATTTCAAACAAATATTATTCAGCCGAGTGAATTGTCGTATGAGCTGAAAGTACTCGCTATCGTAGAATCGTTGGAAAGATTCCGAATTCATGTGTTAGGGAAACCTTTCACGATTATAACAGATTGCTCTGCAGTTACCATGGTGCGACTAAAGAAGCCTCCTCCAAGGATAGCACGATGGTGGCTAAAGATGTCCGAGCATGATTTTAAACTAACTCACCGGGACACCCGCAGGATGCAGCATGTGGATGCCTTAAGTCGTGCACCTACCAAAAGCACCATGAAGTTGTTGAGAGGATTTTAACAGTCAACATTACCGACGAAGGCTGGCTGTTTAGAATGCAACAGCAGGACGAGGCACTACGAAATATCACGCGGACAATTTGAGGTGAACAGTGTTCCGACTAGGTGGAGCAATTGCGGGAGGATTACGTACTAGAAACCAACCGACTATATCGTGCGGGGAGAGCTTTGATGGGTCGTGCCAAAAGCTGTACGCTGGAGAGTTGTGAAGAAAGCTCATGATGACCAAGGACACTTTGGGATGGACAAAACGTTAGAACAGATACAGCCCTATTATTGGTTCAAGCAAATGCGAAATTACGTTAAGGGATATATCGCTGCCTGTATCGAATACTGTTATTTTAAAAGGGCTGCTGGGAAGTCAGTTGGGAAACTGTATGTTGGCCCGGTTGTCCCTATTCCGTTCGAAACGATACACGTAGACCACCTGGGACCTAAAAGTACCGCTGGAAACCAATACGTGCCAGAAATAACTGACTCATTTTCGAAATATATTGTGGTATAAGCTGTAAATTCAGCGAGTACGCTCCCAGTAATCCACGCAAGAACAATCTAACTACCTTTTTTGGGCTTCCGCAACGAATCATATCAGACCGAGGCACAGCCTTCACTTCGAAAAAGTTTGAAAGTTATTGCGCTGATAACGATATTAGCCATGTTTTAAATGTGGTTAGAACCCCCAGAGCAAATGGCCAAATCGAGAGAGCGCATCAATCTGTGTTTGCAAACTTCAACAGATAACGAACGCAAGTGGAACCCAAATCTTAAAAGGATTCAGTTTTTTTAAATTCCCAAGCAAACTCGAGTACCGGTCACACGCCGAATGCGATTTTATTCCGCTACCAGCTACGTGACATTCTTCCAAATAAGCTGCTCGAAGCATTACACGAGTTAGATGGGACTGAATCCAAGGAAATTTGCTATGATTAAATCGCGAATAGAATTAACATCGAAAAGCAAAAGAACGTTTCGACAAACAACGCGGGCAAAAAAAACAGTTTGCGGTTAACGATCTGGTTGTGGTCGATAGCGTGTCTTCTGCGATCGGAGAGTCTCAAAAGTTACAGCCACGGTACAAGGGTCCGTATGTAATTAATTGCGTATTGAATTGCGACCGAAACCTCATGGGAGATTTAAAAGATTGCCAACGGAATCAACGATTGTTCCAATCTGTATTCCACGTGGAGCGGTTGAAACCCTGGTATTCCTTGGGACCAGAAGCAAACAGAGACGATGAACCAACGGACGACGAATCCAAAGTTAGTTCCCATCACGCCTTGGTTGAAGATGTGTCTCAGGACGAGTCACTCCAGGATGGCATAGCAGGTAGATCAACAACAGACCAATTGTTCACTGTCAAGCAGGTATTTGAAGAACGCTGGAAGTTCAACATAGACATACACATAGTTTTCGTTGACTTTAAGCAAGCATATGACAGCACTGATCGTAAAGTCCGGTACTAAATAATGCTTTGCTTTGGGATTCCAGCCAAATTAGTTCGTCTTACTAAAATGACAATGACGTCGAAGACCTCCAAAGTTTGCATCAGTAACCAACTCACCGATGCCTTTGACATAAATATAGGACTAAAGCAGGGAGATGGCCTGGCCCCATTGCTATTCAATTTAATTTTGGAATACGTCAACAGAAAGATACCTGTCGATACTCGAAGTACATTACTATAAAAGTCAAGCCAAGTAGTAGCCTATGTGGATGACTTCAAAATTTTGTCAGGGTCATTAGCAACTGCCAAAGATCTCCCCCTAAAACTCGATAGCGAAGCAAAGCTAGTAGGGCTACAAATCAATAAATTTACGCACGTTGAAGTAGCAGGAGAGTGCTACTGCCAGAAGGATTTTGTAAAACAATTAGTAAATCAAACAATATACTATGTATAGCAAAACTTGAATAATTTAAAGATTCCATAAATTGAGTTCAAAATTATTATGGCAATTATGTTTTTAAATTCGGCGCCTTTTGTTTCAAGTGTTTTGACCCCATCGCTTAGTTAGTCATGATATCACATCAATATTATATACTATTTCAAAAATGTTTACCAAAATTCCTACATATTTCTAATATCTAGGTCGGTTGCAAACGTGTATCTCCCTAGTATCACGTGCAAATGTTGTTGCAACTGTTAAATATTCGATCGGCTTTAACTTCGCTGTTAACTGGTCGATTGTTGTGAAATTTTCACGACACATACAATTAAATTATAGCTTTTGGGAAATTTAAGGGTCTTATCTCGATTTTATAGGCGACAATGTAAAATTTATAAAATGTATTGTTATTAACAAAGTTGATCGAATTTCGACTTCTGAGGTATTTGTTGCCCGTATACTCCTAAAGTCTCACCGCTGTGAATTTTTCATCAGATTTTACAGGTCAAGGGTGTTTTGGTACGTTTACCCTTCCTCTGCACGTCTCTCTCAAAACAAAACTTTTTATTTTAAGACCCTTTTTTCAAAAGTTCTCATTAGGACCTTTCATTTGATACCCATATTGCTTACATGCGATGAACATTTTTTTCAGGGGCCACTCACCTATATGGGGAGTTTACGAGAAAAAGTGGTGTGACACACGGACGGACAGACAGGACGCGATTTTTGAAGGGTTTTGTAAAATGATTTTACAAAACTCTAAAAAAAGCTCATGACGCAATCGAGGAAAGATACCTGAAGTACGCAAAGTGTCATAAATTCGGCGAATATACTATCGAAAAAGTGAACAAAAGTGTGTATTTAGGTGCCGAAATAAGTAGAACCAGTAATGGAAAAGATGAAATACTCTGAAGAGTACAGCTCGCAAATAAATTATTTTTTTCAGTTTTGACTACCTTGAAGAACAGCTGCATATAAAGGAAAACAAAGCTCCAAGCATACAAATTTGTGATAAGACCAGGGTTATGTTATGGATGTAAAACATGCACCCCAACCCAAGCATCCGCAAATATATTGGACGCCTTTGAACAACGGGTCGTGAGGCGAATAATCGGAGCAAAGCTAGAAGAGGAGCAATTTCGAATTCGATACAATCATGAGTTGTATGAAATTTTTGACGACCCAGAGGTCTTGCCGATTGTAAGACTTCGGAAGCTTCGATGGGCTGACCACATAAGTCGTATGGACGAGCAACAGATACCCAAAAAGGTATTTGTTGGGAGAGCTGAAGAGCGGAGACCAGTGGAGAAACCGAGGAATCACTGATCTGACTCATGTTACCCTCTGCGTGAGAGTCCCTCCGGCCAAGGACATCGGACCCAGTTTGCCACAGAAGACGGTCGTAGGAGGCACCACTCACTTACTCCCTTGTCCCAAATAGCCGCCAAGCGAGAAACGCTGCCGCCGAACACCTCTCACACACTATTTTCCTCTAACAGGGGAGTATTAATCTAAGCCGGGGCGACCACTTTGCACAATTTCGCTGGTGATAGATTACCTGACGTAACTCACACCGAGCAAAAACCTAAACACACCCGTGCTGAAAAAAAACCAATTCACACTGATCCATATTCTCCGAAAACACCCGAGCCAGGTGCACAATTTACTTCCGTAACAATATTTTTTTTTCAATGACGAAAACTAGGACTAATTATTTAATTATTTATTGAATAATGATATGCAATGATTTTAAAAATGAATTTTAGCTAAATAAAATACAAAACAACTTACGTCTACCTATTTGGGGGGCCCCGAATTAATTTGCACTGCGAAATTCTTCTGCCAGCGCGCTTCTTGTTGATCTATCGCCAATCTTCCTTATCCCGGTCGGTGGTTATTTTGCTGTCACTGTTGTATATTTCTGCCCTCGATGAATTCCAGAAAAAATTTCTTGTTGCTCATCACACTCGACCCCCCTTTGTCGATCCTTGTCCACCAGAAAAGGGAGGAGATCCGTTCTTTGTCTCCAGGTTTTTCATCGCCTCGGTTTCAACCAGCGAGTCGTTAGTTTTACTTCTGGGTGGTTCAACGTTCAATTGGGATCCCCTAACTGGTGTTCATCGGGCATCTGAAGTCCAAAATTTCCCTTCATCTAGTACATTCGCCCATCAGGTGTAAATGTCAGAGTTACTGACATTCTGTCAGCCTTGTGTCTTGTTCAATTGTTTGTTTATTTATTTATCGGAGAACCATCACTCTCGTACAGAGAACATAATTTAACTCGTAAGTATTCAAGCACCGGATAAGTAATTGTAATATTTTAAAAGATTTTGTTTTTAGATCGTTCCATCTTTTCCTCAGTCTTCTTGGTACAACGTCTATTGTTAAGTTATCCATGGTAGTGTGACACATTGTAGGCACATGTACGTTCAGCAAATTATATTCATTGCTTAAAACCTTTTTCACGGTCCAAACAGAACGAATTGACTCCATATCTTCATCGCTCGGGCATCGCTGATGAGACTTTTGCATGGTTGCATTAAACAAAGATGCCATTACGTTACCAGTACTACTCAAATTTTGACTTGCTTTAGTTGTATATTCGACGTTGTTGAATCGCCGAACCCTTGTGCAAAGTGTAGCTGCCTCAGATAATTATTATATGAGTCGAAGGGATGCCTAATGTTAATTTAGTGAGTAAACTGTAGTCGCGCATGCAGGTGCTGTGATATAAACTAATAACGCATCGTTTGCAGTCATACCGTCATGGTCTTTAGCAACCAAAAGGTATTGTTCCTTTCCAAAATGACTGTATTTTGGAAATCCATAAAATTCTCGATTTTTCGAATTAAACTGCATCCAATTACGCAGATCTAGTGGCCGTCCGTCAAGTGTTCAAAGTGATAATTTGAGATCAATGTCATCTTCGGGATCATGAAATGTATCAGGAGGAACTTTAAACACCAACAATTGATTTACATGGTCTACTAAATTTCTAGGCACAAGCGGATAATTCCTCGTCATATGAGATGTTGGTTTCGGCCTTGCAGCTTGTATCTTTTGACATGGACCGATAGGTAATCCAGTTAAAGATTTCACCAATATTTCAGGCAATAGTGAGTCTGTTAATTTGCCAGGATCTAGTCGTTCAACAAGACGATCCAATTTATCTTCTGGTCACTTAGTATCTCTTGATATGGTTTCGTTTGTATAAATAAATGTTGCTGTACGGGGATCCAATTGATTTAATTATATTTTGCGGACGACAGTATTTGATATTGAATCATCATCCAGTGTTTCTAAAATTCCACAAATAAGTCGTATAAGCCAGTTAACATTATCTTGGAACTTTTCGTTAAGTTTAATTTGAATACTGATTTCGTGATTAACACTACGATGGCCTTTATGTTGCTGGACAGCAATATCAACAGTTTCATTGACTGAGGCATTTTTGCTATCGGAGGCAACCATTTTGGATTGCCATCGGGAGACAGAATCTTCAAGCGATAATCCATAAATTTCCTTATTATCTGGATAGAATTGGATTCGTGAATTCGATTTTAACGGATTTCCAACTTTATCAAACAATTACAATTTAAGATTCATCCCATCTTCATTATCGTAGAATGTTTCCGAAGGAATGATAAAGCTGAATGGTTTGCCGGCGGTATCAGGTTGTTTTGGAAGACGATTTTTGATAAGCGGTGATGAATTTGTAGGTTCTGGTTCTATATGCTCTGTCGATGGTTCTGATGTTGTTGTTGGTGTGGTAGGTTTAGGAGTGGTGGTTGTTGTAGTTGTACTTGTGGTAGTAAGAGTAGTCGTTGGGAGTGCAGTTGTTGTTATAGTCGGCGAAGTCTCTGCGACAGGTGGTACAGTAGTCTCGACGGGAAGAATTCTTGTAGATTCAGCATGTGCTTCAACATCAATTTCGGCAATAACAGTTGGATGCTCCGTTGCTGTGCGTGTTGTAGTAGTTGGCACTGGCGAGTTTTCTTCCTCTTCACCCTTTGTAGGTACAGTAGTAACAAACACATTTTGTACACTTGTGGTTTCTGTAACAGTCGTCCGTGGAGACGTTGTTACTGTGGACGAAACAGTGGTTGTTATTTTTTTAGGTAAAGCCGTAATTGTTGTGACGACGGTATCAATTTTATTTATAGCAGATTCTAATTTTGTTGGGACAATGTTGGGGATTTCAGTGAATTTTGTCATCGGGACTTTGGTTGTTTCATCCTCAACATCTTCAATAATGTAATCATTATCATTCTTGTCGTCAAGATCAACGTCATCGTTCTCATCATTTTCAATATTCTCATCTACTTGTAGACCTTTATCACCCAAAATATCTTGTGGTTTACTTTATGAAATTTTGTTACGTATAATTTGAGTTTCCTTTTTGATTGTCTGCATTTGATTATTATTATTTTTGATCGTTTTCTGGATATCCGATTCTAATTTTGAAACGCTTTTAATAATATCTTCATCTACTATAGTATTAACAGTAACCTTATTGTTGTTTCTTTCTGGGCCTGGAATACTTGTGACGTCGTTACTGTCCTCTCAATTTGGTACTGGTTTAAATTCATTCTTTTTATGTTTCATTTTTGAGTCGAGAGCATTCGTATCGATTGGTATGTTTTGTGTTGAATCTGTTAGTTTCTTACTATTACTATCTAGATAGTTTGGCTTTGATAACTCGTAATGATTTTTGTGTGCGTGGGTAGTTTCAACTGGAACGTTGGCTACGGATATGTCACAATCGTCAGCATCGGGATCAATTTGTCCAGATTCTTCTCCTTCTTCGCGTTTAAATCGTTGAACTCTATTGGTGATTTTCTTTTTCGCTTTTGTTTATTTTTACGTTAACATTTTTGTTTTCACATTTCTTTTTTTAACCTTTTTAACCTTGGCTCGGGCGGTATTTTAACGACCGCATGAAAAGAGTGCAAAGGGGTTCCATGACACTTGGTTGACGAAGACATTTCACCGCTGCTCGGATTTCAAAATTGAAGGACGTGGTCAATGGACCGAGACCGCTGGAGGTGCCATTTGCAGGAAGCGAAGGCCCAAGAGGGGCTGTAGTGCTACGAAGAAGAAAACTATCTCTATGGGCTACACGGATTGAAGTCGAGAGATATACGAAAGGCATGCAGCAAAGCCAAGTGATAATTTCATCAAACATGGGCGTTGACGAAAGCAATTAACCACTGCAAATTATAAGTGAATATGGCTTTCATGGAGATTAATTCTCATTCCAATTCGCCTTCTTATTTTTAAATTTATCACGGTTCATTGGCGCTTAGTTGATATAATGTACATAGTGAATTTGGATGCTCCATGATTCATAGTTGGTCATACAAAATTTAATTTTACTGTTGATACTGTTACTAAGCAATGCATTGTAATTTAACATTTCTTTTTCTCCTTCTTCTTAGCACTTAATCTCGGTCTCGGTCCATTGATCACCTCCTCCTAGCAGCGATGAAATGTCTTCGTTGACCGAGTCAGACCAACGTTTCCTCGGTTTCCCCACTGGTCTTTGTTCTTCAGTTCTCCCAACGAATAGCCTTTAGAGTATCTGCTGTTCATCCGTACGATTCACCTGGCTAGCCTATTCCAGTTTCCCCAGTCTTACAATCATTGAGACCTTTGACTCCTCAAAAGTTTCACACAGCCCAAGCTTGTATCGAATTTGGCTTCAGTCTAACTGTTCACCTCAAGACCCATCTTTCGGAGCCGTTCACTATATTTTCGGATGCTTGGGTTTGGGTCCAAGTCTTACACCCATAACTAAGCACAGGACTTATAACAGATTTGTATACTTGGAGCTTTGTTTTCCTGTATATACAGCTGCTCTTCAAGATGGTAAAATCTGAGTAACGTATTTTATTTGCGAGCTTTATTCTTTGGCGTATATCGTCTCTTCCATTAGCGGTTCTAGTTATTTTCGCACCTAAATATAGAAATTCGCTCACATTTTTGATACTTTATTCGCCAAGTGCTATACTTTGCGCAGTAAAGTATTTTCCTTGACCGCCTCGTGAGATTAGTTTTATTATCATTGATTTGTAGCTCTTCCTGAAGGAAGAGATCTTTGCTGTTGAGATCTCTTCCTGAAGGAAGAGATCTTCCTGAAGGAAGAGATCTTTGGCGGTTGTTAATGGTCGTGAAAAAATGTTGATATCGTCCGCTTAAACTACCAGTTTGTTCGACTCGTAAGTTAATGTACCTCGTGTATCGACATGTAGCTTTCTCATGACGTGTTCCAGAGCCAAATTGAATAGCAATGAGGTTAGCTCATCTTCATCGGTAAGTTGGTTATTGATGCGGACTAGGGAGGTCATCGATATCATTGTCATTTTGGTAATACGGATTCATTTGGCTGGGATGCTGAAGCAAAGCACTATTTGGTACAGTACGTTCCGATCAATACTTTCTTATGCTTGGTCAAAGCCAACAAAAATTATGTCCACATCTATGTTGAACTCGCAGCATTTCTCTAAGACCCGCTAGACAATGAACAATTAATCTATTGTCGATCTACCTGCTCTGCAACCACCTTGATACTCCCCAATAATACTATTCGGGTGTGATCCGATTTTATTTTCCAAGATCTTTGAAAATAGTTTGTACGCCGTATAAAGTAGTGGTATGCCTCTATAATTTTCGCACTGTAGCTTGTCACCTTTTTTGTGGATAGGGAAAATAATTGATTGGCTCCACTCTTTCGGCATATACTCTTGTTGGCAAATGTACTGGATGACTTTGTAAATAGCTTAATGAACAGTGCTGCCACCATATTTGATGAGCTCCACTGAAATCTCATCGATGCCCGGCGCTTTATTATTTTTTTGGGCTTTGATTGCGGAACAAACTTCATCCAGAGTTGGTGTGGCCATCGAAAGCTCTCAGCAGACATCTATAGGCTCCAATTTTCTGGAGCTATGCGGAGGATTAAGGAGGCTCAGGAAATGTGATGCCCATCTTTCCTTAATCTTCTTTTCATCAGCGATGATATTGCCAGTGTCATCACGGCAGAGCGTGGTTTTGGGCTGATAACCACGTTTCAGGCTTTTAAATACTTTGTGTGCTTATTTTGTGTTATTGCTTGCTAAACTTACATCTATACTTCACAATTGGTCGTCATAATATTTTCTTTTCTTAATCCTAATTATCTTATTCGCTTTTCTTCTGGGATTTGCATAGTGTTCTCTCTTCGTCCTGGTTTTTCTACCTGCGTATTCTTTGTACGCCTGATTCTTTTATCTAACGCATTCTGGCACTCACGATGTTTCTGATAAGATGGAAGCGAACTGGTTGTCGAGAGTCTCCGTGAAATTTTTGGCCACAGATGCCGTTTGGAGCCTTTCGATTTCAAATTTTTGTAGAGAGCTGGTTTTCGCCGAATATGCTTTCGACATACGACATCGATAGGTTAATTTGCTCAAGTAATGATCTGAGTTACAGTTGGCTCCTCAGTATGTACGGACGTCAAGTATGCTCGAGGCCCAACGTTGTTGGATCAGAACATGATCGATCTGGCTTTGTGTGCTGTTATCCGGTGATACCCAGGTCATTTTATGAATGCGTCGATGTGGGAAGCAAGTCGAACGTATGACTAGATTTCTGCTACATGCAATGTCAATCAGGCGCTGGCCGTTGTCATTTGTTTCCTCGTGGAGGCTATATCTTCCAGTCGTTCGCCGATGAAATAGCTCATTGCCAACCTTAGCGTTGAAATCAACCAGAACTATTTTTGTGTCGTTTGTAGGCAATGAGTCAACCAGTCTTGCTAGGTGTTTCTTCGTCCTTTTCTTCGGTCAGGGCGTGAACATTAATCAGCCAGATTTTGGAAAATTTCGCTCTTATACGGATCGCACACAATCGTTCATTGGCTGCCTTAAAGTCAATAACGTGCGGTTTGAGCTCCCTATTCACAATGAAGGCCACTCCGAATTCTCGTTTTCCAGTAGGCTTCCCACTTTTGAATATTGTGTGCGATCTCATGTCTGAGATGTCGTTTCCAGTCCAATTCGTTTCCTGGATTGCCAGTATTTTTCATTGATATTGACTGGCCTGTTGTAAAAGGTCCTTAACAGCGCCAGGGTAATTGAGTGATCTGACATTCCAGGATCCAATACCATAGTCCTTTTTTAATTTGCGAGATCGTTGCCATGAGTCCAATCCATTCCGAGGCCCATCTTTAGGTTTCGAAACATTGTAGGATTTTATAGGGACGGGGAGTTAGCCCGTCGCTCAACCTTCATTCCGGCGGCTTGGTTATTACGTCGATTTCGTTATCATGCACGAAGATTCGCCTTCACCCTTGTACGTCCTCACAAAGGAGGTGTAGGCAGGAGCCTTCCCCAAACGAAACCTGACGCGGCTAACCCTTAGCCACCATAGATGCAACTGGAGATCCAGCGCTTCTGCCAAATTCTAATGTCTGCGCTTGCGGTGACTACCGTGGCTGTAACATATTTTCCAAATGCATCGGGTCCTAGCAGTAGCAACCAAGTCAATCGAGCTCAAAACAACATGAATTGCTTGCTTATTAGGGCTCCAAATTATAGCAGCTACCATTACCAACCAGCTTACAAGGCTATTCCAAATCACTACTTTAACTTGCAGCCAACACATTTTTTAGGGTTTTGTACTAAAATACAAAACCCTATTGCAATCACGACCTGTGTCCGTCTGTCCGTCCGTCCGTCCGTCTGTATGTCACAGCACTTTTTCTCGGAAACTATAGGGGCTACAGCCATGAAACTTTGTAGAAAGGTCAGAAGTGGTGACCTCTTGAAAGTTCAAGGGTGGAAAATTTTTTCAAAGGCGTTTAAGGGGGGTCTCCCCATATAGGGGGGTGACCCCTCAAAAAAAAATTTTCACCATTGGTAGTTGAGTAGGGTGTCATTGGAAAGGTCTCAATAAGATCTTTTCAAAACAAGTCTTACAATTGTCTTATAAGTACCGAGGGGGGCAGGGGAAGGGGAAATGTACGAACTTTTCGCGTACCCCCCCCCTCGCGATTGGACACCTTCCATCCGAAAAATGTGAAAAAAATCATGAATGTAGGACTTTATCAGTACAACAACAACAAATACATGAGAAGTCGAAATTCACTCAACTTTGTTAGTAATAGTATGATTTACCGATTTTGTGTTTTCTTGAATAAAATCTAAACGGTACCTTTAAACTCAATAAAATTTAGCAAGGAGATGACTATTTATAAGATTGATCTTTTCTGAAAGTTTCATATAGATCGAATAGTATTTATCGAAGTTATAGCGATTTGAATTTTCGTGTATTACTATGGAGCAATATGCCCTGTATTACTATGGAAACATATTGCTATGGAGCCATATGCGCTTTTTACCGACTTAGACACTACAGCTTTGCTAGAATTTGCATGAAAATTTCAGGAGTGATAGGTATCATGAAGATGAGTACATACAATTGAAACAAGTCGAAGAGGCAGGAGAGAGCTCCTAGCAAAGGGGCTTTGTAACCATTCTAGGATTCGAAAAAATAGGCCATGAATCGATGATTACAGTACAGAGGAGTGGCCCCTGAAAAAAAATTTCATGAAAGGTAGCCGATATGAGTATCAACTGAAAGTTCTCTATGAGAGCTTTTCAAAACAGTTCTTAAACTGACAGTTTTTGCTTCAGTGGGAGCACAGGGGGGGGGGGGGGAAATACATGAAAAATGTGTTTCCTCCCTCGCAAATGGACACCCGTGATCTAAAAAATCTGAAAAAAATATCAAAGGAGATATATATGGGTATAACTATAACAAATATCTCAGAAGTCAAAATTCGTTCAACTTTGTAAATAATAGTATAATTCTCGAATTTCACATTTTCTCCAATTAAATCGTCTTTGACATGTTTCTTGATTTTATTCGTTGCTGGTTACTGCATTTTGTAAGTTGAGTACAAAACCCTTCTGACATGAGCATAGGTCTGTCTACCCAACTTGTTTCTAATTTATCGTTTTGTACATTTCAAGGTAGCTCGAAATAATATCACTTCGATTATTTTTAGGCTCATTGTTGTAAGGTAAAAGGAAGCTATGGATCCAACAATAAGGAAGTTACATCCATTCCAAACATTATAAGATGATCGCAAAATCAAATTTTTTACATTTTCAAGTGTTTTTGAATCTACTTACGAGCTAGGCACTTCCCAGTTTTAACGACCAAACAGTCAGTAATAAAATTGCATCGGAACATATAACAATCGTATCGCCACTTTCTACCGTTTTAATTAATCAGAGTAAAAAATTGAAAGTAATGTCCGCTCATCAATCTCGTGAACTCAAGCACGGATTAATATGTAAGCAGAAGCCATTCTACAGTTAATTGCATACACACTCCAATTCCTCTTATGGGACAAATCTTTCTACTTATTGTTAAACTTAACCTCAAGTTTGTATCTAATGATTAAAGAAAAAGTATCCAAGAGCTTTGCTCGGCCAACAATGGAATTATCTAGCAGTTGTGCGCTACTGGGCAACATTGTTGTGCTTGATTAATTTATCTTGTTCATAATTAGATTGGACTCATGTCCACAGTACTCGCTCTATTCTTGTACGGCCAACCAACAATCACACATGCCGCGACCCGCAGCAGTTCTCCCCGCTTGCGCTAGGGGCCATTGTAACAATTCATTTATTGGAGCGAACATTTAAATTATGCTGATACGTACGCAGTAGCCGCGTGTCAATTACTTGGGCTGCGCCCATATCTGATAATGACCGCGTACATGTATCTAACCTGATTTCAGGCTTGAGGAAGTAGATAATTCTGTTTGTTGCATGCCAGTTGCCAGTTGTTGGCCGAGTCATTTTAAATTTGCTTCGATTAAATTGTGATAAATCATGAGATCTTGAGTTGGGTGTGTTGTTGGTAATTTTCAGTTCCCCTCGAGTTTCCGTGCTCCGTTCAAGGAGAGTGGAAAGTTGCAGAGATCCGATCTAATTTTCAATTATTTTCACTTAGAATCGGTCCAAATTAGCTCTGATCACTTCCGGCAGGATGGGCAGCGGGAAGTAACAAATATCTACGCTAATTGCAATATTCTCATGAAGTTTGCGTTAATTTCTTCTCAAATGCATAAATCACGGGCAACGACTTTAATGACGAAACAGATTCAGGAAGCGTACTTAGTCATAATTAGAAAGTCGAGTCGTATATTAAGACAAGACGGTGGTAACATAGTAACAGTAACAACCACCAAGTGCAGCAGGTGAACTTATAAATCAAAATGGAAGAAACTCAAATAAATGCATTGCATTGAGCCAACCATTGAACAGTTAACAGTCGGAACAACACTGTGCATTTATTTAGAATCGTGCAACGAGTAATTACAGCAATAAATTTTATTTAAATTAAACTGATTAGAGTTTTCGAATGCAATTACACGCATATGTGCTGGTATTGCGGTTGGAGCAGAGGAAACTGAATATTGCAAATGGCATAGGATATTGATCAGTCGAACTGTAATGATTATAATGCACATAGCAAATGATGGCTGATTAGATTAGATATTTCTTTCATGTTAATAAGCCGATTATACGCTGACCAGCTCCTCCTAGCCTTGACAACAATTGCTGACCAGATAGAAGCAAGCGAGCTGAAGGATGTTAAATGTCTCCCTACTGATTCCAGCAATACAGCTTCCAATTGCAAAGTGGTACTCATAAGAATCAAAACAATCATTTATTTTCTATTTTCTCTGTTTTTCCGCTCCATCTCTTTCTGTGGAAAAGAGCTGACCAGCAATTTATCATCACGAATGTAACTGAATCCGTAAAACCAATAAATCTTTAAGATCTCATAAATCTTTTTCACTTGTTTTGGATCGATATGACCGCAACCGATCACTTAACAAACTGCTGAAGCCGGCTCCAATGCACCATAGATCTGCTGTGAATACTGAATATAGATAATGTCGATAGTATCTAGTATCTGGTATCAACATCTATATATCGGTAGGTTCGAGAAGCGGCTGCAGCCGACACTAATGCCTAGGTTACTCCGGCGACTTAACATAACTCAGTTGATAGATATGAGGAATATATTTTCCACCACGTATGCCTACCGCGTGTTAGGGACTGATATTCAAGTTGGCGCTGATAGCAGAAATCTTGAGGCAGATCAACCAAACCTTGACTGAGCTGTGAATACTCCTATATTGTTAAGATATTTTGTGGAAAATAGAAGAACGCTAAATCCTGATATTCTCAAAACAAAACTTTTCATTATGAGCACAAATTCAATAGTGCAGCTAATAGAATACTGAACTCAGAAGCCTGTAAACTCAGAACAAGGTGCACTTTTAGATCCGCAAATTAAGGTTTACCTTGAGTACCTCTGCAAAACATCGCGTCTCATATCATACTCAACTCAAGGTTCAATAGAAGCAAATAGTTGTGATTTTAAAACTCCAACTTATACCAAACCAATAAACGAAGACTGAATCCAAGAGACACAAATGGAAAACTAGAATTATCCTTATTTGGAAACAGAACTGTTTGACCAAAAAGCTTGATTTTATTATGGCTCTAAGTTATTTGTTTAGGATCACGGCTAGTGAACTTAATTGCGCCTTGGTGGCGACGGTCAGCCTAACAATCTTGCAGAAAGGCCAAATGAATTTCCAATTCACAATATATATTTATATGTAATTTATTAACGGTAACAACAATTTACCAAGGAGTTGATGTTTTGATTTAGATTTATTTGAACCTATGTCAATTGAAACTTATTAACATTGGTAATGCAGAGATTACAAAATTAGTTACCCACATTAATAAATTTTCCAGTGACCTCATTTTAGTAGGGGAAAAAATTGTTTACTATCTTTGAATGGATTTTAAATGAACTTCGCTAGTAGCAGGGGCTTGTTAACCATGGGAATATTTTTAGAGTAACTTCTAGTGTAAATTGGGGTAAGCCTTTGGCTATCAAAATACGAGTATTAGGAGGAATCTTTATGCGAATTACATTTTCTGCCAATTTGAGAGCCTTTTACACATATTCATGTTTTTATTTGCATCGAATTTTCCCGCCAAAAATTTTTAGTAGACTTTATTGGAGATTAACCCGTTCGCTACGAACCGTCACTTTATCTGACACAGCGGTTTCTAAACAGAGCCCAGCATCACATATCGCTCACTCCTTTCAACAACGTCATATCTAAAAAAATGTGATTTTCCAGGAGAATGATTTTAATGTTTGAAAGTGGCATAAAATCTTTTAAAATAAAAATATTAAGCTACCGCTTGAATTTTTCACTATGCAGCAGACTGTTTTAGATAATGACTGAGCTTTTCTCAGTTTGAAAAGGATAAACAGAAAAAAAGTTAAATTTTAAATATTTTTATTTGATTAATAGCGTTCTCGTTCAAAATTTCATGGATTGTGCTTGCAGCATTTCAAAATATGACGTTATTTTCCTTAAAATAATTCAATATGGAATTCCAGGATTAAATTACCTATGACATTCTTCGAAGAATAATTACATTCAAAATAGACTTCTTATTTTTGAGATTATTACTTAATGGTTGAGGAATTTGTTGAAGATAAAACAAATTTTGAAGTTAAAAACATTTTATTTTTAAAACGAATTCAAAATTTCTTGTTTTTTTTTTTTTGATAATTTAAACAAATTAAAATATAATTCAATAGTACAATAGTAGAAAAGTAAAGAATATAAATGGATATTTCATACTGAACTGGTTGCATAAGAGTTAAACTTTAAAACAACTGATATTTTTTCTGACGAATACTATAGGTTTTCGTAGAAAGTTTTGTAAACTTTTGGTATTAAGTTTTTTTCAATAAGTCGCATAAGGTCTCTCTTTTTAGTCACAGAAATCTTAAGCTTTTCTTCGAAGGCAGGTTTTAAACAGACATTACCCTTGGCTTTCTTTATAATTGTGGCTTCCATGAAGTCTGAATCCTCATAAGAGTTCTTGTAAAAAAATGAATTTCGGTAATCTTGTTGAACTTTCAATACTTTGATTTCTTTAAATTTGATCGGTTGATTTTGTGTATTTTTTACAAAACGCAGAGGACCGATATCAATTGCTAAACGTTTCAAATCGAAGAAATCCTCATACGAAAGCCCATTTACAGAAAATGGTTCACCCGTTTTTTTTTTCTGTTTTGATCAAAGAAATGAGACCTTCTGGCGTATAAATTAGGCCGCTTTAAACTGCTTGTTTCATTTTCCTTTCAATCAAAGAGTGAACAGAATCTGCTTCATTTTGGGTGCGGCCTTTAATTAAAAATTTGTGAGTGATAGAATTAAGGTTGTATTTACGAAGAGCAAAGATATATGCGGCTACCATAAATTGATTTTTTTGCTGACCATTACAGTTATCGGAATAGAAAGTGACGTCCTTGAATGTTCCAATATTTTTCTCTATATATTTTAACACACACGAACCGAGCTTACCCCACGGTGGCCGTTTGATTCATCCCAAAAAAAAAACAATCAGTGGTTTTATTAAGAAGATCAGTTATCTTAAAGTAAACTACATTTAATTTGCATGAATAGTAAAACGCTGAGCAATCGCCTTTTGGCAACGGCATTACAGCTTGTAAATCGTAAACTGATAACAAAGCTTTGTTCGCTAGTTCCTGTTTATCTTTCTCCTTCTCTTTTCTTGATAACTCTTTCTCAACCAAATGCTGATCGTAGCTTGCTTTTATGCTCACTTTATCTATTTCTGACATATTCTCATAAGCAACACAAGTTTCACACTGATCTTTCTTTGGTTTGAAAAAACTTAAATTGAAGTCATTGGTGAAAATGTTGTAGAAGTAATTGAAATTACAGAAAATAACATCATCTCTTCTAAAGTTGCTCACATAATCGTTATATATATCTGTTATGGTTCTACCTCCTTCAATGTAGTGTTTAGTGGTATTTTTGCAGGTATAATGACTTTCAATTTTAGGGATTTTGTTGATGTGTTCTGTTACTCTCTTCCTAAAAGTTTCGTCCATCTTGGGTTGCTTCCCATGTTTTCCTCTTTTATCCTCTGCCATCACTGCACCTGCTAGCTTGTCTTTTTTCTCGAAGGCAGTACGAATAGGGCAGTCATTTATATCTAAAGTATTTTTAAAAAATAACTTACATACACGAATGCGTCGGTCACGGAGATTAAAAAAGAACGCAGAATTATTATTTCGTCGAGGCCTTTGTCCACCCTCACGCACGTAGCTATATTTTGGCTTAATTTCCGATGTGCAGTTAAGAATAAACTCCCTCTGTTTGGCAACGTCTCCTAGGTTCCAATAGGCATCAAAAATACTCTTCCTTTCATCTTCACTGAGTTTTTCAGAGCACTGTAATCGGCATTTATTTGTACATGAAGTTTTCATTTTCCTCGCTTCTCTCACACGATTTGTCTTTGAATAAGTTTCATATTCTTCTCCACTATTTCTAGCTGCTTTCAAGATTTTCCGTTTCCAGCTGGATTCATTTCTTTTCCTCTTTCCTATTTTGACCGGCGTCAGATCATCAACGATAGTAGCAACGGTGGTTTCTGCATCACTTGTTGAAGTAGGAGTTCTACTTATAGGTAGGTCGGGAATATAGCTAACAGTGCTATCAAGTAGCACTGAATGCATTAAATCTGGAGCGCTGTTTATTGCATTTATCTTACTAGCTTTATGAGCATCACTACTTGAAGTTTTTTATGGTCATTATAGCAACACGGTTAACGTGTTTCTGGTTTTCATCTTCACTGCTTTCATAATGAGATGTAGGATCCCAATTTTTGTCCGCATCAGTATCATCGAAAACCTCAGATTCACTTCCATCACTTGAATCTCTGGAACTGCTAGACTCTGATGAAGAATGACGGGTTCCTGCAGCAGACAGAAATGCAAATGAAATAGTAATCATAATTCTAAGTCGGGAAGTTAGCAGGTAGCTTGCTAACTTCCCGACTTACGAATCGAGTCGAATCATGATACTGATACAGTTTGTCCTCAAAATCTATTCATGTTGCTGCTTTTTTAGTTCAATTAGATTTAGACAACAAAAATGTACGAAATAAATGTACTAATTGAGTTGAGGAAATAGTCATCAAAACAATTGAGTACCGTTTCATGCATATTTAGTGTTAAGCGTCATCAATTTTTGTTTACCTCCACTGTCGGGCGAATTTCTACAAGCAGTTTCTTCCTGAGTTTTCTTTTTAGTAATACTTAATGCTAGTTTTAACATTTTTTTCTCCTCCAGAAGACATAATGATCCACCTGAAAGAGCAAGAGGTTCATTACCTATTGAAGAAAATACTGGCAGGCAACTTGTGACTATTTGCAAACAGCTAATCTTATACTGACAAATTCCGAAATGAGACTGCAAATATCCCTGATAAGAGGTCGAATTTTTAGTGGAAGATTGTCATAAAACAAATTGATCCAAAACTACTCTGTATTAGGAAGAATTTTTTACTAACATTTCCTAATTCAAAAAAGATACAATTGATCTCTCCCAATTACTGTGCAAGAACGTTATAAATTAAAATAATACACAAGAGTAAGCAATATATTTTCCTTACAATACTGACATAAAACCAAATAGTGCATTCTTGATACAAAACTTCGTATAAAAACTACACATACCTTGAGTTGAATAACGTGTATTAAAAAAATAATACTCTCTTGCACTAATTGAGCTATGTACTTCCTGCTCAATGGTTCGAGAGCAACTGAATTGTGACACTCTTGAAAAGATCACTCTTAAACTTTTTTAAATGAAGAAAGGAGACTTGTGGGCTCAAGCGGCTAAATATTGAGTTACAGATATGACAGTTTTGCTCTTTACGGGCATTTCGACAATAGTCATAACGCAAAATTGCCCATTTTTGAGAAATGTCGTTATTGAAAGGAGTGAGCGATATATGTCACAGCGATTTCAGCCAATTCATTAACTGACGTTGAAACCTTTCGGATTTTGTACAATACTTTTCAGTTCTAGAATGATCAAAAGTATGGAGACTGCCCTTGGTCTGGGATTATATTACATTGTGTATATATATTTAATACAGCGATTGAAGATGTATGTTGCGTAGGTTATGTGAAATAGTTCAAATGTTTCAACTACACGGAATCCTAAAAAAAGAAAATGCTGCTTATAATCAAATGTTCTATACATGCTTGCGTTTGAAATTTGTGTTCGTGCCTGTCATGAATCGGTCCTACGCCACTGGCGACCAAGGCATACCCACATTGCTACCATATGGCATCCCATCTCACGTCAGTTGTGATGACTTCCTATCCCACGTCAGTTTTGTCGGAAAAGTCAAAGTCGCAGTTTGATGCAGCCATATGGGGAGTGGGTATGCGAAATCTCCGATTGGTTAACGGAATAGGTTAAAAAATTTCTGCAATGTGTGTATGTAATGTGCGATAGATAGATTGGCGGAAGGAAGAGTAGTTTGAGTTCGAAGTTAATGTATTTTTGATCAAATAACGATTAAGGAGGCAGAATCGAATCGCGTAATTCTACGTATCGTGTGGCTTTCCTGCTATGAATGGTGGCAAAGTCTTTCGTTTGTAAATTCATTTGTGGCGTTGCACTCATAGTATTATTTAATAATTCTTTTGGTTCTCGGTGCTGCCGTTTATGCTGATTAAAGAAAATAATTGGATTCACGGTCTATTCCCGCCCTTACAATATGAATTCGCAATCCTGAGAGCCGCATGGGGAAGTGAGTTGGGTGAGTTGCAGTTTTGTTGTCTCGGGAAATTAAGGCAAGTTTTAAGAGTTGATTAAAGAATAAAACCAATAAATTAAACTATCAACAGTGAAAACATCAAACACTCCGCTATTTATTGCATTTACGTGCATTTTAACGTGAAAATCGTGCCAAGAAAACTAAGGCACCCAGCAGAAGGTGTTGAATGAATGTCAAAGTCGATTTGACGCAGCCACATGGTGAGTGGCTGTTCGAATAACGGCGGAAGGAGAATCTAGTGCAGGCGTTGAAGCAACAATTTCAAATCAAACTTCAGCGGCCACAGGCACATCTGAGAAATTCGCAACAGCCACAGCAACCTCATTAAGAAGGCACGGTCGAAGTGATTGGATTCAGAAGAACGTTCAAAACAAAACAAGGAGACATTGGATGGAAGAAACCAGAGAGAGACCAGAGTTCGGTCGTGTTTTGGCAATAGCGCAGGGCCCGGATTGAAACGTATTATAGTGAAACCTCTTCTAGCAGACATACATGTAAGTGTCGTTACGATACGCGTGCTCAGTTTAGAAGTGGATAAATAAGTTTAGATGGAAATATTGATGCAGCATATAATCTGCCGCCAGGATTGATGCATTTTTGGAACTCTTCGGTCGTGAAAGACTGACACACATATGGAATGAGTCGAAGCAAAAAATCATGCAAGCACTGAGTCCACCTGAAAGTCCAAATAGTTCAGTGAAAGGTTTCGCTGGTCCTATTGCCGGAACGACAAATTCGCTTTTGGCTTTCTTGGTAACAAAAACCTTCGTCAACCTATTGGACGTTATTGGTATTGCACAAACATTCTGGCTATCCTCAGGAATAACGATATTGGGCATTTTCTTTGTATTCTTCGCCGGACCCAAAACCAAGGCTAAGTCACTTGCTGAAATCCAAACAATCCTCGGTGAACGAGATAACCGAACAGAAGCGGCGAAATCGTTAATTGTTATTGAGACTGTTAAAAAAAGAAGACGAAGGATGAGCTGAATAGAAAATGGACTGAATTTTGTCAAAAGATAACTTAATAAGAAAAGAAAAAAAAAACTGCTTTGCTATAAGATTTAATTGCGTTTAAACACATTTTAATTTTCTTATATTCGCGCCACCTGGGTTCAGCATCATCACAATATGTTTCATTGGTTCTTTTTTCGTTTTTTAAGAAATTGTTTAGCTCAATAAGAAACAGAATAACGCTTGACTAGAGTTATTATATAAGCAAAACAACTGGCTCCCTTATACACCACCATCAAATAGGACACCTTGGCTTACGCCTGCTCCTGGGCATCCTGTCGTTACATCGGCTCCTCGGCTTTTGCTTGGCCGGTCTTCATCAGTTGTTGTTCACCGCCGGCCCCACAATCAAATAGGACTCCGTAGCTTACGTCTAGTCCTGGGCATCCTGTCGTTAAATCGGCTCCTCGATTTACGCCTGGCCGACCACCAGTCGCCATTCAGCGCCGGTCCCACGATCGAATAGGACGCCTTGGCTTACGCCTGGTCCTGGGCGTCCTGTCATTACATCGGCTCCTCGGCTTACGCCTGACCGGTCTTCATCGATCGCCGTTCACCCCCGGCCTCACCATCAAATATAATTCCTTGGCTTACGCCTGGTCCCGGGCATCCTTTCGTTACATTGGCTCCTCGGCACTCCCCAGGCCGGGTCGATGGTAAGCAATTTCAACGTGCCCAATTGCCTCCATCCTCGAGACCCCGGATTCTTCTACTTAACCACTCTGTTTATTCGCAGGCTTCCGTCAGCTTGGGAGGAACCAAGGAGCGTTTCAAGGCTCCCCACGCTGTCCCACCCCGCCCAGAAGCCGACTGAGCTAGAATTCCGCAGGCAACTATCAGGCTCCCCTTAGACGTCGTTCTCGTGGCGGAATCCCTTTCGGCCCCCCGACCTATCAAGTTGGAAAAGTATAAGGCTCGGCAGTAGCGGAAATAATAGCCCACAGCTGGGCAGAAGTGGCAAACTGCCAATCCCTCCTCGAAGCCACGCAGAGAAGGTCAACAGGCAATGTTAAGACATCAACTGGGGGAGCTGCTTCGTCTAGTTTAGGTCAGCGGCGCACCGGAGAGGAAAGGCCGTTCCCGCGACCAAGTGTGGAACTTCCAGAAAAAGCGTCGCAAGAAGTAACGCGAAAAGTACCACCAGCGCCGCCCAGACCGGAACCAGTTAGGGGACCCTACACCTTCGAGGACGCCGCAACGGGATTAGTGAATTTTAAATCCATTTACCTTGTAGTTGCGTTTAAAATGAATATACGAATTATAACGTTTTAAGAAAAAAATATAACCGAGGTTTTTTTCTTATTCGCCTTGGGAAGAATCTTTTCAGTGTTTCTAAAATAAGGTTCGAATGCCAGCCACGTGGATTAAGAGTGGTTGAAGCCATTATTTATAACATTAAAATATAACAAATATAACACAGTGAATGGATCGCTTCATATTGTGTAGTTTGTGCATAAGTTTATAGTGACACCGGTGTTGATAAACAGTCGCACTCATCAAGAGGCGTCTTTTTAATGGGCTGAGTGTCCCTACGTTGACCATAAGTCGATTTAAAGCTAATACGCCCGAAGTAGCCTTCTCAGCCGTTGCCCTAATTTGCTTGGGGAAACTCATCTTTGAGTCAATCAGTAGCCCCAGGTACTTCACCGCTAGCTTCGATTCAATTAGCGTGTCTCTAATACTGATCATCCTTACTCTAGGAATTCTATTTTCTGCGAAGATGACCACTTCAGTTTTCTCCAGTGCTAGACTTAACCCAGGAGCTGTCATCCAGTCTCTCAGTGGGCACATTAGCAAACCTAACCTCAGTTGCGCTTGTTCAACGGTGCGTCCAGCAACTAGAGTCGCAACATCATCCGCATAGCCGATCAAGCCAGACTCTTCTGGCATTTCCAGTCTCAGCAACTCGTCGTAGGACACGTACGTTCTATAGGTCTGGACGAAGGAGCAACACCCGATGTAACTTCCATCCTTCGTTGGCCCTGTGCCATGTTGTAGAGCAGGCTTCGGTCCTTTAGGTAGTCCCCCGAAAGCCGCATTAGATTTTCTGGAACTTGAAAAGGGGTTTCCTGCGTATCCAGAATATCCACCCATCTAGTGGAGTTGAAGGCGTTCTTGACGTCCTACCTTCTGGATCGCACTTGTTACCTCTGCATCCACATCAATGGTAGAGCATCTTGCTCTAAAGCCGTACTGCTGAGGAGAAAGGTCTCCAGTAGCACGAATTGCGTGCGTCTTCCCTTGATTAGTTTCTCTAGCACTTTCCCAGCAGCGTGTATTATGCACAATGTGCGGTATGCAGATTGCGAACCGGGATTCTTCCTCCTCTTGTTGATCTACACAAACCTGGGCACCTTCCATCGTATTGAGAAAATCCCGTCCCATAGGCAGGCACTGAATATGCTGAACTTCAAGTTAGGATAATATTGATGACAAAGTGCAACAGCTCAACTGGAACACCTCGCTTTCAATGTAAGGACTGCCCCTTCCAGTTTCGTCTGTGTGAAGAGTAGGCGCTTGGTTGCTGTTTCATCGTGGAGAGCGTCAACGTGGACAAGATGGGCGGGGAAGAGCGCCCACACCATGTCTTCCACTTAGCAAGCTTGGTTCGTTTGGCGTTACGTACAAACCGAAGAAGGTGATCCCTGACCACTGAACCCACACGAAACTAGCTCTTTGCCGGGAAATCACTTTTCTGAACCCAGGTGGTGGCAGTACCAGTTTCATTATCCTTCGCAAACTGCTCAAGCAGGTTTTGGGCAGTTGAACTGAGGTTTAGGCTTAGCTGCATGATACAGTTCATCGAAGTTCTGGCCAGGACCTCCTGGAAAAGCAGACCTTCTTTTGATCCCAAGATCCGCTCTTGGATCAGCATTTCTTTTCTTTTATATCCCATTCCACTGCATTTGCAACATAGGGAACTCTTACCACGCTCTTTGAATGCTTGTACAGAGTGACCATAGCCAAGGCATTTAAAATATTGAAGAGGCGCTATTCTTCGCCATATCCCGTAGACAAGCCAGCCTATTTTTATTTTGCCCTGATTCAGAAACGGTTCGGTGTCCTTTTTGGTCAAGTTAATGATGGGCATGTATGTTCACATATGAATTTGAGGAGTCAGCCTCACCTTGATTTTGCCCACGCTAGGGAACTCCCTTCTGATGGCCTCCTCTAACTGGGGCAGACTCGGGATGCAGTCAGTGTCTCTAATGCAAGACTATAGTTGCGCTTTTGTCAAAGACTTTCTTTACTGTGTCACAGAATGCTTCCATATGTTGGCTTTAGCTCCGAATTCAACCAGTATGTGGCCCGATGGCGTTTATCGTACTGCTTTAATGGCAGTGTTGATGTCTTTGGACCTTACATTTCCTCTGATTTTCCACAACACTTCCGCGTAGCATTGCCCATCCTAGAGTTTTACGAGCAGTGCCTGCCACCGATGTCTTCGTTGGGGCTTGTTCCTCTCCTGTTTCAAAACAGGTATTGTACTTTTTCTTGTCGGGTGTTCGTGCGAACTTTGTTTTCTAGTATGCTTTGAAGGAGTTTCTTTGTTGCTTTCTATGCTCCTTTTATCAGCACTATCTGGAACCCCTGATCTAACTTTCCACGCCCATCTGATCTCCTTCTTCTATTCCGATTTCTTTCAATTAGGCTATACGTAATTTGTTACTGATGTTTGATGGTGAAGCTATCTGCGCGTCCCCTTTAGGCTTAGCCGTCAGCGCTTTTTTAGCCTTGTGCTCTTCTTTGGGCTCATGGGCCTTTACGGCCTTTAACAAGCTCCTCTGATAATACCCCATGCGGTCTAGGAGCTCTTTTAGTTCAAGGAGCCCATTCTTTACTCCTTTGGTTGATTTTTGGTGAGTTGCATACAGATTTCATCCTTTTCAGAACACCTCCCGCTTTTCTGATTAGGGTTTCTTCTTCATATCTCTGGATGACAATGGTTCTTTGCGGCCTCCTTTTTTGGGAGAGAGTATCGGTTTCCATTTCCGTGTTTAGTCAGTACTTCAGCCACATTTTTGACGGTGGCGGCGAAATTCCGCAATGGTTCTTTGTTTTTGTGGTAATTCCTTTCTTTTTCTGTCATAATCAATTTGTGGACTTTAGGATGGTTGACTATTATTTGCGGATTTAAGACTCTTGCTTCGGTCTTTTCGGTAGCGAGCACAGCAGTAACCATTGAGTTCCTGGTATTCTTTATATTTTCTCCCACCACTCGAACACCTGGGGCGTCCTGCAGAGTTTCTTGCTCTACGTTCTGGCATTCTCATCATTTATTCGCTGCGCCCGAACACCGCAATAAACTCAGTATGGACAAGACTGGTTGTTTGTCACCTTTCTTCATCCCTCTTTACTGTTATTGCAATCATCGTCATGTTTTTACTTAATTTTTTTTTTTGATTTTTTAAATCTTTTTTAGGGTTTTTAGTTAAAGTTGTTAGTTAAAGTTGTATGCACTAATTTTCATCAGAGCCGACGATGTAAATTAACTAGAAGGCCTCTTTTTAGGCAATTGCAAGTAATTTTAGAAGGTTAGTGAAATCTGATTTTCAACTATAAGAGCGAAATTTATTGGACATTTTTGTTTCTTTCCGAAGCACTTTTCTCTATTCCAGGTATTATGGAGTTTGGCTCGGGAGACTTTTTTTGGAGAACAGAGCAAACTGTCTTACTCGCTGGACGATCAAGTGTGGAGTCCAAGCCAAAGCAGCGAGCCTACCGTGAGCAAAATCAGACTGCATGGCCCCCTGCCGAAGCGCTCTAGTTGTAAGGGGTAACAGGTATTATTATTGTCCTTCCACAAAGTTCAAGTGGCATATCTAGCTATATTATGATCTGATTATCTCCGAAGTCAGCCGGTGACCAGAGACCTGAAATTATGAATGAAAATATCGCAAAGGAGGAGCTCATTGCAATACTGAATACGCCAATAGCTCCCCGAAACCAACCAAGTGAAAATTCACCTTTATTGACAACTGCGAGGTCACAAATCATCACAAGAAGTCAAGTTCAAATATCTTCTCGTCAAATTGAGCAGTCTTCAACACCTGTCATTAATTTTCTCTTTTGCGAACAAACATCTCAGCAGTTGCGGCCAATCACGTATGCTTCACACGCTGTAACTTTTACAAATGAACCTGATGTAGCTATTGATGAAGAGGAGGCTTTTTGTACTGCCGCTCCTCCATTGCAGGTATTTTTTTCGAGGCCAGCATATCAAACTACTGTCGAAATGTTAACTAAACACGTGAAGCGTCAGTTTGGTTCATCTTTTCCCATCTTAGACTGTATAGAGTTAACATCCTCATCGTTAGATCGCCTCCGTCAAAATTATTGTGCCAGCAGAATGTAGCGATTTGTTAAATCAAAATTTGTGGCCGGATGGAACTTTAGTCAAGCGTTACAATCTTCCCAGAAGGTGAACTTTTCTGGGAGCTCCACATCGAAAAATCAAAGCATAACTGACCCTGAAACTTGTAATAATATTAACTCATATTATCCAAATGTAAGAGGCTTGCGGACCAAATTACATAGCCTTAGCGTTTCATGCATTCTTGCGAATGATAATATTATTTGCTTAACTGAGACTTGGTTGAGAAGTGAAATACATAGCTCGGAATTTTTCCCAAATCAAATCGGAGGGACCATGATTTTAATCTGAAAATGAAATCTGATGGTGGTGGAGCACTGATTGCTGTTGTTAAAAATCTTTCCAGTGAGCTTTTCAACAATTTACATCCCCCAGACTTAACCAAACACGTACTTGTCAAAATCAATACTCTTCTCCCTTCTTTGTTCATATTTTTCTTTTGACTTTCATGATTCACTATTTGACTCACTTTCATCGTATTGTCTTTCACTTCATCCCACTTCACGTATTATTATTATTTGTGGTAACTTCAATCTTCCTTCGGTAAAGTAGGACTTAACATCATCTATTAATATCTTGTCTTCCAATCGACAGTCTGTATTACTATCGAATTTTCTTTCCCAATCTTCCCTTAACCAATTAAATTACGTTCTAAATATAAATAATCGGATGCTAGATCTTGTAACGTTGAACATAGATACTGGGCATATTCAAGTAGCTCCTGCGCCTCACTCCTACGTATCTCCTGACCCCCATCATCCCCCTCTGTTGTTGGACATCAGCATGAGCTTTCCAAGAACACTCAAAGAACATCAGCCCTTCAAGTTCAACTTCTGGAAAGCCAGTTACAGAGCATTATCGGAATCCTTGAATTCACTTGATTGGTTGTGGTTTTTTGATTGCCTTGATTGTGAAAAAGCTCTTACTAAGTTTTATTTCCACCTTAACTCGCTTATCCGTCAATCCACACCCCTATGTAGGTCCAAAAAGAGCTCTAAGGCACCTTGACTCATCTGTGACTTCTTAGAAGCTCTGAAGATTAAGAACAAACTTCACCTAAAGGTTAGATTGACTGGTGATTCCGACTCTTATAATGAATACTTTAGATCCTGTGTCTCCGCAAAACTATTAATTAAAGCTCAAGGAAAAATTACTTTACGCACGTAGAGCAGTCACTTCATTCCAACCAGCCAAAACCATTCTGGTCATATATCAATCGTCTAAAGTCCTCCCCGCACTTTCCTAGCACTATGTATTGGAATGATAAACACAGCTCAACACTGGAATCCATTTCCAACTTGTTCGCGGACTTCTTTCCCATTATAACTTCCTCTTCGGGATCCGATTCTTCTTATGAATAACCTCTTCATTTTTCTCTGACTGATAGCGCCCCCGCAGTTAGCCTTGCAGATATCGAGTCCATAATAAATACTCTAGACACAAGCATCGGCTCTGGGCCAGGCGGAATTCCAAACTTGTTCGTCCAATCTCTGTCCTCTTCATTAAGTGTTCCTCTGAGTTTTATCTTTACTGCCAGCTCGTCCTCCGGAGTTTTCCCTTGCTTCTGGAAGACAGCCAATATCTTACCAATTCATAAATCTGGTCCTCTTTCATGTGTCTCCAAATACCGTCCAATCTCACTTCTATGTTCGAAGTTCACACCATTGGGTCCCGATAAGCGCTGATCTGGATCTGAGCACTTGTCCCCATAAGGGCTTGTGCCAATCCTCGCATGGCCTCCCTGCTCTGCAAAGATATCCATGGGATCAAAAAGGTGACTACATACACGAACGGAGATAGCGGCTCCAAGGGGGGACCCAATAAAACTGGAGCAACTAAAATCAAAAGATAAAAAATCCAAAAAAAGAAACAAAAAACAATAACAACGACGACGCAAGCAGCGTTTGCAGCCTCGATGTTAACAGTACATCGAGAGCGGTACTAATCATGACAAGAACGAAGAATAACACAATGACAGTGAAGGCAGACAAAAAACGGAGAATAGCAGACAGTCTGGTTCAGACTGAGATTACTGCGGCCTTCGGGCGCAGTAAAAAAATGATGCGAAGGCCAGAGCATCCTATCAAGGAAAAGAGGGAAACTCTGCAGTACGCTTCAGGTGTTCGAGCGGTGGAAGATAATACAAAGAGCACCAAAAAGTCGATTGTCGCTGCTGTGATCGTTACCGAAGCGAACGATGTAAGGGTCGCAAATCCCGACATAGTAAAGAAACATCCTGAAGCCAACGAGTAGGTTACGGCAGGAAAAGCAATGAGTGACCAGGCAGTTCAAGCGACGATGTGCGATTGCACCGCCAACGTCGAAAATGTGGCGGAAGTACTGCATTCGGAAACGGAACGCGATAACTTCTCCCAAGGATGATCGCAAAGTACAATTGCCGCCCAGTGATACGAAGAAGAAAGGCTACTCCGAAAAGCGGGAGATGTTTTGAGCCAAATACAATCTGCATGCGACTCCCCAAAAATCAGCAAAGCAGTAAGGGTTGGGTTCCTTGAACTAGAGGAGCTCCTAGATCGCATAGGGCACTATCGGAGGAGCTGGTTAATGGCCGAAGATGAACAGAAGGCTAAAGAAGTACTTGGAGTGAAATCTAAAGGTGACATGCAGACAGCTCCACCATTAAAAGTCAATAAAAGAATGGCGTCTCGCCCAATCAAAGGAGTTCGGGATAAAAGAAGGAAGGAAGAGACACTTGATGAGCGTGAAGCACCAAATCACGGGTTCCAGACAGTGCTTACAAAAGGAACGAAGAAAGCCGCAAAGAAACTCCTTCAAAAAGTGCCCGAAAGTAAAGTTCGCACGGACACCCAATCAGAAAAAGGACCTGATGCAAAACAGGAGAGGCAAATTAGCAACGAAGACCCCGCCAGCAGGCACTGCTCCTAAAGCCCTAAGATGGCCAATCCTACGCCGAAGTACTGCGGGACATCAGGGGAAACGTATGGCCCGAAGACACCTACCATTAAAGTAGTACAACTAACGCGGTCGGGCCGCATACTGGTCGAATTCAGAGCAGAGCCCGGCAGTAAGGAAGCATTCTGCGACGCAGTAAAGAAAGTTCTCGGCAAAAGCGTAATTAAAGCCCCGCTCAAGCCGATGGCAACGATCGAAATACGAGACATTGACTGCGTCATGGATCTGGCCGAGGTAGAAGAGCCCATCAAAAAAAGTTACCTAGCGTGGGAAGGGTCAAAGCGAGACTGACACCAGAAAACAACAGGGGACAACGCATGGCCATAGTTGAATTGACCGAAAAGGACGCCGAACAATTCTTGAACAAGGGCAAAGTACGAATAGGGTGGGTTGTCTGTAGGATACGGCGAAGAGCAACGTCTCTTCAATGTTTAAAATGCCTTGGTTATGGTCATACCACACAAGTATGCAAAGGACCCGAGTTCCCTATGTTACAAATGCGGTGAAATGGGACATATAAGAAAAGAATATACGAAGAAGGCACACTGTATTCTTTGCAAGGATGCTGATCCAAGACCTGATTTTGGACGCGTCTTGGGATCAGGAAAATGCCGGGTGTTCCAGAAAGCCCTAGCCAAGGCAAAATCAGAACTCCTATAACCCGCATCCTGCAGCTAAACCTGCACCGCAGTTCAACCGCCCAAAATCTGCTTGAGCAGTTTGCGAGGGACATGAAAACCAACTTATTGCTGCTGAGTGAGCATTAACATAATAAATGTCCTGCATTATGGTATTCTGATGAAACAGCTACTGCCAGCATCTGGGTTCGCAACAGTGACTTTCAAACGGAGAGTTGTGGATGGTTTCGTGTGGGTTCGGTGCTCAGGGACCACCTTCTTTAGTGTGTACCTACCGCTTAACGAATCGATATCATCTTTCCAAGCCAAGCTTCAGGCTTTGGAGGGCGCTGTCTCGAACGCAGAGGGCAATGTGCTTGGTGGGGGAGACTTCAACGCTGAAGTAATTGAATGGGGCATGCCTCAGATGGATCCGCGAGGAAAACGAATCCTGAAAATGGCGGCCCGGGCGGCCTTCGTCGTAATCAACTCCGAAAATACGCCGACTTTCCGCCGTATTGGCTGTGAGGGAACCATACCGGACGTGATATTCGCCCCGGAGTCCTTAGTACGAAGGATACACCATTGGAAAGTATTAGATAAGAAAAGTGATGCTGTATCCAGACGTCCGTGCTCTCGGCCTTCTACAACTGCATGGAACATCGGAAGGATGGACGTTGAGAGGTTCATCGAGGTCGGCACAGCAGGTGAGCCGCTGCAGGGAGCTTCGGAGGGGACGCAAGAACTGGCAGCTCAAGACGTGGTGAACTCTACTATGAGCATCACTACGACTGCTTGCTGCGCTTCTATGCCCCATCGAAGACCCCGGCACGGCAAGCCCCCAGTGTACTAGTGGTCAACTGAAATCGCTGAAAAGCGAAGGGAGTGCCACAAGCTTCGACTCGAGGCTCAACGGGTGCGAAACCGTGAAGAGGCATACAACTGGGTGGCAGCATATAAGTCGGCCAGGAAATGCCTTCGCAAATTGATCAACAGTGGCAAGGCTTGCTGCTGGCAAGACGTAGAGGACAATGTGAACAAGGATCCGTGGGGCCTTGGCTACAAGCTGGGCATGGGGAAACTTGGTGCCCTACGGAAGCCTTGTATACATGACGCGGAAAAGATGGACGCGATAGTGCGGGGAATCTTCCCCGCCCATCCCGTCCGTGTTGACGCTGTCCAGGGTGAAACAGCAGTCGAGTGCCCACTCTTCACACAGCTGGAACTGGAGAAGGCAGTCCTCTCATTGAAAGCGAGGTAGGCTCCAGGCCCAGATGGTGTTCCAGCTGAGGTTTTGCAGCTCGTCTATCACCATTGCCCAGACTTGCTGCTCAGCACATTCAACGCTTGCCTACGGGACGGGGTTTGCCCGGTACGATGGAAGGTGGCGAGGCTTGTGCTGATCAGCGAGGGGAAGGGAAATCCCGAATCACCGTCTGCATACCGCCCGTTATGCATGCTAGACAGGGCTGGGACAGTGCTAGAGAAACTAATCAGGTGAACACGGTCCAAAAGGCAGAGGCATATAGCCGGAACAAGCAACGAATCGTCCTGTTGGTGACACTCGACGTCAGGAACGCCTTAGTCCGGACCTATGGAACGTGTCTTACGAGGGGCTACTGAGATTTGAGATGCCAGATGAGTCGCATTTGGTCGGCTACGCGGATGATGTTGCGGCTCTGGTCGCTGGACGCACCGTTGAACAAGCGCAACTTAGGCTAGGTATGCTAATGCGCCGAGTGAGGGACTGGATGACTGCTCGCGGGCTCAGTTTAGCACTGGAGAAAACCAAAGTGGTCATCTTGACAAAAAAGAGAATCCCTAGAGTAAGGATGATCAGTATTGGTGACTTACGAATCGAATTGAATCCAGCGGTGAAGAACCTGGGGCTACTGATCGACTCGAAGATGAGTTTCTCTGAGAAAATCAGGATAACGGCTGAGAAGGCTGCTTCGGGAATATCGGCTCTGAGTCGACTTATGGCCAATGTAGGGGGACCCAGCCCGTCAAGCAGACGCCTCTTGATGAGTGCTGTAGGGTCAGTGCTACTATATGGAGCAGAGGTATGGGGCGATGCTCTCAGCAAGGAGGTATACCCAAAACTTTTAGCACAGGTACAGAGAAGAGGAGCACTGAGAATCGCATCTTCGTATCCGAGAGTCTCTGACTCGGCGGTGAGAGTTATTGCAGGCATGATACCTGCGCCGAAACGAGGATGCGAGGGAGATAGTTGTCCGCGAGGAGAGACAGTACTCGCTCAACGATTGGCAGCAGTCTTGGAGGAATTGCACGAAAAGAAGGTGGACTGCGCGCCTCATCCCGGATGTGAGACCGTGGTTTAATCAAAGGCATGGCGAGACTGACTTCTATCTGATCCAGATTTTGAGTGGGCACGGGTGTTTTCAGTCTTACCTGCACAAGGTTAGTAAGTCACGGTCTCCCGATTGTCGGTTTTGCCCAGGAGAGAAGGACAATGCCTGCCACACATTTTTCGCGTGTACATAATGGGTCGGGCTGCGAAGGGAACCCTTCTGGAAGACGGGAGAGCTCACCCCGGATAATATAGTTGCGGTGATGTTCGAATCGGTTGACAAATGGAACCAGGTGGCACATTATGCTCGGGCAGTCCTAAAACATAAAAGGGACTCACAGCAGCCGAGGGCACTGGGGCTGGAGGATCGCTTTTCTGACCCTTCCCTCTCCCCTCCCGCTAGGAAAGGGATCCCCCAGCAACAAAACGTGACCTGGCCCAAAGTAATGTGTCAAACGGTTCCAGGCTGGGTGCTCAGGTTGACAGGGGAGGTGTTTAGTGGGTAATCCAGTCGCACATGGAAGCCCCACACTCTGTGCATAGATGGCATTCACTTCCCTACCACAAAAACAAAAAAAACAACTTCGGACACCTCATTATAAGTAATTAGCCTCACTACTGGAATCTGTGCAACGGAAGTTCACCCGAATACTATTCTTTAAATTTAAAGTCCCGTACCAATCTGATGACGAAAGACTTTCTCCTATATAAGCTTCACCACCATCAGTTGCAAACAAATGTAAGAGAGTTACTGACAATGCGGACATCTAATTATCCCTCTAGAAATAAAGGATCGTACCAAATTCCATTTGCAAGAACGGAGACATTTTACAATTCATCACTGCTGCATCTCCCAAGAAACCACAATACTATGGAGTTTGGCCCGTATCCTCTATCTTTAGTAATTTATAAGCATAGACTTAAGAGTTTAATTTTAAACACCTAGCCTAGTAGATATATTTTGTTGTACTTTTCTATTTTTATTGTTTGAACCAATCTTGTAATTGGCCTTCAGTCTGTAAGTTGGTCGAAATAAATAAATTAATTAATTAAAACATTAAAGTGTATAGATTTGATTTTACGAAGCAATATGCAAAATTGAAGAATTTTATTATTGCTAACAAACTTAAATAAATTTTGCCATTTTATTGCATTTATTATATTTATATTTAAAGTACGTAAAAATACCTCCGTCCTCGAGGGGATTAACCCAAATTTTCCGCACTTTTGCCTCCTCTGGACCCCCTCATTTACAAACTCACTGTTTAATTTCAGATTCTAAAAGATCTAATTAAGACCTTGCATTTGATACTCCATTTGATTACCGCTGTTACAAAAATTCTTTAAGGATGACGTTATAAGAGGACACCGCTTATAAACCTTTAAAATTACGGCAAACCCTAAACTATTGAGTCACCATCACTTTTGGTCTTTCCACAAAGTTTGCCCATTTCATCTTCCATAGTCTCTGGGAAAAAGACGGGCAAATGGATAGACAGGACACAAAATCAGGAGCCCTTATAAAGTTAATTTTACAAGGTCCTGAAAGCACATTTTTTAGCAGTTGAATTGCCAAATATTTTCCATCAGTAGGGTATAATTCCATCAATTTTGAAAAAAATAAAGAATCTCAAAATATACAATTTTCTGGAGAATTTTTTTTTGGCAAAAGAATAATTAACTGAAAGGATAGTAAGAAACGGTGTAATCGTTGCTCTTGAATTTACACACCACGTGAAAGGTCACCCTTTCTGTATATGGAAAGTCACGGCAACGTCGGTCTATTCACATTCAACCAAATTTTTAACAACTTAACGAATCTGAATCAAATCAGAATGTGCACTGATCAAGGACACATAACGATCGATCGAGAAAAGCTTCTCTCCATTGAAAAGATAAAGATCAGGAAATAAATCAAGCAAAGTAGATAATGGTAACTCAGCTCGTTCCAACGTACTTGCTCCAGTTAGCCTTAAATGTTTGCAATTAACATACAAAAGGCTTTTTAATTGAATTCTAATTAATCAACAATAAATGCTATGAAGCGTAAACTTTTCCATTTGGTATCTGAGTATGTACTTTGCCATTGATCGAGCATAATGTAAAACATGGTTAGGTTTCATAAATATTATTCGATTGTTGTATATCGCAGCTATGACCATTTAAAGTAACTTTTTGAGTTTAATGGTTATAATGAGATTGGCTAAGTGGGTAACATGGATGAATGCAACGAAATAAAGTTGATAATAAACTTACAAGTGTTCTTAAGACCGTTTAAATTGAGCTTTTTACGTACGCTTTTAAGAACCAGTGAATTTATACTAAAATTTGTACTGACTCTTAAGATGTCTCGATTAGTTACATTTGTCATGGCAACTATTCGATTTTGAAAGCTTGATAACTTTCTATATTTTTAAAGGAAACGACAATGCAAAGACTATAATTATTTTACCTCATACAAACGGAAAGTCCATTCGAGTCATTTCCATCCACTCAAATAATTTCAACTTTTCGCGACCTTGACACTCAGTTTAATTCATAATAATCACTTCGCTATACTCGTACAATCACCCAGCGATTGTCAATTTCTAATAGAGCGTGGAAAATGTATCTCGCATTGGTAAAGGCAATTTAAATGGCCTGTCGATTTACAATCAACTTGGGTGGACTATGGTAGAAAATGACTTTTATTGCCATTAAGTGCAATGTCAGCATTTTTCCCTTCGCCAAGTACAATTTCTTACAAACGCTCGAACAAATCAGACAATTTTTCCTCATCATGCCTTGGACTCACCTGGCCGCGCCTTGTCCGTCTGCAACTGTTGATCCATCGCGGGAGTAATTTAACTCTAATCACATTCTGCCACTTTTTGCGCTATTGTGCGAATACTTGAAAACAGAGCACGACAATCCTGAACTTCTTGTTTTGTCCCATTCCCAGCAGATTAAGCTGAACATGAAGGTGAAACAAAAACAATCGATTGTCAATCAGCGCAGGTGGTTGTCAGGTGGCTTTCATTCTAATGGTAATAATAATCCTAATAAATTGTCTCAAGGTGGTAAGGCCAGCTTGTACTGCAGAAATTCTCACGAGAGACATTGACGGTTGGCCATTAAGGCGCTGGCTAGTAGTTAGTGAATTTTTTTCTTTCTGGTCAGTGTACAGTAGCAATTATTCTGCATTTTAATGAAAAATGGGGCGTTTATAAGGTAATAATATGATCTATGCTAATTTCAATACCACATTGTCGAGCTGTTGAAATCGAATTGAGTTGGGTTTCTTGCGGAAGTCATTTCAGTCAGACAATTGAGAGTTTATGCCTTTCAAGCTTCTGTAGAAGTGATATGTCTTAAGAAGCATTCATCAATACCAGTGAAACTACTTCTAATTCCTGCTATCGTTATAAGTTTTTCCTAATTTTTTGGGCTTTTGATGGAAATTCACTAGCAAATTTCAGGGGTTTGCAAAATATTTTTGATATTTGCCTAGTTGTCCAACAGGGGTCGATGATGCCGAATTTTCGAAAGTTTTTCTATCTTTTCTTGTCATTATGTGTCTTTAGTAGACCGATCTCGGCAGTATGCTATTCTCAGTGTCTTTTTTCGTTCCAATTTGTCCAGGTCATACGGCACTTAGTCAGCAGGTATATATTCATTCGTCATTAAGTGAACAAGTAGCGGGATTCCCTTTTATATGTGTTGTTGCCCCCTTAATTCTTTATTGCGTGAGTATTTTAATTGTCCTTTTCTACAGATAAGTAAAATTCAGTGATTTTCATCACGTATATTTTCTTTTTGTTGCTGTATGTTCACGCATAACTTTTAAACGAAAATATATAGAAGGGTCCTGTTTTCGGCAAATTATACGTCTTTCTTCTTGTTATGTCTCATTTACAGGATAAGTAATTCAAGTAACAGTGAAGGACTTTGACCGTTAAACCTAAAAAATTTCCGACTTTTACCCCGATTTTCTGGCATAACTGATCGACGCGTGTTAGGATTTTGATTGTAGAGGTTTCAAATGAAGGACAACATATTGATCTACAAGGTATCGGTACAGAATTGTAATCCTTTCAAGGACAGTTCAATATGATATATTGATGTCGAGAAATTGAATTTAAATGATCTTTCGTACGAAAAGTACCAATTAGTTGGCACTTTTCAAGGATTTGATGGAAATGCCATATTCTCTGATGACGGATGGTAAAAATGATAAGTATGCTTATTTTTCTGCATAAACATTACATTTTGAGTCGTACATTTTTACCAGAAATAGCCAATAAATTCATTCTAAATGTGGCATAAATACAATTCAACAAGATTTATAGGGAAAATTTCAGGATGCTTTTCTCTTCCGGTATCATTCTTTGCTTACTGATGCACTTAGTAAGGAATCCTTCTTACATCCTTAGACGTAAACGTTACACATAGGATTTATAAAATTCCCCGAAGAAATAACAAGGATTGGGTGATTGCAAATTATAGAGTCAACTGACATTTGAAAATTGATTCGTTACTTTCTAGTTAATATTATTATACATTATATGCCCAGAAATCTAAAATCAGTGATTCCAATACTAAAGACCGATGAGAATCGCAACCCAAAAAGACGATACTTTTCCTTCTATAACTGATCATAACTTTTAAGATGAACATGAAAATGCATAGTCAAGTTTTCATTGAACCATAGGGTATAATTTTCATGAAACTTTCAAGAAAATTATGTGCCATAGTTAACTGAACTCCGCCATAGACGGTCCCAAGAACTGCGCCATAGACGGTCCCAAGCCCGTTTGAGAAAGCAGGAGGCACCCCTTGTTTCCCCAACCCATAGCTTCCATGATTCCTCATCCCAAACCCCCTATTTAAATGGTAGTAAATGCTCTCGGAGTGCACATTGGGTTTACTGGTTCCCCAATAATGTAGCATTAAATGTCGAGAAAGGCTAATAACTGTAAATACATCTACGGCTCTGCTACTAAATCCTACTTACACCTCCTTTGTGAGGACGTAAGAGGGTGAAGGCGAATCTTCCGCGCCTGATAACGGAATTGAAATAATTACCATGCCGCCGGAATGGATGTTGGGCGACAGGCTAGCTCCCCGTCTCTGGAAAACCTTTAGTTGTTCGCAACCTGCAGATTGGCCTCGGAATGGATTGGACTCACGGCAACGACCTCGCAAACGTAAAAAGGACTATGGCATTGGATCCTGGAATGTCAGATCACTCAATTACCCTGGCGCTGTTAAGGGCCTTTTACAACAGGCCAGTCAATATCAATTAAAAATACTTGCAGTCCAGGAAACGAATTGGACTGGAAACGACATTTAAGACATGTGGTCGCACACAATATTTAAAAGTGGGAAGCCTTATGGAAAACGAGAATTCGGAGTGGCCTTCATTGTGGATAGGGAGTTCAAATGGCACGTTATTGATTTCAAGGCAGGCAATGAACGGTTGCGTGCGATCCGTATAAAAGCGACATTCTTCAAAACCTGGCTGATCAATGTTCACGCCCTCACCGAAGAAAGGGACAAACAAACGAAGGAATCGTTTACAATCATCTGGAAAGACTGGTCGACTCATTGCCCATAAATGACACTAAAATATTTCTGGGTGATTTCAACGCTGGGGCTGGCAATGAGCTATCTCATCGGGGAACGACTGGAGGATATAGCCTCCACGATGAAACAAATGACAACAGCCAGCGCGTGATTGTCTTTGTACATAGCGGAAATCTAGTCATACGTTCGACTTGCTTCCCACATCGACGCACTCATAAAATGACCTGAGTATCACCGGATGGCAGCACACAAAACCAGATCGATCATGTTCTGATCCAACAATGTTGGGCCTCAAGCATACTTGACGTCCGTACATACCGAGGAGCCAATTGTTACTCAGATCATTACTTGATCAAATTGTCCTATCGATGTCGTATGTCAAAGGCATATTCAGCAAAGACCAGCCCGCTATAAAAATTTGACATCCAAAAGCTCCAAACGGCGTCTGTGGCCAAAAATTTCACGGAGACCCTCGACAACCAGCTGGCTCCCATCTTATCAGATGCATCGTTAAGGACGAGCAACGAGCTCTGGATGGAAGTGAAAGCGGCTATAAGAACCGTGGCAGAACAGACGATCGGACATCAAGCCTGGCGCAGGAGGAATGATGAGTTTGATGATAAGTGCCAGAATGCGTTAGATAAAAATAATCAGGCGTACAAAGAATACGTAGGTAGGAAAACCAGGACGAAGAGAGAACACTATGAAAATCTCAGAAGAGTAGCGAATAAGATAATTAGGATTAAGAAAAGAAAATACTATGACGACCAATTGAGAAGTATAGATGTAAGTTTAGCGAGCAATAACACAAGACAAGCATACGAAGTAGTGAAAAGTCTGAAACGTGGTTATCAGCCCAAAACCAGGCTCTGTTGAGATGACAGCGGCAATATAATCGCTGATGAAATCAAGAATGAGGAAAGATGGGCATCATATTGCAAGAAACTCCTTAATCCTCCGCACAGCTCCAGAACATCGGAGCCTATAGATGTCTGCGGAGAGCTTCCATTGGCTCCACCAACTCTGGATGAAGTTTGTTGCATCATCAAAGCCCAAAAGAATACGAGGTGTGACAATCAAGTAAAGAGACTGTTTCCATGGAAACCGTATATTTAAAAATTATTCTACAACTCCGCCATTTCCTTCAAAGTTGTCCCCTTGGGCAGCTATACAACGATTCCAGCGCGTTTTCCATGCTTCGTAACATTTCTGGAATGCTTCCGCTGGGATATTCGCGAGTAGATTTTGTGCTAGGGAACAAAAAAGTCACAGGGTGAGATATAGAGCGAATAAGGCGGCTGTTGCAACATGGCCAAATACTGGGGCACACTCAAGGTGGTGTAGCACGGCGCGTTGTCGTGATGAAAGATCTAGCTACTAGCGATGTCTGGGCGCACCCCTTTGACTCGTTTTTGCACTCTTTCGAGTACTTGGCGATAGTAGACTTAATTTTCGGTTTGCCCCGAATGAGCGAATTCTTTGTGGCCGATTCCACGGCTATCAAAAAAGGCAATAATCATCGTTTTCACCTTCGACTTGCTCATGCGAGCTTTCACGCTTTCACGCCCCTCCTTAAACGCTTTATGCTATCCCCCTGGGCATGAAGAAGAGCACTATCACCATGCACTTTTGCAATTTTAACGTACGTTTCCGAAGCTTCTACGCCAAATCTAGCACAAACTTTTATCTCGACGTGTTGCTCTTGGTTTCGTTTCTCCATTTTCGTGACGAGCACCATCAACACACTCAACACGACACAGCAGGCGAACTAAACAAACTGGAGCGGTGGTAAATATATCAATAGAGCGGGGAAAGATAACGGAGAAGTGGAAGGTTAACCACAAACGCGGCAATAAAATCAGTCTTATTATTTAACTGTCACACCTCGTAATAAAGGGCCGGGCATCGATGAAATTTCAGTGGAGCTCATCAAATATGGTGGCAACAGTGTTCATCAAGCTATTCACCAAGTCATCCAGCACATTTAGCAACAAGAACATATGTCGTGCGAATCGAGCGAATCAATTATATTCAGTATCCACAAAAAAGAAGACAGGCTACAGTGCGCAAATTATCGAGGCATATCACAACTTTGTACGGCGTCGTACAAAATATTTTCAAAGATATTAGAAAACGAAATTGGATCATACGCCAACAGTATCATTGGGGATTCTCAAGGTGGTTTTAAAGCAGGTAGATTGACGATAGATCAATTGTTCACGTCCAAGCAAGCACTTGAAAAATGCTGGGAGTTCAACATAGACATACACCAAATTTTCATTGACTTTAAGCAAGCATACGACAGTTATGATTGTAACGTACTTTACCAAGTAATGCTTTGTTATGGCATTCCAGCCAAATCAGCCCGTCTTACCAAAATGACAATGACGTCAATGAAATCCCAAGTCCGCATCAATAACCAACTCACCGATGCCTTTGACACAAATATTGGACTATAACAGGGTGACGGGCTGGCCCCATTGTTATTCAATTTGGCTCTAGAAAACGTCATAAAGAAGCTACCAGTCGATTCACGAGGTTCATTACTCATAACACAGCCGAGAAAAAATACCTCAAATATGCAAAATATCACGCTTGGCGAAAACAGCATCGAAAATGTTGGCGAATTTGTGTATTTAGGTGTCAAAAGAACGAGTACTGGTAATGAAAGAGACGAAGTACGCCGAAGAATACAGCTCGCAAATAAAATATTTTATTCAGTTTTGTCGATCTTGAAGACCAGCTGCATACACAGGAAAACAAAGCTCCAAGTATACAAATCTGTGATAAGACCTGTGTTATGCTATGGGTGTGAAACATGGACCCTAACCCAAGCATCCGCAAATATATTGAACGCTTTTGAGCGAGGGGTTCTGAGGCAAATAATCGGAGCGAAGTTTGACGGGGACCACTAGCGGATTTGATACAACCATGAGCTGTATGAAATTTTTGTCGAACCGGAGGTCTCAACGATTGTAAGGCAGCGGAAGCTGCAATGGACTGGACACATGAATCGTATGGACGATCAATGGATACCCAAAAAGGTAATCGTTGGGAGAACTGAAGGCTGTAGACCAGTGGAGAAACCAAGGAAACATTGGCCTGATTCTGTCAACGAAAACAGTTCATCGTTGCTCGGATTTCAGAATTTCCGGACGCGGTCAATGGACCGAGACAGTAGGAGGTACCATTTCTAGGAAGTGAAGACACAAGAGGAGCTGTAATGCTACGAAGAAGAAGATAACAGTATAAGCAGGTTAGTTTATAGAGTTAGATTTTGTTCACAATTCGTAAGAGAAATTTATTGAGTTGCCAGTAGTTGTCTTTATTGCCGCTACTTAATATATTTTGTATGTAGCCTTAATTATTCCCACGATTTTGCTGGAGCATGATATATAATATCAGTTTTACGAGTATGTTGGTATCTTTGAGATAAATTTTTCGCTGATATTTATTGAAAAGAGTTATTTGTGTAATGATTCTCTATATTTTGAGTGGAAGGTTGAATTTTAACTGTGGTGGTTTAGTTGTGGGTGTTATTTTCTCTCACTGTATATATGGTGAGGAGTTGGGAGTTTTGAATTCGTTCTTTATCTTCTTTATATATGCGCGTGCAGTGAGAGTCAATAATTCGGTTCTATATATTGTCCTCGTAGTCAAAACATTTCAGCCAATGTCTTTCAAGATTGTCCCTAAATATGTATTTATTAATTCTGCCAAGCTAGTCGTTGTAGTTTACACTTTCGTGTTTGTTTTTCTGTAGCATAGTTGAAGTGATTTTCGCATGACGTCAAGTTCTATGTGCTCCAGGCAGAGTTCTCTTCGGATGGCGTAGAGTGGCACCTTTGCTGGCAGGTGGAATAGTGTCTTGGCAAATGTGGATTGTGTTTCTCTAGCTCCTTTGTGTATAATACCCAAACTTCTGCTCCATAGAAATAAACCATTTTAGTCAACAACTTTCAAAGTGCAAGTCTGGTATTAAAAAACTTATATAAGTTAAGAGCGCTCTTATGCTTTGTACAGGACAGCTCTCATGGTTGTAAGCTTTTGTTCAGCTTCTACGTGGTATTTCACATTGGTGGTAAAGGTGACGCCTACGTACTTGAAACTTTGGACCCATTCGATTTCTTTGTTAGAAAATGGAACTTACTATTTAGATGCATAAGATTTTATTAAAATTAGTTTGGTTTTTGAAACATTAATTTGTAGGCTGTTCAAAAGACAATATCTTTCAAGTGCATTGAGTTTGTCTTCTAGGTTGGCTCTATTATTGGCTCAGACCACTAAGGCGTCTGCATAGGCTAGTTTCAATACCTGTGTCTTTATTCATTCTGAAGCCCCTAAATCCTCTTTTTCTGATATATTTTTCTACATCTTATGTAAATATGTTGAAAATGAGTAGGCTTAATAGGTCACCTTGCAGCACTCTCTCTGTTATTTGCCTGTGGTACGTCAGTCTGTTTTTTAGGGTTTTGTACTAAAATACAAAACCCTATTGCAATCACGACCTGTGTCCGTCTGTCCGTCCGTCCGTCCCTCCGTCCGTCCGTCCGTCCGTCTGTATGTCACAGCACTTTTTCTCCGAAACTATAGAGGCTACAGCCATGAAAATTTGTAGGAAGGTCAGAAGTGGTGACCTCTTGAAAGTTCAAGGGTGAAAACATTTTTCAAAGGCGTTAAGAGGGGTCTCCCCATATAGGGAGGTGACCCCTCAAAAAAAAATTTTCACCATTGGTAGTCGAGTAGGGTGTCATTGGAAAGGTCTCAGTGAGATCTTTACAAAACAAAATTGCCTTATCGGTACCGAGGAGGGCAGGGGAAGGGGAAATGTACGAACTTTTCGCGTATCAAAGGAGATATTTATGGCTATAACTGTAACAAATACCTCAGAAGTCAAAATTCGTTCAACTTTGTTAATAATAGTATGATCCTCGAATTTCACATTTTCTCCAATAAAATCGTCTTTGACATGTTTCTTGATTTGATTCGTTACTGGTTACTGCATTTTGTAAGTTGAGTACAAAACCCTTCTGACATGAGCATAGGTCTGTTTACCCAACTTGTTTGTTATTATTGAACTTGTCGAGGTCTGGTATATTGTTTTGAGGTTGTTGATAAAGGCTCAACTTATGCCTTTGTTCCTTAGTTTTGCCAACGTAATGAGTGGTTTACATTGCTGAACGCCCATTTGACATCTATGAATAATGTAATTATGTAAGATTTTTGTTTTATCGTAGTTATATTGAATATTGTATCTAATAAAAATTTGTTATCTATGCACCCTTTTCCGGTCAGAAACCAGCTTGGAAGTCTGGAATCACATTGTGTTTCTCTGTCGATTGCATAAATCTGGTAGAAAATATTGAAGATAATAGATTGATGATCGCATTTTCTAGTGCTATTGGGCGGAAGTTAGAGGTATCTAGTTGGTTTCCGTTTTTAAATATCATGAACATTTGGGATCTTGCACCAGTGGCAAGTCTTTGCTGTTTGATTTAGAGCGATTCAGTATGTCTAGTAAACGGAGTAGCTTGCTATGTGGAAGGTATTTGATCAATTCGTTTGATAGCCCGTCTGGGCCAGATACTTTGCCCAGTTTAAGTGAGCTGATGACTGCTGTCATTTCTACTAGTGAGATATCATCGTCCAGCATGGGGTCGCTTTTCGTATTTATTTGTTATGACCAAAGGGGTGGCTTGAATAGGATACATTTCATCTAAGTGTCTACCTCATTTTTTTCAGTACATTTTTAGTGAAAATACCTTATATATAGAAACCCTTTTTTTCAGCTGTTCAATGTTTCCATACCGACACAAAAAATAACGTACCCTGTATATGATGTCGTCAACATATCTTGCGTAAAATGTCACTTCCAAGCAATTGGCTAGCTTCCCAATGTAATTTTTCTCTAAGTTTTGCATAAACAGTTCGATGAGGATTGTCGATGTCGGATTTGCTATTGTTAGTTCGTTTATTTATCTAAAGATATTGTTATTGTATTGGGAATAACTTTGTTGCGATTTGGTTTTAAAGGTGCTTGTGAACTGTCTAGAAAAGTCTCCATCTTTGGGCTTCACAAGCAGTGTTCCATACAATATATTTATTGTTTTTATCACTGGAATCGATGAGTAGAAGTGCTTAATGTCAAATGATACTAATGTACTGTCTTTTGATATTTCTTTGTTGGTTAGTTTGTCAACCAGTTCTGTACTGTTGAATATTGTATTCATTAGGAAGCTTAAGGCTACCTTTTAGTAACACCTTTAGATATTCCAACAGTTTGTACTCTGGCAAAGATTTGCCGTTGATATCGGTCTCATTGGTGTATCTGGTTTAAATAATTTTGGTAACACGATCAATGGTGGAGTGTAGGGGTTCATTAATGTCAGCTTGCAAAGAATACTTTTTTGTTTGTTTTAGCACTACAGCCCTTTTTGGGCTTTGTAGAGAGGTAGTTAGAGTATCTCAGTATTTTGTATGAATATTTCGGCACTCGAGAAGGTAATATGGTTAGTACCACGGTTTGGATGCGTGTTCTTCACGTAGCAACAGTTCGTTCTGATTTTAACCCAGCGCGTATAAGTCTGTTCACTGAAGAGGTGGCCGAAAAAAATCACTAACGCGATTCAGACCACGGAGGTTTGGTCTACCCGGCGAGTACACTAACTACTACACTACGTAAAACTACGTTTTAGTTGCCTTCTTTATTGCTTTCTTAACTTTTGTTTTGTATTCGTCGGTACGTTCTTTTCTAATTTTTCTACTGTTTTCTTCTTCAACTAGTTGCCACGTTTTTCTTACGACTAAAAACAAAATGACTTATTAAACGGTAACGCTTCAGCCTTCTCCTTTTTTTATTTGCACAGGAGCATGAGACCCACAACAGTGGGTGGCTATCTTTCGAATTTACACAGTGGTCAGGCTGTAGTTGTTGGGACTTTTTCCGGGATAGGAAGTCCGCACTTATTGGTTTTGGAGCCTAGGTCCGACTGGGAGGGATGCAAAGGGGCGCTGACTCCATCAGGATGCTCCTTGTCTTGTCGTAGTGAACAACATTTTTCATAAGTGACGTTGTTGTACCCCTGATCACGTGGGGCAAAAAAAAAAGATAAGTGAACCATAGCTTCCTTTGGTTCTGCCCACGGCATTTCCTCTTTTGGTCCGTCTTTCGTTAATCGTGCCTTGGTCTTTTCTCTTTTGGTCCGACTTTGGTAGGATCAAGCTAATCATGCGCGTGAAATATTTTGTAGGGAGCCCTTGAGCTGGTAGAAAGAACACCCACCAAGATACCACAGAAGCCAGTTGCTGACATACGTACGCACCGCCAGGTAAGGCTATTTAGCTCGTTAAGACGGGGTTTATGCCATTTTAAATATATTACAAATGAAGCCCAACGTGGGGCCCCAAAACCCTGGCCGCTTGACCAGTAGAGATCCCGAGATAGACCACTGCCTCTAGATAACCCTCTTATATGTCCAATATGAAGGGCACGCAAGTAAACTACGAGTAAAGGTGTATGGATTGTATTCAAAATTGAAAACGGGTTCCAAATTTTAATAGGGCGTTTGAACCGGTGGCTGAGAAATTGTAATCAGACTACGTTTTCTCGCAAAAGATCTGCGACCGATATTCCTCTCCAAACTAGCTAGCCTGCAAGCAGCCCCCTCGGAGCAGTCTAAGGGTTCCCGGACTAGTTGACCTTTTGGGTACAGTCTGTTGATAAGTACCACGGCTACTGGTCTATAACCAATTAGAAGTCGGTTAAGGTTTCCTCTGGAAAATCTTGGACGATTGAACGACGAAGAAAGATTATTACAATGGCCAGACATCACCAAGCTATCGGGCTGTAGTGCTTTTCTTGTTATAAGGGCACTCGATGGAATAGAGAGTGCGCGCATGCGGAGTCATGCCAGCAGTACCCTAGGTCCGGCTGAGAAGAGTGCGAGAACCGAATCCAAAAGGATGCTCACAATCCTCCTTGTCAAGGATGAGAACACCTGCCTGACAGCGTGCAGGAGAATAGGAAAAGTTGGTAGGAAAAAATATTAGCCTTTATTTCTGGCCTTAACCTTTCTGTTCTACATCGCAAATGTACTATAACCTATTGAATTCGTATATGTGAAATAACTTAGAGTGAGACTTGTTGCCAGTGAAAAGAACCCGCCTCAGGACACAACAGACGCTAACCTGGCAGCGCATACACGCGTTCCTAGACCAAGTTGTTTCCAGCTGCGCATATATTATTGGCTTGCAGAAGCGGCATAACACCGCTGTAAGACCTTTACAGACATTTTCATCCATAAGGAAAGCTGCATAATATGCAGCCCTATGCTGCAAGATGGAGCACTCTGTTAGACCATTGGCAAAGTTGGACTTCCTGGAGAAGTTTTGGGGGAAGCCGTCTATGATGGTCTATGCTCCCCGACGTATCGCCACTGAGCTAAGACCTCTCGACTGTTCATCATTATATTGACACGTTTTGAAACGTTTGAAACGAGAGCGGAACAGCATCTACGTAATTTTCTTCTTTGTAGCACTATAGCCCCTCTCAGGCCTTCGCTTACAGATAGTTAGAGCATCTCATTTTCATGACCGTATTGGTTTTTTCCGGATGTTGGTTTGGTCAGTACTATGCTCCCCGTATGCTTGCTCAGCTATGATATAATCTGATTAAGTCAGTACATATCACCACTGAGTGAACACTCGTAGTCTGTCCCAACAATCCCCTGAGCTAAATCACGTTGCTCCCAACGAGATTTGAACCTGGGACCTTCGGCTTATGCGTTCATGCTCTAACCACTAGACCACAGAGACTACTTCATCTACGTAATAATCCTAGCTTATTCCTAGTCATTACCATGCATGCATATTCATCAATTATCCACTAAAGATTATTTTATTAGATCTGAAAATTTTTAGGTGAGTCGAGTAGATTTGAAAATTTCTCGCTTTATTTAGTAACTCTGTGGTTGTGTCGAGTTGTAAAAATTTTAAGTTTTTTTCTTTTTTATTCTTTACGATATTTTAAGCATTTGAATTCAGTTACATATCTTTGAGAAAATATTAATCAACGTGAAATTTTACTGTTCGTTACAATTACAATCACAATATTTTTCGTTAAATCCTAGCCATTCAGGAACTTTTGTATACTTTCCTCTTAGTCCTATTTTTAACGAAGATATACATTTATGTATATCAGAACAATGACGTACCCTAGTAAAAAGTCTTTTTGAAATTTTTCCAAACGCTTCAATTTTCCTGAAATATGTTTTTGTTTGGATCAACAATAAATCAACTCGTTCCCTCCGTCAGGTGCATTTCCTGTTTTATTTTACTCGAGTGAAATAAGACTGGTATCTTTAAGAATTGATTTTATTACACGGAAACTATTAATTCCCATTTTTAGAATGGATGTTTTTGTTCCACTTCCATTCATCCATCCATTCTTCTATCCATCATGTGTATCAACGTGGAATCATAATGCCGTAAGCTTCAAGTATAATGTTTGGCGCTAGAGGTAAGCATAAATCACCTGTTCGACAGAACTGTCCAGGTAAGTCACTCACTATTGCTGAGGCGTGCAGCTAGGCTGCAAGCTAGTCAACGGTCAGCGCAATGTTCACCATATTGCAATAGGGCTTGGTTCTTGATCTGACCGTAAGCCGATTGCAATCTCGTTCTTGTGCGGATTTATGGTAATATGTCATAGGTAAGTAGCAAAGCTGCTCGAGCAACCTGCAATCGATTGTCACTGCTTTAAATAAATTGCAGAGGCAGTCGATGAAATATTGTAATTCAAAGGGAGCAAGTGATAACGTTAAGTTTACAATTATGTTTTGCCGAGTCTTTCATTGATTTCAATAATACAAACTGCAATGCAGCTTCAGTGATTATTGTGGAACAAAGTTACTAGAAATAGCAAAAAAAAACAACAATTTAAGACTACGCCACTGTTTTCGTTTTGTATAAACTAAGTATTTTATCCGAAAATTAAGCACAGTGCAATAATTTGATCAGCTCAAAAAATTAATTTTGAATTTCGGAGTTTTGTTGTTCATTCATAGATCCAACGATACAAAATTAATATGAAAATAAGTCCAAGGAGAGTGGACGCTCTCTACTTTTTATTTTTAATGAATTTTTGATAATTGTATGTACTGGATTTCTATTAATTACATTTTATCTCGTTTAAGATGATAAAATGTAGTGCAGTCCTATATGAGTATACGCAGATGTGACTACTCGTATGCTCATGTCAGAAGGCTTTTGTACTAAACTTGCAAAATGCAGTAACCAGCAACGAATAAAATCAAGAAACATGTCAAAGACGATTTTGTTGGAGAAAATGTAAAATTCGAGGATCATACTATCATTAACAAAGTTGAACGAATTTTGACTTCTGAGGTATTCGTTATAGTTATACCCATAAATATCTCGCTTGATAATTTTTTCAGGTTTTTTAGGTCACGGGTGTCCATTCGCGAGGGAAGAAACACATTTTTCATGTATTTCCCCCCCTGTGCCCCCACTGAAGCAAAAACTGTCAGTTTAAGAACTGTTTTGAAAAGCTCTCATAGAGAACTTTCAGTTGATACTCATATCGGCTACCTTTCATGTAATTTTTTTTCAGGGGCCACTCCTCTGTACTGTAATCATCGATTCGTGGCCTATTTTTTCGAATCCTAGAATGGTTACAAAGCCCTTTTGCTAGGAGCTCTCTCCTGCCTCTTCAACTTGTTTAATTGTATGTACTCATCTTCATGATACCTATCATTCCTGAAATTTTCATGCAAATTATAGCAAAGCTATAGTGTCTAAGTCGGTAAAAAGCGCATATGGCTCCAAAGCCATATGTTTCCATAGTAATACAGGGCATATTGCTCCATAGTAATACAGGAAAATTCAAATCGCTATAACTTCGGTAAATACTATTTGATCTTTATGAAACTTTCAGAAAAGATCAATCTTAAAATTCGTCACATTACACTTAGTTTAATTTTAATAAACTACTTAAGTGGTTATCCAACACTAATAACGATTTTATTTTCAAGAGCATTGGCTCATACATTTACAGTCATTCACATTCATCAGCCTATATACGTCCCACTGCTGTGCATAGCCCTTCTCTCTTAGGCGAAAGGGAATGGGCTATAGTCCCCATGCTAGCCCAATGCGGATTGCAGACTTCACATTCAGCTCCATTCAAAACGTCGTGAGGAAACATGCATACATTTACACTGAAATAAAAATAACAATTTAATTTCAATCTTTTTTTCGAGCTTTCTGTTCCTAAAAAGTGTCTATAACATAACCAAAGTTTGAACATCGGGCCATAGAATTTTCAATAGACAGAATAGCGAAGTTACATAACCTGTCTTGCCCCATAGAGTTTCTTAAATAGGTTTTTATTAATTTTAGTTTTGAAAATATCTCTAATACACGAAGACTTTTCTATTTCATCTATGAAGGTGGACCGAAAACTGAGAATATCCCTGGCAAATGAATCAGATATGTCTTTTTTGTATATACGAAACCTAGAGCTTTTTAAACATATAAGTGTAATTTAAAACTTGTAAAGTTGAAAGCTACAAAATACTGAAATTTGAAACAATTTCATTCATCGGAAGGAAACGCAATTTCAGTTGATTGATAATTATGTCAAGTACCCGATAAAACATGTTCACTCTGAACAAACTTTCCGGATCTTGGAGGCGCTCAGCTTCGCAAAGCTCGTCAAAATGGCATTTTACTTTCCTCTTACGAGTTTTAGAAAATTCAGGGGTGATGGACCATTTTTCTGCTACACTATTTACATCCATTTTTAATTTTACAAATTCATGTCCATACCTTTCTAATTTTTCTAGACAAATTTTCAAACATTTTAAGGCATTTGAAAGATCAGTGACTTTAGACTGAAGTGCTTTAGAGGCTGCATTGGTAGTTTGTACAATTTTGCAATGGAAAACCAATAGCATAATAAAATTGTAGTTTTCGATCTTCTTTTTGAGTGAAACAGCTTCATTTCTTTCATCTGATTTGCAATTTAACAGAATTGTTTTCGCTAGCGCTTTTTGGACTTAAAAAATCCTAACTTTTAAAGCAAACATAGCACCATAACGTCCTGCCCATCTATTAGGGTTTAATGTTTTTAATGTTAATGAAATTGAAGACTCACATTCTTTATTAGATATAAAACTTGATAAAATATTCCATCTTTTGATACTGTGCCTAAAAAAATTATAAATTTTTTGAACTGTATCAAACAAATTTTGCATATCAGTAAACTCTCTCACTGCATCATTGAGTACTAGATTTAAGTTACGAGCAGCACAGTGAACATATACGGCATTTGGCTCGACATCTTTTATGAGTTTTTGAACTCCACCATAAGTCCCTTCCATTGTATTAGCACTATCATATCCATGTCCTCGGCACTTATTTAGAGGAATATTTTTGTCATGCATGGATTTAATAATTTGCTTGAACATTGCTAAGGTAGTTTGATCCCAAAAATGTCTCTTTAATGGCAAGTGCCTTTGGGATCCTATTACCACCTTTTTCGATCATACTATAACGATGAAGCTCACACATTTGATCAATTTTTGATATATCTTGAGTTGTATCGAATATGATAGAGTAGAATGGTGCGGCATTTATTTCATTTATGAGTGTATTTTCTAATTTTTGAACCAGGACAGAAATGCATTTTGAATTTAGGACTTTAGTATTTTATCTGGCCCTTTGGTTTACTTAATAAGTCTTGTAAAATCGGGTTGTATTTTCCTAATAACTCAACAATACTTAAAAAGTTTCCTTTGGAGCTTGCATCACTGCTATCTGCTTTTTCTCTGTCGCCACGAAAGGCTAAATTACACGTTGAAATTGTCAGAGTAACATCAAGGAGTCTAGAAAGTGCTTGGCGCCAAAAAAATTTTTCTTTTTTTGATAATGGACTCTTGCTCTTCATCGAATGTTCCATGTAGCCGCCATTTTTGATACGTTAGACAAGAATCCAGATGAATTTTTGATGTCTGGTGTCTTTCTATGGCATTTACAATATGTTTCCAGTCGTCATAGCCCTCAATCCAAACATTTTGTATTTTTTTTAGATGCCCGATTCGCGAATAACAAACACGGTTCACAATACGCCTTCTGAAGTATTAAAGAATAGGATAGCCATGTACGTTCAAGTTTCACGCCAGACTTGGAAACAATATAGTAATGTTTTTCTATAAAATATCTATTACCACTATCTTTTAAGAAAGGGCCCTTAGATTTACAATGTCCGTTTTCAATCACGAACCTTTTCACTTGATTAGTTAGCTCTTTAAAAATACCCTTATCAGTAGCATATGGCGAAGATACAATATTGTTCACGCTAAAATATAATTCTCTTTGATTTTTGCTAACAGCTTGTTGTGGTTGTTCTGGATCTGGATAGACACTGGCGTTGGGTGCTGCATCTGGTAATTCTAGTATACTTTTTGTAAGGTCCAATTCTTCACTTTTGGAGCACTGTCCCCTCGAGTTTTCATTATTAAAGTCATCTTTCTTCAAGTACTGACTAATTTTAGGTAGCTTTTTATTTTTTTCTTCAGTCTCCCTCTTTCTTTATCGTTTTTCACTTCCGCTTGAATATTTTCTGGAATTAGACATTTTAATATCTAACTTTCACCATTAACTTTACTTTGCCACCATTTGTAGATTCAATAAAACAACAATTACGAAAAACCAAAGATACAAATGACCAATTGTCAAAACAATCACACAAAGAATACGCAATCAATCCCCTTACATAGTGTTGCTAGCTCGCGCTAGAGGCAGCAGCACAAAATAAATACTTTCTAGGTTAACAAAACGACGGGATTCCCCGATCGTCAATGCTCACCTGCGCTGCCAACGTATCGCGACATAAAAATGTAGAAACAAATGGATGCGTTCTAAAATTGATCAACATTTTTTTGTTTAGGATGTGTTGAAATGCGTAACGTTTAACTTGAAATTGTATTATGGTCTTTAGTTGTCTCACTTCAATGGATTTTAAGTAGAACTTAAAAAAAAATACACTTTTCAAGTAAAATAAAATAGTACAATGTTAAAAAATTATTTCAGAGCTCGCGGCCTCTTGGGCCGGGGCCCTCTTGGGTTAGGGGCCCATGGCAAGTGGCCAGCCCTGCTACCCTAAAGTTACGCCACTGCTCCGAGGGCTTTTTACAGTGCTCCAAACATGTGATAGTCGCAGGGTAACAAATCTGGACTGTAGTGGGGTGCTCCAATGCCTGTCACCCCAATTCCGATATTGTATCGAGCGTGAGGGCGCGCGTTATTCTGGAGAAGAATCGCACTTTGTGCTGGAATGCTCGTCCGTTTCGAGCGTTATTTTGCGATATTGAAGGTGTTCGTGGGTAATAGACTCTACACTACCAATACTGATGCCAATTTCAGCCGAAATATATCTCGGATATTCGTCCTACGGTCCTCCAAAATGAATTGTTATACGCGGCTCATTCTCGATGGTTTCGCGACCTTCCTTGAATGCTTTGGCTCATTTAAACACAGCAGCCCTACTTGGGCACTCACTGTCGAACCGATTTCGCAAACGCAGAAAAATTTCCGTGTCTGTAACGCCTTCCCACACTAAAAAACGAATGACAATATGTTGCGCAACGGCGGTCGGTACTTAACATGCACTCCCGGCGAAAACAATGCCACACTGTTTGTAAGGGACCCAGCTATCACACACTCAAGCCACGACCCTCAAAACATACATGCGCGCCATCTACAGTGCTTGTCTCCATCATATTTGAACCACCCTCGTACATATGAACAGTTCTTTGACGTGTTTCTTGCCTTTATTCATTGATGGTGACTGCATATTGTAGATTGAGTATAAATTCTTCATCATACTTTCATATACTTATGCGACCCTGCAAAGCCTTCTCAGATTCTACAAAATCCAATTATGCGCTAAGACCCCAATCAACAAATACATGATTGATTTCTCAAAATGGCAAGAAGTGGCGAAATACTTCCTATTTATAACTACCGCCAAACTCAATTTAATTAACTTTAATAATTACAACAAATGGTTTTATCAGCTACTGCAAAAACCATTGAAGTTCGAAATACAAAGCCAATCTAATAATTTATCTCAGCGATTTCATTCACCTGAAATGTTTGACCCTCCCTCTTAATTAATTGTCTCATCTCCATCATCGAAAAAATTTCCACTGAAAATACGAAATCACGTATGTTGTTCCATGATAACGGTTAAATCATCTTCGAGTAAACCACATGAACATTTAACAGTAATTTTTTGGGGAAGACAAAATAATCTCTCAGGTGAAAATGAAGACAACAAGAAAATGTATCCAGGGAAGAATAATAATCTATCACTGGTTGGATTGTTACCATGATTTAAGGCAAAAGATGCGTTACCCGGAAAGGGTTCTGCTTCGATGAAGATGTGTTGCTTAGAATATGGTGATTAACCGTTGGATATGATGGATTTTCAAGAGGATAAGTTAAAGACGAGTGAAAAGGCAGTCACATTAAAAGCTAAAAGATTAATCTGTAAGGCCTTTAATTAGTCAAGATTGCGTGATAAAATCCAGAACTGATAGATTAATTCCATACTCACTTAAGACGTTACTCACCTACGTTCCGCACTAATTTAAAATGTCTCAGCTAATCACTAATGAAACTAATTTTTAAGTGAATCATCAAAACCGCTGACTTTTCTTCACGTGCGAATTCTTCGATTTGTTTATTTGCTAAAATACAGAACTCGGGGAATTCCCAAGAAATCGGAGCTAATTTCGCTGTGGAGTTTTAAGTTTCGTGCATCTACATACTCCCATAACTGCTTTCCATACTTATTAGACAGCGAATATGCTGGAAGAGAGAAAAAAACACAATTCCGACGGCCACTCCTGTTAACAACACTAAAAGCGCAACAGTGGACCCATTAATTTTTTATACACTTAACCTGCAATTATCATTAGCTCCATGTTTATTCGTACGTGCTTTCATATGTGTGTTACGTGGACACATATGAGCATGATCACCAGGCAGAGGAACGGTGGATAATTTGAAGAAAGACTAATTTGAAGAAATGGCAAGGCATTGGGGAAACTGCACTTTGATTGGAGACGCGTCGAAACAGCTCATTTTGCACTCGCCGGAGTCGACCCGACATCCACATTTGGAACTTACATATTTCCAGTAATTGCGTTCGTGACCGTGCCTGAGGGCGTTTGGGGGAGGGTCAATTGTAAAGTTTTAATCATCGGTTTGGTACCTTCGCTGCTTAAGCTTACGAGCTTTGCCTAGAGAAGGCTTTTTTGGAGTTTGGTCAGTGCCAATTTACCAAGCAATTTCCCAGTTATTGCGGCCTTATTGATTTTAACTGGATTTGAGCTGTGCAAATCGCCGTGAGGCTGCTCGAAGGCGTAGCAAAGTATCGTTCTAGACTTTCTTAACTAAAGAGTTACAGAGAGCTTCTCAAGATTAGACTTAAGTAGGATCTAAGCTATGACACTCGCAGCGCAATTATTGCGGACTGAACGACGCTTTTAGAACGTGCAATCAGCGCGAAACGGCGAACTCCAACTTATCTGGCGGATGCAAGTCCGACCACACGGCCTTGCATCTTACGGGGCAACGGTTCGGATCTGTGGGAACAAGCGAGCCCCGTTCCAGCCCAGCCGCAGCCCAACCTCACTAAGTGTCTTCTTGATCGAGTAAGAAGCGCTTGTTTTTCCATACGTGTTCTTCTTGTTCTGCTTCTCCACCTTCTTCTTTGTTTAGGAGCGGCATCTTCACTGCGGCGCATCTTAATTTGAAGGCCATTGTCTATTGCTCACGGGCTAAAGGCATCCATATTGCTTGTAATATTTGCTTTAAAACGTTTTTACTAGACTTGGCGCAATTGATTGACGCATCGTGACTACAAGTCTGAATGTTACCTACTTACGTTCATCAAATCACATTAGTTTGAGGAACTGTGACCGGTCACATATGCGAAATTGCGCGATGTATCTTCAACTGGGAGCTGGGGCTCTGTCCAATGGCCAAGTGGCCGATGCCGAATATCTCGAGACCGGGGTGTAAGATGTGCGAAAGTCATTCAAGTGAAGATGCGAGAAATGAGAGATTTCAAGATGGGAAAGGAAAATGTGACGGTCTAGACCTAACCACGGTACAAATGTGATGGGAACCACTTTAAACCTTAAAACATTACATGGATAATCTTGAGTGTGGTCAAGAAAAGTCACTCAAGTGGCGCATCTTCAAATACGAAACTTTCTCTAGGGTCGACGGTTATCCAACGTATTAGCATGTCACTATTCTGGATGATTAAAAATGAGTAGAACGGGACAGTGGATGGGTGATGAGATTTTTGGACATTTTATCGTATGCTGTGTGAATTTATGTGGACGGTTGAAATTAAGTAAATACTGAAGATATTACGATTCACTTCAAGATACTGCTAATTAGGTACAATTTTCATCTTATGTTTGTGGATACCGACATTGACATAAATTTGAACACTTTGTAAGTTTATTTTTCAATAGAAGTACGATGACCAACGGCGGACAGATAAATTGCCTTTCATGATTATATGCGAAAAATTTACGATGCACCCGAAGAATGATCTTTCACAATAAGTTCTGAGAAAATTTCGATTTGAGATGGTTTTCAAGATTTTAAACCATATTTGTTCAAATTATTAAAATAAATGTTTATTCCGGTAATGTAGTGACAAGTTTTAGCAAAACTATATCGCGGAAAGTGTACTCAATAACTGGCCTGAGAAAGTACAATATGAAATTATGAGCACTATTTTTTTTCAACCCGGGTTTCACTTGATAATACACCATGACTCCATTATTAATAAGTTTATCCGTTTTTTAGGTCTTTGTTAAAATAATTTTACAAAACCCTTCTAAAATCGCGTCCTGTCTGTCCGTCTGTCTGTCCGTCCGTGTGTCACAGCAGTTTTTCTCGGAAACTACTTAAGCTTGAAATATCAAATTTTGTATGTAGGTGTAAAGTGGTGTTCTCTTCAAAGTTCAAATATAAAAAAAATTTTATGAGGCATTTAAGGGGGGTCTCCCCATATAGGGGAGTGACCCCCCGAAAAAAAATTTCATTGAAGGTAGCCGATATGGGTATCAAATGTAAGGTCTTGATGAGAACTTTTCAAAACAGGTCTACGTTTGGCAAAGTTTGCTTCAAGGGGCGCACAGGGAGAGGAAATACACGAAAAATTTGTGTCCCCCCCCTCGCGATTGGACACCTGTGATCCGAAAAATCTGAAAAAAATCAGGAACGTAGGTCTTGATGGGTACAACAACAACAAATACAATAAACTTTGTTAGTAATAGTATGATTTATCGATTTGATGTTTTCTTGAATAAAATCTTAACGGCGCCCTTAAATTCAATGAAATTCAGTCCACAGATGACTATTTATTAGATTGATCTATTCTGAAAGTTTCATAAAGATTGAATCATATTTAGCGAAGTTATAGCGGTTTGAATTTTCCTGTATTACTATGGAACAACACTGAAAGAAATGTTGGTTGTCATATTAAGAATCGGTAGTTGTTAACCTGAAATCATCATATTGACAAACAAAATTTTCAATATGACAACGGTTTTCACCATATTGTAACGACGTTTTACAACCAAGTTGTCAATATGACAAATACTTGGTTTTCAATTCTTTCGTAGTCAATATGAAAACTACAGTTGTTAAAATGAAAACTAATGATGTATAAGTTTTGTAGTGGTCAATATGAAAACTGAAATTATCCATATGATAACTAAGGTTGTTCACATGCAAACTTTGGTTGTCAATATGAAAATTCCAGTTGCAGTATGAAAAAAATCTCTCAACAGTCTGAGCGCAACTTTATTATTTTTCCGGCAGAAGTTCGGAACGCGCTCCATTCGGGTATGCGGTGTATGTTACCATGTGACTGAAAAGCAAACAAATAGTTCGGGAAGCGTTAAGAATTGGGCGGAACATATGAATTATATGATTGGGTCATATTCCGGGATTGATTTCCATCCCCCCGCCCCGTACGTCACTGCCCCAATCGCCCCAATGAATCCGATCTATTCTCCTGGTGTATCTACAGATACACGTTAAGTTTAAATTTCGTGGTATTAACGGTTTAGGAGATATGGATTTTAGAACGTATCGATCTTGCCTTTTTTGCGTTTGACGCATTAGCCCCCCTCTCGCACCCCTTTACAAATATCGGCAATTTTTTGCAAATGAGTCGACTATTCAAGTTCTATACTAATTCCAAACTTCAGCTTTCTATCTGTAGGGGTTGGTGAGATCTCGAAACCAAAATCTCCACCTCCTCCCAACAACCAAACCCTTAAAAATATGGTCACTTCAAGGTGCGAACCCAATCTATTCATAAAAAAATTGAAAATGACATGAAAATTACGATTTTTAATACTAAAACATCAACTAACTATATAAAAACCAATGAAAATCACAATTGTCGATATGAAAATCATGATTGTCAATATGAAAATCAGTTCTCGATGTGAAAACTACGGTTGTCGATGTGAACATCACAATTGTCGATATGAAAATCATGATTGTCAATTTGAAAACCAGGGTTGTCAATATGAAAACTACGGTTATCATTATGATAACGGTGGTTGCTGATGAATATGAAAACCGCATTTGGTAAGTGGAAGCTGTGCGATTCAGTCGGAATAACAGACACGCGAGTATATTTGTTTACAATTTGCTAGTGAAATTTATTTTGAGTGAGTATAGATCTATGTTATAAATAATTCTAGTTTTCTTTATAAAGGGTTTCATATGGAGTGCTTTTTATGTCACACTAAATTCGGTGAAGTTAATGAGTTAGTTAATCATTTAAAAAAAACACGACCGAAAACCCGGGAGCACACTTATATGCTTTGTAAGCTCTTGTGCTCAGTGTTTCTCCAATTATTACAGCTATAAGCGTCATATTATTCGCAAACATAATATACAGGACAATGTAATTAACCTTGAAGGTGCTAAAGAAAATGTGACGGAAAATGTGTTGAAATCCAATGAAAGTGATAGCTATTCTATTGAAACGAATGAAGTTGCTGTAGTAATCTAAGAACTATGGCTCTAAAAGCAGCGCTGACACAGGCACACAGCACGAACGCAATTTAATAAGGATTCAGTCGATTCAGTCACCTTCCCCATCGCAACACTCGTTTTTTTTTCGCAGGAATAATAAGTGGAAAAATTTCCTTTGTACTTAACACCCGGGAAACAAAATTCTAAAAATGTTTAAAAAAATTTCTAATGTGTAGTATCTTATTACAATATCTTTTGAAGATAATTTAACGAATTGCGGTGTAACGCGGTATGCAAATGCTTAGAACGAAACGGTTAACCCCTTTTAATTATGAATGCTAAAATCATTGTATCATTTAAACCCCTTAAAATTTGTCTAATTCTTCCGATTTTCCCACCTAATTACGCCTAATTATCATAAACGACAAATTGCCTTCAATTGATAACTTAATTGAACCTACAAAAGACAGTGAAAAGGGAAATTGCAAATACCGCCGTCATAAACTACAACTGATAAGGAAAAAGTACATTTGATAGCAACAAAAAAAAAACCTTCAATTGTGTGATTTCCCCCTTTCTGAATGGGTTCGTATTGTTCTACTTGCCCATAAAGTGTCGTAGTTGCTTGAGTGTGGAGAATATTAAATTGTGCTTGCGAAATTTGCATGCTATTGCGTCGTAAATCATGAAAATGGGTGATAACTACATAACAACATTGGAATTATCGGGGAGAGTGGCGCCGGCAAGTCGAGTCTTATGCTTCGTCTCAGAAACGAGGAATTGGATGGAGATGGGGAGTGTTTCGCTCGTTTTCGATTGAATACGAGTTCCGAATTACGTTGGACGGTGAAGTGATTTGTTCTGATTGATTTTATTTTGCGTTGCATGCTTGAGTTTTTCATCCAAGCCATCGCCAATATCGTTCGGGATCTTGCATTTGTATTAGCAGTATTGTGTGACGAAAAACGAAATATGCACATAGACATAACATCATCTCAGTTGCGCTTACTCCGGCGTGTCATCGCTCCATCGCATGCTCCGGAGTTACATCTTGGTGTTGTGTTGTAATAATCCCTTTAAAGCGGTTTGAGTAGCGATCCCGCTATAGAAATTGCATTTCGCAAAGTCAAGTGGAATTACGGGGATTGTGGGCATTCGGTTATGGATTTTCACGGCGGTCACGTCGGATGCGGAAAGAAACTTATCATGTCGTAGGGTGTTAATATCGAAATTACCAAATACGCGTTAATGATTGCCTATTCGAATGCATATGTTAGGAAATCGGAAAGTTATCGTGGGTGAAAATAGGACAAGAGCGGTGGTGTTCATTACGGTTTCCAAGAAAAAGTGCTCGGGAATTTGGCATTGGAATGCAATAAGTGGAAGAAGATAAAATTGTTGTGGGGTTTGCGTTGGTTGAATGACGGAAAGACTGTAAATGTTTTTGGAACGGGAAAATTGATTTGAATGTGAATAAATGAGTGTCAAGTGAAAAAGAAAAATCCGCAATTGATTTATGCTTTGAAAATGGAGAGTTTTCTTTGCGGTTCTTCGTGCTGCTTCTGCGAGGTGTTGGCGATCGCGGAAAAGTTGGTGGTGCGTTGCTGCTGAAGCGTGTGCGCGACAAAGAAAAGCGTGTTTGCATCTTCCGTACAACAAAAACGAACGTTGTTGTTCAGCAGCGGAAAAAGAAAAACTTGGCGCTCGTTGTGCGCAAGTGACGTACGAAAGTAAAATTGGAGATTGCTAGTCGGCCTTGGGTTTTCCTGCTCGCGCGGAAAACTGCTCAAGTGCAAGATAGTGTTGTGTGCGCCGGGAAAGCAGGAAATTCGCGTGGATCATTTCTCGTGAATATCACGGACTGTCTTGTGGAAACACGTCATCGCGGACGAAACTCTGGGAATAATTTTATTACCGGAAAAACTAACGAGGATTAGTTATTTCTATCCGTTTTAGTTATTTATTTCCACCCGACAAATAGTGCTCAGTGCAAGATTGCGGGACGTGAAATTTTAGTTTGTTTGATCTCAACTGTTACAAATTTTCGGTCGTCAGCAGACAACAAAGGGAAGTTATTCGTCAAGATAACGGGAAAGCCAAAACGAAAACAGTTTCAGTTTTGCCTGCTCGTGGAAGTAAATTTGTTGGGACTGTGCTGCAAGAGAGGGGGAAAATATTCTAGCGAAGAAACTCAAAGCCCGGATTTAAACATTTTTTTTATCGCGCGTCACTTGTACTGATCCATGCGCGCCAGAAAGTTTTAATGTGTTTCGTGCTGAATTTTTCACGAATTCAACCAAGAAGCCGAAAAGGAAATTCTAAAGAAAAACGTTTTAATTTGCATGAATCTCGTTATCACGTGTGCGTTTTAGCATTTACCAAAAGAAAAAAAAAGAAGAAGAAAAGTTGACAACGAAAATATTCCAGAAATATCGCGAGTGCTTTTAACTAATTTGCTATGCAGTATTATAACTTTACAGGACTTACTCACCTCGTCAACGAGCGCTCGTCGTCGGAAAAGGTTGGGTAAGTTCCCATATTGTTTCATTTTTACATATATACCAATTGTTTCATTTTTACATATATACCAATTGTTTCATTTTTTATATATACCAATTGTTTCATTTTTTATATATACCAATTGTTTCATTTTTTTTATATATACCAATTGTTTCTTTTTATTCAATTTATTCAATTAAGTGGGGTAATCTTTAATATATACTGCAAATACTAATTATATCAATATTAAAAAATGTTTTAATATATACACTGAATAATTTTTGTTGAACTATTTTGATTTCTTTGCTTTGTATTTACGAGAAATCAATGAAATTAAATAAAATGATGAATTAAACGGTAAAAATCGGTCTTTCCCTTCCGGTCTTTTCCAATCGGGTATAGGACCCGGTACGGTGGCAGGCTTCCACCCCAAAATATGAGCCAGCCACCGGGTACTTAAAAATTTTTCTGTTTCAGGAGACTTAATGGGTTGAGTGGCCCAAGCCAAGTGCCTTTTTATGGCATAAAGTTATGCAATTCCATTGTATAATTCTATGACATAAATTGGTCACCGGGGTACTCCCCTTCTGATGGGAAAGTTCATACAATTCAAGTTGTATGAGTTTTCCACTCAGAAGAGGAATACCTGGCCACCTCAACGATTTAACATTGGATTTTTTTCCGGTTGGGTGGGCATGAAGGGGCTCCACCACCACCCGGTTGCCCCTCTTTCATTTGTGGGCCCTGAATGTATTTGGGTAAGGACGAGGTCAACCCCAAATTAGTCTTTCTTGTCAGGTTGCATTTGTTCTCGCAACAAGTCGTAATTCCTTCGTGGAGGTTATCTACTGATTTGCGACTTCGGTCGTCCTCTCGAACTCTGCAAGCAATTCGTGAATGCGAAATGTTTTGTAGTGAGTCCTCGTGCCGGGGAAACGAACCCGCCCCACGACACCGCAATGCTAGCCTGCCAGCGCATTCACGCGTCTCCGGACGAGGGCATTCTCGGCAGGAACCAACATCTTCCTCTGCCGAGGCAGCAGAACATCGCTGCGGTCCTTCACGGACATATGAAAATCTATTATTCACTACAAATGGCGCCCAACGTGGGGCCCGAAAAGCCCGGCTGTATCATCAGTCGTGAGCACGAGACAGTCCATCGTCTCTAGGTGTCCCCACAAGGTGTTAGAAATTTTGGCGGGTAGATAACTCCCGAGGGTTTTTGCACTAATCGTGCCCCAGCAGCCGAGTAACTTCCGAACGTGTGTTGTCTTCGGACATCAATATCGTTTGGTCCTTCTTTTGATTTATACCTTGGTGGTTTACCACCATTGTATAACTAGTAAGGCCAAATTATATTAGAGTCCCTTTTTGTGTTCGGAGGTTATTATCCCAACATCTATTTTGCGGAGGATTCTGATCCGCTCCCCAAACCAGCGGTGCCTAAGTGTCTTAAATTACATGGATTTTGATTTCATGTGATTGGCTGATTAGCTAATCCATGACTATCCATGACAAGACACGCGCTGCTTGTGGATTAGAATCCCACCCTGGGCTGACAAGCTGTAACTTGAGAAGTTTGCTAATGAGGGATCACTTCGGAACCCTGATTTTCATGGTGCCACAAGAGAGTGTCCCTGAAACGTTTTAGAAGGATTGTGCCATGGTGTCCATACTTGGGAGGAAGGACGGAAAGGAAAGACCGATTATTTTTTTTTGATAACTTAAAACTTTTTTTTGAAACTTTATCATACATTCTTTTTGTGAGGTTCGACTATAGTTCGCCACTGACGGCCACTTACAAATTATAAATTTTGCATCATTTTTTTCACATTTTCATTATTTATATATATATATTTATTTAGGTTTTTAGTTAGCAATTTAAATTTCTTTTAGCATGCCCACCAAAAGAACTCCCGAAAGGAGAAAGTTGCGGTCGGATGCCGGACCAGCTCTATTGTGTTCCATCTGTCACGAGGACATGGACGAAACTACAAGCCAGAGGTTGCAGTGCGGACACAGGCTACATCAGCTGTGTTTGGCACAACTGCGGCAAACTTCATCCACGTGCCCGCTCTGTCGACAGCCTTTGGAAATCGCACAGCCAGCAACAGAACGACCTCAGTCCTCCAGTACAAGTGGAGCTGTCCCCAAAAGCGGACCCCTTCCATCCACTACAAGGAGTGCACGAGACGATGACTACAGGGCTGAAGCAGTTCCGCCTGCAGAAGAAGCGAGTCCACCGGTGGCTGTGGAAGCCACAGTTCTACGAGATCTAATGGCGCTCGTACAGGACATGTCCACCCGGCTCGCCTCTCTAGAGAGCCAGAGAGAGAACCCCGCACCATCCCGGCCAAGAACTCCTCCTATGTGGGATTCGGACCCAAATCCGTGGGACTTCCCAGTAGACTCGCGGCGTGATCCCGAACGGATCCGGCCAGGTACAGCCATGAATCCGTTGGCTCCAGTTTACCGGCCCCGATTGAGCCAAGCACCGCCACCAAATCAGGCTCCCGTGATTCCGCCGGACCAACGCTTCCATCCACACGACATGTATCGGCTGAAGCCGACACAGATCCCCAGCATCATCCAGGGATGGAATCTACATTTCAGTGGGGAACCCAATACGATAACGGTGGAGGTTTTCATAAGTCGGGTGGAGTCACTCATTGAGCAGATGCTAGCAGGAGACCGCACAGCGCTCGCAGGATACCTGCCAATGCTGCTTAGGGGAGCAGCCCTGGAGACATATTGGAGGATACATTCAGCTCCACCATCCATACGCTGGTCACGGCTGAAGGAGGTACTCCGCATGGAATACCCTACGGTCGACATGGACGAATTAGTCCTGGATAAGATGAATGCTAGATGGCAGCGTCCGGACGAGTCCTTCCATAAATATCGAGCCGATATCCTTCGGTTGAATGACCAGCTGTCAGAGCCATTGTCTTCTACCCAAATTCTTCGCCTGCTAAAGCGCAATCTAAGACCGGAGATTCGTCGACATATCGTGAACTCCGATCCACAGAGTATGGAGGCCCTGCTGAGAAATGTGCGTCGTATAGAAGGGTTTGAGGAAGACCTACGGGACCGGCCATACTTACTAACCAGGACGGGTCCTCGACGAGGAATCGCGGAATTGGCCCCAGATTATACCACCCTAGATCTGGAGGATGATTTGGACCCAGACCAGCTTGCTGTAGCGGCGGTGGGAAGTCTTACGACCTGCTGGAATTGTCACCAAACCGGACACCGGTTCATTTCATGCCGCGCAGAACGTAAGGTTTTCTGCTACGGTTGCGGCAAGCCGGACACTTACTTCCCGGACTGTTCTGAATGTGCCGCACGAAAAAACGGCCAAAAGAGTACCCGACCACCTCAGCGGTACTCGAAACCCCAGCAGTAGCTCCTCAGTCAGCGGCTCACCCCAACCAACCTGACGTTAACCCACCAGCCATAACCATTACGACTGCGGATGTTCACTCTCTTCCGGAGACCTCACCAACGACAATATTAAAACGACCATCGCAGTCACTGCCAGAAGAACCGCGGCAGCCTCAAGTACGCACTCTAAAACCTTATCATGTTAGACTGCAGGAATATCGGGTGGCTCGAGAGCGAATATTTGCTTCCGAAGTCGTCACTTCCCGTTCGTGCACGACAAAATGGTCAACCCGTCGTTGGCGGAATTTCCGCAAGAGAGTGCGCACCTGCCGTCAAACCGTAAACTCTTGTAACATCTCGGAGGTTGCTGAGAATGAGATCAGACCTTATCATCCAATTAAAGTGTTGGGCGAGACCGTGTTTGCATTGATCGACACGGGTGCCAGTATCAGTTGTCTTGCCTCGAGCTTTGGCTCGGAAGTGCTCCAAGAATACCCGAACTTGATTAAATCCTGGCGCACTGAAATCAGTACAGCTGATGGCACCAAACACCCTATACGAGGTAAACTAACAACACCCGTGACGTTCAGGGGTCAGACGAAGGATATTACCTTCTACATTATCCCGTCTTTGACTCAGAACGTATACCTTGGTGTCGATTTCGTCCTTCGCTTTGGACTGGCCTCCGATTTATTCACCGATTTGTCTTTAAAAACCAGAAATGTCAACGAAATCACTTCTACTCCCGATAGGCATGACCTGACGTCTAACCAACGGCAACGCCTGGAAGCATCCATTGCTGCTTTCCCATCTTACGCTACCCAAGGCCTTGGCCGCACCACCCTAGTCTCACACGCCATCGACGTTGGCGATAGTAAACCGATTAAACAGAGACACTACGCCATCTCGCCAGCCATGGAGAAATTGGTGTATGCGGAATTAGATAGGATGCTCGAGTTGGGGGTCATAGAAGAGTCCCAAAGTGCCTGGTCCTCACCGGTAACCTTGGTTGTAAAGCCAGGTAAAGTCCGCCTCTGTCTTGATGCCCGTAAGGTAAATGCGGTTACCATCAAGGACGCGTACCCTCTTCCACTCATCGATGGAATACTAGGGAGACTGCCGAAAGCCAATTATATCACCAGTCTCGACCTAAAAGACGCCTTCTGGCAAATTCCACTCGATGAGGGCTCGAGGGACAAGACCGCCTTCACAGTGCCTGGACGACCATTATATCAGTTCGTCACAATGCCCTTTGGCCTGTGTAACGCGCCGCAAACGATGACTCGGTTGATGGACAAGGTCATCCCACCTCACCTAAAACACCAAGTGTTCGTGTACCTCGATGATCTTTTACTCATCACGGAAACGTTCGATCAACACCTCCTACTTCTACAAGAAGTAGCCCTGCACATCAGTAAGGCGGGACTCACCATCAACGTACAGAAAAGTAAGTTTGTCATGAAAGAAGTCCGATACTTAGGCCATGTCATAGGACATGGCACTATCAAAACGGATCCAGACAAAACTCGTGCGATTGATGAGTTCCCCTTACCAAAAACTGTGAAGCAGCTACGACGTTTCCTTGGTGTGTGCGGTTGGTACCGAAGGTTTGTTCGGAATTATGCAACAGTTTCAGCGCCCCTGTCAGACATGTTGCGGAAAGGGAAGTTCGTTTGGACCGAACTCAGCCGAAAGGCATTTGAAGAGCTTAAACAAGCCCTCACATCAGCTCCTGTCTTGCACAGCCCCGACTTCACGAAGCCCTTCTCCATTCATTGTGACGCAAGTCAACATGGAGTAGGAGCCGTGCTGGTGCAATTGACCGATGAAGGAGAGGAAGCTCCCATCGCCTTCATGTCCAATAAGCTGAATTCGGCCCAAAGGAACTATACTGTTTCCGAGCAAGAATGTTTGGCAGCGGTAATGGCTGTGAAGAAATTCCGAGCTTATATCGAGGGCCACCAATTCGAGATCATCACGGACCACGCGTCACTACAATGGTTGATGAACCAGGCAGATTTAAGTGGACGCCTAGCCAGATGGGCTCTTAAACTGCAAGGGTTCAAGTTCTCCATCAAACATCGGAAAGGAACCCAGAACATCGTACCCGACACTCTCTCACGGATGTTTTCCCCAGAGGGAGCCGAAATAACAATAAATGACGAGGACCCCATCGAAATAGATTTGGACAGCCCACATTTCGAATCAGATAGCTACAAAGAGTTGAGGCAAACCATAGCGACCCAACAGACACAGCTGCCTGACTTGAAGGTAATAGACGGCTATGTGTATAGACGAAACGAATACGCCACTGGTGATCCATGGCAGGAAGAAGAGTCTTGGAAACTCTGGGTACCGGAGGAAATGACACAACAGCTGATCCTCCGCGCACATGATCATCCGTTAAGTGCCCACGGAGGTTACGGTCGAACACTACGGCGACTAAAAAAATACTTCTTTTGGCCTAAAATGGCATCCCAGGTCAAAGACTACGTGAGCGCCTGTGAGACCTGTAAAGGCACCAAAGCGCCCAACCAGCCTCTTCGACCTCCTATGGGTCAACTCAACGTCCCAGAACGCGTGTTCCAGCGTCTATACATCGATCTACTCGGTCCATATCCTCGGTCTTCCATGGGACACATCGGAGCTATAGTCGTTCTAGATCAGCTCTCAAAATTCCCAATGGTGGAACCTATCCGTAAATTCACAACTCCATCGATCGTGAAATTCTTAGAGAACCGGGTATTCCATGTGTTCGGAGTTCCAGAGAGTGTGTACTCAGATAATGGAGTACAGTTCCGGTCTCGGCAGTTTAAGAGCCTACTTGAGCAGTATGGCATTGAACACCAACTGACGCCCATATACTCTCCTCAGTCCAACGCGTCAGAACGGTTGAACCGCACCCTATTGGCCGCGATCCGTTCCTACGTCCACCCATCTCAAAAGGATTGGGATCGGCGATTGTCTGCCATCACATGCGCCCTGCGATCCTCGTATCATTCCGTCACCGGTGTCGCCCCTTACTTTGCCGCCTTTGGACAGCACATGATTTGCCACGGTAAATCATACCGACTGTTACGGCAATTAAAGTGTTTGGGAGACCCGGTCGTTGCGCTGGAGCCCCACGAACGTTTAGGAGACCTCCGCCAACAGATCGGACGGAAGATTAAGGCCGCAGGTAGTGCAAATGAAGCGCAGTACAATCTCCGGTCACGATCTGCTAATTTCAAAGAAGGAGATGAAGTTTCCCGGCGAAATTTCCGCCAAAGTGACGCCGCGGGGCATTACAACGCCAAGCTGGATAGGCGATTCCTGAAAAGCCGCATAAAGAAGGTAATGGGACCTAACCGTTACTTGATAACGGATCCATCGGGAAAAGAAGTGGGGATATACCACGCGAAAGACCTGCGCCGATAGATAATTGGGCACGTCTGTTTGTCCGTCCGCATATATTTTCAAAAACGCGCAAAGATTGTATACTTCCAGGCAAACATAGACATAAGTCAGTCCGTCCGTCTGTTAATTGTGTTCTTTTAGTGTTCGTCATCTCTAGTCCCGACGCCGAAGGCAACCCGTGAGACACAGAAAGATCCTTCAGCTCCTTTTTCGTAATCCGCATTGCCTTGGGATCACGAGAAAATTAGCTGCCCTGTAGTAATCTAAGAACTATGGCTCTAAAAGCAGCGCTGACACAGGCACACAGCACGAACGCAATTTAATAAGGATTCAGTCGATTCAGTCACCTTCCCCATCGCAACACTCGTTTTTTTTTCGCAGGAATAATAAGTGGAAAAATTTCCTTTGTACTTAACACCCGGGAAACAAAATTCTAAAAATGTTTAAAAAAATTTCTAATGTGTAGTATCTTATTACAATATCTTTTGAAGATAATTTAACGAATTGCGGTGTAACGCGGTATGCAAATGCTTAGAACGAAACGGTTAACCCCTTTTAATTATGAATGCTAAAATCATTGTATCATTTAAACCCCTTAAAATTTGTCTAATTCTTCCGATTTTCCCACCTAATTACGCCTAATTATCATAAACGACAAATTGCCTTCAATTGATAACTTAATTGAACCTACAAAAGACAGTGAAAAGGGAAATTGCAAATACCGCCGTCATAAACTACAACTGATAAGGAAAAAGTACATTTGATAGCAACAAAAAAAAAACCTTCAATTGTGTGATTTCCCCCTTTCTGAATGGGTTCGTATTGTTCTACTTGCCCATAAAGTGTCGTAGTTGCTTGAGTGTGGAGAATATTAAATTGTGCTTGCGAAATTTGCATGCTATTGCGTCGTAAATCATGAAAATGGGTGATAACTACATAACAACATTGGAATTATCGGGGAGAGTGGCGCCGGCAAGTCGAGTCTTATGCTTCGTCTCACAAACGAGGAATTGGATGGAGATGGGGAGTGTTTCGCTCGTTTTCGATTGAATACGAGTTCCGAATTACGTTGGACGGTGAAGTGATTTGTTCTGATTGATTTTATTTTGCGTTGCATGCTTGAGTTTTTCATCCAAGCCATCGCCAATATCGTTCGGGATCTTGCATTTGTATTAGCAGTATTGTGTGACGAAAAACGAAATATGCACATAGACATAACATCATCTCAGTTGCGCTTACTCCGGCGTGTCATCGCTCCATCGCATGCTCCGGAGTTACATCTTGGTGTTGTGTTGTAATAATCCCTTTAAAGCGGTTTGAGTAGCGATCCCGCTATAGAAATTGCATTTCGCAAAGTCAAGTGGAATTACGGGGATTGTGGGCATTCGGTTATGGATTTTCACGGCGGTCACGTCGGATGCGGAAAGAAACTTATCATGTCGTAGGGTGTTAATATCGAAATTACCAAATACGCGTTAATGATTGCCTATTCGAATGCATATGTTAGGAAATCGGAAAGTTATCGTGGGTGAAAATAGGACAAGAGCGGTGGTGTTCATTACGGTTTCCAAGAAAAAGTGCTCGGGAATTTGGCATTGGAATGCAATAAGTGGAAGAAGATAAAATTGTTGTGGGGTTTGCGTTGGTTGAATGACGGAAAGACTGTAAATGTTTTTGGAACGGGAAAATTGATTTGAATGTGAATAAATGAGTGTCAAGTGAAAAAGAAAAATCCGCAATTGATTTATGCTTTGAAAATGGAGAGTTTTCTTTGCGGTTCTTCGTGCTGCTTCTGCGAGGTGTTGGCGATCGCGGAAAAGTTGGTGGTGCGTTGCTGCTGAAGCGTGTGCGCGACAAAGAAAAGCGTGTTTGCATCTTCCGTACAACAAAAACGAACGTTGTTGTTCAGCAGCGGAAAAAGAAAAACTTGGCGCTCGTTGTGCGCAAGTGACGTACGAAAGTAAAATTGGAGATTGCTAGTCGGCCTTGGGTTTTCCTGCTCGCGCGGAAAACTGCTCAAGTGCAAGATAGTGTTGTGTGCGCCGGGAAAGCAGGAAATTCGCGTGGATCATTTCTCGTGAATATCACGGACTGTCTTGTGGAAACACGTCATCGCGGACGAAACTCTGGGAATAATTTTATTACCGGAAAAACTAACGAGGATTAGTTATTTCTATCCGTTTTAGTTATTTATTTCCACCCGACAAATAGTGCTCAGTGCAAGATTGCGGGACGTGAAATTTTAGTTTGTTTGATCTCAACTGTTACAAATTTTCGGTCGTCAGCAGACAACAAAGGGAAGTTATTCGTCAAGATAACGGGAAAGCCAAAACGAAAACAGTTTCAGTTTTGCCTGCTCGTGGAAGTAAATTTGTTGGGACTGTGCTGCAAGAGAGGGGGAAAATATTCTAGCGAAGAAACTCAAAGCCCGGATTTAAACATTTTTTTTATCGCGCGTCACTTGTACTGATCCATGCGCGCCAGAAAGTTTTAATGTGTTTCGTGCTGAATTTTTCACGAATTCAACCAAGAAGCCGAAAAGGAAATTCTAAAGAAAAACGTTTTAATTTGCATGAATCTCGTTATCACGTGTGCGTTTTAGCATTTACCAAAAGAAAAAAAAAGAAGAAGAAAAGTTGACAACGAAAATATTCCAGAAATATCGCGAGTGCTTTTAACTAATTTGCTATGCAGTATTATAACTTTACAGGACTTACTCACCTCGTCAACGAGCGCTCGTCGTCGGAAAAGGTTGGGTAAGTTCCCATATTGTTTCATTTTTACATATATACCAATTGTTTCATTTTTACATATATACCAATTGTTTCATTTTTTATATATACCAATTGTTTCATTTTTTATATATACCAATTGTTTCATTTTTTTTATATATACCAATTGTTTCTTTTTATTCAATTTATTCAATTAAGTGGGGTAATCTTTAATATATACTGCAAATACTAATTATATCAATATTAAAAAATGTTTTAATATATACACTGAATAATTTTTGTTGAACTATTTTGATTTCTTTGCTTTGTATTTACGAGAAATCAATGAAATTAAATAAAATGATGAATTAAACGGTAAAAATCGGTCTTTCCCTTCCGGTCTTTTCCAATCGGGTATAGGACCCGGTACGGTGGCAGGCTTCCACCCCAAAATATGAGCCAGCCACCGGGTACTTAAAAATTTTTCTGTTTCAGGAGACTTAATGGGTTGAGTGGCCCAAGCCAAGTGCCTTTTTATGGCATAAAGTTATGCAATTCCATTGTATAATTCTATGACATAAATTGGTCACCGGGGTACTCCCCTTCTGATGGGAAAGTTCATACAATTCAAGTTGTATGAGTTTTCCACTCAGAAGAGGAATACCTGGCCACCTCAACGATTTAACATTGGATTTTTTTCCGGTTGGGTGGGCATGAAGGGGCTCCACCACCACCCGGTTGCCCCTCTTTCATTTGTGGGCCCTGAATGTATTTGGGTAAGGACGAGGTCAACCCCAAATTAGTCTTTCTTGTCAGGTTGCATTTGTTCTCGCAACAAGTCGTAATTCCTTCGTGGAGGTTATCTACTGATTTGCGACTTCGGTCGTCCTCTCGAACTCTGCAAGCAATTCGTGAATGCGAAATGTTTTGTAGTGAGTCCTCGTGCCGGGGAAACGAACCCGCCCCACGACACCGCAATGCTAGCCTGCCAGCGCATTCACGCGTCTCCGGACGAGGGCATTCTCGGCAGGAACCAACATCTTCCTCTGCCGAGGCAGCAGAACATCGCTGCGGTCCTTCACGGACATATGAAAATCTCTTATTCACTACATTGCATCAGAAAGTTCATTGCATAAGTTAGAAGAAAAGTTTGAGCTCACAGAATATTTACGAGAAATTTCTCAAAACGCGTTAAAATTTTCAACTGTTTTACATGCCAACGATAATTTTTCTCGTAAAGATGTGTACGAAATTCAAAAAAAACATAGTTCTCTATTTAATAACTCCTTTATTAACACTATTTAAGCAATTCGCTAAAAGTCGTTTAAACAACAAGGATTGTAAAATGTTACAAAATGAAATGCTCAGCATTATATTCAGTTGCCGCGAGCCATTTGAACAATGTGGAACAGATTATATATTGTCACAGAGACTCAAGGAACCTGGCTGCATGGACGACATTAAAGAGTTTGAAATAACAAGTGATCTTCAGCCGGTCTACAAGAGATCTGAGCTAGTTTACGGGGAAAAGGTGAATAAAGGAAGTATATTACCTATACGATCGCAAATTAAAACTTTTTTCGAACAAGAAAATGTTCTTCTGGATATGTTAAATTATATGTCTGAATTGAACTCTGATTCAAGGTACATTAAATTTATTCAAGGACCTATTTGGAAAAAGAAATGCAAAATGTATCCTGGAAGAATAATTGTACCTTACTTTCTATACGCTGATGATTTTTGTATCAATAATCCACTTGGTTCTCATGCAACAACCCATTCAGTTTGTAATTTTTACTACACGTTCCCATGTTTTCGCACTTATAATTTAAAACTCGATAATATATTTCTGGCAGGTGTTATCAAATCGAAGGATTTTAAAGAAATTGGAAATGATGAGTGTTTGCATTTTTTAATAAAAGAACTCGAGTATCTTGAAGCGATCGGAGTAGAAATAAAAACGACGAATGGTACAGTCCATCAGGTTCATTTCATAATGGGTCTTTTTCTGGGAGATAATCTAGCTGTTAATTCCCTTCTTGGTTTTGGCAAATCATTTTCATCCTGGTCATACTGTAGATTTTGCAAAGCTGACAAAAATGATTGCAAGGAGCTGTGCATAGAATTGAAGAAAAATCTGCGAAATGTGGAAAATTACAGACTTGACGTAGGATCTCAAAGATCCACGATAACTGGAATACTAAAAGAGAGCCCTTTCAATAAAATACCATCATTTCATGTAGTAGAGAACTTCTCTGTGGACGCAATGCACGACATATGTGAAGGTATACTTCACTATGATCTTTGTCATAACGTACTATATTTGCTTGAAGAAACGCAATACTTACCTTCATTATCATTGCTTAATCAAAGAAAGCAGAGTTTTGACTATGGATCCACGGAGATTGGAAATTTTTCGGGAGAAATTAAAATGGATCATTTAAAGAAAAGGCATTTGAAAATGTCTGCGAGAGAAATGTTAACTTTTGCTATGTATTTGCCACTGATGATTGGTGACTTAGTTCCTTTTGAGGATGAAGTTTGGGCGTTTTTGTTAACATTAAATGATATCATTGATTTAGTTCTCAGTTTCGAAGTAACAGATGAACTCATTTCAACCATGGAAAAAAATATACAAATTCATAATGAGCAATATATAAAACTTTTTAAGGATACTTTGAAGCCCAAATTCCATTTTTTGACGCACTATCCATCAATATTGAGAAACTCAGGTCCTGTCCGAAATTTTTAGAATTTTAAATTTGAAGCAAAGCACAAGTCATTTAAAGTATATGCCCATTCGATCACATCAAGGAAAAATATATGCCTCACACTTGCGAAAAAATATCAACTTAAATTTTCACATCAGATTCTCCTTCCTAAGAAAAATGCGAACAAATACAATTTTGACTTAAAATATAAATGTGAAAGCATATATTTAGAATTAATCCTAAAAATATTGAAATTAAATAAAACTGATGATATAACTTTTATTAGTGAAATTGAATATATTGGAATGAAGTATAAAACTGGTCTTTATGTAGCAACATGTACGAATGACTATAAAATTTATTTAATTAAAGTTGCTGTTAAAGTAAATGACATCTTTTTTCTTTTATGTCAACATTTAACTGAAGTTGAGTTTAGCTCTCATTTTGCAGCATTTGAAGTTAATTCTAAAACATTTGGAGAATATCGAGTAATTGAATTTAAAAACATAATTGGACCACCTCTTACCATAATAAAAACACACAAAGGGAAAACATTTATTAAAATAAAAGAATTCTTTTTATACAACTGAAGAAAACCCAATCCCCTAAATTGAAAATAATATTTTAAGAAGCTGTCATTGAATATATATTTTTTTTTAATTAAACATGGTCTCAATGTTGTAGCGTGGCCCAACGACTATAATATTTACATAATTTAAGTTATTACGTATGTAAATAGAATGAACTTTTTTTTGTTAAGAGATAACTGAGGTTGATGTTAATTCTATAAAAATAACAAAAACTCCAAAGTAAAATACATTTACTAAAATTATTTTTTTTTATACAAATAAGGAAACCATACTACTTAATTGATATATGTATTTATATATATATATATATATATATATATATATATATATATATATACACACACACACACATATATATATATATATATATATATATATATATATATATATATATATACATATATATATATATATATATATATATATATATATATATATATACATATATATATATATATATATATATATATATATATATATATATATATATATATATATATATATATGTATCGTATATACGTATATGTACATATAGCACTGGGATTGTAATATTGCGAGTACCTCTTTGAAATTTATCTTTTGCGAAGAAAATATAGCAACTTATCAAGGAGCAGTAATAATGGACGATGAGAATCTTTTAGATCTCAATGAAGAAAATCTTCAATATCATTCGTTACATCCAGGTCCAATTCACTATGTCAGTTCTTATGACTGCGTACCAAATTTAACTGAATATCCGTCAACATCTGTAGAGTCATCATTAGATACAGATCTAAAATCACTTTTGCAAGAATGGAATCAAGATCACCTTTATCTTTGCTTAAAAGGTTAGTCTTTTAATGTAATACTACTAAATTTTCTGTGATTTTTGATTGATAATCAAGTTGTTCAAACAGCTTCTTTTCGTGCCTAGTAATTGGCATTGTGCAAAAAATGTAATTAATTGGTTTTCATTTATTTTTACAGAAGGAAAAGTTGATATTAATATTCTGAAAATAATCAAATGGTATCACATAAAAGACGTGTTGAAAAATTTTCCCATAGGGGATCAAATATTATTTGAAAATAATATTGAAAAATGGCGAGAGGCTAAAGGCATTCCACATGTTTCTAGTCATGCTACTTGCTCACAACTGCACTATGCTTTAAATTCCATATCAGCCAGTTCGACTCCTACACCTCAATCAACATCTCGACCAACATCTCGATCAACATCTCGACCAACATCTCAGCCATCTTCACCTGAACCACATGAAAGTTCTAACGTTCACTTATCTTCGATTCTAGAGCAAAAACATAGGGGAAAGCAACTTATTCAATATTATGAAGAGAAAAGGACATTTGAAGAACAGCAGCGAAATATATTAATCGATATAATTGCTCATTTTTTCGAGGAGGAAGGAGTAAATCTATCTTTGGCTACTAGTCATAGACTAGAGAATGAAATTCTCGAGCTGTTTCCCAACGAAAAACTAGAATTTTATAGGATTGGTAAAAGAGGGAGACTGTACACCAAGTACTTCAACATGAAAAGGGGTTCAAAATCGTTGACATCTAAAAGAGAAAAAATGTCTCCAGAAAAATCGCAGAAAAAAAAATTTTGTAAGAATACGTACTTTATTTAGTTTAAAAGCATATTAGCATTATATTTTTTTGTACCAAAGGTCCCGAAATAAATGCAGAGACATGTATCAACAGTCTGAAATTCGATAATTTATCCGTTGAGGAGTTTGACAGCTTGTGGCAGTCCTGTTCCCAACATCGTTTGCAAGAAATAGCTGACGCAGCCGATCAAAAAATTATTTTTGAAAAATGGCCATTCTATAAAAAAGCGAGTGGATATCGTTTGGTACGTTGAAATCAAAAAAAAAATATTGACATAATTACATATTTTTTTAAAATTATTCATAACGATAATTCTTATAAAAAATATTGGATAATATCTTTCTATGTTCTTATTATTATTCATTTACTTATATAGATTGACAAGGACTTCAGCGTGATGTATCCCAACAGCACATCAATTCTTCAAACTTGGGAGAACAGGTTCAAAATTATAAATTCCTTATAGCAAACGTAAAGGATAAAAAAGTCGTCGAAACACTTAAAAATGTTGCTGATAAGGACTATTACTCTGGTAATATCAATAGAAAAGCGAAAAGTCTTGGCATAAAGTAATTTTTTTAATTTTTTGGTCTTTTCAGATTCTTCAATTTTATGTGTTCTTAGTAGCATACACTGCTACTTGATTCCAACAAAACAAATTATGCATAAGGATAACGCCAAAGGAAAGTCAATGCGGAAATTCTCCATAAAAGACTCCCAGCAGGCTTTTCTTTTTGAAGCAGAAGCAACCCAACAGTTGGAGGATCACATCATGTTTCTGGAATCTCGAGGAGAACCGATTCAGCCATTCATATTGTCTCTAAAAAAAGAAGATTTTTTTGTTTACCTTGATGGCTATAAGCTACAGCTTAACAATCTGTTAAGAGCTGTAGACATATGTTTCAAAAGTTTTTTTTTATTTAATATAAAATATCCTGTACAGTGTGAAAATTTTTGGAATTTTATAGAATTTTTTTTTATTTCGATGTAAATTTATTTAAAAGGCAGCTTTCACCTAAGTTGTTTACAATGCTGGACACATTGAAAAAGTGAAATCATAATGGAAAAAAATTGCTATTAATATTGGAACAATTATAATTAATTTGTAGTCTATAATTACTTAGATAATAATAATATTTTGTTATACCGATTTCTAGAGCAATGTGTGTTATTTCTGTTAGCTTTTAATTTTTTGGCATTCGGTTTGACAACGTGGGTCTTAAAGTTGGGGTTTAGATTGAGGCGTTTTCATAATGACAACTGTGATTTTTCTGTTGAAGTTATTTTTTTTCGTTTTGACGACTACAATATACATATCAAAATCATGCGTTTTCATATTAAATACTGCGATTTTCATATTAACAATGTGGGTTTTCAAATTGACTACTGCGATTTTCATAACAACAGTTTTGGCTTTCATATTGACAAATGCAATGATCATATCAACAACGTTCGTTTTCATATTAAAATCTGCGATTTTTATACCAACAACGTGGGCTTTCATAATGACAACTGCGATTTTTATATCAACAACGTGGGTTTTCATATTGACTGCTGCGATTTTCATATCAACAATTTGGGTTTTCATGATGTTAGCAACGATTTTCTTATCGACAACGTGGACTTTCATATTGACAATTACGATTTTTATATCAACAACGTCAGTTTTCATATTGACTGTTGCGATTTTCATATCAACAATTTCGATTTTCATGTTGATAACTGCGATTTTCATGTCAAAAGTGTAGGTTTTCATATTGACAACTGTGATTTTCATATCAACAAGATGAGTTTTCATATTGACAATTGCGGTTCTTAATTGAAAACCGACAATAATCAATTTCGCAACTCATAAAATTGATAACCAGATGTTTTTCATATTGACAACTGCAGTTGTTGGATGAAAAATAACAATTTTTTTATCTATATGACCACCAAAATTGTCGATATGATGAACCTTTTTGGTTCAGTGATGCGCTGCATTTATTATGATGGCAACATACCTGTATGGGTATGGAACAACATGCGCTTTTTACCGACTCAGACACCACAATTTTGCTAGGATTTGCATGAAAATTTCAGGAATGATAGGTGTCATGAATAGCTAGTGGTATCAGTAATCGTAAAACAAAATAGTGGCTGTTTTAAATGCGAAGATTGAATAATTTTGAATAATTTTTTCCCAACTTCAACGTTTAAGGTGCATGCTTTGACACTTGATTCAATTTAATGAATGACTGAAGATGAGTAACTACAATTAATACTCACAAGCGAAACAAGGCAAGGAGGCGAGAGAGAGCTCCTAGCCCAAGGGCTTTGTAACCATTCTAGGATTCGAAAAAAATTGGCCATTAATCGATGATTATAGCACAAGAGAGTGGCCCCTGAAAATAAAAATTAACCAAACGTAGCCGATATGAGTATGAAATGAAAGTTTACACGGGAGCTTTTCAAAACAGTTGTTAAACTGATAGTTTTTGCTTCAGTGGGGGCCCAGGGGGGGGAGGATACATGAAAAATGTGTTTCCCCCCTCGCGAATGGATATCTGAAATAATTATCAAGGGAGATATTTATGAGTATAACAATAACAAAAACCTCAGAAGTCGAAATTCGTTCAACTTTGTTAATAATTTCATATTTTCTTCAATAAAATCGTCTTTGATATGTTTCTTGATTTTAATCGATCTGGTGACTGCATTTTGTAAATTGAATACAAAACCCTTCTGACATGAGCGTAGGTCTGTTTACCCAACTTGTTTTTCTTAAACTGAATAAGAGTTATTCGCAGGCCTAGTCACTAAGTTATGTTCTGGGAAATGTTTTTGCATTGAACAGACTAAAGGCATCGAAATGAGCCCTAAATATTGCAGAAAAATGGATGTTTTAACTAAGAAAAATTTAATTAAGATCTAGAAAGGCATACATACACCATAAACTTCAAACGTTTTCAATCGACTTCCAAAGGAGAGAAGGCTATCTGTTTAACTCGTATAAATACAGGGCTACCTCGATTTAACAAATCGGAGGGGAACAAGAAAATCAAGTAATTCGTTGAACTGAGGTTTGTAATGTTGGGGCAAGGTTGATCTAAAATTCGTTATAACGAGGTAAAAGAATAGTTTTATTCACCTCAACAATACGTACTTATCTTGTAATAGCGAACAACTTCTACTAATAAATGATCACACATTTTTATCAAATTACTACATATATGTATTTTCTATGTATTTAAAAACAATTAGGTAGGTAATAAATTTTTTTTGTTACATTAATAATCAAAATTAAATGCAGTAAAATCCGTAAAAGTAGGTACATATCTTGGTGGGTACATATATTATGTAGGTAATTTAATGTTAATTCCAAAGATTCGCCCAACAAAACTCACGAATTAAAGGTAAAGAATTAACAATGTGGTTATAGTAGCTTAAACTCAATTTTGTGCATCTTGATTAGAAAAAAAGTCATAAATAGTTGTCTGTTTACCACCGGTAAGAGTTATCACATCCAAAGCGCAATCTAATTTCGTGATGGATTGCACTACATCGTCACTCAAACCTCCCTTTTTGAGAAACATCGATTTTATAATATTTAAAGCATTATAACCATCTTTTATTGTGAAGTTATGCTCATCAATTTCACCCCCTTCTTCCTCGTCTTCATTCGCTTCTGCATTAGTAACTGGCAACACAGATGTGACAATGTCAGCATCAGTTAGTTCTCCACAGATGGCTAAATCATTATCAAAGGTAACGAAGTCTTAGAACTCAGTCTCTTAAAGGTGTAATTCTTCTTGAACTCTTTGCAAGGTCGTAGCAGGTTCTGCTACTGGTAAATCGTCCTCCCCATCTTCGCATGTTACTTTAAACCCACTTTTCTTGAAGCAGTTCACAATGGTCTTTTCAGTGACTAGATTCCAAGCTTTGGCGATCATCCATATGGCTTGTAAAACGTCAATTGTAGTTGGTGTTTGACGTTCAACATCAGCAAGAAATCGTCTGACAACTTCCTTCCTATAATGCATTTTGAAGCTTTGGATGATGCCTTGATCCAGTGGTTGTAGTTTTGAAGTGGCATTTGGAGGTAAGTACTTTATTTTTACATTTTTCAGGTTAGGAATTTCTCCGTGTGCAGTACAATTATCGATGAACATTATAATTTTCTTGTTTTTTTCTTCATCTCTTTATCCAAACTTTTAAGCCAATTGCAAAAAGCATCACTGGTCATCCAAGCCTTATGGTTGGACGTGTAATCTTTTAGCAGATTATTGACATTTTTAAAACATCGCGGTTTTTGATATTTTCCGATGATGAGTGGCTTAAGTTTGTAAGTCCCAGTACAATTTGTTCCCAGCAGTACTGTTACGCGAAATTTGTTGTCAGCACCTTTGAATGATAAGGTTTTGTCAGGTAAACATTTATAGAATAGTCCAGTTTCATCGGCGTTAAAGATGTCTTCGGGATCGTATCCGGTTGTCAGCTCTGCCAGTTTGACTTTCCAATCATCACATACTTTTTCATTAACACTACCACTTTCACCGCATATTTTTCGAAAAACAATCTCGTTTCGTTTTTTGAAATTGTGAAGCCACCCGTTGCTAGCACGGAACTGTTCATGTCCCAATTCTACTGAAAACTGCTGAGCCTTTTCCTGAAGAATAGGGCCTCCCATTGGGATTTTTTGTCTCGGCACTGGTTTAACCACTTTAACACAGACTCCTCTACGTCTTTGAATTCGCATGATTTTAATCTTTTACTGTTTACATTCAAACCACTTTTTTCTGAAAACTTATCTTTAAATTTTAAAATTGTAGCCAATGTACTTGCGGGAATCCCGAACTTATAAGCTATGTCTAATTTTTTCGTCATAGGATTTTTGTCAACATAATTAATGATGTTTCGCTTTTCTGCGACCGATAAGGAATACCATTTTAACTTAAACCTTTAACAATAGTGACGAGCATTTACATTACTTTCCATCAAACAAAAATGATTGTTTTACGAACAAAAGCGTGTTGAAACATATAACGACATGAATCACATACTATAAGATTAAGAGTTATATATTGGTGGGAACTTTATAGAAAGGTTTTGGGTTGATGAAATTCGTTAATGAGAGGTATGAATACTTTTTCTTGATAGTTGGAAACTCGTTATAAAGAGGTTGTTCGCAAAAAATGTTCGCATTGCAAAGGTATATTTTATATTGACTCTTATGGACAATTCAAGGGGATTACGAAGAATTTGTTAAATCGGGGAAGTCGTTATATTGAGGTACGTTATATTAAGGTTGCACTGTATTTTTTTTGCTTTATTTATGTAAGTTTATGAATAATTTTTAGACAGTGATAGAAGCATCTAGTTTTCGGTAAATGATATGAATTTCTTTCTACTAAGTTCCATTTGAAGGATATGTTTTTTTTTCTTTTAATAGCTCCATTCCCTACCACTCTCTCCATCATTCTTTCTTCGTAGCACAACGCTTATGCGATCTGCATTCACATTTCGTCCTTTGTGCTACCCAGACAATGTTTAATACATTGTTATAAGGGGGCACACAAAATAATGTGAGCTAATCCTTGTCATGAACATCTAGTCCAAAATCATGATCAGCTCTCAGAGATAACAATAAAATTCAATATAATACGACGCATTTGAAAAAACTCTGAGCAACTGTCTCTTTAGTATCTTGCCGATAGTCAAAAATGCCCTAAGTTACTGAGCTCATAAAAGCAGAACTACAGGTCCACGCTTCAATCAGTGCTCATTAAATGCTCCCTTAGTCTTTTCTTAAATACCAAAAGTGAGTTTGCTTTCTTAACCATTTCTGGTAGATTGTTATATATACGCAGAGCATCATTCGTTGCATCGTTCTTTAGACGATCCGTTCAGGCAAAAGGTATGACGAACTGATCTGCGTTCCTCGCATTATATGGGTGGATCTGTGATGCCTTAATTAACGGTTTTCGTTGCGATCCATTCGTTTTTTAATTTTTGTAGCTTTCTCCATTATAATGATTTGACTTAAAGTTAATGATTTTGCTAATTGGTAAGCCAAACTAGTTTGAGTAAGCATTGGTAGTTTCAGAATGTTTTTCTACGCTTTGGTCAGCAACCTGGATTTACGATTTAGATGTTGCTTCGCTGATTGACTCCGAATAAGTGCTCCATAATGTAATCGTCTTCCGACGTCCGTGCTCTCGGCCTTCTACAACTGGATGGAACATCGGAAGGATGGACGTCGAGAGGTTCGTCGAGGTGCTCACAGCAGGTGAGCCGCTGCAGGGAGCTTTGGAGGGAACGGAAGAATTGGCAGCTCAAGACGTGTTGAACTCTACTATGAGCATCATTATGACCGCTTGCTGCGCTTCTATACACCGTCGAAGACCCCGGTCCGGCAAGCCTCCAGTGTACTGGTGGTCAACTGAAATCGCTGAAAAGCGAAGGGACTGTCACAAGCTTCGACTCGAGGCTCAACGGGTGCGGCACGGTGACGAGGCATGCAACTGGGTGGCAGCATATGAGTCGGCCAGGAAATGCCTTCGCAAACTGATCAACAGTAGCAAGGCTCGTTGCTGGCAAGTCCTAGTGGACAATGTGAACAAGGATCCGTAGGGCCTTCGCTACAAGCTGGTCATGGGGAAACTTGGTGGCCTACGGAAGCCTTGTATACATGATGCGGAAAACGGGGGATCTTCCCCGCCCAACTCGTCCGTGTTCACACTGTCCATGGTGAAACAGCAGTAGAGTGCCCACTCTTCACACAGCTGGAACTGGAGGAGGAAGTCTTCTCATTGAAAGCGAGGAAGGCTCCAGGTCCAGATGGTGTTCCAGCTGAGGTGTTGCGGCTCGTCTATCACCATTGTCCTGACTTGCTGCTCAGCACATTCAACGCTTGCCTGCGGGACGGGGGTTTCCCCATACGATGGAAGGTGGCGAGGCGTGGAAAGTGCTAGAGAAACTCATCAAGGAAAGACTCACTGACGCGATTCGTGCTGCTGGGGACCTATCTCCTCGGCAGTACGGCTTAAGAGCAGGACGTTCTACCATTGATGCGATTGCAGAAGTGGTGAACGCGGTCCGAAAGGCAGAGGCATATAGTTGCACCAAGCGATGTATCGTCCTATTGGTGACAGTCGACGTCAGGAATGCCTTCAACTCCGCTAGATGGGTGGATATTTTGGATACGCTGGAAAACCCTTTTCAAGTGCCTGAATATCTAATCTGGCTTTTGAGGAACTACTCAAAGGACCGAAGCCTGCTGTACAACACGACACAGGGCCAACGAAGGATGGAAATTACATCGGGTGTTGCCCAGGGATCTATCCTTGGTCTGGACCTGTGGAACGTGTCTTACGTCGCGCATGGTCGGCTATGCGGATGATGTTGCAGCCCTGGTCACTGGACGTACCGTTGAATAAGCGCAACTTAGGCTAGGTGTGCTAATGCGCCGAGTGAGAGACTGGATGACTGCTTACGGGCTCAGTTTAGCACTGGAGAAAACCGAAGTGGCCATCTTGACAAAAAATAGAATCCCTAGAGTAAGGATGATCAGTATTGGTGACTTACAAATCGAATTGAAGCCAGCGGTGAAGTAGCTGGGGCTACTGATCGACTCAAAGCTGAGTTTCTCTGAGCAAATCAGGGCAACGGCCGAGGAGACTTCTTCGGGAATATCGGCTCTGAGTTGACTTATGGCCAACGTAGGGGGACCCAGCCCATCAAGAAGATGGCTCTTGATGAGTGCTGTAGGTTCAGTGCTACTGTATGGAGCAGAGGTATGAGGCTACGCTCTCAGCAAGGAGGTATACCGAAAACGTTTGGCACAGATGCAGAGAAGAGGAGCACTGAGAATTGCATCTTCGTATCCGACAGTCTCTGACTAGGCGGTGAGAGTTATTGCAGGCGTGATACCTGTCGCCCTCCTTGCTAGAAAGTGCCACGCTATTTACCTACGCCGAAACGAGGATGCGAGGGAGATGGTTGTCCACGAGGAGAGACAGCGCTCGCTCAACGATTGGCAGCAGGCCTGGGTCAGTTGCATGAAGGAGAGGTGGACTGCTCGCCTCACCCCGGATGTGAGACCGTAGCTAAATCGAAGGCATGGTGAGACTGACTTCTTTCTGACCCAGCTTTTGAGCGGGCATGGGTGTTTTCAGTCTTACCTGCACAAGATCGATAAGTCACGGTCCCCCGATTGTTGGTTTTGCCATGAGAGGAGGACAATGCCTGTCACACATTTTTTGCATGTACAAAATGGGTCAGGCTGCGAAGGGAACTCTACATGGAGACGGGAGAGCTCACCCCGGATAGTATAGCTGCGGTGATGCTCGAATCGGTTGACAAATGGAACCAGGTGGCACATTATGCTCGGGCAGTCCTAAAATATAAAAGGGACGCACAGCAGCCGGGGGCGCTAGGGATCGCTCTTCTGGCATTTTCTCTTCCTCCCTCCCTTCCCGCTAGGGAAGGGACTCCCAATCTTGAAGGCGCCCTAGGGCGTAACCAAACGAGACCTGGCGCGAAGTAATGTGTCAAACGGTTCCAGGCTGGGTTCTCAGGTTGACAGGGGAGGTGTTTAGTGGGTAGTCCAGTCGCGAATGGGAGTCCCACACTCTGCGCATGAATGGCGTTCACCTCCCTACCATAAAAAAAATATAATTTCGTCAGGACAAATGCATTTAGAACAAGTTTCTTGATGTGCATTAGAAAGATATCATATCTTCTTAACAAGCCTATTGTTGGGGCTAATTGCTTCCTTAAGCTATTTATGTGTGGCAACCAGGTGAAACGATAGTCTATAATAAGACCAAGATATTTCATTTCTAGCACTTTTTGCAGTTTTTCGCCGTTAATATTTAGTTCGACATCTATGTCTCCTTGGTTCTTTTGCTTAAAAACAATTTGTTTTGTCTTTGCAATGTCCAATGCTAGTCTGCTTTCGATTAACCACTGATGGAATTTTCCTAGATCCTCGTTGATAGTATTCGCAATGGCAGTTTTGTTTCGTTCTGAATAAAGTAGAACTGTGTCATCACCTATAATGTGTGATATCCTGTCAGCCCACATGTATTTAGACTTTTTGTGTATAGCAGGAACAAAGTTGGGCTAAGTATTGAGCCTTGGAGGATTCCTGTTTTCGTAGGAGCTCGATCGCTTAGGACATTATTGATTGTAAATTAAACAATGTCCTTTACCGTTAAAACTAAAAAAGGTTCCGACTTTCACCCCAATTTTCAACATAACTGATCGGCGCATGTAAAAATTTTGATTGTAGAAGTTTTAAATGAAAGACAATATGGGTCGGCACAGAATAATAATCCGTTCGAGGACTCTGTAGACATCAACAGTTGAATACGGAACATTAGCGCCTAGAAATTGAATTTTAATGTAGGTACTGTCAATGCCAATTATTTTAAGGGTCTTCAAGGAGTTTATGGAGGAAACAGAATCTTTTTGTGATTTATATAAAAATTAATATATTGAATTCGTTCAGTAAATATTTCATTTCAGTCAATCATTTCTATCGGAAATAACCAATAAATTAATTCTAAATGCAGCATAAATGATTCAATTAAAATGATTTTGATTGGGAGAAATGTCACGATAGCTTTTCTCTTCCGGATTCATCCTTCGCCTCCTGATGAAATTACTTAAAGATCCTTCTTACATTCTTAGGTCGGGTGTTTTACATAGGATTTTATTAATTCTCTCAAGAAATAATAAAGATTTAGTGACTTCAAATTATTGAATTAATCGCTATTTGAAAATTGCTTCTTTACTTTCTAAATAATATTATACATTATATTGTAGAAGTACTAGGTTGAATCAATGAACTGCTCGTATCCATGAATTTAATGAAATGCACAAGATAAGTATTTTCTCCATCGACGTTTCGACCTTTGCCTATTCAGGCAACGGCCGAAACGTCAATCTGATTCTAATATCTTGTTTCGCACAATGATTTATCCATGAACTTGTAGCGTCCCCAGACTACCAGACAGTATAAAACGCCTATAGTTATAATAAGTTACAAAAGTTTATTGCTGAGCACATTTTTAGTCTTTGGAAAATACAGGAAAATCATAAATCTTTGTTTCTAAATTCTATTTTTTAGCCCAGTCATATTAGGTAAAAAAAGGGGTCAACCTCGGAATGAAAGATAATAAGCTGCAAATTGGTATGAACCTTTGTTTTGTCATTCTAAATGTTGTCTCAAAAGTCACAATCGTTATCGTGTTCCCGTCTCAAGATATTCAAGGTCAAAGGTCACAAAAATCGGTTTTTCGCGAATATCTGGCTTCCTATCGGTTAAATGAGATTTGCATTTATTATAAAAGTTGTAGGCTATAAAATTCCCTACAACTTTTGTTTAAACTTTTTTTTCATACGACCAACCGTTTTGAAGGTAGAGCGCGAAGAGTGCACATCGTACAGTCATATACGGCCTAATGCAAGGTCAAGCGTGAGTTATGGTTATCAGTACGTTATAAAGTCAATTATTTACTTGGAAATTATAATTATTAAACAATGCCTATTATTTATGTACTAACTATTAATTATTTATATTTAATTAAAGTAGAACCTAAAGAATGGGGCTGGATGCTTGAAAATGAAATCCTGGAGCCCATACGAACGTTATTACCTCCAGCACCAGCCGAACTACTAAACGTAATATTTTGCAATTGCAAAAATGGTTGTGGTTCCCGCTGTGGATGCAGAAAATCAGGGCTACAATGTTCTTTAGCTTGCGGCCAGTGCAACGGACAAGCTTGCCTCAACGCTTCACTGTATCCAAGTAATCCCGATGAAGAAAATACATATGATCCCGATATTCTGGAAGGTTTGGAGATGAACATGACAGATAATGAGGATGATGACAATGAATTCTTCTTCTTGTCGCTCAAAAATGTTCGATTCATTGTCATCATCCTCATTATCTGTCATGTTCATCTCCAAACCTTCCAGAATATCGGGATCATATGTATTTTCTTCATCGGGATTACTTGGATACAGTGAAGCGTTGAGGCAAGCTTGTCCGTTGCACTGGCCGCAAGCTAAAGAACATTGTAGCCCTGATTTTCTGCATCCACAGCGGGAACCACAACCATTTTTGCAATTGCAAAATATTACGTTTAGTAGTTCGGCTGGTGCTGGAGGTAATAACGTTCGTATGGGCTCCAGGATTTCATTTTCAAGCATCCAGCCCCATTCTTTAGGTTCTACTTTAATTAAATATAAATAATTAATAGTTAGTACATAAATAATAGGCATTGTTTAATAATTATAATTTCCAAGTAAATAATTGACTTTATAACGTACTGATAACCATAACTCACGCTTGACCTTGCATTAGGCCGTATATGACTGTACGATGTGCACTCTTCGCGCTCTACCTTCAAAACGGTTGGTCGTATGAAAAAAAAGTTTAAACAAAAGTTGTAGGGAATTTTATAGCCTACAACTTTTATAATAAATGCAAATCTCATTTAACCGATAGGAAGCCAGATATTCGCGAAAAACCGATTTTTGTGACCTTTGACCTTGAATATCTTGAGACGGGAACACGATAACGATTGTGACTTTTGAGACAACATTTAGAATGACAAAACAAAGGTTCATACCAATTTGCAGCTTATTATCTTTCATTCCGAGGTGAAAGCCCTAATATGACTGGGCTATTTAACCATTCATTCCATAACATAGTTTTCATAGTTCAACCAAAGAATTTTCACACATTGTATTATTTCTTTACAACGTAATATTATGGTATTAAGGCATCCTTTTTTTTACCTCCATTCCCTTCCACTCGCTCCATCACACTTTCTTCGTCGCACAACGCTCGTGCGACCTGCACTTCACATTTCATCGTTTCCTCAGGTGTGCCACCCAGACAATGATTAGACCATCGGTATAAGGGGGCACACAAATTATGTGAATTTATCCTATTAATCTCATCTTGTCCATTTCGTGATCAGCACTCAGAGATAAAAAAAACTTTGTAATACGCCGTGGGAAAAAAAACTCTGAGTTATAAAGTTAGCTGTCATTTCAAGCATCTCGACGATAGGGTTTAAAGTGCCCTTAGATGCTATGTTGAAATTTATTGGACTGAGATTCTCCGTAATAATATCTTTCTGCTATACAATCTCGACGATAGGGTCAAGAAAGGCCCTAAGATGTGATGTAGAAATTTATTTCACTGAGATTCAATCGTTGGTAAATAAATATTCTTTAAGCCTTTTTTTAAAACTATATATTTTCAATATAGCATTCTTTTTTTCAGTATAGCATTCTTTTTAGGGTTTTGTAAAATTATTTTACAAAACCGCGTCCTGTCTGTCCGTCTGTCCGTCTGTCTGTCCGTCCGTCCGTCCGTCCGTCCGTCCGTGTGTCACAGCAGTTTTTCTCGGAAACTACTTAAGCTAGAAACATCAAATTTTGTATGTAGGTGTAAAGTGGTGCTTTCTTGAAAGTTCGAATACAAAAAAAATTTTATAAGGTATTTAAGGGGGGTCTCCCCATATAGGGGAGTGACCCCCCGAAAAAAAAATTTCATTGAAGGTGGCCGATATGGGTATCAAATGAAAGGTCTTGATGAGAACTTTTCAAAACAGGTCTTTGTTTGGCAAAGTTTGCTTCGAGGGGCGCACAGGGAGGGGAAATACACGAAAAATTTGTGTCCCCCCCCCTCGCGATTGGACACCTGTGATCCGAAAAATCTGAAAAAAATCAGGAATGTAGGCCTTGGTGAGTAAAACAACAACAAATACGTTAGAAGTCGAAATTCACTCAACTTTGTTAGTAATAGTATGATTTATCGATTTTATGTTTTCTTGAATAAAATCTTAACGGTACCCTTAAATTCTATGAAATTCAGTACATAGATGACTATGCATAAGGTTGATCTATCCTGAAAGTTTCATAAAGATTGAATCATATTTAGTGAAGTTATAGCGGTTTGAATTTTGCTGTATTACTATGGAACAATATGCGCTGCATTTATTACTATGGCAACATATGGCTATGGAACAACATGCGCTTTTTACCGACTCAGACACTACAGTTTTGCTGGGATTTGCATGAAAATTTCAGGAATGATAGGTGTCATGAATATCTTTGCGAATCGGTTCAGCTAGTGGTATCAGTAATCGTAAAACAAAATGGTGGATGTTTTAAATGCGAAGATTGAATAATTTTGAGTTATTTTTTCCCAACTTCAACGTTTAAGGTGCATGCTTTGAACACTTGATTCAATTTAATGAATGACTGAAGATGAGTACCTACAATTAATACTCATAAGCGAAGCAAGTCAAGGAGGCGGGAGAGAGCTCCTAGCAAAAGGGCTTTGTAACCATTCTAGGTTTCGAAAAAATTGGCCATGAATCGATGATAACAGTACAGGAGAGTGGCTCCTGAAAAGAAAAATTCATCAAACGTAGCCGGTGTGAGTATGAAATGAAAGTTTTCATGGGAGCTTTTCAAAACAGTTGTTAAACTGTCAGTTTTTGCTTCAGTGGGGGCACAGGGGGGAAATACATGAAAAATGTGTTTCCTCCCTGGCGAATGGATATCTGAAATAATTATCAAGGGAGATATTTATGAGTATAACAACAACAAAAATCTCAGAACACGAAATTCGTTCAACTTTGTTAATAATAGTATGATCTTCGAATTTCATATTTTCTCCAATGAAATCGTTTCTTGATTTTATTCGATCTGGTGACTGCATTTTGTAAATTGAATACAAAACCCTTCTGACATGACCGTAGGTCTGTTTACCCAACTTGTTTTGAATTGCGTATGTGATTTTTGAAGTACTGGAAAAAATTTTGAAAAGCATATGGTTTAGAATTGTGGTCGAATGAGCAGGAAAATTTCGACTATTCGTAAAAAAGGTGCAAGTCGTGATCTGCAGCTTTTTATTTTATAGGAAATGTGCCTTAGAACTACTTTAAGTGATTTTTTATACCTTTAAAATTCTTATTGATCTTTTTTTGTGAGTATATTATTGCTATTGGAGCTCGTTAGGACCGATTAATTCTGCTCATCCTGTCGCAAGCATATACATTTTCCGGAGCCATGAACTGAATGACGCGTTTGGAGCTGCATCGATGTAGCGGAGGGAAATGAATAATATAATTAAGTTAAAATTCATCTGAAAAATTTTATACATATTTCCTTGGCCGTTTAACTTCTCTAAAAAGTCTGTAATGATTTTGCCTTCTTAGTCGTCATTTCGCGAGATTTCACCGAAGGAAATCTAAACTAACCTCTCAACGGTTAAAGACGTGAAGTCCTGAGACGCACCAATGAACTGCGCTTTTTAAGGCCTACCCATTCTTATGCTCGCAATTTAATTTAAGGTTAAAAGATCTGGGAAGGATTGAATATCATAATCGTAAGGCTGAACCAAACACCTGCTTCCTAGCACGAAGGAAGAGAGGCAAGGAAAGACTAGAAAAGAGATCCAACATCCATTGGTGATGTCATTGAAGAGCATGGAAATAAGAATCAGAGAAGATGCCGACAGTGTAGCAGTAAAACAATTTAAACGTGTAAATACGAGGTTGGTAGGTCAAGTGTATCTTCATGTTGACTGTCTCAATATATTTAACTTACACTAATGTGCATACCTATAAACAGCTGAAGTGCAGTAGTCCCAACCATAGTACATTCACCTATACCCACACCTTTCATTTACCCTGTGATACACACTTTTTGAATTTCCCAGGGGCACGTCAGCTGATCCGGGGCATGACAGCTGAGCCCAGGCCTGGCGCGCTCAAGAAATAAAGCAAAAATCAAATAAAATTTCCGACGCACGTGTTCTTTTACGCATTTCAGAACATGCAAGTGCTGCCAGATCCTAATAAAAAACTAAAAGATTGCATGGAACGAATTTGGTTTTCTGCAAAGTTATTGATTTTTTGAGATATGGTAATCCTGAAATCTCTCGTCGAAGCATATGTTTATATTCGCGCCAATCCTCGCGTCAGCATTTATCTACCTACCTGCTACCGAAGATTAATGGCTCGCTGATCGGCTTGTGTTCGAATTTTTCCGGAGGGTTGATGGAGTGTGGATACTATTTGAGTATACTATGGTCCCAACGTTGCGTAAGAGCAGTATTTTGTGTAAAGTAAATAAAAAAGCTGGTAACCAACTGACAGTAAATGGTCTCGGGATCGCACATTGGGTTTACTAGCACCTCAATGATGGGACATCAAATGCCGAAAAATGCCAATAACTACAAATACACCACCAGATCTTCCACTAAACTCTACTTACACCTCCTATGTGGCAGTCGTTAGTAACTTTGGCTTTTTGCGAAAGGCTGACATAAGAGGGTAAAGGTAAGTCTTCCGTGCCTGATAACAGAATCGAGAGTAATAACCACACCACCGGAACAGGGGTTGGGCGACAGGTTAGTTCGTCGTCAGTGAAAAATCCGACACTGATTTGAAACTTGCAGCAGAATTTTGTTATGGATTACACCAGCAGCAACGATATCGCAACAGAAAAATTGACTATGGCATTGAATCCTGTAATATCAGACCATTAAATAACCCTGGCAGTGTCAAGCACTTTTTGCAACAGGGCAGTCACTAAAAATTAAACGTTATTATCAATAATCCAGTAAACGAATTGGTTTGGAAGCGATGTGCAAGACATAAGATTGCATACAATATTGAAAAGTGGAAGCCTGCTAGAAAGTGAGAATTTTAAATTTAGCTGTTTAACAGAAAGAAGCTTCCACTTATAAAATAATAAAAAACATGTTGGGTCACCAGATCGAATCAAATCAAGAAACATGTCAAAGACGATTTTATTGGAGAAAGTGTGAAATTCGAAGATCATACTACTATTAACAAACTTGAACGAATTTCGACCTCTGAGGTTTTTGGTATTCTTATACTCATAAATATCTCCCTTGATAATTATTTCAGATGTCCAGCTGCGACGGAGGAAACACATTTTTCATGTATTTCCCCCTGTGCCCCCATTGAAGCAAAAACTGACAGTTTAACAACTGATTTGAAAAGCTCCCATGAAAATTTTTATTTCATACTTATATCGGCTACGTTTGATGAATTTTTTTGTCAGGGGCCACTCTCCTGTAATGTTATCATCGATTAATGGCCAATCTATTCGAATCCTAGAATGGTTACAAGACCCTTTTGCTAGGAGCTCTCTTCCACCTCCATGACTTGTTTCACTTATGAGCATTAATTGTAGGTACTCATCTTCAGTCATTCATTCAATTGAATCAAGTGGTCAAAGCATGCCCCTTAAACGTTGAAGTTGGGAAAAAATAACTCAAAATTATTCAATCTTCGCATTTAAAACAGCCACCATTTTGTTTTACGATTACTGATACCACTAGCTGAACCGATTCTCAAAGATATATATGACACCTATCATTCCTGAAATTTTCATGCAAATCCTAGCAAAACTGTAGTGTCTGAGTCGGTAAAAAGCGCATGTTGTTCCATAGCCATATGTTGCCATAGTAATAAATGCAGCGCATATTGTTCCATAGTAATACAGGAAAATTCAATCCGCTATAATTCGCTAAATATGATTCAATCTTTATGAAACTTTCAGGATGGATCGATCTTATAAAAAGACTGAATTCTATTGAATTTAAGGGTATCGTTAAGATTTTATTCAAGAAAACATAAAATCGATAAATTATACTATTACTAACAAAGTTGAGTGAATTGCGACTTCTAACGTATTTCTTGTTGTTGTACTCACCAAGGCCTACATTCCTGATTTTTTTCAGATTTTTCGGATCACAGGTGTCCAATCGCGATGGGGGGGACACAAATTTTTCGTGCATTCCTCCTCCCTGTGCGCCCCTCGAAGCAGATTTTGGCAAATTAAGACCTGTTTTCTTATCAAGACCTTTCATTTGATACCCATATCGGCTACCTTCAATGATATTTTTTTTCGGGGGGTCACTCTCCTATATGGGGAGACCCCCCTTGAATACCTTATAAAATTTTTTTTGTAGTTGAACTTTTAAGAGATCACCACTTTACACCTACACACCAAATTTGATGTTTCTAGCTAAAGTAGTTTTCGAGAAAAAGTGGTGTGACACACGGACGGACGGACGGACAGACAGACAGACTGGTCGCGAAACTAGTAGGGTTTTGTAAAATTATTTTACAAAACCCTAAAAAATCGATCGATATAATATCATACAGTTACGAATAAAGCAATCAAATTTCAATTTGTTAATTCTCGAGGAGTACTCAACGCAGCTTATATTTGAAGGAGGCAAACAAATTCAAAGGGGTTTTCTCACCATGCAAACGAACGGTAAGTGTCAGTAAATGACAGTTCTGGTGAACGGAATTGCCAAATATTGCAAGGACATAGTACGTGAAGGGGAACGTACCTCTTACCAGTTTGAAGGGGAAGCACTGGTCAAAAAATTGTTTTCTTACCTGGAATGAATGTAGTCTTAGATGATTTAGGTGATCGTTGTAAGTGCAATATCGGATTTCGTCCTCATAGAAAAGCGTACGGGAAAACATACGCTGAACAGATTCAACTGCCATCACGAGGTTCATTTGATGAGGGAACCAGATCTGATTTGCATATTCAAGGATTGGATGAGCAAGCATGATAAAACGATGTACAAAATCTTGGATACTGAAACTTTTACGAGAGCAACGCAAAACAAAGCCCACGATTTGAGCGGCTCTCTTTATTCATTCAAGGACCTGGCCCTCGAATGTCAAATGGGGATCAAATGTTCCACCTGAGTCCTTGCAACTATCGACCCATGCGAACAAAGAGTTATCGATCTTGTAAAGGATTTTCCATTAAGGACATAACAATTTTATCTATTAATAAAGAACAGAAATATTTGAGATATTGAGTTCCAATTTATTATGGGTGTAGTGCAAGGATTACATTTTATGAATGAAAATTTCGGCCATATGACCACCACGAGCCCGTTTATAGAAGTCGATTCTTTGGACCCAATTTTCCACCACTCTGGCACTCATTTCGACGGGACCTTTGGCGATTTCGCGTTGGATGTTGTCTTTGAGCTTGCCTAAAGTTGCTGACTCATTGGCATAAACCAGTGACTGGATATAGTCCCATAAAAAGCATTCCAATGACGTTAGATCGCATGAAAGAGGTGATCATTGGACCGGACCATTTCTCGAGATAACACGTTCACCTAATTTGCCTTTCAATAGTAGCGAATTCTTGAAACCACATACCGTTGATGTCAAGTTCATTCAATTTCGGCCAGAAATAGTCTGTTTCCATAACCGCATAATTTTTATTCTCAATGTATAAACGTATTTTGAGGCTCACTCAGCCTCTTCCTCAGTACAACTGACTTACTTATTCTACTTCTATCTATTATGTGGTCTTGAACATTTCGGCCATCCAATCTTGTATCGTCATCGCTTTATGTGAAGGGGCAGAGTCTTGTTGAAAAATGTATGGTCTGCCTCCGCTTAAATTGTCTATCCAGGCTTTCACTACCGTCTCCAAAACCTCGATGTATGCAGCAGGGCTCACTCGAAGTCCTTGAGTAGAAAAGTATGGTGGCATAACATGTCCTACGTTGCTGACAACACCTAAAACCATAACAGTGGCTGGAAATTTTGTGTTCATAACAACAAGAACCTCCGCAGAATTTGAACATAGCCATCTGTTATTTCTGCGATTAGTCTTTTGATCTTGGTCACATTTTGGGCGCCTCAAGGTATTTGATTTTGTTTAAAAGACGTTTTGATCGGCGAACTCTCTGTTGCCGTGTTCGTTCCAACATGAACTGTCCTCTGCGCATCACGTAAGACTTATACCGAAGGTCTTCGTGGACAACTCTACGAATAAGGCGCTCAGAAACATGAAGCTCACTTGCAAGGACCCTCATTGATTTTGAAGGGTCCTCGTCTATGATTGCTTGCACTTGCTCTAAAAATTCTGCAGATCGGATAGTGTCAGAACGTTGTTCGTGCGGATCGCAACCGATTCTGTTTCGCCTTCTGATGCTTCCAATTCACGGCGAACCTTATGCACGAATAAACGGGCGCAATTAAGAAAACTAGAGATCTCTAAATCTGTATGGTTCGCACATATAGTGACGATTACAACATGTCGCTTCATTTCTTGAGTGATGTTGTAGTCCGCCACTTCTTATCTGAAAAAAATTTCGCGAAGTTATAGTCACATTTATGCATGTCCTCAAATACCGTACGCACCCTGTATATGCTAAAGGTTAGGGTTAATTGCGGGTTTTTCAAAAAGCGAGAAGGACAAAAAGACGACCGACAAAGTTAGTGGGATTTAGAAAATTACGTGCCCAATGTGCAATAAAATTATGTCGGACAAACAAAAAGGATTGTAGGTACTAGATTTAAAGAACATAAAATCGAAGCGAGAAGTTATGTAGAAAAAATTAAGGCATTGCCCAAAATTATAATTTTAAATCCTGTGTAACTGCCCATATAACTAGAAATAAATACTTACTTCAACTTAATGATCTAGAAGTCATAAAAATAGAAAATAAGTTCAATAAACTATATATAGTTGAGAGTCTCGAAATAAACGAAATCCCCTCAGAATTAAGAATAAATAGCAACACAGGTAATTGTAATAGTATCCTCTTCAAACATTTAATTAATTCGAACCCATAAGCCTTTGGCATTAAAATAGGTAAGTGTAGAAAAGGCGATCCTTTGTAATACCGATTTTTTCAAATGACCCCCAACATTTTGCATATAAATAGGTAGAAGTAGAATAAGTAAGTCAGTTGTACTGAGGAAGAGGCCGAGTGAGCTTGTAGCAACCACGGAAGTCACCGCAGTTGCAGACATTAAATATTGGCAGAGGGGTGTGTAGCCCGGGGTGGCATGCTGAGGCCGGCTAGCGCTCAGTCGTGTCGTGGGTCTTCCGGGACACCCTCTGCTCGTGCTGAGCCACCTTACATATAAATACTAGCACATAGGGAAAAGGACGGGAAAGGGGGAGGTCATTTTGAGAAATGAAAATTATTAAAAACTTAGTAAAACATGGCCGTTTATTGAATTCAAAAAAAAGAAATTTACAAGTTCAACAAAAGAAATCTATCAATCAAAACAAAAACAAACAGACCCCTCAATAATTTTTTTTTTTTTTTAAGGCAAAACAAACTATTTAAGATTTTAATCAAAAGAAAAATAGTCAATTTCAATAAGCTGGGGAAAAAAAAATGTAATGAATAAAAAGATTTAAAAAAATAAGAAACAAGGAAAAACAAATATTAACTATTACTTACCCTCTTCTTTTTCCGTGGATCTCCGAGCGCTCGGCGAAGGACGCAAAAATAAAGAGGTGGGGTCACTGCAAAATTTAATTGACGTTACTTTCAAAAAATATTAAATGCTGATAAGCGGCCACTTCATCAAAATTTTCAACTCGCTCGTGATTTCCCGTTAATACCGTCTTAATTGATCTTCACTTCATTTAATAATTCGCAGAAATTAGTTCATATTTCCGTTTGTTGGGAAATTCAACCCCCACAGTAATTCACACTTATTGCATACGTTAACCGTTTTTATTTGTATACAAATTTGTATTGCCCACGAGAAAATTACAGTTCCTAACTTCACTTTAGGATCAGAAGGTGATCAAATATATCACTTGTCACCATTCACACTATCTAATTCTCGTTTTTTTTCTTTGTTGTTTTGAGTTTTATTTCCACTACTTGTATCCACTAATTACTTCTTCATCCGTATCCAACCACTAGAAGAAACGGTTTTACTATCCAAATCTTTTCTTCACTCAACTGTTTCCTTTCCTAACCCTTAAAATTTCCACTGCACTCCAACGTATTTAATCAATACTTTAAAATTCACCTTGACTTCAACCACTTTTTATTCCTCGAGTTTCCCAAAAATAAAACTTTCTCATGAACTGCCAACGAATTTCACTCCTCCAAAAGCCAAAAACTGACTGCCCCAATCCCAACCACTTTCTTTTCACATTTCACCTTTCTCCCATCCGATCCCGCAAATCAAATTCTTTTCCAATTACCGCTGTCGCATCTGGGTAACGTAATCGAAGTTCATTACACTTCGATTCCGCTACCCACACATCTTTTGGTCCGTATCGACAATCACAATAGTTTCCATTGACTTGCATATATGGCAATTTACATCCCCAAGAATCGCTTGATTGAATGTAAATTGTCACACATACGAGTACATTACGAAAACTATTGATTTTGCCGATACCCCAAAAAGAGTGCTTCCGTGCGCCCGGGGGAACTTGAACTCAGGGTTCCAGCAGTCGCACGGTCGAAACTCGCGACGTATCCAATGGAGCTATGCCTTATCGATCTCCCATTCATCAGATAAGCAACTTCAACGATTATCTGGGCATGAGATTGAATTTTGTTAGTAGGGAAACGTGAATTAATTTTCGTTAGTAAGAAAAATAAAATTTGTTAATGGGAACTAGAGAATAGAATTTGTTAGTATGAAGGAAGGAATTAGGTTTTGTTAGGAAGAATGAATAGAATGAAATTTTGTTAGTGGGAATTAATGTAGGGAGTGTTGTTAGTGGGAAAATTGAAATTATTAGTAGGTATTATTTTTTTGTAGTTGTTAATAAGGAAAAGGGGTAGTATTGTGATGATGGGGGAGTAAAAATTAAAGGGAAAATGGAAACATGTAAAAAAAATAAATAAATTTATGGAGGAAAAGGTAGGAATGCCCAAAGGAAAGGGACAATGTTACGGCGGCAATTTGAAGTTGCGAATGGGAGGAAGTTGGTACGCCGGAATTCGCAACAAGCTTCGAAATACGTATGTACATCGAGAATAAAAGTTATACGGTAGGGGAAACAAAAAATCTTTCTCTTTATAAAAGGACCGTGTAAAAATAAAAGATAACATTTTTAAGCAGAAATAATCTTCCAACATAACATTATAGCGCTCTCCATTGCCGGTAACATGACAGTCGTTTCCATCCACGAAAAAATACGGCCCAATCACACCTCCGGCATGAAAACTGCACCAAACAGTAATTTTTTGCGAAAGCAACGATATCTCAAAAAGCACATGTGGGTTTGCTGCTGACCAATAACGCATATTTTGGTTGTTAACAAACCCATTGAGCCAGAAATTAGCTTCATCACTGAAGGTGAGTTTTCAATGAAATTCTTCATTTTCTTCAAGCTTTGCCAGAGCCCAATTGGAAAAGTTTTGGCGTTCCAAATGATTAAGTGGCTTTAGCTCTGGAGTCAATTTGATCTTGTAACCCTGTAGACCAAGATCTTTTCACAAGGTATGCCACAGTGCCCGTATGAGCGATGCCCAATTCATGAGAACGACGTGGGATTAACTGATTTGGCTTACTTTTAATCGATGCAATTACGACTGCGATATTTCCTTCGCGTTGTGCGGTACGAAGTTCTTTTGGCACTGGAACGTCCAATAATCAAACTTGAAATTATCCACTATAGCATGCACAGCCTGTCGGGTGGGACAATTATTATGGCCGAAAATTGCAGTTAGCACTCTTAAAGTTGCGACCACCGACTCCGAATTTCGGTAGTATTTTTTAATAATTTTCAAACGTTGTTGGTTTGAAAACTTTGCCATGATAAAAATGTTGACCTTAACTAACGTTTTGACATTCACAGTTCATTGAAAAAATTAAAAGTTGCATTCATATAAATGGAAAACCCTATATGAGATAGTCATGCTGTTAGTTTTATTTTTTTTTTTGTGGTAGGGAGGTGAATGCTATTTATGCACAGAGTGTGGGACTCTCACGCGCGACTGGACTTCCCACTAAACACCTCCCCTGTCAACCTGAGAACCCAGCCTGGAAACGTTTGACACATTACTTCGGGCCAGATCTCGTTTTGTTACGCCGTAGGGCACCTTCAAGCTGGGGAGTCCCTTTACTAGTGGGAGGGGAGAGGGGACGAAGAAATGCCAGAAGAGCGATCCCCCAGCCCCAGCGCGCCCGGCTGCTGTGAGCCCCATTTATATTTTAGGACTGCCCGAGCATTATGTGCCACCTGGTTCCATTTGCCAACCAATTCGAGCATCACCGCAACTATATTATCCGGGGTGAGCTCTCCTGTCTCCCTGTAGAGTTCCCTTCACAGCCTGACCCATTTTGTACACGCAAATAATGTGTGACAGGTATTGTCCTCCTCTCCTGGGCAAAACCGACAATCGGGAGACCGTGACTTACCGATCTTGTGCAGGTAAGACTGAAAACACCCGTGCCCGCTCAAAAGCTGGGTCAGATAGAAGTCAATCTGACCATGCCTTCGATTTCGCCACGGTCTCACATCCGGGATGAGGCACGCAGTCCTGCCAATCGTTGAGCGAGCGCTGTCTCTCCTCGCGGACAACCATCTCCCTCGCATCCTCGTTTCGGCGCAGGTAAATAGCGCGGCGCTCTCTAGCAAGGAGGGCGACAGGTATCACGCCTGCAATCACTCTCACCGCCGAATCAGAGACTGTTGGATACGAAGATGCAATTCTCAGTGCTCCTCTTCTCTGTACCTGTGCTAAACGTTTTCGGTATACCTCCTTGCTGAGAGCGTCGCCCCATAACTCTGCTCCATACAGTAGCACTGACCCTACAGCACTCATCAAGAGGCGTCTTCTTGATGGGCTGGGTCCCCCCACGTTGGCCATAAGTCGACTCAGAGCCGATATTCCCGAAGCAGCCTTCTCAGCTGTTGCCCTGATTTGCTCAGAGAAACTCATCTTTGAGTCGATCAGTAGCCCCTGGTACTTCACCGCTAGCTTTGATTCGATTTGTATGTCTCCAATACTGATCATCCTTACTCTAGGGACTCTCTTTTTTGTCAAGATGACCACTTTGGTTTTCTCCAGTGCTAAACTCAGCCCGCGAGCAGTCATCCAGTCTCTCACTCGGCGCATTAGCATACCTATCCTAAGTTGCGCTTGTTCAACGGTGCGTCCGGCGACCAGAGCCGCAACATCATCCGCATAGCTGACCAAGCGCGACTCATCTGGCATCTCAAGTCTCAGTAGCCCGTCATAAGACACGTTCCACAGGTCCGGACCAAGGATAGATCCCTGGGCAACACCCGACGTAACTTCCATCATTCGTTGGCCCTGTGTCGTGTCGTAGAGCAGGCTTAATTTTATTAGAGAAGGACATGAGAACACATGCGGACGTGCTAATCGAAAGACGATTCCTTTCACACCAAGATAAGAGGAAATTTATATCATCCTGAAGAGTTTTGCAGTTCTGGGTTGTTTATCACTGATTATTTATTATATGTATAATAGAGTGTTTGACGTTTAATTCACTGGGAGGTTTTTTATGAAGGGATTGAACAAAAGAGGATTTAAAATTGATGCCTCAGGTACCCCTAAGGCAGGGAAAAAATTCGAAATGAAACGAAGTAATCCACGATAGTAATGTTCCCTTAGTATCCAATTGGTGGAGCTTGGCAAGGAGGATGCTACGATCTACTTTATGTAATGCCCTAAAAAAACTATGTAGATCACATCAACTTGGCCGCCTACGTCAAGTGGATGGAAAATGAGAATGGTGAATCCACCCAGGTTAATTATGGTAAGCCGTCCTTTTATGAAACCCACTTGATTTACGAGAAGGTCAAACCGCAATGCATTAGATGGATTGCCATTTACAATACGTTCAAGAATTTTGCGAGAGCATGATAGGAGTGAAATGGGTTTATAATTTGATGCAATCGAGCGGTCATCTGCTTAATGGGTAAGAAGTACATTGGTGTGCTTTCACATACCTCAAAAAGTGCCAGTTACAAAACTAGACCAAATACGCTCGGATCTGAAAACTGAATCACTTCAGCCATTTCTGCAGGGCTTGTAGATAGTTTGACTAGTAAAGTGGGAGAAGATTGATAGAAATGACACATTTTTCTGGGAGTAGGGGAGCTGTAAATGTACATTGTACATTGGTGTGCTTTCACATACCTCAAAAAGTGCCAGTTACAAAACTAGACCAAATACGCTCGGATCTGAAAACTGAATCACTTCAGCCATTTCTGCAGGGCTTGTAGATAGTTTGACTAGTAAAGTGGGAGAAGATTGATAGAAATGACACATTTTTCTGGGAGTAGGGGAGCTGTAAATGGAGAAAAAGCAATCAGAAAACAGATTACATATGGTTTGAGCCTTTACGGCCATATGGGCTTGGCACGACAAGGAGTTAATGACCTGATGAGTGTCTGTTATGGAATTTGCGTATGACCAGAATGATTTGGGATTAATTGTGAAAGATGCTTCAATGGATCTTAGATAACAAAGCCTTGCAGATTTCACGCATTTATTGGATGGTATCTGTCAAAATCCAGATCGAAGTTTGAACGTACGTAACATTTCTTGGCTGAGTTTTTTAAGGCCAATGCATCAGCAGCTTTCCTCGAGAGCCACGGGGAATGGTTCGAAGCATGGGCGGTCGGTACATGAAGTTGAATGACATCATTAAGAACTACGCAGAATTGCTGTGTTGTGAAGTTAGAGTCATCTAGATCTATGATAGCATGCCAATCGTTGATCGCAAGATCAGACGCTAAGACCGCGTAGTTTGCTTTGAAAAAGTTAAAACGGGGTACTTTCACTTTTTATTGCGGATGTGAAGTACCCATAAGTAACCGTACCTCTAAGAATAGATGGTGTGGGTCCAGCTTGGCAAACGGAGCCATAGCAGAACGAGCAGGACTGACCCCCTCAGGTTTGTTGGAGATAATAAGGTCAAGAATGCGGTTGGAAACATATATTACGTAGTTTAGTTGAGTAAGGCTGCATAGAGATAAGAATGAGGATAAGGTGACAGAAAAGTGAATCAAAGTGACAATAGACTTAGTGTCAGTGTCCCAGAAGACAAAAGGTAAATTGAAATCTCCACAGATTAGGAAGTGAACCGGCAGTTTGATGTTGAATATAAAAAAAAACTAATTAGCTGTAAGGTACGTAAATGAGTTGTGCAGGGAGATTTGAACTACGATACCCCCGACTGGAGGGGGGGGGGGGGGGCAAACAGTATAAGCAGTACCATGCAATGTTGCATTAAGCACTAAGAGGACACCTCCCCACCTAATTTCCCATTAACAGGCTGATTCCGATCACGTCTGAAAATCATATGAAGACGGAAAATTTCACTATGTAATATCCCATCCATGAGCCAGGTCGCAGTTAAATATATAATACAGCCATTGCAGAGAGTTAAGCTTCCTCAAACTTTTTGATAATAAAGTTTGAATTCGTTGTTAAACATATAAAAGCTCTGTTTTCTACTTGAATTTGTTGAATTTACGAAAATTTTCCATTGAAGAACGTTTAAAGCGCTTCACCACTAGTCCGAGCTTACCACAATTTTCGTCTCAGCTGTTACCGTTACTTTAAGTGACAATACGGTTAAGTTAATTTTCGTGAAAAAGTGCTACTCAAAAGCTACGAAGAGTAACGTAATTTAGAAACAATATCATTCATAATCTCAGCTATTGTAGTATTGAATGCAAGATGCGAAACTAAAATTTAAAAACTAGAGAACAGGATAAATGTTTGACGATGTAGTAGTTGGATGAGAGTTCACAGCGTCTATAGATGGATGATCCGTACATTGAGCAGACTGCAGCGATATTTCTGGTGATCCTTGGTTACAGGGATGAAAAGGAGGTCGTAATCTACTTTCAACCGGATGGCCATGATCAAAGAGAAGACTGATTGAAAACTGCGGTATGTGGGGACGAATAGTTGATGATTTGCTGTGAGTAATAATTTGGCTCCTAGATTCAATAAGGAGTGCCTACTTAGTTGATCGCCCCATTTACGCTTGGTGGAGATACTGACGCACTTATTGATAGCACACGTCCAACATTGGGAAGAGGAATTGACAGATCGATTAACTCTGACCTTATAGTTGGGACATCTAGTTGGTCAAGAACTGACAATAGCAAAGAAGAGGATTCACCACTAGTTATTTCAAATCGAGTGGAGTTTGTTACAGCATCTTCAAGCTAATCTGTTATTTCAAATTGCGCAGCATCCAATTTCTCCTCCGCGCTATTAAAGCGCGATGAAGGAGTTCATACAGTTTTTTTTTGCTGTCCACAATTTCGTGCCAAAAAATGAAACTGTGTCTTTGCGGCACGATCCGCTGTACTAATGAGCCCCTGTTCTCAATTTCATTATTTTATCAGCCGTAAGTCCCAATAAATTGGCAAACTTCACTGAAAGTAGTTACCGCAAAGGGTGTAGCAAGATATGGGAGAGAAGTTGCGGGTCTTGTTCACTGTGGGTAAAGAGTTCAAATCTCAAGTTATTGATTTTAAAAGATTCAACGAACGAATGTGGGCAAGCCACATAAAAGTGGCTTTCTAAATCGACGCATGCATAAAATAATCTGGATATCTGCAAAATGGAACCACCCAAAACTAGATCAACCATCTTCTTATCCAACAAAAATGGGCCTCAAGCATACTTGACGTCCGTACATATCGATAAGCCAATTGCAACTCCAATCATTACTGGATCAAATTAACGCATCAATACCGTATGTCAAAGATGTATTTGGTGAAGATCAGTTCTTTGCAGAAGTTTGAGTTCAACAAGCTTCAAACGGCATCTCTGCCAAAAACTTTCCCGTCATATCAGATACATCGCTGAAAACATGCTACGCGTCGTGGGTGGAAGTGAAAGCGGCAATTATGGCCGAGCCAAACAGAGGATTGGGGATCAAGCCTAGCATAGAGGGCGTGATTTATTCGATAATGAGTTCTAAACTGCGCTGTGCAAAAAGAATCAGGTGTACAAGCATCATTTAGATAGGAAAATCAGGACAAACAGATATCATGAAAATTTAAGAAGAGCAGCAAGTATATCATTAGAACTGGGATAAGAAAATGCGTTGATGACCAGTTGGGAAGGATCGATGTACGTGCAAACCCTGAAAAAACGAGGTTATCAGTGCGAGACTATGCTCTGCCATAATAAAATTGGCAACACTATCGCTAGTAAAAATAGGATGAAGGAAAGAAGGGCATCATATGTCAAGGTCCTTTTAAATCCTCCACACAAACCTACAACACTGGAGCCTATAGATATTACTGGAGACTTTTGATTAGCTGCATCCAATCTGGATGAAGTTTGTTTCACAATTAAGGCCCAAAAGTGTCATACAGTACTGGGAATCGATGAGATTCCAGTATTTAGAGAACCATCCATAAAATCATCCAACAAATTTGGCATTAAAAACATACGCCAAACGAGCGGATGCAATCGATTATATTCCCTATAGGCAATCACTACTTTGTATGGTGTAAAAAATATTTTCAAAGAGAAAATAAAATCAAATCATACGCCAACAATATTATTGGGTAGTATCAAGATGACTGTAGACCGGGTAGATTGATATAGACTAATTGTTCACAGTCAAGCAGATACTTGAGAAATGCAGGGAATCCAACATAGACGTATACTACACTTTCGTTGACTACAAGCTCGCATACAACAGTATTGATCGAAACGTACAGTACCAAACAATGCTTTGCTTTGGTATTCCAGCCAAATTAGTCTATTTCACCAAAATTGCAATTACCTCGATAACATCCCAAGTCCGCAGCAATAACCAGCTCAACGATGCTTTCGACACAAATATCGGACTAGAGCAGAGAGAAGAGTTGGCCCCATTGCTATTCAATTTGGCTCTAGAATACGTCATGGGAAAGCTACCTGTTCATAAAAGAGCTTTTTTGTACAAGTCAAGCCAAGTGGTAGCCTATACAAATGACATGAGCATTTTATCTCGACAGTGAATTAAAGCTGATAGGACTCAAAATCAAGTCAAAACTCATAACACAGACAAGGGAAAGTACAGCAGATATACAAAATACCAGACTTGACAAATGCAGTATCGAAAATATAGGTGGATTTGTGTACTTGGGCGCCAAAATAACGAAAACCACTAGTGAAAAAGGCGAAATACGCCAAGCAATACAGCTTGCAAATACAGCATTTTATTCATTTTTGACGATCTTGAAGACCAGCTGCATCCACGAGAAAACGAGGTTCCAAGTAATATATAAATCTCTGATAAGAATATATAATACGGTCTTGAAAATGAGATACTCTAACTATCTCTAAGTGAAGGCCCGAGAGGGGCTGTAGTGCTACAAAGAAGAAGATGTAGAAGAAGAATATATAATGCTATTCTTTGAGTGTGAAACATGGACCTTAACCCAAATATTCGCAAACATATTGAAACCCTTCGAAAGATGAGCCTTTAGAAGAATAATCGGAGCAAAGCCAGATGGGGACCATTTACGAATTCGATAAAACCATGAGGTGTATGAAATTTTTGACGTGCCTGCGAAAACTGCAATGGGCTGGCCGAGTGAATTGAATAGAAGAATAACGGATACCCAAAAAGGTATTCATTGGGAGAACTGAAGGATGTCAACGAAAACAGTTCAATGCTACTCGGATCTCAAAATTGGAACACGTGGCTGATGGACAAAGACAGTTGCAGGAACTTTTTACAGGAAGCAAAGGCCGGAGAGGAGCTGTAGTGCTAAGAAGAAATAAAAAAGAATGCTAAATTATATTTCATAAATGGAAGCAATTCGAAACCCAATATTCAATCATACTTTGAAAATGCATCTTGACGATATAAGAAAAGATGTGTTGCTACCTGGTAAGAGGCTGGCTGATATATTGGCAAGAAAAAGAATTAAGAATCAAAATATTTTCGCATGGGAAAAATTACATTTTATTTTGAAAAATAGGTAAGCTATGGTAGAATTCTTCAAACTTAGCTGATGTAATACTTAGTGAATTAAGGAAGGGTAAAAAAAGTACAAATTAGATTTAGGGAAAAACATTACATACCAGAAAAATATGAAACAAGGCCTATAAAAGTAATTTTTAAGTTGAGCGGCAAATTAATGTGGTTGAATTGTAATGCGACACGTTCAAAAGAAGCATGAAAATGTTCTGTGTGTAATTTTGGGGGTAAATGAAGACTTGCTTTACAATTTAGCTATATGCCTATAATAAAAGAATTCAGAGTAAAATGGTCGGGAAACAATAAGTTAGATATTACCGAAGGTATTAATTATTCAAATTGAGTCTTACCTCACCCGTCACATTCAGCTAACATGGTGAACTGATTCTAAATAGACTGCCTCAAAACTCTGTTATGCCAAAAGGTAGGCGATACTTAATGCTAGTATTGCACTGGAAAACTTTCAGTTAGACACCCTTAAGGAAAACTTGTACTGCATCATATAAGCTGTGACAAAAAATTTCATTTTGAATTTTATTTTTGTCATTTAATTGTTTGAATGAATTTTTGAAATCAATGAAATTTTTAATTGGATAAAGATTTATTTAATTGACTGCGGTTTAAAATGTTTTAATATATTTTTTTATATTGAAGTTATACCGCTGAAAGTTTTGAAAAATGTGCTGCCTCAACAATATTGGTTATTTTTTCGTTGAATTTGTTTTATAATTTTAACAAAGATGTGAAAAGATGTGTAAAATAAAAAGAAGTGTTAGTTTTTTTGTAAATAAACTTAGTATTGTTATTATTTTACTAAATTACAATAGATTAATCCAAATCAACCAACAAAATTTCATAATTCACATGAATAAAATCCTTGGAAAACTAATGGCGACAAGATATAACGGTATCAAAGCTGTAAGCTTAAGTGTTGTAGTAGACCCATCCTCCATGAGACGTAAGTGAATTTTTCCATACTTTTCTGGACAAAATCAACTGAAGTTCGTTTATACATTTTGCTCATGTTTCAAAATTTGAATCTCATTTCCTCTACGCGTATTGTTTCTTAAATAATTTTATGCATATACTAGAGGTTATACGCACGGGATCGTTGTAGTCTTTGCGTATAGGCGTCTTTTAAATCGCTCCTGTCAAAAGTTTTCAAAAATTTAATTAATTTTTTAAAAACGTTAGTCTGAAGTTAATTTTTATCGGAAAAAATCTTATATTGTCGAAGTAATCGACTCAGGAAATTTCTATCGAATATTTTTACTTCGATTGGTAACGAAAAACAAATTACCAAAGAAAACTTCGCCGCTGGTATGGAGGAGCCCGATGGCTTCCCACCGTTGGGGCAACCTGGGGAAACGACGAATACGAAATTGAGGATAATCACCAAAAGGAAACATAACGAAGAAAATTCCGCAGATGGAGGGTGCAAGCTGCAAATAATAGCGGACAATCAACAAATGGCCAAATTGCAGAAAGAAAATTATGAACTAAGGCAAGAGATACAGTCTCTCAAGGATCTCTTCAAGAAAGGGATGAAGCCTCAAAAAATGCAGCCACAAAATTAATGGCAACAGGTAACAAAGCCGAAGAAAAGTACAAATCAAGCAATTCCAGAAGAAGTTCTTAGTGCTGCTGGCACCAACGAGAGCCAAAACTATTTTGCAGCGCTGGAGGGATTAACCGAAGATATGGAAACTGAAGAAAACATCGGAGGTAATTCTAATCAAGATAATGACTTTAATTTTATTCAATATTTAAAGAACAAAAATAAGGTGAAAAAACCAGCCCGCAGTTCTGCCAGTTCCTCTGAAAAAGCTTCCAACAAGACAGAAAAAGTTCCGCCAATCAACGTGTTCGGACAGACCGGGAAAGATATGGTTCGGCTATTTGCAGCCGAAAATAAACTGGCCAATTTCGAAATCAAAAGAGTTAATGCCGAAAAATTAACTATAAGAACGAAATCACTGGTTGATTTCAAGTCAGCCAAAGATGCGCTGATTTCTGGGGAGGTTCCACACTTCACCTATACCCCAAAAAGTGAAAAGAATCAGACCTTCTTGTTGAAAGGTTTGGACAGCGGAGAGGATACGGTCGATCTTCTTCAGGTGCTCAAGGAGGCTGCACCAGATATTGATTTTGATTCAGTCAAAGCCTTTGCGACAAGAAGGCGGACCATAGAAAAGAAGAATTTACCACTTTACCTGGTACAAATTGCAAATAAAAGCAGCCCAAGTGCCCTTCAACAAATAAGGTACTTGAATTTCAGAGTGGTGAGGTGGGAACGCCTCCAGAAAAGAGAAGTTAATCAGTGTTACCGGTGTCAAAGATTTGGACATTCGGCTGCCAATTTTGCCATGCACTATCGTTGCGTTAAATGCAAAGACGTTCATGCTCCCGGTGAGTGCAAATTGGCTCAGACGGAGCCTAAAGAAAAATTATACTGCGTTAACTGCGGTGTTTTGGTCACCCAGCATCTTATTGAGGATGCTCCCGATATCAAGATGCAAAAGTTAAATTTGCTCCAAAGCAAACACAAGTACACCGTAATATCATACCTTCCAACTTCGTCAAGTCCGGAGTATCATTTGCACTCGCCGCTAGAGGACCAGCAGAAAATGCTGCAAATAATGTAAACAATGTAAGTGGCAATAATGAGCTGCTTCTCAAAATTTACCAGCAACCAAATTCTTTATCGGAGAGAATCGACAAACAAGATTCAAACATTAACTTTGCTCTTCAGCGTTTAGGTCTTTCAAATGCCTAATAATAACTTGTCATTCAGTCATATTCCCACGGATAGGATTCGCCTCATATCGATCAACGTCAACTCTATCGTGGCCATACATCGACGTGATTATCTCCTTGAATTTTTTGTTAAGCAAAAGCGTGACATCATACTTCTCACTGAAACCCACCTCAATTCATGGCATTCCATGGAATTCAAAGATTTTGCACTCATACGAAACGATAGGGTAATACGTGATGGGGAAGGTGGCACCGGGATATTGGTTAGAAGACCCTATTGTTTCCAAAATATTGAAAAAGTCGAATTCAAAAGCCTTGAATTTCTTGAAGTGTCCGTCATCAAAATTTCACTGCCAGGTGGGGATAACCTCTTCGTTATCTCTGCCTATGCAAATGGTCAAAATGTTCTCAAGTTCAAGGAGGAACTCAATTCCTTGTTTGAAATACTCGAAATGAACAGGCTGCATAGTAATTATATTTTTGCTGCTGAAGCAATCGTAATGGAAATCAATCATCAAAGGGATGATTTCTTCCTCATTCCAGTTCAATATGAAAACCATCGGTTGAATTTCAAAAAAACAGACTGGGGAAAGTTTCAAAAGAAGTTTAATCAGGAGTACCAGAAGCAATGTCCTCCTTCTGATGATGGCAATGCTTGCTCAATGGTTCCTAATAACAGAAACCTAACTGACGATGAAAAAGATCTCTATTTGTCGAAGTTAGAGAAGCTGACGTTGTAAAAGATTGAGAAAGTAGTTCCCAAGATTAAACATCGAAACAATATGGAAGGATATGAAACACCAACCATCGCAAGGTTGGAAAGATTGAAAAGCCTTCTTTTTACACGCGTCAACAATATTTATCGACGATTTTTGGACTACAACCATCCCTCGTTGGCTTTGTTGAAATTGCACCAGAAGAATGTCCGGAACTTAATCCGTTCATACTTCAGGAGTAAGGTCAGCAATCAATGGGCGGAAAAACTGAGGGGTATTAGCCCACAGGACCCAGATGGCGTTTTCGCGAAAGTGAATAGCTTATTCCGCAGGAAGTCTCGAGTGAAGGTATCGAATCTTGAAGTCACTAGTGATCAGATAAATCTTCTCGATAGGGCTGGTATCGAAATTGATAGTACGACTCCGGATAGAAATGGAAACAGGATTATATGTGATGGATTGCAGAAACTTGCCCTGATTGGAACACATTTTGAAATGGTTCATCTTGCAAACCCAGAGAGAGGGTATGAAATATTTTCAGAGGTCGTTGAAGCAAAAGTTTCCGACTTCAAATCAAGCCTGAACGGCCAATCAATTCTTCATTTCAATGAAACATTAACATCTGACCTCATACCGAGCTTGAATCTTATTGATTATTTTGTCAGCTATGAAGACTTGTGTTTCATATTTCGCAGGATAAACAACAAAAAATCATGTGGTACTGACGGTATTCCAAATATAGTTCTCCGACATTTGCCTGAGGTTGCTATTAGGAATTATTGCATATTGTTCAACAACATGTTGAACAATTCATATTTCCCAAATGAGTGGGAAAAGGCTAAGGTATTTCCGATCTTGAAGAAAGAAAAAGAATCTTCATGCCCTAAAAGCCATCGCCTGATCGGCTTGCGGCCTAACATCAGTAAGGTGTTTGAAGTGATACTCAACAGAGCATTAAACGCCCACATTGAGAAATATGAGTTGATGCCGAATTGCCAATTTGGTTTTCATGCGAGGCATTTAGACATACATGCAATAACGAAAGTAACCTCAGACATCTGTTGAAAACTAAATGATCGACAATGTGTTGGAGCATGTCTCATTGATATGAAGAAAGCCTTCGATACGGTGTGGTTAGATGGCCTAATTTTGAAACTCCTTCGCCATGATGTGTAATATGTTATACGGGAAATCGTTTGGTGTAACTGATGGAAATCTGCCAACAATGCGTGAATTCATGGTCTTGAATGGTCTACAGCAGGGAACAGTTACTGCGCCTCTGCTCTTTCCAATCTTCATTCGCAGGCTATTGAGCGGCTTTGATTTAACGTCTCACCAACGCGATCAGTGGTAGCGTTTGCTGATGATCTGATCATCTATCCGGCAGATCGAAAAGCTACAATAGTTCAGAGAAATCCCAAAAAATGTTCAATGATGTGCAGTTGCACACTGACGATTGGCGAATGAAAATCAATGCGCAGAAGTGTGAAACAATCTTGTTTCGGACAACCCTGCAGGGGGTCAGTCAAGACCTGAAACGTAATTGGAAAGGTTTCCACATTATGGCTGGTGAGGGTAGTTTAGAACGAGTTCCATATAAATCTTGTATTCGATACCTCGGTGTTTATCTCAATCAGTATCTGTACTATACTGAACATGTGAAAATCATGCTCAGTAAGGCACTTAAAGTATTCATGGCCCTACGAAAACTCTTTCATTCCAAATACGTTGATCATTACAAGACCCTTGTTAGACCAGTTTTGACATATGGATGTCAGATCTGGTACAACCAGAGTGCTAGTACTATGGAAAAATTAAGAGTTTTCGCAAGGAAATGTCTTCGTGCATGTACTGGTTTGTACAGAAAGCCTGAGACGGATTGGAAACATTATATATCGAAAAGAAGAATTTATCAAACTGCTGAAGTGACTAGAGTGGATATCTTCATATTGAAACTTCTTCGGAATCATATCGCAAGATCTGTGACTGTGAGTGAAAACCCTTGAATTTTACAGCTGTTTCACCCTACAGACGGGTATATAGCGACTTGCCTCGCTACTGGTTTCGTTCCTCTAGAAGCATTCGTGTATTTGGACATGAATCGATATGTTTTTGATACTGACGGCGTCCCAGTCATATATCACATATATCGACGAGCCACCGATAAGAAGATAAAATATCTTTCGAATTTGAGTTCACGAGATCAACAATTCCAATGGAGATACTCATTTGCTAGATTCGTTGAAACTGATCGAGTTGAGACGGCGCAATCCAGGTTTTGGTGGCCGAATGACAATGTCTAAATTATTCGTGTTTATTTCCAGTTTTTGTGTTATTCGTTGTTTAGTTTTTGAGTTCCAGCTTATTATTGCTACATTTAGTATTGCTGTTTATTTTTGTTAAAAATTAGGTACAGGTTAGGTATATGTTATGTTTATTATATTAGGTTAGAAATAAGGTTAAAAGATTAGGTTAGGAACTTTGTTATAGAATTTTTTAGTGTAAGATAAAGTTTATGATTGCATTTTATTAGAATTAAGTTAAAACATATTAGGTGTAGGATCAAAGTTTACTGTTGTGTTTAAATTATAAATAATTTTAGGATAGTGCTGGTTGGTTTTTTCTCCTTTCTCCAATTGCATTTCAAAATATGTAATAATCTTAATTAATTGAATTTGCTATAGTTGTTTTGAGGAAATATGTTTAATGATAGCGTATGAATTTAGAGAGCCATTTGGGCTATTAAGTTTTTGTATATTTATTGTTTCGATTTTGCTTTATATTCTTTGAAAATTTATACCGATTAGTATTGAATAAAGTACTTTTGGCTTTGACTTTGAGGTTATACGCACTTTTCTAGTTTACACAATTTCAACAATTTTGTGAGAACAAATTGTTGCAACGCGCACAAAATTAAAGTATAAAACCGCGAAGGCCATCGCGCGCCGCTAACGAGTGTTTCCATATTTTCCTACGCGAAGGTAAGGCCAAGCTTCCCTTAGCCATTTCATTCAACGTGAGGCTACGTAGATAGTGTACGTTGGTTTTTTTCTCCTTTTTCCAATCAAATCATAATACAGGGTGCGTAAGGTACTAGAGCAAATGCATAAATGTGATCATAACCTCGCGAATTTTTTTTTTTTTTTTTTTCCTTTTCAGATAGGAAATGGCGGACTACAACATCACTCAAGACATGAAGAGACATGCTGCCATCGTCGCTATATGTGCGAACCATACGGATTTAGAGATCTCTAATTTTCTCAATTGCGCCCGTTCATTCGTGCATAAGGTTCGACGTGAATTGGAAGCATCAGGAGTCCGATCTGCAGAATTTTTAGAGCAAGGGCAAGCAATCATAGACGAGGACCCTTCAAAATCAATGAGGCTCCTTGCGAGTGAGCTTCGTGTTTCTGAGCGCCTTATTCATAGAGTTGTCCACGAAGACCTTCGGTATAAGTCTTACGTGATGCGCAGAGGATAGTTAATGTTGGAACGAACACGGAAACAGAGAGTTTTCCGATCAAAACGTCTTTTAAACCAAATCAAACACCTTGAGGCGCCCAAAATTTTATAGTTTTGTTCCGACGAAAAAATTTTGACCAAGATCAAAAGGCCAATCGCAGAAATGACAGATGGCTATTTTCAATTCCTACGGAGGTTCCTGTTGTTATGCACAAAAAATTTCCAGCCACTGTTATGGTTTTAGGTGTTGTCAGCAACGAAGGACGTGTTATGCCACCACACTTTTTTACTCAAGGACTTCGAGTGAACTCCACTGCATACATCGAGGTTTTGGAGACGGTAGTGAAACCCTTGATAGACAATGTAAGAGGCAGACTATATATTTTTCAACAAGACTCTGCTCCTTCACATAAAGCGATGGCGACACAAGATTGGATGGCCGAAAATGTTCATGACCACATAACACCGAACATATGGCCACCCAGCTCCCCAGACGTTAGTCCTTTGGATTATTACGTATGGGGCGTAGTTGAGCGTGAGACCAATAAGCGTCCACATAATACCACTTCTTCGCTGAAGACTGCTATTAATGCCGTTATGGTCAATATGAACAAGGAGCATTTGATTCGGGCATGTAATCGTTTCCGGACCCGGATGGAAGAGGTTATTGCTGATAATGGCGATTTCATTGAATAACCACAGGCATATATTAATTCAACGTTGTATAGAAAATTCCTGAAATTTCATTAAATTTTGTTAAAAATACGAGCTAATTAATTTTACTCTCAAGTTGTTCTCAAATCCCGTACGCACCCTGTATATGTAATAATCTTAATTAATTTGAATTTGCTGCAGTTTTTTTAATGAAATATGTTTAACTAATAACTTATAAATTTAGAGAGCCGTTTGGGCCTTTAAGTTTTTGTATTGTTATTGTTTGGAATTTGCTTCATATTCTTTTAAAATTTATAACGGTTAATATTCAATAAAGCGCTTTTGACTTTGACGAAGCTTCCCTACCCAACCACCCAATGTGAGGCTGCATTGGGGTACTCAGTTAAAACGATTATCGTTTATGTGCATCATCAAAAATTCAAGTGTGAAAATTAAAATAAAGCATTGTGAGGAAAAACCAAAGTTATGTTTTTTTTAATAACCGGAGATGGACAATTGAATTGTTAAGCTCGAAAATTCAAAGTTGCATGTATGAAATTGATTTTCACTATTCGTTCTATTTTACGAAATAAATGTACAAGATTTTTCCGCTCATACAATGTTCAAAATACTACGGATCATTTATTTATTACTCATAAATGAATTGGTTCAACCTAGTATAATTCTAATTACAACATATCCAACAATTAATAATGAATTCCATCCAAACCCTTTAGTTAAATAAAGTATTGGGTGCAATCTATTTATCTTTGCTACATCATCGCATTTCTTTATCAACTCAAAGGACATTAAAGGATTCTCCTTACAAAAACCTTATTAGACTAATGCAAATGAATTGTTAAGCTAAGATATGATCTGCTTAAAAATCGGACAATTTCCTCAAATCGAACCTTAAATAATAAGTCTCTCAGCAAGCTGAGTATTAGCAAGACAAAAAGCAAAATGTTTAGAAAGTACACTCACCATGTAAACCATTAAATATTAAAACACGTGGAAATAACACACTGTGGCTTTTCACAAATATAAATTGTAGCTCACTTGTCGATTTCACCAATAACGCACGCACATTTTCAAAATAGCTGGATAACAATAACATTGACACGCACAAAACTTCTTCATAGAGGGTTGGAGTTTTGTTTGTATGATGGATATGAAATCAATTAACGTTCGTATTTAATTTTATCCTTCATATATAATTTTCAACACTTGTTTCGTGAGTAACTTGTACACTATACTCGTAGATAACTAACTTTAATATGCTCTAATGCCCTTTTGGTAATAAATAGAAATCGCCTCTTGATTTCACGCTCTGGGATTTATTATCATTGAATTAAAATTTCAATTCTTAACGATTAAAGGTAATTCATAAAGGCCATGTTGCTTCGTATGTATTGTTTTGTTTAATTTGTACGTATTGTTTAAGGAGCGTTAATTTAAACTAAGTCACTATACATTAATCGTTTTTTGTTCAAATTGATTATTGATGGTCAGTCCTATTGGGGTTTTGATCATTTCAAGCAATTGTCTCACTGAGAACTACTGGCTTTGTTGTACTTTTGCTTTGATTGCTACTGGCCATAAAGCAGAGTATCCTTGTTCCTTCAGAAGAAACGCTTCACAAATTCACATACGAACGAACACTTCCCGGCATATCAGCTGATTACATTAAGAGTCCGCGAACGATGTTGATGTACGAATAAATAACGAAAACCAGGATCGCATGTAATCGGCGCAAATATTTTATATACTTAACAAATTGAAACAAATATCGAGTGACACCTTCAGAATTCATATGATACCGATTTGCTTCCAACTGTCTGACCTTTGGCGACACCAAATTGACCCACCACCTTCAGGCCGATTAGCTTACGAGGTCAAACACTCCGCGGGTGCTGATGTGTGCTGTTGGTCGCGAGCAAACGAGCAACCAAGCATACAAATTGGAAAGCGTTGTCATCCCTTTTCGTCATAGAGGAACGTAAGAAAAAGTCACAGTCACAGCTCATAACCTCACACAGCAAACAACCGTTTACCGACGGAATAACGCAAAGAGCATAGCGGCATGCAATGACATCTTAATTATATGTACGCATGTCGGACGCGCGCGCACGCTCTCTTAACAAACATTTGTACACCGTCACGGTAGACCGGAAAAACGAATAGCCGAGAAAAACAAATGCAATGAAAGTAAGAAGGAAAAGTGGAAGAAATTAAAAAGATGGAAAACAGTGCAGCAGGGCTCAAAGTGGAGCTAAGGACGGAATTGAAGATAACGAATCCAGGGATGCCGGGTTCAGTCGCAACCACCCACGGTTCAAGAGTTTGATGGGGAATTATCGCGCGCGATAACGGAAATACATAATTGTCTTCACTCCATCTTTATCCTGGGCCTAATCCTCCAGGATCAAGTCCTGACTATTCAGGGATCCCACTAAGGAACTCAAATTGCAAATTTTTACGTGGTTTTCTATTAGCATTAAATATTTTCCAGATTATCCCAAGAAACTTTCGGAATCAGTTCAGACTTGTTGAACGCAGTAAATTTTCCTTTGACGAAAAACGAAATAGATGGGGGACAGAACTTAGGTTACAATAAGGAAGAAAATTAATGAAAAAGCAGCGCACGTTATGCCGCCTCGCGGGACAGCTCAGTACTGTTTCATTCCGATTGTTTTCCTTGGCTTTAACGCCAGCACCAAAGAAAACACGCCAACAACAATAATAAACTTGTTTCGCCGAGCTTTGATTTTCCTCTGCACAGCTCCAGCTCCACTAGAGTTCCGCACACATTCTATGCTCCAATAGCTCCATACGCTCTACACTTGGATGGCAGTGTTGGCCCATTAAAAACAAGCGTCGCATTCGCTACTTAGCGGCGAATTAGCGAAGCATGAAGCGGTGGAGCATACACTACTGTCCCTACCGACATCTGACTGTTTGTTTGGCTCCCCCGGAAAGCGCCAAACTTAAGGCAGTACTCAGTACGCGCAAAGATAAAACGCGAATTGAGTAGTTTGTATGGCGGAGATAAGTGCACGGAATTGGAAGCTTGTTATAAGCTTCGTTGAGCGTTTCAGTAGAAAACACCAGTAAATTGTTAAAATGTTTAATAGAAACATTTCAATAAACTTTCTTACATTGTTTCTATCAAACAATAATTCACGTTATCTGAGATATATTCGTTAATTATCATTTTGCTCAAGTCGCGCCCAAAGTGAGCATAATTCACAGAAGAATTTTATTGGAGTGATATGTATGTATGTATGTTTCATAAAAATTCATACCATTAAATGAATGGAAAATCATGAAAATTTTATCTTTCATCGTGTACTATAGCTGAAAGTTTTCAATTTATATTTTTTGCGAATTATCTAATAAAGTCATTACCTGCAATTAATAATTATTTGTCAGCTAATCGTTAAATTTTAAATTAAAGATATAATAGGGGTACAAAGTTTTAAGCTTTGCGATGCACGTTATATTTAGAATGCTTTTATTTCTCATTACTCAGTAAAGAAGAGATAAGAAGTCCTATCCAACTTTTAACTTCATCTGGTTGGAGTAAGTCAGGTTTAAAGTGGAACAGATTCGTAGTCACTATACGGGTGAAAACTTATTGTACGGAAAAACCTCTTAGTAATGAGACCTTTTGGATCTTCGACGAAAAAAGCACCCAAATTTGATATTATAAACGCATTTAGCGTGTGGTATTGTCTTTGTTGGGGAAATCAAAGGTAATTATTTAGTTTAGGTGCCATACTCCCGATTTTTTTTGAAATTTCGGTATATTATACAGTTTTTCATGCTGAAGAAGAATATACTTAGAATATCGTTTTAACACCCCCCCACACCCCACTCTCAATCCTCTCCAACATTAAATATAATTATTCGTCAATTGACATGTAGTGTATATGAATGTTCAAAAATGTCCGTGAAGGACTGCAGCGATGTTCTACTGCCTCGGCAGAAGAAGATGACAATATCTGCCGAGAATGCCCTCGTCTGGAGACGCGTGAATGCGCTGGCAGGCTAGCGTTGCGGTGTCGTGGGGCGGGTTCATTTCCCCAGCACAAGGACCCACTACAAAAAATTTCGCACTCACGAATTTGGTTGTAGTTCAAGAGTAGATAACTACACCGAGGAAGATAGAACTCGTTACGAGAACAAGTGGAACCTGAAAAGAAAGGCGGACTTGGGGTAACCTCGTCATTACCCGACGAAGCTCAGGGCCCACAAATAAAAGAGGGGCAACCGGGTGGTGATGGAGCCCCTTCGCACCCACCCAACCGGAATAAATCCATATATATTTTGTTGCAGTGGCCAGTTATTCCTCCTCTGAGTGGAAAACTCATACAACTTGAATTGCATGAACTTTCCCATCAGAAGGGGAGTACCCCGGTGACCAATTTATGCCATAGAATTATACAATTTGATTGCATAACACTATGCCATAAAGAGGCACTCTGCTTGGGCCACTCAACCCGCGATATCACCTGAAACAAAGAGAAAACAAAGGATTAAACTATACCCGGCGGCTGGCTCATGTTTTATGAGGGGAGCCTACCACCGTACCGGGTCCTATACCCGGTTAGAGTCGGAAGAAAGGAAAGACCGATTTTGTGGGAAAATTAGCACTCCATTATATTATCCATTTGATTCCCATACAACTATAAACATTATCTCGCTTAGATATCGCGACACGATTTTAGTAGCTTCCAGTGCCAAATTTGATATTGAAATAAGAAAAATTAAAGCAAAATTCGAAATATACGGAAAAAAAAATCAAAGCAAAATTTGAAATATAAGTAAGAAGAACGAAAGGCAAAATTTGAAATGTAAATACAAAAAAAATTAACGGCAAAAATTTAAAATGGATATGTAAACAAAGTTTGAAAATATATATATGTATATATATATATATATATATATATATATATATATATATATATATATATATATATATATAACAAAATATGCAAAAAAGAAATATATTGTCGCGTGTTATTGGTTCGCGGTCTATAATTTTAACGTTCCGGGAAAGTGAAAACGCAATGTCTTTTAATTTAAGTTAAAAGAGTTTATTCAATTAAATAAAATGCACAATAATCAGTTAACACTTTCACTAATTTTAATTGGTACTATTAAAATTATCTAACACTTGTCCATAAATTTATTATCGCAATTGTCTTCTAAATTACTTCACTATTACGAAACACACTTCCCACACACAATCGCAGTTCTTATCGCGGTCGAATGAATGATTCCCCCATTCATTCAGCTCGCCTTTATATAGGGTCTCTAAGTATTCACCCATTTCTCGCATATTGGCGAACGTTCTACCGAGAGGTACCTGGTAGGTTCGAGCAAATTAATGAACGGAGTGACGTCGCTTGCAGATGTTGATTATGCTTGTTGAATTTACTCGTGGGTTCGAGTAAATTCATTTGTTGACGTTCTTAATGATGATGAAAACAATTGCGACAGTAGCTCGCAGAATTATTTGTACATGTAGTTATTTGTACATGTAACACTGCCCCCATCTCAGTTCTTTTCGCCCCGAAAAGATGTGTCGCTATTTGTAGTCAATTCTCCCTGGGTGTAATATGGGGCAAGACGGTCCAGATGCACGATTTTCATTTTAGCTCTCGGCTTACGATGTTCCTGTATTCGGTATACGACGTCGTTGATTCGCTTTGTAACTCGGTATGGTCCCTCCCAATTATGCTGCAACTTTGGAGACCTACCCTTTCGCCGTTGCGGGTTATAAAGCCACACCAAGTCATCTTGCTGGAAGCCAGTAGAATTAGCCTTTAGATCATACCTGGTCTTCATGCGGTCAGTAGCCGATTCGAGGTGTTTCCGCACTGTCCGATGTATCTGGTTCAACCGTTGTCTTAGATCACTTGCGTACTCCGAGACCGTTTGGGGTTCCTCAGGGGGTGTTCCGAACTTTATATCGGCTGGCAGACGAATAGTCTTTCCAAAAATGACTTTGGCTGGGGCTTGGCCCATCGATGCATGTTCGGCAGCTCTGTACGCCATCAAAAATAGTGGGATATGTCGGTCCCAGTCCCTTTGGTTCTCGTCAACCATCTTGGCAAGGTGTTTATTGAGCGTGCCGTTGAAACGTTCGACCATTCCATCGGATTGGGGATGCAGCGGTGTTGTCCTCGTTTTCCGTATTCCGAGCAGCTCGCACATTTCGCCAAAAACTAGTGACTCAAAGTTTCGGCCTTGATCCGAATGTAATTCGCAAGGTACGCCGTACCTACTGACCCAATTTAACACTAGCTGCTCAGCTACGGTAGTTGCTTCCTGGTTGGGAATGGGGTAGACCTCGGGCCACTTGCTGAAATAATCGGCTACAACCAGCGTATATCGATTTCCCCAATCGGATTCAGGAAAGGGTCCTGCGATGTCAACAGCAATCCTTTCGAATGGCACGCCTACGTTATAGGTTTGCATTTGTCCTCTCAGTCGTCGCTTTGGGCCTTTGACGGAAGCGCAAATTGTGCATCTGCGACACCAGTCCTCTACGTCTTCTCGAGCGTGGAGCCAGTAGAACCGTTCCCGCAATTTCGCTAAGGTCTTGTTAACACCAAGGTGGCCTCCCGAGGATCCTTCATGCATTTCCTTAACCACATCGTGGATTCGGCTTTTGGGAAGTATAGTTTGCATCCTATAGGAGCTACCATCCGCCGTTTCCCATTTCCGCTTGAGTACGCCACCCTCCTCCTGAAGGGAGTTCCATTGTGCCCAATAGCTTTTCAGGGTTGCGCCATGCATTGAAACGTCTTTCCACTCAGGTCGCCCAGTCGTCTCCTTCCATACGAGCAATGGCCCGATGTCTTCATCGGCTAACTGGGCGTTTCGAATCTCCTCCGATGACCAACCTTCATCGAATTCCGCCGTTATCAATCGCAGATCAACGAGCGGTTCCTTTTCCTCAATCCGTCGGCAATGCTTGCAGTTAGCTGGACATGGACGGTGGAATAGGGCGTCAGCATTTCCATGAACTCCGCCCTTCCGATGATCAATTTCGTAAACGTATGACTGCAATCTTTCGATGCATCTCGCAACTTGTCCCTCGGGGTTTTTGAAGTTGAGCAACCATCTCAGTGATGCATGGTCCGTTCGAAGAACAAATTTCTGGCCATATAGATACTTGTTGAACTGCTTGGTGGCCTCTATTATAGCCAATAGCTCCTTCCTGGTCACGCAGTAATTCCTCTCACTTTTTGAGAGAACTCGACTGTAATAAGAGAGGACTCTTTCTTCGCCATTGATCTGCTGGGAGAGTACAGCTCCAATACCGCCGTTGCTTGCATCGGTGTCAACTACCAACATTTTTCCGGGTTTCGGATACGCCAGCACGGGTGATTCACACAGCTTTTCCTTCAGGGTCTCAAAGGCTGTCTGGCATTGTTCGTTCCAGACATACGGACGATTTTTCTCAGTTAGCTGATGGAGACACTTAGCTATTTTGGCAAAGTCTTTGACGAATCTTCGATAGTAGGTCGCCAGACCCAGAAAACTTCGTAGTTGGCGCTTGTTGTTTGGTGTAGGCCAGCTTTTCACGGCTTCAATTTTCTCAGGGTCTGTTTTGACGCCTTCTGCTGATACGACGTGTCCCAGGTATTTTACTTCATCTGCGAAAAGAGTACACTTCTCGGGACTAAGTTTCAAATTTGCCAGTCGCAGTCGGGAGAAAACCTCTTCTAAGTTCCGCACATGCTCTTCGAACGTTCTACCGATGACGATGATGTCATCTAGGTATACCAAGCAGGTTTTCCAGGTTAGACCACGTAGCACATATTCCATCAAGCGTTCGAAAGTGGCTGGAGCATTGCAAAGCCCAAACGGCATCACCACAAATTGCCACAATCCGGTCCCAACTGAAAATGCGGTCTTCTCTCGGTCCTTCTTGTCAATTTCTACCTGCCAGTAGCCACTCTTGAGATCGAGTGTAGAAAACCATTTTGCGTCGGCTAAAGTGTCCATGATGTCATCGATGCGTGGGAGTGGGTAACTATCTTTCTTAGTGACGTCGTTAAGCTGCCTATAGTCGACACAAAAGCGAGTGCTACCATCCTTTTTCTTGACTAGAACTACAGGCGCGGCCCATGGACTGACAGAAGGTTCAATAACGCCTTGTTTTTCCATGTCCGAGATCAGTGCGCTCACTTCTCCTTGTTTGGCTATAGGGAGACGTCTCGGTGCTTGTCGAATCGGCTTGGCTCCCTGTGTATCTATGACGTAAGTTACCATACTCGTTCGGCCTTGGTCATCCGGGCTTGTTGAGAAGATGTCACTGTACTTGGTGACCAGATGAGAGGCTCGTTTGAATAGCTGCACTGGCAATTTGACCTGCTTCAATATTGCAGACGTGGATTCCCGGGCTTTGTCTGTGTCTTGCCTCCTTTTCCAATGATGGTCGTGAGTAGCTTCCAAAGAGGTGATGGTGGAAACAGGCTGGCAGCTGCCGATGACTTCTCCCGCTTTGATGCTCGTAGTCGAGTCTGCGGTGTTAAGGACTCTAACCGGCACATATCCGTTCCTTAAAGATCTTACAAGGCATCGTCCTACAATCAAACTGCGTAATGCAGACGTCGTCATTGGCTCTATCAGATAAGATCGGTGGTCTCCAGAATCACCATCAAGCTTGGCCCATACAATGCTTTCGGAAGAATTCGGTACATCAGTGTCAGTACATACCACTACATTCATCTTGGGAATTCGGACGCTGGGATCCTCCATCAGTACTTCTACATTCTGCCATTTCAATACACGTTTGCCCAAATCCAACGTGATTCCATGTGGTCGCAGAAAATCCATTCCGAGAATGCAGTCATCCATAATGTTCGCGACCAGAAAATTATGTCGGAACACAAGGTCTCCCAACCGTATCTGGAGGTTGACCTCTCCATGAACAGGTGCAGTTTCTCCCGTAGCTGTCCGTAGTGAGAAAATTCTGCCCTTGTGAAGTTGTTGCTGTCTAACTAGGTCTGGTCGGATAATCGATCGGGTTGCACCAGTGTCGATTGTTATGGTGCAGTGTTCTCCGTCAGCTTGACCCGGAAGGCATAAGTCCGCTTCTCCACGATGTAGTCTTGACACGGTGATGGTGGTGCTGGGGACGTCGATCCTCCTAGCCAACCTCTGCCCCACGAAGTTGGCTCTTACATGTTTCCCGACCCCTCTGTTTGAAGGGCTTCCATTCTGGGCTCCTGACTCGGTCTGGATCTCCTTCTAGCTGCACACCCTGGACAATAGCTCGGTTTTCTCCGCTTCTTGCAATCTCTTTGCAGGTGCCCCTTCTCTCCGCAATTCCAGCATCTAGGCGCACCATTTACATGCGGGTCTCGCTCAATTTCCACGCGCTCACACCTGCACTCGTCTGTCACTACCTCACGAACCCGGGCAGTGGTAGGAGTCACATTTTTCGCTGCCTCAAAGTTCAGACTATAAGCCAGTGCGTCCTTAACCGTTTGCTTTTGAGCTAACCGCACGGCTTGTTGCAATTCCGGGTCCTTTAGTGCGCTGATGAATGCTTCTGTCGCTGCATCATCTCGATGTTCTGGGTCGTAGGCTGGATAAGCCAAAAGTGCCAGTCGCTCAATGTCTTGGGCTAGCTGCTGTAGGGTTTCACCAGACTTCTGCATTCGATGCCTTAGCTGTGACCGATAAATCTGCTTCAGATGATTGTCTCCATAACGCATGTCGAGCGCATTCATTATAGCATTCAGGTTTGAGTGCAATTCAACGGGGATCGTCTGCAAAAGCTCGGCAGCTGGGCCTCTTAGAGCAAGAATCAATGCAGTTGCTCGTTCCTGCTCATTCCAGTGATTTATGCGAGCGGCTGCTTCGAACTGGGTTTTGTAAATAGTCCAGACCGTTTGCCCATCGAATATTGGTGCTTGTACATTTCTAGATGAGCTTTGCGCTGCGGTTATAATTGGGGCTGGTGAGGCGGTTATTACTGCCTTCGCTGCTTCCAAGTCCTTTTTCACTTTTTCCATCTCATGGTTTACCTGGCTGATCTCAAGGTTGATTCTCTCCTCGACCTGGTATACCTTCTCCTCGACGCATTTAATTTGGCTGTTGTGACTACTGAGCTCCGCTTTTATTTTGGTTGACTGTTTTTCCAGCTTCTGAGCGATGTCTGCCTTGATTTCGATCGCTTGTTGATCCAGCTTCACTGATTGTTCATTAAGCTTCGCTGATTGTTCATTAAGCTTCGTTGATTGCTCATCTAGCTTCGTGGTTAAATTGGACGACTGTTCATTGAGCTTCGCAGTTAAATTGGATGACTGTTCATTGAGCTTCGCAGTTAAATTGGATGACTGTTGTCGCTGCTCCTGCTGCATCAGCATTAACATTTGCATCAGCGCGTTTTCTGGCTCCTTTGATTTTGGCGTGTCTACTTCTCCACCTTCTGCGCCATTTTCCGCATCTGAGAGCTCACCCGAATCCAGATTCACGCCTTCCGATTCGATCGCGTCACGCAAGCGTGCAATCAGTATGGCCTTTGTACCTTGTGTGGCCAGATTCAGCTGTTCCAACTCCTCCTTGAGCGCCGATATGGTCAATTCATTAATTTTTAAGTTTAAGCTTCGTGGCATTTTTAATGTTTCTTTAAATTTTACTATTGTGCACTATAAAAATGTTCAAATTTTCACTTTCAAAATTTTTCTTTCGCACTTCTTGACACCACTGTCGCGTGTTATTGGTTCGCGGTCTATAATTTTAACGTTCCGGGAAAGTGAAAACGCAATGTCTTGTAATTTAAGTTAAAAGAGTTTATTCAATTAAATAAAATGCACAATAATCAGTTAACACTTTCACTAATTTTAATTGTCACTATTAAAATTATCTAACACTTGTCCATAAATTTATTATCGCAATTGTCTTCTAAATTACTTCACTATTACGAAACACACTTCCCACACACAATCGCAGTTCTTATCGCGGTCGAATGAATGATTCCCCCATTCATTCAGCTCGCCTTTATATAGGGTCTCTAAGTATTCACCCATTTCTCGCATATTGGCGAACGTTCTACCGAGAGGTACCTGGTAGGTTCGAGCAAATTAATGAATGGAGTGACGTCGCTTGCAGATGTTGATTATGCTTGTTGAATTTACTCGTGGGTTCGAGTAAATTCATTTGTTGACGTTCGTAATGATGATGAAAACAATTGCGACAGTAGCTCGCAGAATTATTTACATGTAACAATATGTATATATAACAAAATAAAAGGGTACTCACCCGCATGGTCCTCCGAGCGCTCGACGACGATGCAGATGGTCCTACATGAAGAAATTATGAAAGCACAATAACACTCGTGATTTGTATATAGTCGCTCCTCTAAATCCAATTTTGAATCGTTTTTCTCATATGGGAACATGTAACCTCTTACAACATCTATATTGTTTTCTTCTTAGACTTTATTCATATATTTTAAAATATCATCTGAATTACTTTATGTTTACTCTTTGCTTGTTTCTTTCGAGTCTCTCGTATCTACGACATTAGTAAGTATGTTCACTTTTTATTTTAGCTTTGTTTTGACTTCGCACACTTTTTGTTTTAAAATTATAGTTAAATAAAAACGTTTATGGATATGAAAGCTGTTGAATGTGGTATTATTTCTTTTATTGGCTGCTATCGTTGGTGTAATACGTTGAGGCGTTGACGGTCGGCCCGAATTTAAGCCGCTATATAAGTACTTGGCTATCTTTTCAGATGTTTTCAAATTCGCAATAATTTGGCAGAGAACAACGTAACAAGTTGTCTTTTCGCAAAGAATTCATATCCAACTTTAATGACCTGATGCGCACGACATATTAAATCCAAATCCTTGTACATCTTTATCAGGATCACTCCATAATAGACTACATAATAAGCCAGTGTCGGGAACATCATTGGGCCGCATTAATCGACGTATTTGTTCCATACCTTGTAAATCAGGACTTAAACCACCATTACAACAAAATATTTTCTCATCAATACTCGCTGCTACCGGTAAACAATTGAAACAATCAGTGAATGGTTTCCATAATTTTACATTATACCGTCGCTTGCATTCATCATAGAATCCATCAATTCTATTAATCCTGGCGCATTCGTGGTTACCACGTCGTAAAAAGAAATTTCCCGGGTATTTGATTTTGTTGCCAAGCAACAACCAACTTGGTTCAAGCGGTTGTTCTCCTCTATCGACATAATCACCCAAAATTACATAATTTGCTGCTAGTGGGAATCCACCGTATTCGAATACTCGCAACAAATCTGTACACTGTCCATGTATATCACCGCATATAATTAGCGGTGCTTCCAATTCGAGCAGGATTGGCACAAATTTTCATCGGGTCATTTTTACTAGACGATCACTTCCCAATTTCGCGTACAAAACTCGAACATTCTTTTACGCGACACCGCTACCGATTTTCCAACTCTGCGTTATATTTTCATTGGCGAATTAATTGAAAAATTTGAAATAATTTAACAGATGCGACGTCTCTATCCACTTCGCTCTTGTCGTCGTGCACGCGGTCTCACGATCTCAACGATTAAATAATACAATCATCTCAACGATCCACCCTAACAGCGATACATTTTATCCGAGCTATTGTTTTCAACTTGGAAACACTTTATCCGCACAGCACATGTGGGAAGGAATTAAGCTCGCAATTACAATGCACCGTTAGTTTTAAAGCGCCAATTGTACCATAGCGCGCGAAACTGAAAACGTGTCTAATTGACAAAATAAATTGTTGCGATCCTTCTTCTTTCACCCTTTCATGCACTCGAAATGAATATTCGTTCTTGGAATTTCGTGACTCTTTTCATTACACGATGCTTGTTACACTTTTTCCAAATTTCTCCATCAAGTTTATCACAATCCGTTTTTCCACGCGCAAAACTTATTCTAGGCTCTTGCCGATTATACGGAAACGTGCATATTCGCCATAACATTTTTCCAAGCCCAGAAGGCATCGATTTTCTCAGGGCCCCCGGACGATTAACTCGACTAATTTCCACAAGGAAAAAACAGGCTACAAGCAAAATTCACATGGAAAATCAGCACACTAAACAATTTATCACTTGCACTGCATCCAAGCAGTTTTTTCCCCGAGAACTCGCCGGAACAAAAAACAATGGCCGAACAGTCAGACAAGCACCCCCGATCGCATTCTCCCCGACATGATCACGGTCCCGGTCAGAAGCGGACTCCTTTCTCGTCGCAATTCGCCGATCGGATTGTGGCAAAACGGACATCTGAAGTGAATCTTCCGTCTCGCACTCTTTATCGGACTCTTCTTCTTCCTCTTCTACGACGGGCTGTTTTGATTTTAGAAATTTTAAATCTTCCACTGTACGTCTCTTGCGGAACTAGTAGCAATATTTATTTGAATGAATTTATTTGCTAAGCGTTTGTGTAACTGCGCGACGTATCCCATGCGATATGTTCTTTGCCAAGCGAACATCATTCTTAGACTTGGATTTTTGTGGTTTTTTCGCGGACGGTGCTGACTTGTTCAAATTTACAACAGGCAATGAGAAACGAGGTCTTGTAGACCGTGGCGATGCAATGGGTGATTTATTATGCGAAGATGAATAAAATAATTTAGCTGGGATTGAAAATTCTTCGATGTATTTAATGTAATTCTTATTTGTACTTGGACTGTCTGTATTTGAATTTGGATCTTTAGATTTTGAATTGCTCTTGGGAGTAACGGGGGACTTGTTTTCAATTCGAGGCTGTTTATTGTCCGGACTTTTAATGTCTGGCGAAGGAATCGACTAGTTTTAAGGATAGTTGTTACACTTTCTGGAATCTTCTTGACCCTTGGTCGCAGACAAGATTTTAATCGATTTTGGACATGAATTGCCGATTCAAAATCCAAAGGCATCATGCCATCAAGAATATTCATTTCAACATCAGCTCGCGAAGACGGATCGTGGACAGGTGTAGTCTGTTTTGGTGTCGTCGTGAAGAGATTTTTCTTCCGTTCAGACATTTTTGGAGTCGGAACATGTGGCGTGCGGATTCTGGTGCGCGATTTATGAGTCTCAATCTTCACAGATCAGCTGAGATTTTCCTAGACACACTAAATATGTATTTAACAATTAGAATTTTACTTCCATGCGCTGTGATGAAGTAACACGTCGTCAACAAGAAATGTTTACAACATTTTGATCGATCGTCATTATATGTATCAAATACGACTTTTAGAAAGTTTCCTTTCGATTATATCACTTGGGCTTTTCAATGACAGCGAATTCTGTAGTTCTTAAGTTTGTTTCATTCTGGGGCATTGTAACGCTGGGCGAATCCGATTCGGGACTAGCGCTGGCGTATTTTTCAGGGTGCATGTCGCGTATTGGACGGGGTTCACAACCGTACCTGCTCGATTACAACAGACAACCAACACATTTATTTAATTGTGATCAGATGTTGTCATACAATACAATTGAAGAAAATGGGATGGGAATTGTATTTCAATAACATTTTGGTGGAATTTAAGGCATCAAATTATAATATTTGAAATGGCAGATCCCCGATGCTGCTGTAATATATTGTGCAAGGACGGGTTCTAGAAGCGCAGCCTTCTTTTCTCTAGAAGGGCATCCTTCTATTCTCTAGGGCAGTGTTTTTCAATCTATTTCTTCTTGGAATGTGTGGGGTGTGGAGTTAGTGCGATTTAGCACCTTAAATCCCTCATATCTGTGAGCACTACAGTACCCACTCACTTTCCCGTGGCAGCTTCAGTCAATATATGTTAGGAAAACCAGGAGGTTGTGCAAGAAAACTGTTCAGGTTTATTGTCCAGTAACAAAGATTTATTAGAACTCAAAAGTACAACTTGTCTCGACAGAATACAAAGAAGAACTGAATTTGACAACTATCGTTGTGTTAGATTAAGAACAAAAATATAGGTGGCTCCACAAGCGATTAAAAGGGAATTACAAAAGGGCGGTTCGATCTGAAAATAAAACAAGGGGTAAAAGTACTGATTGAACACTCCCCCTCAAAGCAATAATCGTCTAAACAATCTGTTTTTCGATGCCCATGTAATTTAGACAGTTCCAATGTTTGGGACTGGTTAGCCTTTTGGTGAGCACGTCTGCTGGCATCTTCTCAGTAGGTAGGTACTCCAGATTGATCTCGCCTGCGGAAATAGCCTCTCTCACAAAATGATGTCGTGTATCTATGTGTTTGGTTCTCGTGTGGTGCACAGGATTCTCTGCCAACTTCTTCGCATCCTGGTTATCGATGTGAATGTCGATTTTCTTCGGTAGACGAGCACCCATCTCTTCGCTCAGTCTCTTCAGGTGCACCGCCTCCTTGGAAGCCTCGGTGAGTGCCATGTACTCGGATTCCGTCGAGGACAGCGCAACTGTGCGCTGCTTTCTCGACTCCCAGGAAACAGGATCGCCGCTCATCGTGAACGCGTAGCCGGTGTATGACCTCCAGTCATCAATGCAAGCAGCCCAGTCGGCGTCCACGTAGCCGGTCAGGCATCCTCCGTTCGAACTGTAGCTCAGGCCCACCTCGAGCGTACCTTTGAGGTATCGCAAAACTCGCTTTGCAGCTTGCCAGTGGCTGGTTCCGAAGGAATCGTTGAACTGGCTCAGAGCACTCGTAGCATGTGCAATGTCCGGGCGTGTGCACACGGATAGGTAGAGGAGGGCACCGATGAGTTCTCGATACGGTGGTTTCTCCCCGTCTTCCTCACTCCAGATGTCACCCTTTGCCAGCTTAACTCCAGGAACAAGTGGCGTTGCAACTGGTCGACAGTCCGACATCCCGAAGCGATCGAGTATGTCCAGCACATACCCGCGTTGACTCATGGTGATCGTCGACTCGTTCCGAGCAAACTCAATTCCCAAGCAGTATGACACATCGCCCAAATCGTTGATCTGGAAGGACTTGCTCAGAAACTTGTAGACTTCGTCAATCCTCTTGGTATCACGTGACAGGACAAGAATGTCGTCGACGTACACAACGATCAGCAGTGGATCGTTGTCTGCGTCCTTTACGTAGACGCTCGCGTCTCTTGACGTCGGTCTCGCCCCAAACTTCACCAGCTCCGAGTCCAGACACTGATACCAGCATCGTCCCGCCTGTTTCAGGCCGTATAGAGCCTTGTGCATTTTGCACACCTTGTTCCCGGACGATAGTTGGGACAGTATCTTTGCAGCCTTGTTGACCACTTCACGGGAGCCGTAGTTGTTCTCGACGATGAACTTCAGGACATTACTTGCGTAATGTGGCAAGTCCATCCAGATCTCCTCGTCGATGACACCGTTCAGGAAAGCGGTAGAGACGTCAAACTGTCGTACATGCATGCCATGTTGTGCCGCAAATACCATGGCAAGGCGAATTGAGCTGAACCGAGCCACAGGAGCGTAGGTCTCGCCGTAGTCAATCCCGGGGCATTGGGTGAATCCCCTGGCCACGACCCTAGCCTTCCGTTTGGTGACTGCTCCATCAGCTCCGTACTTGTTTCTAAGTACGATGCGGCTGCCGACAGTTGTGCGATTTTTCGGGCGATCCTCCAAGGTCCAAGTGTTGTTTTTTAAAATCGATGAAAATTCGTCTGCTATCGCCAGCATCCACTCGTATTCCTCTGGCCCGGAGACTGCTGACTTCAGTGGAACTTCCGCGATGAAGGCAGTATCTTCTTCTCCGGTTGTATAGTCCTCATCTTCACTCGCGTCGTCCTGTACAGCATCGTTCTGTACAGCATCGTTTGCCTCTGCCACGTCGACACTCTCTGCAACTTCGTTCCTCCCCGCGACCTCATTTCTCTCCGCGACAGGATGTTCCCTTGGTCTACCAGGACGACCCGTGTAAATCTTCCTCGGTCTGCCTGGTCCGCGCTTCGTCGTTGGAGTTTGTCCGACTGGACCTGGGGCTGGAACTTCAACTGTCTCAAAACCTCGGTTGCTGCTGTTGCTGATCTGGTTGCTGGACTGTTCTTCTCGTTGAGCGCCTAGTACAACGTCGATGTACTTGTCCGACGATGTGGCAGGACCCTTTACATCCTGCTCGGTGTTTGGCTGAACATCCGCCTGTTCTGGGAAGAACTCCTCGTACTGGTCGACCTTGTTTTCTGCTGTTGTTTTCAGGAACTGGACATCTCGTGAGAACTCGACACGTCGCTCCTCAGGTATCCAGACCCTGAGTGCCTTCGAATCTGCAGCGGGGCCGAGATAAACGCCTTTGCGGGCACGAGGTCCAAACTTTCCGGTATCCTTGGTCCGATTCAGGCAGTAAACCGGTGCTCCAAACTCCTGAAAACTGCTCACATCCGGGACCTCTCCCATCCACAACTCGAACGGAGTTCGGCCGTCCAATGCTGAAGTTGGACAGCGGTTTCTGGTGAAGTTCGCGGTACACACTGCTTCTGCCCAGAAGGTAGGAGGAAGACCGGACTGGATCAACAAACAACGAGCCATCTCGACCAGAGTACGATTCCTCCGTTTAGTTATACCGTTTTGTTCCGGATTGTTCGGAACAGTTAGCCGGCGTTTGATCCCAGAGCGCTTCAGGAAGTCATCGAACTGGTTGTTTGAATATTCGGTGCCATTATCGGATTGCAGGCACTTAATCTTCCAGTGGTGCTGCGTCTCGACCATCTTCTTGAACGCCTGGAACTCGGAGAACACCTCGTTTTTCCGTCGCAAGAATCGCATCTCGCCCCATCGAGTAGCGTCATCTATAAAGGTGACGAAATACCTGGCGTGACCGTTGGATTGCATGCGCATCGGTCTGCACACATCCGAGTGTATCAGCTCGCCTGGGGCTGACTTCCTCTCGGAGACCTTGGGGAAGGGCTGGCGTGTCATCTTCGCCTTGATGCACACCTCACAGTCCAACGTTGTATCGTCGTCGCTCAAATCAAGTCCTCGGAGAACGTTGTTTTTGGATGCCTCGCGAATGTCCTTCACGTTTAAGTGACCCAAAGCCTTGTGCCAATCCATCAGGGACTTCTCGTGATCCCGGCTGGCAAGCGCGGCGCTCGACTGCTTGGCAGCGCGCGAGTCGTTCACTAAATAGAGTCCGTTGACTCGCTCCGCGCACAACACCACGCGATCGTCCTTCTCGCTGACGACTTCCGCCGAACGTTTACAAAAGGTCACTCGGTAACCTTTGTCCACGATCTTCGCGACCGATAACAAGTTCATGCGTAAGTCCAGCACGTACAGCACGTCACTCAAGTTAACTGTCTCGTCGTCTTCGTTCACTCGGGTAACCCCTTGGCACTGATTTTCGTGGAGCTAGAATTGGCCAGGTTCAATGAGTCTGAAAAGTTCTCATCTACACTCTCGAAACTGTCAATGTCACTGGCCATGTGCGCGGTACAACCACTATCTAGACACCACCGTTTTTGCGTCGAATAAACCAGCATGGAACTATCGTCACCAGGCGCACTCGATTCCACAGCAGCGTACAGGGTAAAGCTACCAGTCTTCGTCTTGTCCTGATCGCTCTTCTTCTTGGATCGACAACCTGCTGCTTTGTGACCCGGCTTGTTGCACTTGTAGCACTTGAACGGGAATTTGCTTCCGTCGCGTTTCTCCGATTTACCCGTTTTCTGTTGATTCGACCTGTCCGCTACCATCGCGTTCTGCTCTGGTCCATTGTTCTTTCGCGCGTCACTTTCTTCCACGATTTTGATTCGCAGTGTTTCCAGAGTGGGGAGCTCGTCACGTGACTCGATAGCAATCCGGAAACTGTCGAAGTTGGCCGGTAAACTGTAAAGCAACAGTATCGACAGTAGGTCATCGTTTATCGGCACTTCCATGTCGCTCAGTCGGTCAACAGCGTCAAAGAATTTTCGCAGATGGTCGCAAACGTCGTCGCCCTCGCTCATCCTCTGTAAGACGATTTGTTTCAGCAGGTTCGCTTTCCTCGCGGGGCCCTTAGACTGGTAAATAGTCTCCAACTTTAGCCAAAGTTCTCTCGACGTCGCACAATCTTTGACCTGTTTCAGTTCCGAGGATGAAATCCCCAGGAAAATGTCCGATATAGCCTTGCTATCGCCCGTTTCCCATCCTTCTATTTCGGCGTTGTTCTCTTCGCCTGGCTCAGGCTTTACCTTTGAGCCATTCACGTAGCCCCACGTGTCATTTTTTATGAGTAGGGCCCTTATGTGGATCTTCCACGTGTCAAAGTTGTCCTTTGTTAGAATTTCGATGCGCGTCATGGCGGTGGTAGCCACCTTGAATTTTGGTTGCTTCGTGGAACGTTCGAGAATCAAACACAACCTTACTCTCGCGTACCGATTTCCGATCAATCTAACTTATTACAGTTTCTTTTATTTCGCGCCGCGTGACCTGGGCCCATAACCTGTTAGGAAAACCAGGAGGTCGTGCAAGAAAACTGTTCAGGTTTATTGTCCAGTAACAAAGATTTATTAGAACTCAAAAGTACAACTTGTCTCGACAGAATACAAAGAAGAACTGAAATTGACAACTTCGTTGTGTTAGATTAAGAACAAAAATATAGGTGGCTCCACAAGCGATTAAAAGGGGATTACAAAAGGGCGGTTCGATTCGAAAATTAAACAAGGGGTAAAAGTACTGATTTAACAATATACAATTTTAAAAACAAATTTTACATAATTATTTAGCGGATAGTTGGGAAGCGTAAATCATCCCCGTTCCGGACAGTTCGAAGAAATGCCAGGGTACTATTAGTATGGTTGTCTATTGTGTCAAAAAGTTTCAGTGCTCTATCACGTACGTATTTTTCTACTGTCTCAAGTCTTAGGTCCTTGTATATGTCAGTGTTCCTAATGTACCATGGAATTCTTAGGATCTTTCGAATAGTTCTATTTTGGAAGGACTGGAGTGCTTTTTTGTTAGTCTTTGTCGTTTGGTAGAAAGCAGAACTACCATATAGTAACGTCGGTCGTTTAATTTGTTTGTAGATGAGCAATCGATTTTTAAGGCTAAGTTTTTTGGATTTTATGAGTGGGTGTAGTGAAGAGAGAAGTCCGATACAGTGTCCGCGTTTATTTTGTATGTGTTGTCTCCATGTCAGGCTTTTGTCAAATGTAAGTCCAAGGTATTTAGCTGTTGGTGCCCAGTCTATTGTTTCATTGTCAAGGTTAAGTCTCTGTGGAGTTTGCTATAGTTTTCTTGTGATGAATAGGGCCTGTGTTTTATCAGAGTTAAGCCTAATTTTCCATTTGCGAAAATATTTCAATAAAATGTTTATCGATCGTTGCAAGTTTGAGGTGATGACTCTTGCTTGTCGTGCTGTAACAAATATACAGGTATCATCAGCGTAGAGTGATAATTTTACTTTTGGAGGCAGAGTAGGAAGGTCTGCAGTAAATATGTTGTAAAGGACCGGTGATATGGGCGAGCCCTGAGGAAATCCAGCATCAATTGGTCTCAGGCTTGAGAGTTGTTTGTCAATTCTGATACGGAATGATCTGCCTTCCAAAAAGGAGCCAATGGTTTGAGTGAGCTGCAGTGGCATATTGAACTGATGCATTTTGAAGATAAGTCCTGCATGCCAGACTTTATCAAAGGCCTTAGCTATGTCAAACATAACTAAGCCTGTTGAGTTTCTGCGATTTAAGCCTGTTCTGATGTGTTGGACCACTCTAACTAACTGAAGCTCAGTAGAGTGTTTGGCTTTGAAGCCATATTGTTCTTCCGGTAGAATATCTTTATCAGATATAACCTCATAAAGTCGATGCAGAATAACCCTTTCCGCAATTTTTGACAGCGAAGAGAGGAGACTGATGGGTCTCCAGTTTTGTGGAAATTGTGGGTCCTTTTGAGGTTTCGGGAAGACAATAATAACCGCTGATTTCCATATTTTGGGATACCTTCGCAAACGAAAAATCGTATTAATAATGTCAGTGAGTGTTTGTAATATATGATCTGGTAACCAAGAAATCATAGTGTTTGTAATAGTGTCATATCCGGGTGCTTTATCTTTGTCAAGTGTCTGTATAATGTTTTTAATTTCGTCCAAGTCCGTGGGTTTTATTCTGTCTTCGTGTTGAATGTTATCCATCAGTAGTCTGTTGACAGAAGATTGAATTATTTCCTCATTTCCAAAGTCTACCTCATCCGAAGAATTCTCGCGGAATTGTGTTTCTAAGGAATCTGCAAATGCCTCCGCCTTACCCGCATCGTAGTATTGTATTCCATTTATAACCATGAATAGGTGGTACCACAATTTTACTGTTTTTCCGAAAGTATTTGGTCATTCTCCAGAAACTGCCACACCCAGGCTCGAGACTCTGCAAAAAGCTCTCCCATTGCTCGTTTCGGAATTCCCTTATTTTAACACGGATTTCATTTGTCATCCGAGTAGCGTTTATACGTAGCGTAGGGTCACCTGTAAACCTAGCTCTCCTCCGAACTTGATTCCTTCTCCTGATCAGTTGTTTGATATTCTGAGGGAGTTCATAGGGACTCGATTCCCTTCTCGGAGTTATGACCGTGTGGTCCTCTTTTGCCTGTATAATTCTCTGAGTTACGTTCTCAACGATTTTGTCGAGGTCGTTGGCCGTTTCAGGTGATTGAAAATTAGTGTCATTGGCCAATGCGACTTTAAACGCTTTCCAGTTTGTAGTTTTCCTTTCCTGCATAGGAACATCAATAAAGATGTTTTCTATGAGGAAAAGGACTGGTTTGGGGTCGGAACACAGTTCGTCGAGGATATTTAACCGAACATGTGTTGGCTCATTGGGGATATGCAGGCTAAAATGGTTGGCTGTGATGAATGTATTGTGCTCGGTCCCAGCTTTATAGCTTCTCACAGCTCCCCAAAGGCGGTGTATGGCATCTAAGTCTCCTGCAATGAATATAGGGCCATCACATGCAGTAAGTACTCTGAGATCATCTGGAAGATTTCTATTTGAGGGAGGATTGTAAACAGAAATCACAATGAACTCCAGAAAATCAGTTTGCACCTTGATTACTGTGGCCTTTAGTTTTTCAAGTGTGGGTGTATTGATGGGATAATGATTCACGTTTCGTCTCACGAGAATGGCCATTCCGCCTCCCCTACCCGTCATTCTATCATTTCTGTACATTGTTACGGGTGACCAGCTTTCATCCGGGGACCACACCACGACCACTAAGGAGATCGGGATGCATGTCATTTACACACCCCAAACCCGCTTGAGCATCGAGGTAGCAGTTGAGCCATTGTATTTTTCTTTTGACACTAATACTACTCTCATACAAAAGAAGGAAATGTTATTGTTATATAATTCATATTGTTATATAATTCAGAAGAAAAATGTTATTTTTGTATGATAAACAATATTATTTATCCGTCGAGCTAGAGTAGGGCGTTTAATTTAGGTAGGGAGCAAACGGCAGCAACGGAGGACGAACGACATCAGAAGGGGGCCGGTCGACCATCACTCTTCCCAACAAGGATAACCTATGGCAACGCATCTAACGCAAGCGCTCCACAAAGGCTAGCATCTACTCGGAAGGCGTTAAGGGGGCCCACTCCTGGTCACCGCACTAGATGGATCCACCGCAATCAATGGTAATGTCAACAGCAAAACCGAGAAGGGATGCAGCGCGCCAAACGGAAACATACACCGGCGAGGCTACTGTAAAATACTAGGAGTGTCGTTACGAATGCAAAGACTTACCTCGGGGAATTTGCCGTCTCCAATTTACACCTTCCTGACGGCGTCTCTGGTGCGACGCCAAGACGAGGCGAAACCCAAGTTGAACAACACTCGCGATGTAATGCAGGTATCACGACCAGGTACACATATCACCTGTGCCACGCCAAGTCGACTTTCGGAAATCTTTTAATCATCTCACTAATTCCCGACATGCAACTTTATCGCAACGTACAAACCAATTACCTACAACACATAAGTAATGAAGCGGACAAACATTTCGTTCGGGGACGCCATTCCGTCATTCATTTAACAATCGGAACACTGACTTGCGAGCCAACCACTTACACTGATGAACTAACAAGCGATTGAATGCAGGGCGTGCGATTCTACCGATAAACACACGTTTTTCAGGAGGGAAATAGATTTAATGGCGAAAGCTAATTGACCGAAATCGCGTTTGTTTACACTTTCGGCTGACAACTACAAAATGTCATTCGGCGATGTCATTCTAGGATGATCCAGTGACCCACATATTGGGACTGCCCAGCTGATCCCAAAATAGTGGGTAATACAGTCCAACTCGCGTGCAGCAACCATGGGTGCGGAGCCGAGGTGTCGAAGATGGTTGGTGGCCGCGCTACGAACCGCGCCAAAAGGAAAGAAAGAGTTCGTCGTATGAATGGGAGGCCAACCACCTCCAATGTAGCGGACGTCCGTTAAGGCGAACGAATTTAAAGGACTGAGGACTAACGGAGGCTCTCTTTTTTCGATTGGAATTCAAGGCAGGAAGTTCGGAGGATACAGGATTGGCAGCGCGAGAAGGTGATTGGAACTAGGAACAATTCGTCATCGTCACCACGGCAGTTAGCGAAACTACAGAAGAACAATTTCGTTCAGCGAGGAGCTGAACAAAACGAGAATCCGGCTCCCAAGTTTGGCGAAAATAATCAGGCGATCGTTTGCTGGGGCCCCAAGAAAAGATAGTTTAGCGAGATTAGGAAAAGGTACCTATTTATTTTGTTTTTTTTTCTAGATTACATCTGTTTTTTATACTAATTTCATTGAAATCGTTTTGTGTGAATATATCGAACTATAAACCCGGAAATATTCTGATTATTATTATTGGAAAAAGGTATTTTTGGATTGTGCGCGGCGCTCAAGCGGGGAGGTTTTCTTTTCCTCGTTCGGTTCGACAGTTTTTTCTTTCAGGAGATCGTGGTGTGGTTACACAGGGTAGTTTGTACAGGTTAGGGACGAGAGTAAGTGAAACGTTTACATTTCTTTTCCTTCCCTTTAGGTGTTAGGGGTTAACCCTCGTGCGTGCGCGGACGGATCGTCTACTCGCTGACGATCCTATTGTTGAATCCATCCAGCCTAGGGATAGCGAGTTGGCGCCTGCGCCGTCTCCGACGGAGCGAACCGGGCCCGCAAGGCTGGACCGCGCGTCTACCCTTGAGGCGTAAGGGTGACAACATGATGTAGTTGGGGATGCAGAATCGTATTTCAGGCTTCAGAAAGGTTTCTTGGATCATGATGCTATCGTATTTATGATCGAAAATAAACTGTTGTAATTCACCAGCATGCTGAAGCAAGGAATTCGCATTCCACGTCAGAATTGAAACGTGATTCGTTAAACTCATTAGCGTTTAGTGTTGATGACATTTTGAAATGCAGCGAACATGGTTTGAATAATGTTTGCCATCATCTCTTGCATCATGTTTTGGAACTGTGTCTGTATTTTGGCAAACATTTGGTCCATATTGTTAGTTTGATTTTGTATGCGTGGGGGAGCCTGTGTCGTGGTTGTTTGTTTTTGTGCTGGTTGTGTGGGTTGGGCCGCAGCAACCTGTGCGAACAATCTTCTCACGTTCTTTGGATTTCTGGGACAACCCCCGTAGCTTGCAGGATGCTCTCCGCCACAGTTTACACATTTTACTTTCTCTTCTATTTTCTTTGGACAGTTCGGGAAATGGTAAAGTGAATCGCATTTAACACACCGGGACTGTGCATGACAGTTGCTGGCAGAATGTCCAAATTGTTGACAATTGTGGGACATACCCTGGCCCGTACGAGGACGCTGTGCTTCCACGCTGCACATAAGATGGCATACAGATTTTATGTTGTAAATATTTGTTTTGGCTTTTGGGAGGAGAACCTTGACGACTTTAGAGACACCTTCCCTCATTTTAATGTAGTGGACTTCAATTGGGTTGAAGCCCAGAGATTGTAAGTCTTCTTTTATCTCTTCAGCTGAAAGGCCATACAGACCCCTGATGACAACATTCAGCTGTCTATCTTCTGGCAGTTTATAAGTGTGGTATTGCAGCTCATTCTCTGTTAGTGCTTTGGTCAGTCGTCTGTGATCTGTGGGTGTAGTTGGTATAATTTGTATTCCTAGGTAGACCCTTTTCGCGGATGTGTTTGAAATGTTTTGTGTTTTCATTATGTTCAGTGTTTGGGACCATTTTGAGGGCTCTCGTAAAATGATAGGAACTGTTTTTGATTCTTGTGTTTGTGTTGCGGGTTGTGTGTTTGTAGTGTTTGGAGCTGTTGGCTTTGGTTTGGGTGTGATGGCCATTTCTTTGAATACCATAGCTGGTTTTGGTGGTGGAAGGGCAGGGAAAATCTCATCCTCTTTATCTTTGTTATCATCGCAGTCAACTTCCATCTCACTCTCTGTAGTTTCATATGAGGAACTTGACTTGGGAGGTGAAGACGCCCTCACCTTTCGCTTTTTCATCCGAGGGCTCTCTTTTTTGGATTTTCCGTTGACCTTAGCCTTGTCCTTGAGCAATAACACTAGTTCTGCATTTTTCGCAGCTAGCAGCTCATTTTTGTTTCGCTGGTCGGCCAGCTCAGCATTAGTTTTAGCGAGTGTCTCTTGTGTTTGTAACAGCGTTACAAACACTTGATCCAACTTCATCGTTATATTGTCAAGCTGGGCGACCAACGAAGCAATTCGCTCATCTTTGTCAGCAGGTATGTCACGTCCGGCAACCACGCCACCGTCCGTCGACATCCTGTCCACCAAAAGGGAACTATCTATATGCTATAATTATTATAAAATCCGCCAAATAACTAATTTTTTCAATAAAATTCAGAATTTAGAAAAATATAATAAAAAAAATTGGCTGACCCAGGTCAGTAAAGGAATACCAAGTACTCACCCAGAGTCCCGGTATTCTATCTTCTTATTCGCTCTATCTTCAATTTCTTCCTATCTTCTTACTCGCTCTATCTTCTTCTTACTTGCTCTATCTTCTTCTCTTTCACTCTATTTTCTTCTATTTCGCTCTATCTGCTGTCTCTCTACCTTCTACCCTCCTATCTTCCCTCTCGCTCTACTTCTCTCCTATTCGCTATCTCCCTCTGCCTTCGACTTCCTTCTCTTCCAATCTTCTGTCTCCTTCTTATCTTCTGTCTTCTTCTTATCTTCTGTCTCCTTCTTATCTTCTGTCTCCTTCTTCTATCTTCTACTTCTTCTATCTTGCATGTACTTCACTTTCAACTTTTACTCTCCCGTCAGCACGTCGACTTAATAACTTGACTTGACTTGACTGATTGGTGTCAATCTTTTTGTATACGCGACCCCTTTACAGGATAAAAAATTCTCACGACCCCCTTAAGACATATACTGACAAAACTTTATTAATTTAAATGAGTATGTTTACGATTTTCTCTATTTTGATACCCGCCGGGTGCAAGTATTTATGCTTAAGAAATAAATATTTGTGTCTGGCCTGGGTGTTTTCTATGTATCATATGTATGTATTTACAAAAAAAAAGTATAATATCGACACCTGCAAGGAATAACACCGTAACTCAGTTTTAGGCAATTTTAAGTTCCAATCATATTCGTGGTCGATTATGATTGGAACTTAAAATTGCCTGCGACACCTGCAAGGAATAACTCCTTGCAGGTGTCGATATGTAGTATATCCGTTGTCTGGTACCCATAGTACAAGTCTAGTGCTTAGTTTGGGGCTAGATTGCGCTGTGTAGAACGTTATGCAATATTTATTTAATTATTTATATATGACTAGCTGCGCCCCGTGGTTTCACCCGCGTAAGTCCCGATCCTGCAAGAATATCGGAATAAAAAGTAGCTTACGTGATATTCCAGGCCTTCAGCTATCTACATACCAAATTTCATGGTAATCAGTCTGGCGGTTTTTACGTGATTGATTAACAAACACACATACGTGTACACAAACTTTCAGCTTTATAATATTAGTAGGATACCTATCTATTAATTATTTATTTGTATGCAAGGGAGCCGCGAAAGCTTTGAAAGTAAGTAGCTACGAGCAAACTTGGTAGGCTGAGTGCGGATCTGACTTGAACGCGGGCGAAATTTTGCGACGTTGCCACGCCGCATCGTTGCGCCAGCGTGAGCGAGAGGCACGTATCGTGCCACCCGCACACTAGCACAGCATGTTATTTTGTTTCAACTCTTTCTCACTTTGCGGCAGGTCAGCGTTGAGTTTGGACGTTAAACATTACCGTGTTATTGTTTTGTTTTTTCACTTGCTTGGCCCAATTATAAAATGGATAAGTTTCTAAAAAGATCGCAGCCTTCAACATCTAGTACAAATGTTAGTGGTGGAGGTGAATCAAAACCGAAAAAATAGACATTATGACGAGAATTACTTAAAATACGGGCTTACAGTCATAAATAATAAACCTCAATGTGTAATTTGCGGCGATGTTTTATTTCGTGAGAGTATGAAACCGTCAAAACTTCTGCGGCATCTTACGACCAAGCATCAAAAAGAAGCTGATAAGCTGTTGGAATTTTTTGAACGAAAATTGAAAGCTGTTAGTCAGCAGCGAAATACTATGGTCATCTATGTTTAAATTTTGAATAGAGATGGATACTAATTGAAACTATCGATATCAAGTAATTCTCATTATTTTTTAACCCGGCTGCAGCAAAGCCCAAAAAGGGATTATGAATTTAATTAAATGTATTATTTATTTATTTGAAAAACTTAAAAGAATAGTTTTGTTGCGTCTCAAAATGGATGCGCTTCGAGGAATACCCCATTTTTCCAATATCTTTATTTTTTTAGTGTTTGCATACTGCTGAAATTAATTGCAACTCAATGTTAGTGTGCAAGGCTTGTGCGCTTTTTATTTGGTAGTCATGTATTTTTTTTTATATATTACATTGTTTTTTTTTGTTTTAGGTATCCAGCCTAAACGAATCAGCAGGGAAGCCGCACACAATTGCCGAAAATCTTATTTTGCCAGCTGCTCTGGATATGGTTGAAATTATGGTCAGCAAGCAGGAGGCAAACAAGTTAAAAAGCATACCGCTTTCTGATAATACTATTGCACACAGAATAAACGATATGGCCAATGATATTCGAGATCAAATAATCGAAAATTTAAAGAAAAGTCCACATTTTGCTTTGCAGTTCGACGAATCTACAGATGTATCCGATTGTGCTCAGTTTGTAGTATTTGTGTGCTTTGAAGCAGATCACAAAATCACAGAAGAAATATTGTTTTGCAAAGCACTTCTTGCAAATACTTCTGGCCAGTGTTTGTACGATATGTTTTTATAAAGCACTTGTAACTACGACATTGATTGGAAAAAATGCATCGCTATTTGCAGCGATGGAGCGAAAGCCATGACTGGTAAAAAAAGCGGACTCGTTGCGAGATTAAAATCAATAATGCCAAACGCATCATGGACACATTGTTTTCTTCATCGTCAAGCACCAGCAGCTAAAGTTTCACCGTCTGATTTAAATGACGTGCTTACAGAGGTAATAAAAATTGTGAATTCTATCAAAGGTAAAGCCTTACAAACCCGGTTGTTCAGAATTATTTGTGAAGACATGGGTTCGCCTCATCACAATCTCCTTTATCACACAGAGGTCAGGTGGCTTTCCAAAGGAAAGGTATTGACAAGAGTTCTAGAACTAAAAGCTGAACTGTTAATGTTCTTACAAGATTCTAAATCTGAATATGCTAATCATTTATCTGACCCTGTTTGCCACTTGAAGTTAGCATTTCTGGCAAAGCTTTATAGCCATCTTAACAACTTAAACAAAAGCCTTCAAGGGAGAGAAGAAAATATCTTAACAGCTAAGGATAAAGTGAAAGCATTTCATGTAAAACTTCGTATGTGGTCATCTTCTCTGCAAAACAATATATTTGAGTCTTTTCCGTGTGTTCAGAAGACTGTTGATGATAATGCAACAACCGAATCACTTGTAGTAAAAGCTCACATTCCTTCTATGATACAGAGCTTACATAATTTGCAAGAGAAATTATTAACATATTTTCCAGACTTGCACTCTGAAGCTGACAATGGGCGTACGTGGATTTTGGTCCCTTTCTTGGATAAATCAATAGAATTGGCAGATCTTGCTATAAATCTGAAGGAAAAACTTGTAGATTTAGCTTCTGACGGCGTGCTGAAAATGGAATATCATTCGTAAAGTATTGACGTGTTTTGGATGAAAAGAAAACAAGAATATCCAGAGCTGACAAGGGAAGCTCTAAAATCATTAGTGCCATTTGCCACCTCATACTTGTGCGAATTAACATTTTCCTCAATGATGGACATTAAACTAAAAAGAGAAACAGACTACTACTAGAAAATGATTTAATCATAAACGTTTCTAAAATAGCACCACGCTTTGAGATTTTTTTGAAAAATAAACAAGCACATCCTTCTCACTGATATTGTATTTTTATTGTAGTGTAGAACCTTGTCATTTCTCTTTTGCCGTCGATTACCCGAATAGGGCTTCGCGACACCCTTAGCAAGGCTTCGCAACCCCCTAAGGTTCGCGACCCACAGATTGAAAAGCACTGCTCTAGGGAATCATTCTTGTACTCTTCCTTCTATTCTATAGAAGGGAACCCTTCTATACTTTATGATACCCTTCTATTCATTTGAAGAGTAACCTTCTATAGAATAGAAAGGTGCTCCTCTTGAGAATAGAAGGGTGCCCTTCTATTCTTTAGAAGGGCACACTTCTTCCCACACCCCACTCTCAATCCCCTCCAACATCAAGTATGTGTGTGTGTATGTGTATGTGTGTACATTTCCCAATTTTCAAACCTTAAAAACTATGCAAAGGAATGTTTTCCGCGCCCAACATATATATATATATATATATATATATATATATATATATATATATATATATATATATATATATATATATATATATATATATATATATATTTATATATATATATATATATATATATATATATATATATATATATTTATATATATATATATATATATATATATATATATATATATATATATATATATTCTTTTTCAGCATGAAAAACTGTATAACATACTGTTACATGTACAAATAATTACATGTACAAATAATTCTGCGAGCTACTGTCGCAATTGTTTTCATAATTATTAAGAACGTCAACAAATGAATTTACTCGAACCGACGAGAACCCAACAAGCATGATCAACATCTGCAAGTGACGTCACTCCATTCATGAATTTGCTCGAATCGACCAGGTACCTCTCGGTAGAACATTCGCCAATGTACGAGAAATGGGTGAATACGTAGAGACCCTATATAAAGGCGAGCTGAATGAATGGGGGATTCATTCATTCGACCGCGATAAGAACTGCGAAAGTGTGTTTCGTAATAGTGAAGTGATTTAGAAGACAATTGCGATAAGAAATTTATGGACAAGTGTTAGATTTTTTTCATAGTGAAAATTAAAATTAGTGAAAGTGTTAAATTGTTTATTGTGCATTTTCGTAATTAAATAAATTCTTTTAACTTAAATTAAAAGACATTGCGTTTTCACTTTCCCGGAACATTAAAATTATTGGCCCCGAACCGAAAGCACGCGACAGTGGTGTCAGAAGTGGGATAGAAAAATTTTGAAAGTGAAAATTTGAACATTTTTATAGTGCACAAAAGTAAAATTTAAAGAAACATTAAAAATGTCACGAAGCTTAAACATAAATATTAATGAATTGACCATGTCGGAGCTTAAGGAAGAGTTGGAACAGCGAAACCTGGCTACGCAAGGTACAAAGGCCACACTGATTGCACGCTTGCGTGACGCGATCGAGTCGGAAGGCGTGAATCTGGATTCGGGTGAGTTTTCAGATGCGGAAAAAGGCGCAGAAGGTGGAGAAGTAGAAACACCAAAATCAAAGGAGCCAGAAAATGCGCTAATGCAAATGTTAATGCTGATGTCATCGAGTCTGACTGCGAAGCTGGATGAACAATCAGCGCAGCTAAATGAACAATCAACGAAGCTAAATGAACAATCAACGAAGCTAAATGAACAATCAGCGAAGCTGGACCAACAAGCAATCGAAATCAAAGCAGACATCAAGGCAGACATCACACAGAAGCTGGAGAAACAGTCAACCGAAATAAAAGCGGAGCTTGGTAGTCTCAACAAACAAATTAAACGCGTCGAGGAAAAGGTTAGCCAGGTCGAGGAAAAGGTTTACCAGGTCGAGGAAAAGGTCAGCCAGGTCGTGGAGAGAATCAACAATGAGATGGAAAACATGAAAAAGGAATTGGAAGCAGCAAAGGCAGTAGTAACCGCCTCACCAGCCCCGCTTACAACCGCAGAGCAAGGCTCGTCTAGAAATGTGCAAGCACCAATATTCGATGGGCAAACGGTCTGGACTATTGACAAAACCCAGTTTGAAGCAGCCGCTCGCATAAATCACTGGAATGAGCAGGAACGAGCAACTGCATTGATTCTTGCTCTAAGAGGTCCAGCGGCTGAGCTGTTGCAGACGATTCCCGTTGAATCGCACTCAAACTCGAATGCTATAATGAATGCGCTCGACATGCGTTATGGAGATGATCATCTAAATTAGATTTATCGGTCACAGCTAAGGCATCGGGTGCAGAAGTCTGGTGAAACCCTACAGCAGCTAGCCCAAGACATTGAGCGACTAGCACTTTTGGCTTACTCGGCCTACGACCCAGAACATCGAGATGATGCAGCGACAGAAGCATTCATCAGCGCACTAAAGGACCCGGAATTGCAGCAAGCCGTGCGTTTAGCCCAAAAGCAAACGGTTAAGGACGCATTGGCTTACAGTCTGAACTTTGAGGCGGCGAAGAATGCGACTCGTACCACTGCCCGAGTCCGTGAGGTAGTGGCAGATGAGTGCAGGTGTGAGCGCGTGGAAATTGAGCGAGACCCGCATGTAAATGGTGCGCCTAGATGCTGGGATTGCGGAGAGAAGAGGCACCTGCAAAGAGACTGCAAGAAGCGGAGAAAGCCGAGCTATTGTCCAGGGTGTGCAGCTAGGAGGAGATCCAGACCGAGTCAGGAGCCCAGAATGGAAACCCTTCAAACAGAGGGGTCGGGAAACATGTAAGAGCCAACTTCGTGGGGCAGAGGTTGGCTAGGAGGATCGACGTCCCCAGCACCACCATCATCATGTCAAGACTACATCGTGGAGAAGCGGACTTATGCCTTCCGGGTCAAGTTGACGGAGAACACTGCACTATAACAATCGACACTGGTGCAACCCGATCGATTATCCGACCAGAGCTAGTTAGACAGCAACAACTTCACAAGGGCAGAATTTTCTCACTACGGACAGCTACGGGAGAAACTGCACCTGTTCATGGAGAGGTCAACCTCCAGATACAGTTGGGAGACCTTGAATTCCGACATAATTTTCTGGTCGCGAACATTATGGATACTGCATTCTCGGAATGGATTTTCTGCGACCACATGGAATCACGTTGGACTTGGGCAAACGAGTATTGAAATGGCAGAATGTCTAAGTACTGATGGAGGATCCCAGTGTCCAAATTCCCAAGATGAATGTAGTGGTATGTACTGACACTGATGTACCGAATTCTTCCGAAAGCATTGTATGGGCCAAGCTTGATGGTGATTCTGGAGACCACCGATCTTATCTGATAGAGCCAACGAAGACATCCGCATTGCGCAGTTTGATTGTAGGACGAAGCCTTGTAAGATCTTTAAGGAACGGATATGTGCCGGTTAGAGTCCTTAGCACCGCAGACTCAACCACGAGCATCAAAGCGGGAGAAGTCATCGGCAGCTGCCAGCCTGTTTCCACCATCACCTCTTTGGAAGCTACTCACAACCATCATTGGAAAAGGAGGCAAGACACAGACAAAGCCCGGGAATCCACGTCTGCAATATTGAAGCAAGTCAAATTGCCAGTGCAGCTATTCAAACGAGCCTCTGATCTGGTCACCAAGTACAGTGACATCTTCTCAACAAGCCCGGATGACCAAGGCCGAACGAGTTTGGTAACTCACGTCATAGATACACAGGGAGCCAAGCCAATTCGACAAGCACCAAGACGTCTCCCTATAGCCAAACAAGGAGAAGTGAGCGCGCTGATCTCGAACATGGAAAAACAAGGCATTATTAAACCTTCTATAAGTCCATGGGCCGCGCCTATCGTTCTAGTAAAGAAAAAGGACGGTAGCACCCGTTTTTGTGTCGACTATAGGCAGCTTAACGACGTCACTAAGAAAGATAGTTACCCGCTCCCACGCATCGATGACATCATGGACACTTTAGCGGACGCAAAATGGTTTTCTACACTCGATCTCAAGAGTGGCTACTGGCAGGTAGAAATTGACAAGAAGGACCGAGAGAAGACCGCATTTTCAGTTGGGACCGGATTGTGGCAATTTGTGGTGATGCCGTTTGGGCTTTGGAATGCTCCAGCCACTTTCGAACGCTTGATGGAATACGTGCTACGTGGTCTAACCTGGAAAACCTGCTTGGTGTACCTAGATGACATCATCGTCATCGGGAGAACGTTCGAAGAGCATGTGCGGAACTTAGAAGAGGTTTTCTCCCGACTGCGACTGGCAAATTTGAAACTTAGTCCCGACAAGTGTACCCTTTTTGCGGCTGAAGTAAAATACCTGGGACACGTCGTATCAGCAGACGGGGTCAAAACAAACCCTGAGAAGATTGAAGCCGTGAAAACTTGGCCAACACCAAACAACAAGCGCCAACTACGAAGTTTTCTGGGTCTGGCAACCTACTATCGAAGATTCGTCAAAGACTTTGCCAAAATAGCTAAGTGTCTCCATCAGCTAACCGAGAAATATCGTCCGTTTGTCTGGGACGAACAACGCCAGACAGCCTTTAAGACCCTGAAGGAAAAGCTGTGTGAATCATCCGTGCTGGCGTATCCAAAACCCGGAAAAATGTTTGTAGTTGACACTGATGCAAGCAATGGCGGTATTGGAGCTGTACTCTCCCAGCAGGTCAATGGCGAAGAAAGAGTCCTCTCGTATTACAGTCGAGTTCTTTCAAAAAGTGAGAGGAACTACTGTGTGACCAGGAAGGAGCTATTGGCTATAATAGAGGCCACCAAGCAGTTCCACAAGTACCTATATGGCCAGAAATTTGTTCTTCAAACGGACCATGCATCGCTGAGATGGCTACTTAACTTCAAAAACCCCGAGGGACAAGTTGCGAGATGGATCGAAAGATTGCAGTCGTACGACTACGAAATTGTTCATCAAAAGGGCGGAGTTCATGGAAATGCTGACGCCCTATCTCGTCGCCCATGTCCAGCTAACTGCAAGCATTACCGACGGATTGAGGAAAAGGAGCCGCTCGTTGATCTGTGACTGATAACGGCTGAATTCGATGAAGGTTGGTCATCGGAGGAGATTCGAAATGCCCAGTTAGCCGATTAAGACATCGGACCATTGCCCGTATGGAAGGAGACGACTGGGCGACCTGAGTGGAAAGACGTTTCAACGCATGGCGCAACCCTGAAAAGCTATTGGGCACAATGGAACTCCCTTCAGGTGGAGGGTGGTGTACTCAAGCGGAAATGGGAAACGGCGGATGGCAGCTCCTATAGGATGCAAACTATACTACTCAAAAGCCGAATCTACGATGTGGTAAAGGAAATGCATGAAGGATCCTCGGGAGGCCATCTTGGTGTTAATAAGACCTTAGCGAAATCGCGGGAAAGATTCTACTGGCTCCACGCTCGAGAAGACGTAGAGGACTGGTGTCGCAGATGCACAATTTGCGCTTCCGTCAAAGGTCCAAAACGACGACTGAGAGGACAAATGCAAACCTATAACGTGGGGGTACCGGTTGAAAGGATTGCTGTTGACATCGCAGGACCCTTTCCTGAATCTGAATGGGGAAATCGATACACGCTGGTCGTAGCCGATTATTTCAGCAAGTGGCCCGAGGTCTACCCCATTCTCAACCACGAAGCAACTACTAAAGCCGAACAGCTAGTGTTAAATTGGGTCGGCAGGTACGGCTGGCCTTGTGAACTACATTCGGATCAAGGCCGAAACTTTGAGTCACTAGTTTTTGGCGAAATGTGCGAACTGCTTGGAATACGGAAAACGAGGACAACACCGCTGCATCCCCAATCCGAGGGAATGATCGAACGTTTCAACGGCACGCTCAATAAGCACCTTGCCAAGATGGTTGACGAGAACCAAAGGGACTGGGACCGACATATCCCAATATTTTTGATGGTGTACAGAGCTGCTGAACATGCATCGATGGGCCAAGCTCCAGCCAAGTCATTTTTGGAAAGACTATTCGTTTGCCAGCCGACATAAAGTTCGGAACACCCCCTGAGAAACCCCAAACGATCTCGGAGTACGCAAGTGATCTAAGACAACGGTTGAACCGGATACATCGGATAGTGCGAAAACACCTCGAATCGGCTACTGACCGCATGAAGACCAGGTATGATCTCAAGGCTAATTCTACTGGCTTCCAGCAAGATGACTTGGTGTGGCTTTATAACCCGCAACGGCGAAAGGGTAGGTCTCCAAAGTTGCAACATAATTGGGAGGGACCATACCGAGTTACAAAACGAATCAACGACGTCGTATACCGAATACAGGAACATCGTAAGCCGAGAGCTAGAGTGAAAATCGTGCATCTGGACCGTCTTGCCCCATATTACACCCAGGGAGAATTGACTACAAATAGCGACACATCTTTTCGGGGCGAAAAGAACTGAGGTGGGGGCAGTGTTACATGTACAAATAATTCTGCGAGCTACTGTCGCAATTGTTTTCATAATCATTAAGAACGTCAACAAATGAATTTACTCGAACCCACGAGAACCCAACAAGCATGATCAACATCTGCAAGTGACGTCACTCCATTCATGAATTTGCTCGAATCTACCAGGTACCTCTCGGTAGAACATTCGCCAATGTACGAGAAATGGGTGAATACGTAGAGACCCTATATAAAGGCGAGCTGAATGAATGGGGGATTCATTCATTCGACCGCGATAAGAACTGCGAAAGTGTGTTTCGTAAAAGTGAAGTGATTTAGAAGACAATTGCGATAAGAAATTTATGGACAAGTGTTAGATTTTTTTCATAGTGAAAATTAAAATTAGTGAAAGTGTTAAATTGTTTATTGTGCATTTTCGTAATTAAATAAATTCTTTTAACTTAAATTAAAAGACATTGCGTTTTCACTTTCCCGGAACATTAAAATTATTGGCCGCGAACCGAAAACACGCGACAATACTGAAATTTAAAAAAAAACGGGAGTATGGCACCTAAACTAAATAATTACCAAATCAAAGACTGCAGAAGTAATATATATAACAAGTTTGGTAGACAGACCTACGCTCATGTCAGAAGGGTTTTGTACCCAACTTTCCCGAAATGCAGTCACCAGCACGGAATGAAATCAGGCAACAGGTCATAGAGATGTGCACGTTTAAAAGAAAATTCATTGTTTCTCTACTTTCAACGGTAGCCATTTTGTTGCAAGCTGACAAAAGTGACTGAAATCATGAACTTCCATTAGTATAATTGATCTTATTTGAAAGTTTTGAGAAGATCAAATCAAAGCTGCAGTGTCTGATTCGACGGAGAGTCCATAAAATACCAAAATCATGTGTTATTGTTGTTGGGTATCATTCGATTTTCATCAAACTTACAGAATATAAGGACCATATATAAGACTTCTTATATATCGAATTTCATACTATTATTAACAAAGTTGAGCGAATTTTGATTTCTAAGGTATTTGTTATTGTTGTGCTCATAAGCAGCTAGTCCCATCATTTTTTCCAGATTTTACAGACCACAGGTGGCCAATCGCGAGGGGGGGGGGGGGGGGCACACATTTTTTGTATTTCCCTTCCCTATGCATCGCTCGAAGCCAAAAATGTCCCCCCTTAAGAACATTATAAAATTTTTTAGTAGTTGAAGTTTAAAGAGAGCACCACTTTACACCTATATAGAAAATTTGATGTTTCTAGCTTAAGTAGTTTGCGAGAAAAACTGCTGTGACGCACGAATGGACGGGCGGACAGGCCGCGATTTCAGTAGGGTTTGGTAAAATTGTTTGACAAAACCCTGAAAATCCATATTTATTCGAACAGTTGCGAAATTACATCTGGTCGTGACAATTGCTTAGCCAGAATGAGCGAGTGGGTGATTTCAATGGCCACTGTTGCTGCAGCTGATTGCTTGTATCGTGTATTAATCGAGCAGTTTCTCAAGAAAACTGCTCAAAAGCCCTCCTATCCCCTACTTATGATTTTATGTGGCAGATTTAGTAAAATTATTATTTCCATTCATAATCGTCATTCGTAAAAAAGTTTTCTTTTTTATTATTATTAAATGTATTTTTTTTGTTATCAATTTCCCTTTATATTAAATGTAATTTTATATCAATTTTCCTTTATATTAATTTTAAATGTAAATTTTCTTTATTTTCTTTACTTCAGTTAAATTTTGTTTTCAAAAATTTAAATCATCCACGTAAAATTTACAGTGTAGGAACGTTGATCTGGTTCACTTTAACAATGTACTAGATTAGCGAGTGAAATAGAACTGAGAGATGTAAGTGGCGTCTACGTCAGTTTGAGGGATCCGTTGTTAGCGGACTGGAGTGAATCGAAAAACTTGAAAGACGACGTACGTGAGAATAGTGCCCGATCGTGTCTATGGACACAAAGCAGTCAAAGTAGATTTGAAGCGTTTGCTCAATTAACCACTGCACGTAATTCTTGGATTCCTGGGACGCGACCCTGCGATCCGAGACCGTTCCGTCACGCGAGCCCTATTCGAACATTATTTTCGCCGTCTGTTAGGTCTTGAAGGCATTCGTTGTGGAGTGTTCGCCTCTGGCCAGTAAATGGTGTTTAACGGTACGATTTCACTGTGCATGCGATGCACCGCGACCAAAAGTTGTCTTGACGTGTAACTGGAAACCTGCAACTATTGCAAGTGAAAAAATCCCCGTTGGCAGCACCAGCCGGGAAGGTAAATGTCTCGTATGTAGCGTAAAGTTTCGAAAAAGAATTTGGCTTGCCTACTACTAAGCTTCTTTCTGCAATTTTCATAGTACCACATGGGTATTTATTAACATAAAAATAATCTGGCAACGTTCGTTTTAAGAGACCTTTTATCGGGGCGCAAATATTTTGCTTATTAAATTGAGTTGCATACGTATGGATTACATATTGAAAATCGGCGGATAATAAATTGTTGTAAACATACAAATACCGGTTTCGCCCATCTCGCATTTGCTGTTTACACAGTTCACAGTGGTAACCACACAAAGGCTTAAATAGCTCGAATAGTTAATTTCAAAAGATTTCCATAAAAGTTTAATCAGCACTTGCGTTGCCATTAATATATACATTTTCAATTTTTTTCTGAACTATGAGGGCCGTCATTTCGATTTTATTGAAATCGGCTGCTAAAAATATTAAGCTGTACATTTTCGACTGTTTTATTTGTCATTCGATTTGCATAATTAAATTAAATTAACTTGCCTTAATAACTTATAATTTCAAGTTTCAACGGAATCTGTTGAGAATCTTGGCTGCTAGAGGGCTACAGAAATAAAAAAAAATGTATGCCACCCCCTGTATGGGGAGAACCGCCTGTATGGGGAGACCCCCTTAAATACCTTAAAATATTTTCTTGCGCTGCAAATTTCAAGAGGCACCACTTTTGACCTACGTAGAAAATTTCCTCATTCTAGCTCATGTGGTTTGCGAGAAAACTTGTTATGACGCACGAACAAACGGGCGGACGGACGGACAGACAGGCAAGTCGCGGTTTTATAATTTTTTAGGGCATTGTTAAAAATATTTTACAATATCTTAAAAAATTTTACAATATCTTAAATATGAACTGGTTTATAAATCCTTTCAAGTAAAGTCATTTAAAACGTTTCAATGAAAAATATACATTATTTCAGTTGGCACTAAAATAGCGAATTGCGCTTGCCTTCAGACCTTTGGGGGCCGCCATTTTGAATGCATGCATTTGATTTTGGATAATTTTAAATCTTTGTATGCTAGGACCTCATCAATCAATGTACTATCTCGTTCAAATAGGAGTTTCACGCAAGAAAGGGCAAAATAATCCAATTTTTAAAGAAAATGGCAGCTAAAAATATTAGGCTTTAAATTTTCGACTTTTTCATTTTTCATTCAATTTTAGTAATTTCCTGCAAAATACAAGAACATAGTACAGAGATCCATAATTTCAAGTTTCATCAAAATCCGTTGGAAAATGTGACCGCTAGAGGGCCACAAAAACATGAAAAAAACGCATATTTAAACGGCCGCCATTTTGAAATTTGCACATGCATGATTACCAAAATATCAAAAACTGTAGGTCTAAGTAATGTCTATCTTAAAACCAAGTTTCATATATGTCAGATCAAAATTGCGACTTTTAAAAGCCTTTGAAATTTTGACCTTCAACTGGCTGCCATTTTGTTTTTTGCAACCCGACTTCCAGTTTTTTTAAGTGATTCTTTAGATATCAAACTACTGAATTTCATGAAAATTTGACCACTGTTACAACAACAAAATTTTGCACGCTTTTCGACGTTTGAGCGGCCGCCATTTTGTTTCTGCCGTACCGACTTTGGATTTTTTATTGTGAGCCTTTGTGCCAAATTTCATCCAAATCGGAGCTTTACTTTGGTCAGAACAGAAATCACAATTTTTCGTCTAAAATGGCCGCCATTTTGTTTTTGGCCGGCCGATATAGCCGGCTCACGAACTTAACCGAGATAATTACCCAATACACCTTTCCTGAAAATTTGGTGAAAATTGAAGCAAAATTGCAACCTCTAGTGTGGTCACAAATTTCGTTATATCCCATATATATATATATATATATATATATATATATATATATATATATATATATATATATATATATATATATATATATATATATATATATATATATATATATATATAATTTCTCTCGAGAAATTTACGTAAAACTGCGAAGCAGCGCGAAGTGTGTTACGGAACACAGGAAAATAGCTGTCAGCGAGGGTGCGCGCGCACGATTGCATCAGGTACGGAGCATTTGCAATGCAACAGCAGTAAACGAACAACAGTAGTTCCAGCTGACAGAGGTTAGTTTCCTGTGTTTGTCAAGTTTGGAAGATTTTAAGGGGGAATGGAATGCACTTGTTGTCAGATGTGGCTGCATTTTGGTGAAGTGGAAAACCTTCGGGGCGTAAAAGTGCAGCAAGCTGTCCACGTAAGTTGCTCTCGAGGAGCCTCTGCAGGCAGTTTTACGTGAACACGCATTTTGTCGAGCTTGCATAACAGACTGGTTTTCTCGTCAGCCGACCTGTCCTGTTGAATGCAATGCATTAACAACAGCGAATCTTAGAGCAGTTCCTCGCATTTTACTTAATTTACGTTGTCACTAAAAATCACGCAGCTTCCGCGGTGGTAACGGCAGTTGCTCTTTCGGTACAGGAACGGAAACAGTGGCGGCCTAGGGTACTCATCCAATAATACCAGCCAATTTTCTTTCTTCTCTTTCTTCGAACAATTCCGGCAGATCCAGCGTAGCACCCTTATTGGGCGGTGGCGACTTATCAAAAAACCATTTTTACTATCGAGCAGCAGAAGCACATCTTTCGAGTTGACAGTTCAGCTGGAAACTCGGCAGATATTAAATTCTCCCACGCGATAAGTAGATGCATATTCATGGTTTGTTCGATGAACGAACGGAAATTGCTGCATGCCTGTAGTTAGCACAATATCAAATGAAATTCATATCGCTCGTTTGCTAGAAGAACGTCATAACTCAAAATTACTGATTTTTCAGGAGACGTATGTAAAGTTTTCAATAGGCTTCTACTTTGAAGTTATGTACATAAGTTGTGTTCAAGTTGAACGAATAAGTGCATTATAATGCCTTTCAACCAAGAAATTGATAGAATGGTGCTGGTCGGTACTGAACGGTCTTTATCACATTAAAAATCTACCTTACCCCCAAATTATGTCGTTTTCGTTGCAAAAGTTCCTACTATAGGATGTTGTAAATAAAAATGTGTCGTTCTTGTTGAGAAAAAAGATTTCATATATTTGAAATGTTTTCACAAATTTTTATAAAATGTTTGGTAAAATTTCGGTATAAGGTTTTTATTTAATAAATCTGAAAGGTCGTCCTTTTTCTTTTGCGATAGTCCTGGTTTTGTGCGGAAAGCGTTGTCTAGTGTGATGGGTTTTTTCGTCTTTCTCTTAATAATCGTTACTTCTTGAAACTCTTTCTGAACGTATGACGTTTTATAAAAAACAGATGTCGGTGATTCTCGTGTTACTTTGAGCACACTTACTTCAGACAATTTCAATTGTGACATGCTTAAAGGACCAATGTCAGCTGCTAATGCCTTTAAGTCCAAAAAATCTTCATAGCACAATTCATTCACACGGAAGGGATCTCCTCTTTTCTTCGCTGATCGAATTATTGAAACAAATGACTCAGGTGTATAAATAGGGCCACTTTTAAGCATTTGTTTTAGTTCCCTCTCTATCAAAGAATGAGCTGAATCTCCTTCATTTTGTGTATGGCAATTTATTAAATATTTTTGGGTGATTGATTTGATTCCCAAATGATTGATAGCGTACAAATACAGAGCGATCATAAACTTATTTTTTTGCTGCCCTGCGCGATTGTCAGAGTAAAATATTACTTCGGCGTTATTGGTTTTCGACAGATTTTTTAGGTGCTGCAATACACATGTGCCCAGTTCATCTACTCTTCGGTGGCCATTAGCTTCGTCCCAAACAAAGCAATCACATTTGTTTGTTTTTAGATCATAAATAGTAAAGTTATAAACATTTAACTTCGATTTGTAGTAGAAAGCTGATACTCCACCCTTTGGTAACTGTACAACTGCTTGTAAATCATAAACAGCCACAAATGTGTCAATTTTCTCTTTGTCTCTCTTTTTTTCCTCCCTTGGTAAATTCTTTTGAAGTTGATGCTGATCATACTTTTCTTTCATAGTTATTTTTTCATGATTTTCAAAATTGTTATAAGCTGTGCAAAGTTCGCACAAGTCTTTTTTGGGAACGAAAAAAGGGATATTAAATTCTTCAGTAAACAGTCTATAGAAAAATGTATAATTGGCAAATGGTTCGTTTTTCTCTCTACAAAAATTTGCATAGTCCCGGTGAATGCTTGCGATTGATTTGCTCCCTTCAATGTAGTGCCTCGAAGTTTTTGCACGCGTATAATGGCTTTCTATTTTGGGAATTGTATGGATAAATTGTTTAATACCTTCTTTTATTCGAGGGTCTAGTACTTGGTGATTGTTGTGTTTTCCTCTTTGATCCCGCTCCAGGACATGATTAGCAAGTTTATGTCGCTTTTCTAAGACAGTTCGAATTGGGCGATCATTAATGTCTAAGGTATTTTTAAGGAAAAGCTTACAAATGCGGATTCAGGAGTTACACTGTAGGAAAGAGTAGGCATTATTGTTTTGCCGTGGAGCTCTAGTACCTCCAATGCGAACGTAGCGGTATTGGGGCTCAATAGCTTGCATACAATTTGCGATAAACTGCCTCTGGTTTTCAATATCACCTAGTTCCCAAAATGAAGTAAAAAGCTGCTTTCTTTCCACTTCACTAAATTTTGTAGAACATTTCAAGGTGCATTTCTCTCCACAGGTTGGCTTCATCTGCCTTTCAACTCGAATCTTCCTGTTCGCCGTATGCATTTCATAAGCTTTTCCGGGGCTCCCTTTCTTTTTGATTATATTCATTTTCCAATTTTCTGGATTCGCTTTTCGCTCTCTTCCTTTTTGGGTGGGACTTCTTAGAATGACGGTTTCTTGCATACTCGAAAAAGAACCAATTCCATTTGAACCGCTTGATGATGTTGCGCACAACTTCGAAGTTCCGGCAACTTCCTCAATACAGACATCAAAATTTGATGAAAGTTGAGAAATTTTCGTAGAGGTACCTAAAATTGATTCATTGGCTTCACTGTTGCAACTTTTATTGATACGATAACCTTTCTTTCGTGTTTTAAATGACTCTTCATCAGTGTCGCTTTCAACATTATTTTCTGCGTCTGGGACGTACGTCTCATCCTGAATAGAATCATCGGAGTCCTCCAAAAACGATGATGAAGAATAAGATGAGGAAAAAGAATTCCTACCACTGTTGGGAAGAATATTTGCATGGTCTGACATTTTAGAAATACCTGGAAAAATATAAAACCATTCCGATTTCGCAGTTTTTCATTGCTGAATCAAAGTTACTCTTCATTAAATGATGTGAATAACAATCATTTGCAAGAATAGCGTCTTAAATTGAAATATTGTTAATTTAGTATTGAAACTGCAAAAGAAAAATCCGGAAGAACGACACATTGTCTTATACTTCAAAAAGCTTTTGTTCTAGTGATCAGTATGTTATTAGTGATAATGGCATAAGGATGAATAGTTCAATAAGAGAAACAATTTTTGGTTAGAAGAACGTGATATTTAGAAATATGACAAGTAAGACTTACGATTCATCTATGAAAAACACTGTCACAATATGAAATAATACTTTGTTTGGAAAACAAAGAAATAAAAAACACTCCTTGACTATTTCACCAATAAAGACACAACTCAAAATATGTCACTATTTTGGAAATCACTTTGATCTTCACCTGCTTGCAGATAATGCACAACTGAGGTATGACGCTCTTGCAAACAATTTACTTGCTAAATATAACGGCGTACGGTTCGCGTATAACAGCTACAAGAATGAGTTTTTCTTCACAAGCTAGAAAATAAAACGACAAATATTTTGGCGCAATTAGCTCAAATATTGCATTTTTGGAAATATGACGTTATTCTAGCAAAGGAGCGATATGTACTTTTTGGTTTTCCGAACATTTATTAGGAAAATCAAGCACCGCAGTGGGTTGTAACGTTTCCCCTAGCAAACAACTCGGCATTTTCATTTCGAGTGACTTTCGTCATGCATAATTTGCTGTGCAAGTAATATTTTGAGATGAGTTCATGGACCTCTCTCCGATTTGTTTATCGATAAAACCGACTTGAGCAATTGCGCGGTTGCTCCTCACTTTGCTACCACGGATGATAGGTGCTCGAGACTCTAGAATTACGGCTAGTGCGCACCGAGTTATAATTTACCTACTTTTGTTATAAAATTTTTAATTTAGCTGGTAAATGTCATATATACTGTCCTACTTAACTTCGCGTTTGGTTGAAGAAAATTTCGCAACGCGCTAGCGGAATGAAATGTGCACGCAAGGAATGTGTAAGTGTCGTTTGAATACATGAATTAAATGCATTAGGATGTAAAAAAAAACTGTGAGCTTGAAGTGAAGGTGTTACCGATTAAGAATATCGAATATAAATAAATAGCCGGTTAGCGGTTTAAGGACCCGGGATGAATGAAAAAGTAAAAGAAAGGCTCGTCACTGTTTAATTTAGACCCGGTAATGATTTTCAGTCAAATGCGATGTATGATATCTAACATTTTAGCTATTGTAATACGATTATGAATGCGCTGAATGTAAGTGTGATGTAAACTTCTCAATTTTCGACAAAAATTGTTTGAATAATTCAAATAATTGTTGATATTATTGTTGCTCATTAAATGATTACTGAGATTTCAGTGACCTGATTATGTTTCTCAATTAGTTTCATTCAGACAAAATTCAATAATTTCACGAAACCCTAATTGAAATCCAGAATCAATAAATAAACAAAAATTGACGTACAGTTGCCTTATCTACTTCGTTAATGAACTACTATTTGATAGGCTTTAAATAATCAAAATTCATTCGGAATTTAAAATTTGTATTCGTCGAACGTTTTCTTTTTGGCCAAAAAGCTAGCATAGACCCTTTTGGAATCCTATCATTTTATTTGTCTTCTAGTTGGAAATTCAATAATTTACGCGACCCAACTTATGTCTCTTAACGAAAGTCGTAGTAAGCAAATTCAACTGAACTGAACTTTATCGACTTTTTACCTTAGACTTATGAAGTACATATATGTATTTATTTGTACGGAATTATCTTGTTCTATATTTTTAAATACGATATGGTCTAAATAGAGTCATACTATGACTACATGATTAAACGTGGAGATTTTAATTTATAATTTCGGTCTTTCCTTTCCTCTCGACCTGACCGGGTATAGGACCCGAAACGATGGCCGGTTCCTCCGCTCATATGGGCTAGCCATCGGGCGCACTCCTCCGATTTTGGTGTTGGCAGCATACCATTGTTACAGTCCTTAACGGACATATATCATGCCTATCATTACAGTCGCCTCTTTAGGCAGCACTTTTTTGACAGCTGCGCTTACTTAGCTGGGTCACTGAGCTGTGACAAAACTCCCCCCTGAGTAAGGAACCCCGCGCTGTCTTTTGTTTATTCCTGATGCTGGTGGGTAGATTCAAGTGATGTGTTCGGGAGGTGTCCTGATTGGAGTCCACTGAATCCTCTTCATCTTCGAATTTGTTAAAGCTGGTGCGATTGTTGAGTTGTTTGCAGGTACCAAAGTGTTTCTTGTCTTGTACGCGTTCACCTCCAGAAATGCCAGTTTTAAGCGTTCTGTGGAAACATTGATTCTCTTCCCGTTGATTTCAATTGTATATACAACCTGTTTTCGATTTTATGCGGTCCGGAGTATGGTTGTGAGAGAGGTTTGCAATTTGCGTCGATCTGGAAACAAATATGGAAGAACAATTCCAGTTTCTTGCTACCGAAAATCTCCCCCTGATAATGATGCACCGCTTGCACGTGTCGAAGTGTTCGCATTATTTCTCGCAGCTGTTCGATGAATGCGTGTGGTTCGATGTGATTCTTCTGGAAGCAAAAGTGTTGTTCCGCAAAGAATTTCTGTGCTCGATCCTCCAATGTCACCCTCGTGACTGTTCCGTAGTCCAAGTAGAACGGTTGGTAGTACTTCCACCCATGCGGGACTCTGCTCGTGTCACATTATAGCGGCTTTGAGAGATCTGTGCCAGTGCTCCAACATCCCATTCACTGCGGAGTGATGGGGGGTTGTACGATTTCTTTCGCATTCCATTCGATTTGCAAGAGCTTGAAAAGGGGCGGACTCAAATTGGGTTCCCAGATCCATTGTCAATATGCATGGCGGGATATCTAGCCTGAAGAGAATGCTTCTGCGACGATTGCCGCTGTTTGATCCGGGGTACTGTTTCTGACCACAAAGAGTATCTGTCCATCATCTTCAGGAAATACTTTAAACTCTTAGATGGAATCATTGGCCCAACTATGTCAATGTGTTGAAATCTGCTATCTGGTACGGTGAACGGTTGAATTGCGTTAATAGTTTGTTTGCAGTTTTGGAGCGTTAGGAGGATACGCAGCACCAAGCCAAATAATGTATGTCTTTGTTCATTCAGGTCCAGACGACTTTCCATGCGATCGTTTTGCATGTTGCACGTCCGCTGAGATGCGATGGTTCATGGTATATATCAAAGACGTGTCTGCATAATGTTCTCAGTACAATCGGTCAAACCAACACCGTTGAACTGTCACAAAATTTTTATCCTTGGTCTCCGACGGAGTGGCAGTCCAATTTTAGAGAAATTTATTTGCTTTTAACAGCGCTTAAATCTCTAGCTCCATCTGTTGCTCTTGGATGAGCTCCTTAGCGTTGATCGCCGGGGGCAGGCTGACTTTCTCTATTCTTGACAATGCATTGGCCACTTCGTTCTTTTCCCCCCTATATGTGAACAATGTTACTGGTGTATTCCGAAATAAGGCTTAGTTGTCGACTTTGACGCGGTATTATTTTTCGGTTTTTTTTTCTGGAATGCATACGTCATGGGTTTGTGATCCGTTTGGATAGAGAACTCCCTTCTCTCCAAGTAATGTCTAAAGTGCTTGATGCTGTCATGGATGGCGAGGAGTTCCCTATCATAGAAGCTGTACCGTTTTTCTGTGCCAGAGAGCTTGCATTGGAAATAGGCTAACGGAAGACAACGGTTGTCTTGGAGTTGCTGTAGGACGACACCAATTGCAATATCCAATGCATCTATTACCAGAGACAGAGGTTTGTTTTTCTTGTAGTATAAGAGGAGAGTTGCTTTTGCCAATGATTTCCTGCAGTCTGCGAAAGCTTTTTCAGTCTTGGCTGTCTATTTTATCGGTGTTTTGTCGCCTTTCTTCGTGTTGGTTGAGTATTAATTTAAGGGCGTTTGAAGATTTGCTGCATTTTGGAGGAATTGTCTGTAAAAATTGAGTGCTCCAAAGAATTTCAGCAGTTCTCTAACGTCCTCGGGTTCTTTGAATCTCCATGTCCCTTCGATGCGAGATAAAGGAGGACTGATACCGTCTTTGTTAATTTTGTGATCGAGGCATTGTATGTTTTCGGTGCCGAAAATGTACGTTTATTACAATTAAGAGCAATTTAAGCCACTTCAAGACCACTCGTACATGTTCTAGGTGTTCTTTGACTGTTCATGATGCGATCAAAATGGCGTCGATGTAGCACCAACAAAAATCCAACTCCTTCAGTTCCTCGTTCATCGAGCACTGGAACCACTGGGCGGCATTTCGAGGACCGAAACTCATGACTACGAGTTCGTAGCGCCCAAACGGTGTTATTGCCACAATCTTAGGTAAGTAGTTTTTCGCAATTTGGACGTGGTGGAACGGACGTACTAGGTTTGGTTTTGTGAACACTGTTTTATTGGCGAGGTCGGCTATTATGTCCTCAACGTGTCATAAAAGACAGCAGTCTGGCTGTGTGGCCACATTGACTCAACGAAAGTCGCCACATGGTCGCCAGCCTCCCTTTTTTGGTATCAAGTGTAAGAGGCTTGCCCAAGGACTTGATGATGGATGGCAAAATCTTCGAATTCCTGCTGGGCCGTTTTAAGTTTGTTCGGTGCCAAACGACGCGTTCGCTCAAAGAACGGGGGCCTTTTGTAATTATGTGGTACTGCACTGTGTTACTTTGGTCCACGTCAATTGTTGCTAGGCTCGTGAGCGCGGGGTATTTTTTCACCAGCTCATGATATTTTCTTGTTCTGCACACCATCGCTATTGCCAGCTGATTTGAAAAGTAAACTTGGCAGGGTGCAGCCAGAAGGGTTGTGGAGTCAACTAGTCTCTTGTTTTTTGGATCGGCCCAGAGACAATTATGTCAAAGGAAGTCTGCGCTTAGTATCAGCCGCGATACTTCTGCCACACAGAATTTCCAGTTGAAAGTCCACTGCAGCCCAAGGTTCATCTTGAGCAGCATCTCCTTAAGCGTGTTTTTTTTGAACCATTGGCAGCGTAGAGTTTGTAGCCTGTCGGTTTTGATCCTTGGCAGAACTTTTGAGAAAGTACGGATAGTTCCGCCCTCGTGTCAATTAGAAAATATCATTTTGTCGTCTTATTTTAGATGTGCCAGCGGTTGTTTTCCGTGTCACTGACCAGTGCTTTTTGCGTTTCCCAACTTGAACGAATACGGCTGTTGGCAGTTCCTTGCTTTGGTTGCAAAACGAGAGTGGAACCAGCAGAGGGTCAAACTGTCTCATGGTGAGCTGTGCCGCAATATGCGTGTCCAGCATTGTTCACCTCGCCCCTCCACTCGTATTCGACAAAAATTCGCACGCATAGCAGATATCTCATTTGCCAAAGTGTCTCGAGACTGCAAATCCACTGATTTGTTAATGTTGTTTGCTTACTCGCTTTTAGTTGGCTTTGCCACGGAGTTTATATTAAGTTTGTTGATTTTGACGACGTGGTTGCCTGCTGTTGATAGTTTATCTAGAGCTTTGGTGCTGGGACTGGTCAATATTGATTGTATTTCTACCGGCAGTCGTTCTAACCGCAGCGATCTTAGAAACTCTGTTTTTCGCGATGCGCTGCATGTTGAGGAGAAGTCGCGAATCTGCTTCTCATTACTTTATTCGATGTTGGATGCGAGACGTGTTTTAACGGCAAAATATTTACCTTCCGCTGGCGGATTTTCCACTTTATCTGCCGCTTGTGGGGCCATTTCCAACTCTCCAATGACTTTGTGGAAATTGTAATAATCGCTAACTATTCGATGTGATTGAAATTGGGCTTCCACTCGTGCAAAACCTAACGCCGGATGTGCCTGCCAGAACGGTGGAAGCTTTCAAGCGGTGATTTTGCAGATTCCCGCGGATTGGAGTTTTTTCTCGTGCTCGCCTTCGTTTGCATCCATGTAATCCGTATCTTCAGATGGCATCTCGTGTGCTTGTCGTAATTTTATTGTTTACGATGATTTTGTGCATTTTTTTTAACTCAGGGTCAACAATTTAGCCTGTTACTTCGTTTATGTTGAGGAAATCAAAGACCACAAAAGTAATATACATAATAACTAAACATATTCGGAATGTTACGAAATTACATCTGGCCGTGATAATTGCTCAGCGAGAGAGAGTGAGTGAGTGAGTTTGTTGGTCACTGTTGCTGCAGCTGATTGCCTGTGTCACCTCTGGAGGCAGCACTTTGTTGACAGCACCAACTCAAATATAGGAAAATATGAATAAAAAAATACAAAAACATGAAACTATAAAGCATAAGTTACAATATTTATTCCAAAACCCTAAGCCTAAGCCTGAATTACTAGCAGAAAACGCTTGCCCGGGGGGACCTCATTATAACGGATCCATGTCTTTGGATGACAAATCTCTTGCTGACTCTATTGCAAAGCATTCTTTGAAGGAAGCAAGCAAGTGAGGACTCTTATGTTATCTTGTTGGTTATAATTATCATATCGAAATCCCACAACGACCATGAAGAACTCTACTCGACCGGTTTTCTAAGTCAAATTCCTCTAACGTTCTTACTGGCCATGATCAGTTTCTCAGACTTGAGAGGTTCACATTGTTGAGTGAAGCTCCACAAAGACAGGAGGAACTGATGGCAGTTCTAAAGTTACGAAACTCTTCCATGTTCCCTTTTCCTCGTTATCATTCTGAGTGATTGCATAAACTTTTGTTACTCAGCAATGGTAATGGGCAAAAATATTTGCAATATCAAATAAATCAAAAAGTACTGACGTAGTGATACTCGTCTGATTGCTGCTTTTACATATTGACGCGCTGATTGAAAAGATAATACTTGAAGGCATTATACAATTCTCTGCGGGCAAAGACTAGTGCATGGTAGATGGTCTCGCCGTGCCTCAAGCCATTATAATCAAAGTTGGCATAACAACGAGCTTATTGAAGCTTGCGTAATCGATAAAAAGAAAGCCTTTGACTCGGTTTAGATGAGTTTGCTTTTCTACAAAATGATCAATTTCAGCTTTTTGGCACATATTGTCAAAATAAAAGGCAGTTTCACGAGGAGACAAACTGTTCATTTGGAGACCTCAGAGGGTTCTGTATAAGGCCTATTTTCATTGAATAAATTCACCTCTGACATTCTGGGCATTGGATATGAATATAACCCTGGAATTCAGGTGAACCCCTTTGCTGAGGACTTTTAGGTGTTATCACCTGAAAATAATTAGGCTCCAAAAACACTTGAAATTTCTTTTTGTACATTATCGGAAATCGAAGTAGACGTGTAAAAAGCAAATTGATTGTGTCCAAGGATCACCATTTTGGTCATTGTTCAAGAGGCATCTATGATTCATGGACAGATGGTGCACTGCTCAGTCAAATCAAGTACTTTGGAGTAGTTTTCAATAGGAAAGTTACTTTCAATCCTCATGCTCACCATATTTGGACAAAAATTGACAGGCGGGTGTATCACCCTTAATGCCTCCTTTCAGGAAGCAATTAACAGCTAGCCAGTGAGGCATGGTTTTCGCCTAGAAAGAGGCGCTCTGAAAACAATATGGGACAAGATAGGTCTAGGTAGACAACCTTCAGTCTGGTTGAGGAAGAAGGAGAAATCGTTTTGTTTCCACAATCTCCAGCTTCCTTGATTTCTCATCCTAAATCCCACGATTACATAGTAGTGAATGGTCTTAAGATCGCAGATTGGGTTTACTTGATTCCCCAATGATGGGACATTAAATGCCAAAAAATGACAATAACTGTAAATACACCTACAGCTCTGCTACTAAATCCTATTTATGCCTTCCTTGTGGAGACGCAAGAGTATGAAGGCAAGGCTTCCGCGTCTAATAACGAAATTGAAAGTAAAAATCATACCACTGGAATGGAGGTTGGGCGGTAGGTTAGCTTCTTGTCTTAGGAAAACTCTAGATTCTTTCGAAACCTGCAACAGAGCCTCGGACTAGACCCTATGGCAATGACCATGCAACAGAAAAAGAACAATGAAATTAGATCCTAAAATGTCAGATCACTCAACTAGACCAGCCCGCGACAAAAATTTGACATTGAAAGGCTCCAAGCGGCGTCTGGTGCCAAACATTTCACGAAGACACTCGACAAACAGGTTGCTCCTATCCTATCAGGTATATTACTTTAAATAACTAATGACCATGGCAGAACAAACAATTGGACATAAAGCCCGGCGCAAGAGACATAATTGGTTCGATGATGAGTGCCAGAATGCGTTAGACAAAAAGAGTTAGGCACACAAGTAATGCCTTAGTAGGAAAACCAGGATAAAGAGAGAACACTATGGACATCTCAGAAGAGTAGCGAATAAGATAAAGAATTAGAACAGAAAAAACGATGATGACCAATTGAGAAATATCGGTGTATGTACGTCCAACGAGCAATAAGACAAACATAAAAAGCAGTGAAAGGCTTGAAGCGAGGTTATCTGCCCAAGACCATGCTCTGTCGAGATGGTATTGGAAACATCACCACCGATGGGAACAGGATTAAGGAGAGATGGGCGTCATATTTCAATAACCTCTTTAATCCTCCTCGCAGCTTCAGAGCATCACAACCTGTATATATACAATATAATCGGATTGCTCCCATTCGCCCCACAAATTCTGCATTAAATTTGTTCCACTATCAAAGCCTAAGAGAATAATAAAGCACAGGACAACAATGTAGTTCCAGTAGAGCTCATCAAATATGGTGCCAGCAGTGTTCAAATAGTCTATCAGTTCCTTTGGCATTAGGCACACACCAAAAGCTCCTGAACCTTGATCTCACATGAAAACACCCTTTCGTCCGTACCTCTCCACTAGTAAATTAGCACTGTTCAAAACCCAGAAATTGTCAGTCTTAATTTTTTCAGATCACCATGATGATGAAACTTTATCATGGTCTTGCTCAAGCAGCAATAAAATATGAAACTTGACACTGTGGTAGAGACTTTGAGTATCGAGTAAAATATTCCAAGATAAGCTTTTAAATTTAAAAATGGTGGCTGAAAGTTAAAGGCTGCGATGTGATTTTTTCATATATTTTTGTGGCCCTCTAGTGGCCAAGTTTCCCAACTAATTTTGATGAAATTTGAAACTACAAGTTATTGAAGCAAATTCTTTCGTCCTACCAAAAGTTATAAACATTTATAAAAATCGAATAAGTTTTATGCTGTTCAGAATAAAACTCCGATTTAAATTAAATTTGGCACAGCCATTAATGAGACTCTAAGATGGATGTTCTTTAAAATAATCCAAAATTATACTCTCAAATTCAAAATGGTAGGCCCATCAAAGCTAAGAAAATTGATTTTAGTAGCAACCAAACTGTTGAAGATAATTTCATGGAAATTTGTTGATTTTTGAAGCATGGTCTTGGAATTTAGAAATATGGGCTTAAGGAAAAAGAAACACATTATTTTTACGTGAACTTCAAGAATTTATCTAATTTGTTTTGGATGACAAATTTTTTTTCCAATATGCACAATTTTATTCAGCTGGAATCGCCACATATAAGTATGCCAGGATGAAAGATAACCTGAAACGGACTCAATTCCTTGCACTAAAATCAACATTTGTAGTAACAGAGTGGAATTTTGGTGCACAAAACCAACTATTAGCTACAGTTATCATCATCTATGTCATGACAGCCCAAGCTGGGTTTTGGCCTCCAGAATTAACCTCCACCCATTCTACGAATTCGTTCGCCAGTTGATCATTTCCAGTAAGGATCTACTGTCAGCTTCTATTGTATCTTTCTATAGAGTTCTTGCTCTTTCCGCCAGATGTCTACCCTCTTTTCTACACCTTAATGTTCTGTTAGGTAGCCGATTACTTCCGTTCTTTCTAAACGGCCAGTCCAGTATAATTTGTATAGCTTCCCCCAAGCGGATACAGATGGTTTGACAAAAATTTTATGCAATCCGTCGTTGTAACGTAGTCTTCACTGTTTTCCTTGTCCCACTGGGCCGAAAATTTTCCAGAGTACTTTCCATTATCTTCTTGGATTTCTTCTTCAGAGTCCAGGTTTCGCTTCCATATAACAAGTGATTGTAAGTACAAAGCTTATTCTGCCTGCGCACAACTTTGGACTTAAGAATGAGAAGTACAGGGTAAAAGGCTCTATTTTCAGTACTTTTGCAGTGTCTCATCTCGCCTTTTTAACGCTTTTTCTATTCAGGTTGATCCCAGATACAGAAATTTATCCACTCTTTCATGGATATAGTCTCCTACAGTCAGCTTTTGTTGGGCTGGAGTGTTCTTTTTCGCTTGAGTCATCAATTTAATTTTTGTTTCTTGACCTTGTAGGCCAATTTAATCTGCTTCAGATTCTTGGCTCAAAAATGCTCCTTTGGCGTCTGCGATTGACTGTGCCAAAACATTCCCACCAACAGTGTACGCTACCAATTGTGTGGACTTCAGCATAAGGTAATCAGAGGTTTCAGCTGATATCTGCCTGGTGACACTTTGTTCAGCATTGTGACTTTGACCATGCTGACAAGTTTTGTGAGGACTCTTAAGTCAAGTTTTATTTTCTACAAGGCATTTATGTCAACACTATCGTATGTTTACTTGATGTCTACAAAGAGTTGGTGCTCATCGATGTTATATTCTCAGAACTTTTCGAGCACTTGCTCAACTGAGAATATTTGGTCTATTGTAGACCGTCTACTTTGAAAGCTCTATGATACTCTCCGTTAATATATTGAAGTACGGCTTTAAATTTCTTTCTATAATAGAAGAACGCACTTTATAAGACGTACACAGTAAATCCACACACCAATGATCCTTGTGTAAAGGGCATATGGTACTTTTTCACCAGTCGCTTGGTAACTGCTTCATATTTTACACAGCACTTGATGGAGAAGGTTATTTAGATGGTGATCCCCATTTTGGAGCATCTATCTATTCCAGAAGTCTTTTCTTTTCTAAGGTCACGTATTGCTGTGCGTATTTCATCTCTCGTTGGTGGTGAGATTGGAGCATCTTGCTCTGCTTCTGGAATTTTCACAGCTTCAGCAGTTGTTAGGGACGCTGGGAATAGCTTCTGGAAATATTTCAGCTTTCTGCTTTTGATTTCAGCTGGGTTACCTATAATTACTCCTTGTGCACTTTCATGAAGACTTGTTTGTTAATTGAAGCCATCCCTTAGCTATTTAAATAGGAGAAGATGGTGATTTGACTTAATGTATTCGGGATTTTGAAAGGATCTTATGGGAAACGAGTACGCTTTGTATTCCAAAGTTTAAATTTATTAAATAAAGAAGCATACAAGCGCACATCCAAGCCAAACGTGTCGAAGGTCGTAGTGGAACTGATTGGTTGCAAAACTGGTTTCTCGTTGCAACTAGGTAATGGTAATAGTAGTGGTAGGTGAATCTCCAATATTCCATCCGCCATGAAAAAACTCCGCCCGCCGTGAAGGATGCTGATTTTTCTAGTTAATTGAAGGTATGGCATCACCTACTGAAACTTTTGTCTGTTTGGCTGAACTATCAACTGGAAATACGCAGACCTTGGCAACTGCGCGTTTTGTGCTACCACTAGGGTATTTTACAGTAGCTCCACGTGGTAGACTATAAGCTCCAGGATGTACGTTTGTGATTCTCCCACCCATTGAGTGGGTGGTAGATTTTCGTCCCTTAATACAACTAGATCGTTGATTTTGACTTCTTCCTTCACATTTCACCACTTATGCTGCAGTTGCACATGATGCATGTGCTCGTGCCACCCACGATGCCATATAATTTCTTACATGTTCTGAACTAGATGCCATCGTCCGAGTCGGTTAATAGGGCACTCCATTGTAGATGGTGTCCAAACAGCCAACAGGCTTTCCCTGAACAAAAAATGTCCTGGTGTTAAGTTATTCATATCTTCGGGGTGTCCATAATGAATTAAAGCGGATGTGAGTTGAGGCATGCCTCTATTTGGCGGATCAGAGTCAACACCTCCTCTACATCAAGTATGTGGGTTCCGATGATCCGCTTAAAGGAGTATTTTAAGGACTTTACACCAGCCTCCCATAGATTACCGAGGTGTACTGATCCGGGTGGAATGAAGCTCCATTCAGTACCTTCCCTTAACAGAGTTTCCGACGTCTTTGATATGGTTAGTGAGTTGCTTTGCGGCAGCCACAAAGTTACGTCCGTTGTCGCTGTAAATCTGAGTGCACCGTCCTCGATGGCGAGGAAAGCTGCTATGAAGGCATCTGCGGTGATGTTGAAAACTAACCTCAAGTGCAATGCTTTGGTGACAAAACAGACGATGATGTAGACGTAAGTTCTGAAGACCATTCGGCTACGACACCTGCGTGGCTTTACGAAGAAATGGCCGTTATAGTCTGTGCCTGAGTGAAAAAGTGGCTTGGCAGGAATCACTCGATTGATTGAAAGATCAGCCATGGGCTGCCTACACAATGCCATATAGTTTGCCTAACTAAACTACGTTCTCCAATAATCCAGTATCTCGAGCAAAGATACTACATAGTCAGCTGTACGCTACAGTGTAATGTGACGTTATGTGCTTGTCGAACTAGCAATCACGCAAAGTTGCTCCCCTTGGAAAGAATAATCAGATGTCTCTCCTCGTAAGGCCGCTGTAAGTGGGTGAGTCATGCTCTGACTCTTAAAATCTGATCCTTATACATGAATGGCCTGAGTTTTGAGAGTTTGCTGGTATTCGGAACTGGCCTTTGCTTGGAAACATGAGATATTTTGGTTGCAAAGAATGAGGGCTGAATCATTTTTGTCAAAGTAGTACAAGCGGTGTTGACCTCTGTCATACTGAGCGGACCGATTTGTTTGTAGAATTGCATGGAGTGAGCCATGATTTGAACTAGTTTCGAAAACGAGGATACTGTGGGTCTATGGGGTAGCTAGCAGTCATTTGGAATACTCGAACTTCATGTTGAATCGCCTCGCTGACGACCAAATGTGATGACTTTGGCCTAGAAATTAGAATGTTTCTTGAACCAGATAGGTTCAAACCACCAAAACTTGCAGGCACTGAGTTCAGTTGAAGAAATCCTTTCAGTTATGTGATCAGCTTGATTTTCCTTGGACGGAATGTGATGCCAGACACCGTGAAGTAGCTTTTCGTGTACCATTCAGACTTTGTTGGCTCCTTTAGCCAGTACCGGGTGACAGTGGAGTCGGACCAGAGGTGTAATTGTACGTTGCTGAAGTTCAGTTTGTCGCAAGCTACGACTACAAGGTCAGCTAGGAGGGCCGCCCTGCATAGTTCTAGTCTGGACAGTGAAACTATTTTCAGTGTGCTCACTTTCATTTTAGTGGTCACTAGATTCACCGCAATCTTCTGCATTCGTGTATGACTCGCGGGTATATGGCAGCTCCGTACGCGTCCAAAGAAGCGTCGTAAAACCCAAGTAGTTCTTCGCTTGATTGTGACTTGGTGGTGCCAACCCAGCGATTGACCTTAATAGTGTGCAAGTCTGCAAGTTCTTCGCGCAGTTTTACCCATTTTTTTTTCTCATTTCTCAGGCGAATCATCATCCCTGTCTATTTTTTCCAGCCACAAGCGTTGAATGAAGATTTTGGACATGATGGTAACTGGCGCTAACCATCCAAATGTGCCAAATATTCAATTGACATCCGATAAGACGGTTTTCTTCATCACAGGAGTCTGATAAGGATCAAGACTTACACGAAATTGGAAACAGCCTGCATCCGGGTCCCAGGCTATGCCTAGAGCCTTGATGTCACTATCGTGAACAACCTTTGGAGTCGCACGCTTTTCGACGCCTTCCGGTGCATTGTTGGCTAGAATCTTCTTGGAATTGGCCAACCGCTTCCAAAGTTTGTGTCTCCCTTCCTTCATTAGAGCAATAACTTGATCTCGGACTTGAATGCCAGTCTGAACGTCAAAGGAACCGCACAACGCGTCATCTCAGTACAAGTTTTCTTTGATAATTCGAGCTGCTTCAGGGTGGGTTGTTACATGGTCTATTGCTAGTTGCAGCATCACTCTGGACGCTAAGTAGGAAGTGCATGTTGATCCAAATAACACAGTGAGTGTTCGAAAGGTGAGAATTGAATCCGAAAAGTGGCCTCTATATAAAATACACTGTAGATTGTCATTGTTCTTATCAATCTGAATTTGCTGCATGGCGCAAAAAACTAACGAAAATAGTCTCCAACGTATGAGGATTGCGAAAATATCGTTCAGAAGCTTGGGACCAGTGCGAAGAATATCGTTCAGGAATTTTTCCGACGTAGTTTTTTGCGACTTGTACTGGTTCGTCTTAAAGTAGTTGGCTGAAAATGAAGCTTGTTTGTTCCCAAGAAGGAGCAACATATGTTTTAACTGATGTATTCCTCAACAACATCGTCGTTAAAAACATTTCAACTGCTCATCATTCTGGAAACATTGTTCTTGGCGTAGCAACGAGTAGGTAGCGGCCTCCTTGGATGACTTTAGTCCCTCTACGGGGCTCTTTAACGTAAGCTGGACCACGTATCAGCCGTCGTCGGAACTCATAAAAATTTCTTTGCAATTCACTCCGTCGGGTGTGGGTGTCGTAGACTTACGCGGGTCCTCTATCCCCCAGAAGTATCGAATAAAATCACCCGTGTCTCTTACAGATATCTGAAAATGAAGGATCTTCCGAGCTTTACTTGAAAGTTGCTGATTCGGTTCAGCTCGTCCTAACAATACGTAGCTGAGTTTAGTCACCTGTACAAAAGGTGCTCCATGAGGGCCTCTTCAGATGTCGTGCCGTGTAAACTTCCACTCCAAGTATAAAGTCAATGCTGGACGGCTTTTTAAATTCCGGGTCTGCAAATTTCAGGCCCTTGATGTGAAGCCAGTCGTATTTCTCGACAAACTTTAGCGAAATTAATGAGCTAAGCAATGGCAGCACTAACAACCGCATAGAAAAATGCAGTGACGGATCATTCATCCAAGCGATTTTGTATGTCACAATGGAACTCGCAGTCCCTGCTTTTATTTGCCCGACACCATACGCGTTCAACTTGACTGTTGTACTGTTGTAAAGAATTCGCCAGCGATTGTGGCATGAAGTGCTCGTACTTTCAACCGACGACCGCTAGCTGTTGTCACTTTCACTATCGTTGTTGCCAGCAGTACTACACCTGCCGGCACCGCACTCGATAACAGATCATTTGATGAAGTAGATACTGAATGTGAAAAAGTTATTCTTCCCTGTGTATGCATCACCGTGTGGTAACGTCGTTGATATTGTTGGCAATTTTTCCTGACGGACAGCTTGTCGCGTTCTAAATAGTTCTCAAGCAATTTAAGAAAATGCCTCTTTGTTTAACTAGAGTGGTACGTTCTTTGACTGTTTCGCCTGAAATTGTGGACAATATAGCAATAAGTGATTACCTTGACAGTAGTGGCCACTTCTAGTCATTGTAGCGGTACTGGATGAAGCAGTTGGTTACGTAGATGTGTGCAAGATCGAGCAATGTGACACTTGACTTGACTCTTGACTTCAAATATTGGAGTTTCTGCACAACGCATATGACGAGTTTGTATGGTTCAACGACTCGAATAAGTCCTTGAAAGAAGGCCAATTTCGAAAGTCGCCATCGAAGGTTGGGAGTTCTATTTTAGGCAGCTTTATCCTAGCTTAGGAACCTAGCGGTATTGGATTATGGGAGCCCTCGTTTGGTGCGGTTGACTATTGAGTGGCGATTTCTTGCAAGCACCAAGATTTCACTTGATCCGTGCGCGCAGAAAATTCACCGTTCGACTTACTTTCACGGTTTTTCCGGTATTTGTGACGAACTTCTTCACACGTGTCGCTCACATATCCGATTGTTGTATAAGTTTTCCCATCGCGGAATCCGGCTCGACGGACCAATAATTGGGATTTTTAAAGGATCTTATAGGAAACGAGTACGTTTTGTATTGCAGAACTCAAATTTATTAAATTAAGAAGTGCGCCAGAGCGCAGGTGAACCGAACGTGTCGAAGGTTGTAGTGAGACTGACTGGTTGCAAAACTGGTTTCTTGTTGCAACTGGGCAATAGTAGTAGTGGTAGATAAGGCTCCAACATTATTGTTGAGTATGTTTCCGTTTATCTTATATATATATATATATATATATATATATATGTATATATATATATATATATATATATATATATATATATATATATATATATATATATATACGAGGTGTGTTCAAAAAATATCGCGAATTTTGTTTTCTTTCAAAAATCATTTATTTATTCATGAATATCTATTTTGTCCCCTTCAAAGTAATCCCCATAAGATATTATACACTTGTGCCAACGGTTTTTCCAATCTTCGAAGCACTTCAAAAAATCATTTTTTTTAATCTTGTTCAGCTCCTCCTTCGATGCCGTCTTTATCTCGTCAAGCGTAGCGTAACGTCGTCCTTTCATGGGCCTCTTCAGTTTAGGAAACAAGAAAAAGTCATAGGGGGCCGGATCTGGGGAATACGGTGGCTGCGGCATCATTAGTGTGTTGTTTTTGGCCAAAAAGTCGCGCACAAGCAACGATGTGTGAGCAGGGGCGTTATCGTGGTGCAAAAGCCAATTTTTGTTCTCCCCCAAATCCGGGCGTTTCTGGCGGATTGCTTCGCGCAAATTGCGCATAACTTGCAGTTAATATTCCTTATTGACCGTTCTTCCCTGTGGCAAGAACTCATGATGCACCACGCCCCTGCAATCGAAGAAAACTGTCAGCAAAACTTTCACATTCGACCGAACTTGGCGCGCTTTTTTTCGGTCTTGGTTCATGCGGCAGCTTCCATTGAGATGATTGAGCTTTGGTTTCCACGTCATAACCATAAACCCACGATTTGTCACCAGTTATGACCCTCTGGAGCAAATTTGGTTCAAATTTCGTTTTTCACACAAAATTTGATACACGTTCTTTGATCCATTTTTTTGAATAAGTAAAAATCGAAGACGATTGAAAACACGTGCAAGTAAAGCAGCTATCACCAATTAAGTGAACATTCAAAATGGCCGAGCTTGTCGGCATAAGTGACAGACATGAGTACCAACATAACGCCCCAAAAAAAATCGAAATTTGAATATACGTAACCCGCGAAAATTCAAAATTCGCGATACTTTTCGAACACCCTTAGCATATATATATATATATATATATATATATATATATAAGAGTATATATATATATATATATATAATAGCGAAAATGAAAGAAAGTTCAATAGAATCTCCTTTAACTTCAATGCAGTTATTCCAACGATCCTCCAATAATTTAATATCATTTTCGTAATGATTTTCCGAAAGTTCTGCAAAATTTTGTTTCACGGCTGCAATAACATTTTCATTCGTCGAAAAACGCTATCGAATTCCTGAACAGGTAACTGTCAGATTGAGCGAAATCCGGTGAATATGGTCGGTGTTGAAGGATTCGTACTTTGATTCTTTCAATTTAGCAATCGTCAAAGCACTTGTGGGTGGACGTGCATTCTTCTTCTTCTTTGTAGCACTACAGCCTTTCTCGGGTTTCCGCTTCCCGCAAATAGCGCCTTCAACTGTCTCGGTCCATTGAACACGTCCTCCAATTTTTAGATCCGAGCAGCTATGAATTGTCTTCATCCATCGAGTCAGACCAGCGTTTCCTTGGTTTCCCCACTGGCCTCCGGTCTTCAGTTCTTCCAACAAATACCTTTTTTGGTATCCGTTGTTCACCCATACGATTAACGTGCCCAGGCGAATGCAGCTCTCGAATCTGTACGATCGGTGAGACCTTTGGCTCGTCAAAAATTTCATACAGCTTACGCTTGTATCCAATTCGCTTTTGGTCCCCATCTAGCTTAACTCCAATTATTCGCCTCAGGACCCCGTTCAATATATTTGCAGATGCTTGGGTTAGGGTCCATGTTTCACACCCATAGTATGGCACAGCTCTTATTATAGATTTGTATACTTGGAGCTTTGTTTTCCTGTGTATGAAGCTTGTATTGAAGATCGTCAAAACTGAATAAAATATTTTATTTGTGAGCTTACTTTTCCGCGTATTTCGTCACTTTCAATACCGATTTTCGTTGTTTTGGCGCCTAAACACACGGATTTGCCAACATTTACGGTACTAAATTTACAAAGTGTGATATTTTGTATTTTTGAGTTATTTTTCCTTGAATGCGGCACGAGTTTAGTTCTATTATCATTGATTTGTAGCCCTACTAGTTTTGCTTCACTGTCGAGTTTACGGAAGAATTCTTCTACTACTTGGCTCGACTTTGGTGGTTATGTACCTCACATTACGACAGGTAGCTTCCTTATGGCGTACTCCAGACCCAAGTTGAGTAGCAATGGGGCCAGACCATCTCACTGCTTTAGTCCGATATTTGTGTCAAAGGCATCCATCAGTTGGTAATTGATGCAGACTTGGGAGGTCGTCCACGTTATTGTCATTTTGCTAAGAGGGACTGATTTGGCGAGGATGCCAAAGTAATACTGTCGTATACTTGCCTTAAGTCAACGAAAATTTAGCGTGCGTCTATGTTAAGCCCCCAGCATTTTTCATGATCTGCTCGACTGTGAACAATTGCTCTATCGTGTCCATCTACTCTAAAAGCACCTTGATACTCCTCAATAATACTGTTAGCGTATGATACGAGTTTATTTTCTAAGATCTTTGAAAATATTTTGTACATACATAGAAACGATATGCCTCTATGGTTTTCCTATTGTAGCTTGTTACCTTTTTTGTGCTTAGTGAATATAATAGATTGGCTCCACCTGCTGAGCATAAGTTCTTGTCGGCAAATGTGTTGGATGACTTTGTGAATAGCATTCTGAGCACTGCTGCCACCACATTTGATGAGCTCCACTGGAATCTCATCGATGCCTGGCGCTTTATTATTCTTTTGGGCTTTGATGGCAGGGCAAACTTCATCCAGAAATGGTGGGGCCAATGGAAGCAGAAGGTTGTTGAAATATGATGCCCATCTTTCCTTAATCTTGATTTCATCCGCGATGAGATGGCCAATGTAATCACGACAGAGCGTGATCTTGGGCTAATAACCACGTTTCAGGCTTTTCACTACTTTGTATGCTTATCTTGTGATGTTGCTCGCTAGACTTCCATCGATAGTTCTCAATTAGCCGTCAAAGTATTTTCTTTTCTTAGTTCTAATTATCTTATTCGTGCTTTTCTGAGATTTTCATAATGTTCTCTTTTTGTCCTGGTTTCCCTACCTACGTTTTCTTTGTATGCCTGATCATTTTAAGCAAATGCATTCTGGCACTCCTCATCGAACGAATTATTTCTTTTGCACTGGGCTTGGTGTCCGATTGTGTGTTCTGCCATGGTCGCCACAGATGCCGTTTGCGGCCTTTCGATGTCAAATGTTTGTAGCGGGATGGCCTTTGATGAATACACCTTTGGCATACGACATCAATAGGTTAATTTAATCAAGTAATGATCTGAGTTACAATTGGCTCTTCGGTATGTACGGACATCGAGTATGCTCGAGTCCCAACGTTATTGAATCAGAACATGGTCGATCTGGTTTTGTATGTTACCATCCGGTGAAACCTAGGTCATTTCATGTAAGCGTCATTGAGGGAAGCAAAACGAGGCATGACTATATTTCTGCTACATGCAAAGTCAATCAGGCGCTGGCCGCTGTCATTTGTTTTATCGTGGAGGCTATATCCTCCAGTCGTTCCTTGCTGAGATATCTCATTATCAAGCTTAGTGTTGAAATCACCCAAAATTATTTTTGTGTCGTTTGGAGGGAATGCGTTGACAGGTCTTTCTTGGTAACTGCAGAACATTTCCTGCATTTCGTCCTACTTTTATTCGGTCGCTAAATTTTGAAAAATTTCGGTTTGAAACGAATCACACACAACCATTCATTGATTGCCTTAAAATCAATAACGTGTGATTTGAACTCTCTATCCACAATAAAGGCCACTCCGAGTTCAAGATTTCTAGTAGGCTTCTCATTTTGGAATATTATGTGCGATCTCTTGTCTTGAATGTATTTCCAGTCCAGTTCGTTTGCTGGATTGCCAGTATGTTAAATTTATATTGACTGGCCTGTTGTAAAAGGTCCTTAACAGCGCCAGGGTAATTAAGTGATTTGACATTCCAGAATCCAATGCCATAGTCCTTTCTCCGAGGTCGTTGCTATAAATCCAGTACATTCCGAGGCCCTTCTGCAGGTTTCGAAGCAATGTAGGGTTTTCCAGGGCCGGGGAGTCAGCCCGTCGCCCAACCGCCATTTCGATGGCATAGTTATTACATTGAATCCATTCTCAGATTCGGAAGACTCGCCTTCATCCTCTTACGTTCCCACAAAGGAGGTGTTAGTAGGATTTAGTATTTACATTTATTAGCATTTATCGGCACTTAATGTCCCATTATTAGGAAACCAGTAGATCCAATGTGCCACCCCAAAAATATTTACTTCCATTTAATTGGGGGGTTAGGTTGAGGAATCATGGAAACTGTGGGTCGGGGAAACAAGGGGTTCCCTCCTCCTTTCTCAAACGGGCTTGGGACCATCTATGGCGGAGTCGCAATGAAGATTTTAATGAAATTGAAATTCTAAAGATTAAAACTGAATTCATCACTCAGGAAATATTAAATCAACAAAACACAGTAGCTGATGGTGAAGAAGAGAGTTCGGAGAAATTGCAATCAAAGGTGTAGTGTCTGGCTCGATGGAAAGCATATGTAGTAAAAAAATGTATGTATGTAATCAGAAAAAGTTCAAACGACTATGACTTCTGTTAATTTTATTGAAACTTAAGGATTAAAAAGATCTTTCATAAAACTACTTAAATATCTAGCTCCTTGCAATTTGCTTACACTAACACAATTTTACTGGTGAAAATATTAAATTCACCAAAGCTACTATTATCAGCGAAGTTCAACGAATTTCAACCTCTAAGTTATTTTTTATTGGATCTACCTCCCGGATTTTTTCAACTCTAGATCTTAGGTGCTCATCAACAGCTTCAATAGGATATACCTTAAATGTCGAAGTACGGGAGGAATAAAAGAATTTGATTTTATATTCTCATTTAAAACGTCCGCCATTTTGTTTCACGATTTTCGGTTTCACGCGTTGAACAAACTCTCAAAGATATTTATGATGCATATCATTTCTGAAACCCTCGTGCAAATCCTAGCAAACTCTAGTGTTTGAATTGATTGGAATTGTATCTTGCCCCATAGCCACGTATTTTTGCTGGGGTAACATGTGTAGTAATCGGTCCTAATTGTCACTTATGCAGAACTGAAAAATTGTCTCGAAAATGCTTTTTCCGAACTTGTTGCACATGCGGCCTCATAATAATAATAGTTTTCCATCGTTAAGGAAAAATAAGACAAATTCTTAATTTTCTCTTTTGAAGAAGATGAAAAGCGTCTAAATGCTAGGATATAACACTTAAAAATTTTAAGAACAAAAATTACAAGCATGAAAACACTAAAAAATTCACAAAAGTAAAACGAAACGAAACAATACAAATGAATGAAAATCTGCATAACAATTACAAATGAAACAAAAGCAACTATGAGGCAACTTAATCTCCACCAAAACTGGCACCGCCGAATTCAAGATTGATTAAATTAAAAATAAATTGAGTAAGTTTAAAAAAAAAAAAAAAAAATACATGCATGCATGAAAACAATAACGCGATTATAAAGTGGAAGATTCGAACAATTGAGTAAAATAATGTAATTAAATAAAAAGCACGAAAATTGGTGCATACACATTTAGCATTGTGAATAAAACAACTAATTGTACAATACAATGCGATGACTACGACTTCGAGTGTGCGAACTGAATGAAATTTTCACACAAGAATTTGTTTTAGCAAAAACACGTGAACAATCTGAATTTTACAAAAATTTAGAAGTTCTCTCCTATTTCAAAGTGCTACAGGCAGTGGCGTAGCTAGAGCCTCGGGGGCCCTGGGGCGAAAATCTCTATTCTTAGGATTGCTTAAATAACGTTTAATTTCCCGCACATATACGGATATCGAGCACTGTTCGACGCGATCAGCTGCTGATGTCTGTGTCAGACTCAGCAGTGTTACTAAGAGTTTAAGTTACTAGGATGAGGATTGCCGACTCTGCGCCAGAAATGGACAGATAAACGTCTAGACGGTGGGTGTGGCTTAGCGAGTGTGTAAATGTGTAAGCGAGCGTCGGTGAGAGAGGATGAATACTGTGTGCTGTTGTGTGCGGGATAGGCCATACCCACCTCTTCGACGACATTCTGTTTATTTCCGAAAGCGGCTCGAGCGTACTCAGCATTCATTTGTTTATCAGTGTTAATGACAAACAACGTAATATAACAACTGTATAATTTAAAAGTTTGTACATAGTTTTCAAGTGCTTTGTATGTTTTAATCCATTCTCACGTTATTCTGCGCCATGAAACGTGTTTATTTGAGTGGGGAGAAAAAATGAGAAGCAAAACGAAAAAAAAAAGATGAAGCAAAAAAGATTTCCACTAAAATCGTGAATTGGTTATCATCCACACCTGCATCATCTGTTGATACGGAAACTGTTCAAGGTATTTGATTGTAAAAATTATAAATATAATTGAAATGAGTTAAATTAACATAGTAAAATAAGCAGTAAAATAAACACATTCTACTATGATATTCTCAAGAAGTTTTTGAAAAAATCTCATCAAAGAAATAATAAGGAATCATTAAGAAACTGCTAGGTTAATGGAATGTATATTGATTTTAGCTGAAAACACAATTCTGGAGCGTTGTACAGTACACTATTCATCACATTTAGGTTTTGTAAATAATGAAACGCTAAAAAGCATAACTGAGCAGAACCAAGCAAGAGAGCGCTCGGACTACTGTGGTTCCACTCGTACTTGCTCCGAGTACATCCGAGCAGTCCAGAACTGCTCGAACCGGTGCTCGTACCGTTGCCGCTCTCGAGCACGCGCTCGAGAGGAGCGGGAACCAGCACATGCCTGCAAAGCGATCAAAGCGATCCTCTCCCTCCCTCCCCAATTCATGCGTTCTCATACCGGGATTTCCGGCCCGAACAATCTCCTGCGAGTCCGAGCGTTCACTCGGTTATGTTTTCCAGCGGTTTGTATTGTATTTTCAGCTCGAATAAATACAACTCGTAAAAAATTGATAGTTTCCTAATAGAATCCTAGTTGTTTCTTTGTAATAAGGAGCACTAGGGATCTCCAGAAAAGTTATTGGAATACAAATAAATGATTGAAATATTCCATAAATAAATTTTATGCAGAATCTTCAGAACCTGAACCAAGCACATCAGTGCAGAATTAATCTCAATTCACCACAGAACCACAGACAGAATCATCCCAAAATGGCAAAGATTGCGAGGTAAAAATATTGTTATCAAAATCGATACATTTCTTGACAAACTGAAAAGTTATGTAATGCAAAGCGTCAATTATTAAGGAATTTTCTATGAGATTGCCTTACTTTATGAAGTGCTTATAAAATGTTTTACCTTTTAATTTTCTTTGCTAAGTATGTGTATTTGTTAACAGATTATGATTTTTCCCACCAAATTCGCTGGCTTCAAAACTTGCTCATGTTCCCTCTATATTTCCAGACTCCTCCACTCGATGCGAGTAGTGCGAGTGCTACAACAGGAACAACAGGAACAGACTTACTGCCTCCTTCCGACATTGAGAAAGGACACACTTTTCCTAGCGTTATTACGGACCCAATTATGAAACGAGCTGTAATTTCATCTGGCCCCGAACAACCTACTGGTCCATTTCCGAGAGATGAAAAACAGGGCGGACGACTTTTCTCAACAAATTTTTACTATACTACTGTGAAATCGGGACTCCAACTGAGAAGAAATTGGTTATGCTATTCGACCGAGCATGACTCTGCGTACTGTCAACCCTGTTGGCTTTTTCCTGAGAAAATGACAGGCGGAAATCAAAGTGTTTGGGTTACAGGTTTTCGGGATTGGGAACATCTTTCGGAACGCATCAATCTCCATGAAAATTCCCAATCACACGCTCTGTCATGCGTCATTTACGAAAAGTGGCAAAAACATGGAACGTTGGACGAAGCACTTGAAAAGGATTTAAAAAAAAATCATTATTTTGGGCGCAAGGTACTTGAAAGAGTTTCAGATGTCACGTTAATGCTTGCCACATGCAATTTAGCTTTTCGAGGGCGAAGTCATAAACTCTTGGATAGTAATAAAGGAAATTTTTTGTCCGTGATAGAGTTATTAGCGAAATATGATCCTGCTTTGAAAAATCTATTGGAGTTGCCTGATAGGTCGGTAACATACTTGAGTCCATGCATTTAAAATGAATTTATATCTCTTTTTGCTAAACAAGTCTATGATTCTATAGTTTCTGAGTTACAAAAAGCTCTTTTTTTCTCAGTGATTATGGACACGACTCAAGATAGCAGCAAGGTAGATCAATTAAGTGAAGTTTTTCGTTATGTTAAAATTGTGTACAATGAGAAAGAAAAACCAACCAAGTTAGAAATTTGTGAAACTTTCACATCTTTTACTGAAGTCAAAAATCAATCGGCTGATGGCCTTTCAGATCTTATTCTATCCTCAATTAAGCAGAAAGATTTAAATATTCAGAAATTGTTTGGACAAGGCTACGATGGCGCAGCCGTTATGAGTGGATGTTTGGGAGGCGTTCAAAAAAAAATCCTCGAAGTAGCACCTCATGCTTTACTTGTTCATTGCGCCGCCCACAATTTAAATCTTGAGTTGAAAGATGCTGTTCGACAAAATTCAGAAATCGCACGTTTCTTAGATATTGTACAAGATATTTCAAATTTTTTCGGCCACAGTATAGTACATTGGCAAGATTTGCAAACACCTTCAGAAGAACAAAATATTTCCAAAACAACCTTAAAAACATTAAATCCAACACGTTTTTCAGGCACTCATGACTCGATTTACGCGCTTAAAAAAAGGTTGCCTGATATCAGTAGAAATTTATCGCGTATCTTTTTAACCACTAAGAAGTCTAACGAAAGAAACGAAGCGTTTGGACTTCAAAAACGTGTTGAATCTTTCAACTTCGTTTGCTGTTTAGTTATATTGTGCAAAGTTTTCGAAAAAATTAATATTGTGGCAAAAGCTCTTCAAACAGAAACGACAGATTTGATGACAGCACATGAGTTATTAGAAAATGCACATATAGAAGTTTCTTCCATGCGACAATCGTTCGATGAATTTGTAAAGGAAGCAAGCGATTTATGTTTGAAACTTGGTATTCCTTCTCAATTTTCAGAAAAAAAAGTTCACAGAAAACGAAAAAAACATTTCGATGAATTATGCGTAGACGAAAGACTTTCGGATCCTAAGGAAAATTTCGCAGTCACTGTTTTTTACCCTTTAGTGGACACGATTTGTTTCCAATTAAAGTATCGATTCGAAGGTATGGAATCGGTTCTAGGAGTCTACAAGATTATTCAACCAAAGTTCATAACCAATATCACTGACCAAGAAATTTCGTTAGAAGCCGAAAAATTTCTGAAAATTTTCCACGATCACATTTCTCCAATATATCCATCGCAATTACTGTCTCTGTGATCAGCGTTTCGAAAAAAAATAAGTCAGATTGATAGTGTGAAACAACTTGCCGAAATGATTATCATTGAAAACAGTTCCTTGACGTCAACCTACTCTGATGTATGCACAGCGTGTATTATGTTCTTGACACTTCCTGTGACAGTTGCAACGGCAGAGAGATCTTTTTCAAAATTGAAATTAATAAAAAATTATTTGCGAAGCTCTATGGGGCAAGAACGACTGTCTGGATTGGCATTATTATCAATTGAGAATGAGCGAGCAAGAAAGATCGATTTTAGCGAAACTATCGACAAATTTGCGGCATGCAAATCAAGAAAGCGGCATTTTTAATACTATTTATTAATCAAAATAATTAAATTTGTTGTACTGAAACGAAAAAATGTTACTTTGTAAACAATCTAATAAAACAACGAAAAAAACTTTTAATTGTTTCGCTTTGAAAACAATTGTTTAATTTGAGGTATTTTCAGGGGCCCCTAAAGTCTTCGCCGGGGTAAGATTCTTTCAGGGTCAAAAAAGTCGACGAGAAGGGGCCCTGGGGCACCGCCCCGCCTACCCCATGCTAGCTACGGCGCTGGCTACAGGTTAGCCACAAAGCCAATTTACACGGAACGAAACGTCTGATATTATACTAAGTTCATTAGTTCCATTTTTTTATGTCGTTACTTTCAAGTGATTGAAACGATTCTCGGGGAATTTCCCGACAAAGAATTTACGGAAAATGATTTACTTGTCAACGTACAGCAAAAAAATCGAATCATCATTTACAGCAAGATCCAAATACATATATCCATACTGTTTATCATTGGAAACAATAAAAACTGCATTCCGCTGACAACTGGGTGTTATTTTAGTATTTAGTATTTTAGTATTTAGGATAGTATAAAGATTAGAGAAGACACAATGAGTAATTCAAGGGGAGGAAGAGAGCAGATAAAAGAAATTCAAAACCAGAATAGAGTCTGATAATAAACTCACATACTGTTGAAATATGAAACCCACCTCAATGTACTAATAAACTAATGTACCAAAATTGTTCTAAAACTTTTGACACGCGAACCAACTTGCTTAGTTTTTTTTTCTTCTACAGTCCATCGCCACAACCAGACGTGTTTTATTCATCGCTCCTTGTAATAGCCTATTTAAATTCCACTTGCTGCGAACCAGAACAACAGGTTATGGGCTCAGGTTTGCGGAATAAATAGAGTAAGGTGCGGCGTACATTTTAAAAGATAAAATTTCCGTGGCCCAGAAAAAGTGCAATAAACCGACATTTGTTGTCGTCGTAAATTACGAGTTTTTCGGTCATCATTATGGAAAGCGAAAAAGGTGATTTCACGAAAGTGGCGAAGCTGACAGGCTCAGATAATTATTTATCGTGGCGTCGAAACGCCAGGCTTGTTTTGGAGTGGCACGATCTCGATGGATTCCTGGAAGAAAACGTGACGGACAGTAAATTAACGGCACCCGCTGCAACGGCGGCGGTGGATGTTGCAGTGGCCGCATTGGCGGCTGATTTGGACAATGCCACACTGCAAGCAGCGGTTAAAAGTGCGCGATATGCAGAAAATGCGGCAATCGTTCGTGATGCGATTTCAGTAAGTGACCGTGTGAAGAAATCCAAACAAGCTAAAGCAAGATTAATGATGCTAATAGATCCAAAACTACACGATGAAATTGGTGAACATAATACGGCAGCGGATCAGTGGAAAAAGTGTTCGGAATTGTACCGTAATAACAATTGGCTTAACAAAGCAAAGGTTCTCGGGGACTTCACATCGTTGCGGTTATCAATGGAGACATTTCTGCGCGAACATACGGCCACGATGTGCCGTTTACAAGAAGCCGGTTTTGTGATCGATGACGAAATAATGTGCGGGCTTATAATTTATGGTCTAACGCCTGAATATGAAGCATTCATCGGTGGACTTGATGGTAGCAATGTCCTCACAAGTGACGGTTCAAGTGGACATCGATTAACATCAGCAACGCTAAAGAGAAGTCTGTTGGAGCATGCGAATTCGAAAGGTGTGTTGAACAGCGAAGGGAATGCCGCAGGCGCATTCAAAGCTGCATCCAAACCAGCTACGAGTGAGTCCAAAAGCAAGAAGAAGAAGAAGGGAAGCGGCTCGATCAAGTGCTTCACATGTGGTAAGAAAGGGCACAAGAGACTCCAGTGCAAAACCAACACACAAAATGATGAAGGCAAAGGCGGAAGCGCCAAACCGGCCTTCTATGCTATGACGGCAACTGGTTCAACGGACGCGTGGTTCATTGACTCGGGTGCGAGTTCTCATCTCACATCGGACAAGAAGATGTTCAAGCAATTCACCTGTAGCAATGAATTCGCTGACATAACAACGGCTGACAACACTCGCTTGAAAGTTGTTGGCACCGGTTCCATCGAGCTAAATGTTGGGGAGCACATAATTCCAGTGAATAACGTATTGCTAGTCCCTGGAATAGCGGCAAATTTGTTGTCAGTATCGAGCATTGTGAAAGCTGGGAACAGTGTGCATTTTGACAGCAGTGGTTGTGTCATTCGAAGCGGTGCGGGTGATGTGATACTGAATACACCATCCAAAAACGCTACATACAAGATCACGAATTCGTCGAAGGCTAGTGGGCTGTTAGCAGGCAAAGACGAAGACAATCTGATGACGTGGCATCGGAGATTGGGTCATTTGTCGCATGGTGAGCTGATCAAACTGAGTGGAATTTTGTATGGAATCAAAGTTGACGGCGATAAACAAGCGTTGGCGAAATGTATTCCGTGTTCGCAAGGCAAACAAAGCCAACGTCCATTCAAGAAAGAAGGTGCCAAAATCAAGACAAGTCAAATACTGGAATTAGTTCACAGCGACGTTTGCGGCCCGATGGATACGCCTTCAGTTGGGGGCGCAAAATACTTCGTAACATTTATCGATGATTTTTCGCGAAAGGTCTTCGTGAATTTTGCCAAACAGAAGAGTCAGATCGGGAGGATTTTTGTTGAGTTCAAGATGCTTGTGGAGAGGCAAACCGGACTACAAATTAAAATGTTCCGTTCCGATAATGGCAGAGAGTATCTCGGCGAGTTCGAAACCGAATGCAAGCGCAGTGGAATCGTGCATCAGACCAGTTGTGTGTACATACCACAACAAAACGGCGTGGCCGAGCGTATGAACAGAACGCTCATAGAACGTGCAAAGTGCATGCTGTTCGATGCGGGCTTGGAGAAGCCGCTTTGGGCTGAAGCGGTTAATATGGCTGCGTACGTTACAAATCGTTCACCGAATCGCACGCTCGGGAACAAGGTCCCGGAGCAATTCTGGAGAGGAGGAGCCATCGATCTTTCGTCGATGCAATTATTCGGATCGCTGGTGATGGTGCATGTCACAAAGGAGAAGCGGCAAAAGTTGGATGCAAAATCGAAAAGGATGTTTTTCGTTGGATACACCGATACGCAAAAAGGTTTGCGTTGTTTTGATCCTGAGACTCGAATAGTTCATACGAGTCGGGATGTCGTCTTCAAAAGTGCACCAGAACTGAAGGTAAATGATGACGTTCAAATTAATCTTCTCGATGATTTCACTCAAGGGGAAGTCGAAGAGCAAAAGTCGATCGGAGGGCTTGAAAATCATGAAGTCGAGTCTCCCATGACAGAGTCAGCTGTCGATGGTGCATCAATAATTCGCTCACCAACCTCCCGGAATGAGTCTATTGTGGGCGATGGCGATGAATCAACAACGAATGTCAAATGTGATTTGTCCTACGGGTTCGACGAAACACTAGCTGAATCGCAGTCTGAATATGGGTCGGACGAGGACTATGTCCCACCCAGTACACTACAAGTTCCAGTTGGGGATGTAAGGCGTTCAACGCGTCCCCCGAAATCAAGGAATGTGGAGGCGAATTTCGTTTTTGTAGCGGAAATCGCTGAGCCCGAATCATATCATGAAGCTGTCAAAGGCAACAGGAGTCAACATTGGGAGAAGGCGATGGCGGAAGAATTGGCGTCACACGAAGAGAACCGAACATGGACTTTGGTTGAGCTACCAGTCAACCAAAAAACAATCAAGACCAAATGGGTCTTCAAGTTGAAGCGTAATCAAGCTGGTGAAGTCGTTCGCCATAAAGCGAGGTTGGTGGCAAAGGGTTGCTCCCAAAAGGCCAGCATAGATTATGAGGAAACTTTCTCGCCCGTTGTACGCTATAGGTCAATTCGCTATCTGCTGGCCATGGCCGCTCAAGAGGGTTACAATGTTGACCAAATGGATGCGGTGACCGCATTCCTTCAAGGGGATCTCGACGAGAAGATCTTCACCGACCAACCCGAGGGATTCAATGACGGGACCGGACGGGTCTGCAGGTTGAATCGTGCGATGTATGGCTTGAAGCAAGCGGGCCGTCAATGGAACCTAAAGTTAGATGCAGCTCTCATCGGGATTGGGCTAACCAAATCAAAGCTTGATCCGTGTATCTACCTCTTGCCATCGCTGGAAGTGATTCTGGCAGTGTATGTGGATGATGTTGTGATTATTTGGAAGCAACGCGACAAGATGGAGGCACTGAAGAAGGCTCTTAGTACTGAGTTTAAGATGAAAGATGTTGGTAGAGCGAACAGTATAATTGGCATTTCCATCGAGTACGTCAAGAATGGAATCGCTATACATCAGCGTCATTATATCGAAACCATTCTCGAGCGTTTTGGAATGAGTGATTGCAAGCCAGCTGTTACTCCAAGTGATCCAAGTCAAAGATTGTCAACAGATATGAAGAAGGAGGATGAATCAACGGATAACATTCCATATCAACAAGCGGTCGGTTTGTTGTTATATTTGGTTCAAGGAACGAGACCAGACATGGCATTTGCTGTCAACTACGTGAGCAGATTCAACTCATGCTATGGGCGGATTCATTGGACCGCCGTGAAGCGCATAATGCGGTACTTGAAGGGTACTATGCATTATCGTATTGTGTATCGTGCGGGTAACAAACCAATTCATGGATACTCAGATGCTGATTGGGGTGTCGACATCGATAAGCGACGTTCCTGCTCTGGATACGTGTTTATGTTGGCTGGAGGAGCAATCTCATGGGCCAGTAAGCTTCAGAATACCGTGGCTCTTTCAACAGCTAAATCTGAGTATATGGCCTTATCGTTTGCTACTTGTGAGGCCATATGGTTGCAAATGTTTCGCAATGAATTCAAGAGAACGGAAGATCCTGTGGTGATCAGATGTGATAACATGAGTGCAATAACGATTGCCGAGGTCGATGCGTTCCGAAAGCGTAGCAAACACATCGATGTAAGATTCCATCACGTCCGTGAGAAGGTGAAGGCTGGAATCATCGATGTAAAATACGTACCATCAAAGAACAACATTGCAGATTGTTTGACGAAGGCCGTCGTCGGACCGATTTTGAAAGTGGGTGTTCATGGAATGGGCATCCAGACAAAACAAGAGATGAAATGATGAAGAATGAACTATTGTAAAATCAATGTTGATTATCGTTTGAAGTAATTTGTCAATTTGATCATTTGAGATAACGTAGAATGGAGTTGATTACTTGAATTAACGTAGAATCAGTTTGCATTCATTTTTATCTATTGAATCAAATTGTCTTTTGTCCGAATGAGTTGGGGTGTTGAAATATGAAACCCACCTCAATGTACTAATAAACTAATGTACCAAAATTGTTCTAAAACTTTTAACACGAGAATAAACTTGCTTAGTTTTTTTTTTCTTCTACAGTCCATCGCCACAACCAGACGTGTTTTATTCATCGCTCCTTGTAATAGCCTATTTAAATTCCACTTGCTGCGAACAAGAACAACACATACTTTCGCATGTTTTCTTAGTGTGAAAATGTGTTATCAGTTAGTGTATTTTAAATATACAAAGCGTTAGGGAATAATATTTTAAAGTAGGGTAACAACAGAAAATAACAAATACTAAAGCAATGAATTAAAACATTGTACAGTCATCACCGAACAATGTCTATATTTGTTATGGTCGCATTTTGACTTCTATATGTTGCGTGCAATACCCGTCAATACTTTGCAGTACACGAGCACACTGAAAGCCCAAATCAATACACATTTCGAATTACATTTAAGACGAATGGTGTTGATGAGGTATGAGTGGCGGTAGCGGGAGTATGACCGGTTGGTGCTGCTGGGGTTGTCACCGAGAGATTTCGAGGAGTCTGCTCGAAACCGCCACACAGCGTGGACGCCGCGTAGAGGAAGAAAAAGAAGAGAAAACTGATAAGCGGTTTGGTGAAAAATTGAAGTGACGAACCATTACGTGCGATTGTAAAGTTAGCAAAAAACGGAAAAGTTGAGAAAAACGGAAAAGTGGAGTGGAAACTGTTCGAGCTGGTGAAGTGCCTCTTCGAGGATCCGGCGCGTGAAATTCGTTTTGGGGTTAAAAGTTAATTAGAAAGTGGTTCCACGTGCGAAAAAAAGAATAACGGTGGTTTGTCCCTATCCTGCGAAGGAAAATATTTTATGCCTGAGTTGCGATACAGTTTGTGGAAAACAGTTAGTTTAGAGAAAATGTGAAGACAAGCGCGATATTGAAGAGCTGGTCAATGCAAAGTTGACGTTTCGTTCGGGTTGCTTAATCAGACAAGTTAGACCCCTGTGAAATAATTATTAAATTTTTCGTGACAAAGTTGTGAAATTGATTGACACGCGTCGTTTTACCAATTGATTAGTTTTGAATAAAAGTTCAGTGCAACAGCCGGGAAAGCCGGGAAGCAGTGTGAGACTCCTCAATTAGCCACCGAGCACCTTTCCCCAGACATAAGTGAAGGAAACTCGCGATAGTTTGCGTGCGGTGCAAGATTCGCTCCCGCTTGCACAGTGGCAGTTTTCCGCCGATTGGCCGATTGAATTGTCGCGTATCTCATATTTCTGTGGGAATTTACTGCACCCCGGAAGGAAACGAGATTTTAAATGACTTTTGACGGAATCAGCGGAACGCCCGTACTCCAAAGAGCTCATTTGTCTCCACCGATAAGAAGGAAGTTAGCTAGGTCGTGTATGAGTTCACATAGGCAATATTTGAGTCATAGGACTTCAAAATTTTCCAGTAATAGACATCGGAAACTTCAGCCGTTTAGGGAAACGTGAGGCAATCATTGATTGCATTCGATTAGGCGCCCGTTATCTTTTTAAAATTTATTGAAATTTATGAAAGTTAATAATTACTGCTAAATTTTTTCTGATGACGAATTATAGTTAAATTAAACAAGTTAGTGCGAGTGGACTTTTTTTCGGTTATACAAGTATGGTACCACAATTGAAACGAAAAGTTAACCATTCCGTTTCAGGCTTACCCGCCCGAACACGAGCGCTCGTAGGAGGAGGTCTGGGGTAAGCACCCTTTTTTATTGGTCAAAAATTTTCTCTGCAATGAAAAAAAACCGTATAAAGTCGAATGAAGGCACGGTTTATTCTAAATTGCAGTTGAAACTCGCCCTTAACTTTAACAACGTTTTAATAATAAAATTTCTGCATGAAACATAAATTTAGAAAGTATTTACCAAACAAAAATGTTAGGTACAAAATTTCGATTAGATATTTACTTGTTTTGGACTGAGAGGTTTTGTTTTGCTTTAAGCGGTCCAAATTCAAAACAACTTACGTTTTATTGTATTTTGGAAGAAGTACTATTTACGGAGGAAATTCTTTTTTTTTTTTTGAAACATTGATATAGTACAGCTGAAGTTTTGGTAAGCGCGTAATGAAATAAGAAAATGGAAAGTTAAGTTAATAATTCGGTCTTTCTTTTCTCAACATTCTGATCGGGTATAGGACCCGGTACGGTGGCAGGCTCACCCCATAAAACATGAGCCAGCCACCGGGTACATAGCTAATCCTTCTTTGTTTCATGTGACGTCGCGGGTTGAGTGGCCCAAGCAGAGTGCCTCTTTATGGCATAGAGTTATGCAATCGAATTGTATAATTCTATGGCATAAATTGGTCATCGGGGTACTTTTCTTCTGATGGGAAGACTTATGCAAGTAAAGTTGTATGAGTTTTCCACTCAGAAGAGGAATACCTGGCCGATGCAACAAATATGGATATTAATCCGGTTGGGTGGGTGCGCAGGGGCTCCATCACCACCCAGTTGCCCCTCTCTCATTTGTGGGCCATGAGCCTCTCCGGGTAAGGACGAGGTCACCCTGTGTTTGTATGATGATGGATTATCGGCAAACGAAGTTTTGCACTTGAATTCCAATTTGAAAATTGACAAGATAAAAGCAAAGACTTATTTTTTAACACGCACGACACAGTATTTATTCATTAATTATTTCGACCAAACTTCAACTATAATTATCTCTACACCTTTGATGATCACTTCACTGTCGTCCTCACCGATTGCTCAGCACTTGCTCGCCAGCGCCGATTACTCGATAAATTATGCAAAGATCAGTTGCTGTGTTTGTATTGTTAATTGCATTGGGGTTTGTTGTCGTGTCAGGATGATGATGTTGATGCTAACGACGCGTTGATGACTGTGTGGCCATTCGTGATGGGAGTGGGTGAATAGTCGACTGTGAAAGTTGCTGTTGAATCCTAAACATACTCCCCCCGCTGCGACCGTAAGGCGCGGAACGTCCGTAATTTTCCACTAATCTGCAGCATACGGTGCTCGGAATAACAGAGTGAAGTTCAACCAACGATGTTGGCTGTTCACCGCTGCTACGTTCGGGCAGTCCGGGTGTCTGGAGATTGAACCGTGCGAATTGGGGAAACGGAGTGTGGTGATGGGTTGTATGAATTCGATTGGAGGTTATTAACGGTAGTTAAAGGGTGTTAGGGGTTTGTGCAAATCGGTTAAGTGTATTCTGGGGTAGGCAGTAATGCTATCTTGGTGATTGCGCGTTTATATGTGTTGCCCTTTGCGTGCAGTGTTACCACTTGTACTAGGTTATCTGACCCGGGATGTAAAGCAGTCACCCTGGCTAATGGCCATTTGTATGGGTGTAATTTCTCCTCTTTGAGTCAGCACAAATCTCCGACCTTGGGGTTGTGTTGTCGATGAGTCCACTTCGGTCTCTGTTGTAATCTGGTGAGATATTCGCTCCTCCAGCGTCACCAAAACGTTTGTGCTAGACGTTGCGTCAGTTGCCATCTATCGAGTCGGTTGATGTTAGTTTCCGTGAGGTCTGCTTCAGGAGGTGCTAACAACGTGTCGCCAATCAGGAAGTGTGCTGGCGTAAGTGCCGTAGTGTCCATGGGATCATCTGAAAGCGGGCACAACGGTCTCGAATTAAGACAGGCTTCTATCTGCGTCATCATAGTCGATAGCTCTTCAAAAGTTAGCGTAGCATTTCCTAGCACTCTTCGTAAATGGAACTTGGTCGACTTGACGCCGGCCTCCCAGAGTCCTCCAAAATGGGGTGATGCCGGAGGATTAAAATGCCATGTGATCCCTTGGTTAGCGAGAAGTTCCGCAACGTCTTTGTGGTGCTGCAGTACCTTTCTTAGATGTGTGTCGGCCCCCACGAAATTTGTCCCACAGTCACTGTACACGTGGCTACACATACCGCGTCGTCCGCAGATTCGTTTAAACGCTGCTAGGAAAGCGTGCGTCGTCAAATCGCTAACCACTTCGATATGAATCGCTTTGACTGTCAGACATATGAAAATGGCGACGTATCCTTTGTAAGTCGAGCTTCCACGGCCTAGACGGTGTCGAAATTCGAAGGGACCGCAATAATCCACTCCGACGTGAGTGAACGGGCGAGCAACGTTAACTCTCGGTGCTGGTAGGTTGCCCATGAGCTGTGAGGAAGTCTTCGCATTCGCGCGAAAACATTTGATGCACTGGTGTACACTTTTCTTGACTACCCTACGAGCGTCGATCAGCCAAAACGTTCTTCTCAAGTGTGTCAACATCGCTTGGGTCTGTCCATGTAGAGTAACTTGATGTACTTGATGTAGCAATAAGTCAGTGAACTTGCCAGATCTTGGAACGATAATCGGATGGATTTCAGAGTAAGACAATGTCGCATGTCCTAAACGTCCCCCAACGCGTAGTACTCCGTCGCTATCTAAGAATGGGTTCAGATTTGCAATCTTACTTTGTTTCGGAATTTCCTTCGTCTTGATTAGGGTTTTGATTTCATGATCAAATTCGGACTGTTGTGCAAATTTTATCCAAATGTCTAATGCTTGTTTTATCTCTTCGCTGTGTAATGGGGTTGGGGTGATGGATTTTGGTATGCATTTGCACCAACGTAAACAATACGCAGTCACTCGGCATAACCGCGTCAATGACGAAAATCTTGCAATGATTTCAGTTGCGTTTGTTATTGTCTGTAGGAATACCTTGATATTTTTTCTCCTCTCCAATTCGGTACTCTCTATAGTCGTGGATTTGGGCCACTGATCCAACGGTTTCACCAACCAGGTTGGTCCATTCCACCATAATGGATTTGATAATAGTTTTGCAACTTCTGCGCCACGTGAGGCTAGATCTGCTGGGTTTTGTGGCGACAGAACGTAACGCCAAAGAGTGTTACCAGTTTGGTTGAAGATTTCTGTCGTTCTATTGGCTACGAAAATGTTCCATCGAGTGGGATGACCTTTCAACCACGCCAGAACTATCTGCGAATCGGTCCATAACGATTCGTGCGTGATGGGTAATTTTAGCGTATCTTTCACTCGGACCATCAGTTTTGAGAGCAATGCTGCTGCACATAGCTTGAGGCGTGGAATAGTTACTGGACACACAGGTGCAACCTTGGTTTTTGCCGTGACGATACGTGAATATGTCCCGGACTCGTTTCGTGATATTAAATAGATGACCGCGGCATATGCTCTTAGAGAAGCGTCGCTAAATCCGTGCAGCTCGAATTCTGCACCTGGACCACACCCAACCCATCGAGGTATTTGGCATTTCGAGATCTCTTGTATGCCTTCACGGAACCGTGTCCACTTCTGTGTACATTCTAACGGAACTGTTTCATCCCAGACCACTCCACTCAGCCATAACGATTGTAGTATTATTTTGGCAACAATCAGTACAGGTGCTAACCAGCCCAGTGGATCATATAGTCACGCAATATCTGACAAGATCTTTCTTTTAGTATATGGCGCCGAACTTTCTGGTAACTTAATTTGGTATCCCAGACAATCGGATATGGGATACCAAACGATGCCTAGTGACTTAAACTGTTGATCCCAGTATCGTTCAACGTGAAGTTTCATTTCCACGTCTTCCTCAGGAATTCCACATAAAATTTGCGGGTCGTTAGCAATCCATTTACGGAGTGCAAAGCCTCCACTTTGTAGTAGCGCGTCTACTTCTTTACGCTTCATGATAGTCTCTTGCAGGCTCTCACCACCCGACAGAACATCGTCTACATAAAAATCGTCCATGATGACCTTATACGCCGATGGGTATTCCCCTTTGCCATCGTCCGCTGACTTATGCAAAGTTCGAATTGCCAAGAAAGGAGCACATGTGGTGCCGAATGTGACTGTATTTAGATGAAAGTCACAAATGTTACTCTCTGGATGCGGTTTCCAGACTATACGTTGGTACTCAGCGTCATCGTGATGTACGTTGATCTGCCGGTACATCTTTGAGATGTCTGCTGCAAATGCGAATTTATGCAATCTCCATCTCGATAGTACAGCGCTCAAGTTATTTTGAACAGCTGGACCCGTCATTAAAGCGTCATTTAAGGAGACCCCGGAGCTAGTTTTTCGCGATGCGTCGAATACCACACGTAATCTGGTACTTGTGCTACTTTCCTTGATAACTGCGTGGTGCGGCAAGTACAGTACCGTACTTATCGATCGGTCTTCTTGTCTGATGTATTTTGGCTGGTCAGCTACTAACTGCATATGTCCCATATCAATGTACTCTTGTAAACACTTATCATATTCCTTCCTTAATTGCGACGTCCTTCCTAAACGTTTCTCTGTTGCCTGTAAACTTGCTACTGCCTGATGCCTCGATTGACCTAATGCTTGTTTCATGCCCTGCTTGAATGGCAACTGGACCGTGTATCGTCCATCGACTCCCCTTTGAACATTATTTCGGAAATGTTCCTCACATGCTTGCTCTTCATCAGATGTTATTCTATGCGATGCCACTTCTTCCAGCTCCCAAAGTCTCTGCAATAACTCATTGATGTTCGGTTCATCACTTGCTTCTACCGTACAACTGTGCCATGTTTAATCCCTTGTGGAATGCACTGGTACTTCACCCGACAGAATCCATCCTAAACTTGTCCTTTGTAACACGGGCCCCGCCGGTAATTTAAACATGTCACTCATCAGAATTTTGCCATATATTTCTGCTCCCAACAACATATCAATGTTAGCTGGTCTATTAAAAGAAGGATCAGCAAGTTGAACTGTTTTCAATTGCTCCCACTCTGCAGTATCCAGCGTCTGCGGTGGTAGTGGGTTCGTTAATTTGTCCAAGACATATGCCTTGAAGGGTATGACTTCATTCGCATGTGTTCTAATCTGTGCATGGATCATGCCTCGACTTACTCGACTGGATTCTGCCCCAATTCCCGCAATTTTGATATTGGTGGCCTTGCGCTTTAAGCTCAATTGTTGAGCTGCAGCTTCTGTTATAAGAGGCGCTTGCGACCCTTGATCGACTAAAGCCCGCAAGACTTTGCATCCATGGGGTGCCTCCACGCTGACTAACGCTGTAGCCAGAAGTACCTCGTTCTTCCTTTCACAGTTCAGCGCGTTGATGTCAATCGCTCCTGGTCCTGAGGATTGAGTTTCGGTCGTGTTGGGATTGGTTACCTTTGGACTTCGTTGACTCATAGTGGCTTCATCTTTGTGCAGTAAGGTATAATGCTTCCGTTGACATTTCTTGCACTTAGATTGGCTGGGACACCTTACCACGAAGTGCTTGCTGGATAGACAGTTGAGGCAAGCACGCGATTGTTAAACTGTCTGAAGTCTTTACTTCAAATCACTGCGAATAAATTGATTGCACTGATACAAGAAATGATGCTGCTTGCATAAAGGGCATTCTGTCGTCACTTCGTTCTTCACCACATGTACACTTCGTGTGGTGTTCGCCGTTCGCGATACCGTGGGACGCACGGTTCTTGCTGCCTCCAATGCTCTGAATCTATTTTGTAGGAAGGTACACACGTCTTTGAATGACGGCAATTCTTTCTCTTCACATCTTTGTTGTTCCCACAATTGACGCGTTTCATGTGGGAATCGTTGCACTGTCATGTAAATCACCATGGCTTCCCCCAAGTTTTTCATTTTCATGTTTTCAATAATCTGGACACTCTCAACAGATCGATCCAATAAAGTTTTAAGCGACGTGGCTGATTCATTAGCATTTCCAATGCTGAAGAGGGTTTTCAACTGCGCGGTCAAACAGACACTTGTATTTTCGTATCGTTCTACCAATACTTTCCACGCTCCGTCGTAGTTTGCATCGGTTACTGCGAACTGTTTCACTAATCCTGCTGCCTCTCCTTCTAAACTTGACTTGAGATAATGCAGCTTTTCAACCTTTAACAATGTTTTACGATTATGAATGAGCGATGTGAACAGATCTCGGAACGACGCCCACATATCATATTTGCCGTTGAATTTGGGTAATGTAATCCTTGGCAACCGTAATTCTTCCAACGGAGTCGAGGATTCTGGTGGATTTGCCCGTTGTGCCTCCTTCAAAAAGTCGGCTAGTTCGGCGTAGACTATTATGTAGCTCTCGTTGAACGTAGATAACCAATCTTCTTCGAAATAGGGCACCTTCAGCTCTTCGTCCATGCCCGTGAGCAGTGCAATGATGTGTCGATGGGCTTCCGCAAACTCCTGATGTAAGGTTTGCACCCTGTCCAATTGTTTTTCATAATAAACTTGCGTTTCCCGTGATTTTGAGTCCTTTTTATAATTACTAATTACTTTATTCAATTGCTCCAAGGAGAGCTTTTGCTGCACAATTAGTCGGTTCATGGTTCTGCGATTCGGAACTATGTAATGTGTGATAGAGTGTTTCCTAGAAAGCGAACTTTTGTACAGCTAAATGTCTGATGAACTAAGTTGTGACTAAATAATGCACTGCTTGCATGCGATAGCCACGTTTTGTATGCACTGATTGCACCTAACTCCCCACAAATGACTTGAGAGGCGACCAATGCCAGTGTTTCCAACGAAAGATGAGACGATTGTTGCATGCGATAGATACGATTTGTATGCGATGCTTCCTAAATGCCCACAAATGACTTGATGCAATCAATGCGAGTGCTTTCGTCGACAGAAGAGACGATTGTTGTATGCGATAGCGACGTCTTGTAGGCGATGCTTCCTAAATGCCCACAAATGACTTGATGCAATCATATTCACTTTATAATCCATCAATTTTCTCACACTTTCACCCTTTTTACCAACTGATGAACGTGATAGTGGCTAGCTCCCTGTAAATAATTTAATTTGATTGCGTCGCAAAGTGCTGAGGATTGCCTATAAGCACGTCTTGGGCTGTTAGCCACCATGTGCTTGAATGTGGGAATTGTACTCCCGTTACGAGGTCCCGGTTTGACGATCACCGCTTTTCAATGAAATGCCACCGGATTTGCACACACGTGAATTTGGAAGAGGATATGTATGACAAGTGTAGGAATGATCGTACTTACCAAATTGCACGGTTCACACATTAACTATCGTTGCCTATGCGCAACGATCCGGCTCGACGGACCAAAAAATGTTTGTATGATGATGGATTATCGGCATACGAAGTTTTGCACTTGAATTCCAATTTGAAAATTGACAAGATAAGAGCAAAGACTTATTTTTTAACACGCACGACACAGTATTTATTCATTAATTATTTCGACCAAACTTCAACTATAATTATCTCTACACCTCTGATGATCACTTGACGGTCGTCCTCACCGATCGCTCACGAACTGCATGCTCCCTCAGCACTTGCTCGCCAGCGCCGATTACTCGATAAATTATGCAAAGATCAGTTGCTGTGTTTGTATTGTTAATTGCATTGGGGTTTGTTGTCGTGTCAGGATGATGATGTTGATGCTAACGACGCGTTGATGACTGTGTGGCCATTCGTGATGGGAGTGGGTGAATAGTCGACTGTGGAAGTTGCTGTTGAATCCTAAACACCCTGCTTCCACTTCTTTTTACTTGTTACTCTTGTTCCTTGAACAAGTCAGTCCCTTGAGTAGTTACCTATACTTTCTGCGATGTCGGTCGCCTTATTTTTGTTCGACCCCAAGAAATTCGTGAGTGCGAAATTTTTTGTAGTGGGTCCTTGTGCTGGGGGAATGAACCCACCCCACGACACCGCAATGCTAGCCTGCCAGCGCATTCACGCGTCCCCAGACAAGGGCATTCTCGGCAGATATCTCCGTCTTCTTCTACCGAGGCAGCAGACCATCGCTGCAGTCCTTCACGGACAACCTTGAAATTTATACATCACTACACATGGGAAAATTCAAAATACTATAACTTCGTTAAGTACTATTTGACCTTTTTGAAATTTTCAGGAACGATCAATTTTATAAATAACCATTTGTGTATCAAATTTCATTTAATTTAAAGGTACCCTAAAGATTTTATTCATAAAAATGTCAAAATTGATGAATCATACTATTAGTAACAAAGTTGCGGGGATTTCAACTTCGGACGTATTTGTCATTGTTGTACTCTGTCTATACTTATAATTTTTGTTGAGATTTTTCGGATGAAAGGTGTTCAATCGCCCATTTGACACTGATAAGGTAATTTTCAGACCTGTTTTGAATATATCTCATTGAGACCTTGCATATGACGTCCCACTTGCCTACCTTTAATGAAAAAAAATTATTGAACGGTCACTTCTCTGTATGGAGGACCTCCTTAAAACTGAACATTTTATTCTTCCCAAAACCTTTAATAATTTCGGAGAAAAACTGCTTTGCCATACAGACGGATAGACGGACATAGGTCGGGATTTCAATAGGGTTTTATATTTTAGTACAAAGCCCTAAAACAGTTAAAAATCATCATATTGACAAGAAAATCAGTTTCTCATATCTTCAAAAGTGACAATATATGTATTTCAATCGGATTTGAACATAAGTATAATAAAAACAACTTAGAATCGGAAAGATTTGTCCATTTCTTGTTGCCTAGTGAAAACCAGGAGAAAACAATAAATTCGAAGTAAAAATATGATATAACTCAGATTACCCCCTTAAAAGCCACAGCAAGAGAAAGCAAACTTTCAAGAACACTCCAAGAATTGAATTCGCCCAGGTGAGAACACACCTGAAGACAATCCACAGCTGAGCGAGCGGCCCACCGCGGTGCAATGTCAGCTGGCTTAGTTACTTGTGCTTCAATTGTTCTTTTATTTGCCTTGTTCGCTGCAATTTGATGTATGCTCTTGATATGATAAACCGTAAGTGCACCGTTGAGTCTTTCATCCCCTCGTTACGGAAAGAATTGTGGATCCGCTAACGTCGCGCGCAACAAGCCCAAGGGGGGTATCTTAGGAAGCTCGGTAATTACCTTGTCACACACGAGCAGGTCACGTCAGTAAATATGCATCAAATGTGGAGTTGAACCGCTACAGCAGACTTGAGCCCCCTGCAACACCCGTTCCATGCCACTCAAACAAGCAACACCGACAAGTGGGTGGTGTCGGCTATTAATTTGTTTTTCTTTGGTGGTTTTGTTTTTGTTTGGGGCCCACTTTATTGTGCTCGTCGCAGCGCTCGTACTCGACTTGCGGACTTCTCTCTATTGTGTTTAATTATTGCTTTCATTACAGATAATCCACCTGATACTAAAACGGAAGTCATGTGTGTTGACAATTGAATCGTTCGTTTATGAATAGATATGTACGGCCACTAGTATGAGGATTGTAGATACTTGGTCGGGTTGAGTCGCGCCTGGCGCAGTTCATGTTGGGTTGGGCTGGGCTGGGTGGAGAACGCGTAGAAGGCTTGATGTGGTTATTTATGAGTGCTTTTTTTCATTCAGATGACCTTGAGCTTTCAGTTCTTGTTATGAAACGTATTGCATTAACATCGCGGTAGGTACGTGTAAACGCGTATGTGAGGTAGCGTACCCATACTTTCCAATGGGTCGTGTAGCTTCTACATATGATGTAAAATTCAACTTTTTATGAAGAGATACAGTATTGCTGATTAAATTATATTGCATACTAATTTCTTTAAACTTGAGTAATTCATACTTTGTGCCAATTTTAATGCATTACAAAGAATTCAATTGACCGGCCAGCATTAACGACAAAATAACAATTCCAGTTTTCTTTCATAACCAGCAACATGAAGTCAAATCAGCCTAAAAATATTTTTAATGTGGACTGGGACTTTATTTTGAGGATTGTGACTCATCCACTAACCACATGATGTAAACATTTCATTATTACAATAGATGTTACGTAAATTTACAACAATTTAAAAAAAATTCAAATTTTACAAGGCAGAAAAAATTGAAAATGTATATTTCAATATTGTATGTATTTATTATTAACTGATGCTGAAAAAGTGCTGGGAGTATAACATTGATGTGAACCATCTCTTTATAGGCTTCAAGCAAGCATATAAGAATGTTGACAGAAACGTCCTGTAGTGAAAAAGCGACTCTTTGGCATCCAGCTAAACTCGCTCACATGAACAAGTATACCATGCTATGCTCTGAGTCTCAGATCAGGATAAACGGAGAGTCTCACTGATCTCAGGCCTGAAACATGTAATGAATTTCGAAATGTCCGTGTAGGACACGGGTGCCGATGGTCTGGCACAAGTGTCAGCGAGCTAAAACAACACCAAGCTCAGCTAACTACAAAATACTTATCACGCGTACTCTACTCTACAAGACGCACTGATCAATTTTTATTGTCTTTGGAAAAGTTCTATTAGGTGTCAATTAATCTATTCTACAGAAATTCAATATTGTTTTGCCTCGTTAAAGTAAGCGGACACGGAGGCTTGAGACAAACGCAAACATTACACAAAAAGCAACCGTTACTTTCACAGAAGAAGGTCGTTGCATTACAAGGGGAATGTCAAACCTAAAGATGTTAAAGTGGCTGAAGTGAACCACTCATCTCTGCCTAAAGGATGCAAACTTGACGGATGCAGTTTACTTTACACTAGTAAAACAACAAACAAAGCAGTTTCGACGGGGTGACCACCTTTTCTCTTCAGGAGCAGCCACTCCTGATCACCACGGGGCTGCTCGACTGCTTATGTTTATAACAGGGCAGTCTTTTCGATGCCGACCAAGGCATGGAGAGACTGAAGGATTTCGCTCTACACTAGTGAAGAAACAATTGTTTCCGCAGTGGAGAGATGGTTGTTATAATTTTAGGCCCCTCTTCTTGAATACAAGTCCCTGTCTTCTACGAAAGTATGCTAATAAAAACCGCTAACCAATCATAAAAACAAATCGGGTGTCGGTCAGGACTAATTGATGATGCGGATTTTATCACTGCCGGTCATCAGATTAGCTCCCAGCAAAAACTGACGCAATTCCAAGCAATGTATTTGAAAACCCCTGGCACCATCAGTTTTTTCAAAATTAGAACTGTCCGACTTCAAACTGTATAAAAATGTGCAAACCTTTCTTTTGGTAACATTAAGGGACGCACTACTCTATAACATCATCGGCATGTTCAGGCGACTGAGCCACCACGAACGAAGAACTCCAGAAGATGCTATAGACCTTATTATACCGAAGACAAGACAAATAAAACCAAAAGAGAGTTTATCGGTGACTCTATCTTTACTTTATGGAACCCTCCAAAGTATGCTACGTTAATATCAAATGGTGAGGGCGACAATAAAAATTGAATCGGTTCATCTGCCGACAGCAAAATTAAAAATGTGAGAACTCGAAGGAGAGTGGTGTTGTTTCCCCTTCGGGCCCCACGTTGGGCGCCATTGTAATGAATTTCGAAATGTCCGTGTAGGATACGGGTGCCGATGGTCTGGCACAAGTGTCAGCGAGCTAAAACAACACCGAGCTCAGCTAACTACAAAATACTTATCACGCGTACTCTACTCTACAAGACGCACTGATCAATTTTTATTGTCTTTAGAAAAGTTCTATTAGGTGTCAATTAAGCTACTCTACAGAAATTCAATATTGTTTTGCCTCGTTAAAGTTAGCGGACACGGAGGCTTGAGACAAACGCAAACATTACGCAAAAAGCAACCGTTACTTTCACAGAAGAAGGTCGTTGCATTACAAGGGGAATGTCAAACCTAAAGATGTTAAAGTGGCTGAAGTGAACCACTCATCTCTGCCTAAAGGATGGAAACTTGACGGATGCAGTTTACTTTACACTAGTAAAACAACAAACTAAGCAGTTTCGACGGGGTAACCACCTTTTCTCTTCAGGAGCAGCCACTCCTGATCACCACGGGGCTGCTCGACTGCTTATGTTTATTACAAACAGTAGGATGGGCTTGCTTCCATATTGCCCTGGAACATGTGGACAGAAAAATACCAGGAGACACCACGGGCATGCTACTCTACAAGCCCACACAACTATTAACGTATACCGACAGCTTAAACATCACAAGGGCGATCCAACCAAAACACACGATGTAAATAAAACATAAAGTTTCTAGAAAATTATATTAATATTTTTTATAATATTAGAAGATCTATGACAATTATATGTGAAACAAAATATCGCCCAAATACTCGCTGCGGCTGTAGTGACATACTTCTGTCCGTTGGTCCATATTTTTAATGACTATGAGATATAATTGAGGTTCAATGCTGTTAATGTGCTGAGTGATCTCATTCTTTAATTCTTGAATTGATCTTGGCTTATTGACGTACACTTTTCCTTTTAAATATCCCCAGAGAAAGAAGTCCAAAGGTGTCAAATCACGTGATCGTGGCGGCCAATTAACATCGCCACAACATGAGATAACATGGCCATTGAAATTCTCGCGCAAAAGAGCCATTGTTTCGTTGGTAATGTGGCAAGTGGCACCATCCTGTGGGGAACTGCTTATCGTCTAGGTCCATAGCCTCAAGTTCTGGCCGAAAAAGTCCGTTATCATCTCGAAATAGCGAACACCACTCACGGTAACTTCTTGGCCGTCTTCATTTTTGAAGAAGTGCGGCCCGATGACGCCGCCAGCCCATGGACCGCACCAAACAGTCACTCTTTTGGATGCATCGGCTTTTCAACAATCACTCGTAGATTTTCATTTGCCCAAATGCGGCAATTTTACTCGTTAACGAATCCACTGAGGTGAAAGTACGTCTTGTCGATGAAGATGATTTTCTTTGTAAAGTCATTATTCCCTTCTGTCTGTTCAACCAACCATATTGCCGTCGCTTGAAATGGTCAGTAGGCTTCGGCTCTTGAGTCAATTGGACCTTGAAAGCGTGTAAATTCAAATTCAAAATTCGGGTCAGTATCAATTGTTGGACACGCCGATGAGTCCAGATTCACGGCTCTTCTGCCACACTTCCGCAGAACAAACTGGGCGAGCATGCATAGGTGATTTCACATTTCCCACAGACCCAGTTTGCAGAAATTCACGCGCAATCCTCCCGATTGTGGACACATTTGGTCAATTATGCTGACCAAAAAAATCACGAAGTGCATGAAATGCATTTGGATTTGAACGCCAATTTTCGTAAAAGGCTTCAACAACCTTAACGCGCTGCTCAATTGTGTACCTCTCCATGGTTGAATTTGTCAAACACTGAAACAAAGAAATATCAAATTATGTTGGGCGAAAACTTGACGTAAAGGTGTGACTCACAATTAACATCATGCATGTTTGGACCACCCTTTATTCAGATCAATTTCACGTGCATACGTAGCGTTCGGATGGCAGCGAAAAAATCAGCCTCATTGTAAATGCAAATAAAATAATATTCATGACCCAAACAAGGAAAGACATACCAGTCCGACAAAACCCGACCTGAGCAAACTTTCATCTGGAAAGTGTGGGTAGCTTCCCATACATAGGAGTTCATCTTTATAGAAAAGGTATAGAAAAGAACGAAATATAGAAAAAAACAAACGCAGCACACAAAATGAACTTCTCAGTACCTCCTATCCTAAGGTCCAGAAGGGTTCAAATAGGGAAAATAAGATTTGCATCTACAAATCGCCATCACAACGGATGCTGCTGTTTGGATGTGAAACTTGGACTCTCACAAATGTTTCCGTAAAGGTCTTATTTATTTATTTACGCTTTTTACGGATCCTTGAAAATATATTGTATGCAAAAAAACAAAGTGAGCAACTTGAGTAGAAACAAGTTGGGTAAACAGACCTACGCTCATGTCAGAAGGGTTTTGTAAATTGACAAAATGCAGTCACCAGATCGAATCAAATCAAGAAACATGTCAAAGACGATTCTATTGGAGAAAATATGAAACACGAAGATCATACTATTATTAACAAAGTTGAATGAATTTAGACTTCTGAGGTTTTTAGTATTGTTTTACTCATAAATATCTCCCTTGATAATTATTTCAGATGTCCATCCGCGACGGAGGAAACACATTTTTCATGTATTTCCCCCCTGTGCCCCCACTGAAGCAAAAACTGACAGTTTAACAACTGTTTTGAAAAGCTCCCATGAAAACTTTTATTTCATACTCATATCGGCTACGTTTGATGAATTTTTTTTTCAGGGGCCACTCTCCTGTACTGTTATCATCGATTAATGGCCAATTTTTTCGAATCATAGAATGGTTACAAAACCCGTTTGCTAGGAGCTCTCTCCCACCTCCTTGACTTGTTTCACTTATGAGCATTAATTGTAGGTACTCATCTTCAGTCATTCATTAAATTGAATCAAGTGTTCAAAGCATGCACCTTAAACGTTGAAGTTGGGAAAAAATAACTCAAAATTATTCAATCTTAGCATTTAAAACAGCCACTATTTTGTTTTACGATTACTGATACCACTAGCTGAACCGATTCTCAAAGATATTCATGACACCTATCATTCCTGAAATTTTCATGCAAATCCTAGCAAAACTGTAGTGTCTGAGTCGGTAAAAAGCGCATGTTGTTCCATAGCCATATGTTGCCATAGTAATAAATGCAGCGCATATTGTTCCATAGTAATACAGGAAAATTCAAACCGCTATAACATCGCTAATTATGATTCAATCTTTATGAAACTTTCAGGATAGATCAATCTTATAAATAGACATCCACGTACTGAATTTCAATTTATTCAAGAAAACATAAAATCGATAAATCATACTATTACTAACAAAGTTGAGCGAATTGCGACTTCTCACGTATTTGTTGTTGTTGTACTCACCAAGGCCTACATTCTTGATTTTTTTCAGATTTTTCGGATCACAGGTGTCCAATCGCGAGGGGGGGGGGACACAAATTTTTCGTATATTTCCCCTCCCTGTGCACCCCTCGAAGCAAATTTTGCCAAACGAAGACCTGTTTTGAAAAGTTCTCATCAAGACCTTTCATTTAATATCGGCTACCTTCAATGATATTTTTTTTTGGGGGTCACTCTCCTATATGGGGAGACTCCCCTTAAATACCTTATAAAATTTTTTTGTAAATGAACTTTGAAGAGATCACCACTTCACACCTACACACAAAATTTGATGTTTCTAGCTTAAGTAGTTTCCGAGAAAAACTGCTGTGACACACGGACGGACGGACGGACAGACGGACAGACGGACAGACTGGTCGCGAAACTAGTAGGGTTTTGTAAAATTATTTTACAAAACCCTAAAAAAACAAGAATATAAAATACTAATGAACTAGTATGCTATGAAAATCTCAGAAGAGTAGCGAATAAGATAATTAGAATTAAGAAAAGAAAATACTATGACGAACAATTGAGAAGTATCGATGTAAGTATAGCGAGCAACAGCACAAGATAAGCATGCAATATAATGAAAAGCCCAAAACCACGCTCTGTCGTGATGACACCGGCAATATCATCGCTGACAAAACCAAGTTTAAGGAAAGATGGGCATCATATTTCAAAAAACTCTTTAACCCTACTCACAGTTCCACAACATCGGAGTCAATAGATACTTGCGGAGAGCCTCCACAACATCGGAGTCAATAGATGTTTGCAGAGAGCCTCCATCAGCCCCACCACCTCTGGATAAAGTTTGTTCCATCATCAAAGCCAAAAAGAATAATAATGCGCTGGGCGTCGATGGGATTCCAGTCGAGTTCATCAAATATGGTGGCAGCAGTTTTCATAAAGCGATCCACAAAGTCATCCAGCACATACGACAACAAGAACATATGCCTAAAGAATGGAGCCAACCAATCATATTTCCTATCCACAAAGCAAAGGTGACAAGCTACAGTGTGAAAATTACAGAGGCATATCACTACTTTGTACGGCATACAAAATATTTTCAAAAATCCTGGAATAGCCAATCGGATCATACACCGACAGTATTTTTGGAGAGTATTAAGGTGGTTTTAGAGCAGGTTACGTCGACGATGGACTAATTGTTCACTGTCAAGCAGGTACTTGAAAAATGCTGGGAGCTCAGCATAGACGTACACCAAATTTTCGTTGAGTTTAAGCAAGCATACGACAATATTGATCGTAACGTACTGTACCAAATAATGCTTTGCTTTGGCATCCCAGCCAAATTAGTCCATCTTACCAAAATGACAATGACGTCGACGACCTCCCAAGCCTGCATCAATAACTAACTCACCGATGCCTTTGACACAAATATCGGACTGAAACAGTGAGATGGGCTGGCCCCATTGCTATTAAATTTGACTCTGGAGTACGTCATAAGGAAGTTATCTGTCGATACACGTGGTACATTACAACAACTGCCAAAGAACTTTTCCTGAAACTTGACAGCAAAGCAAAACTGGTAGAGCTACATATCAATGAAAATAAAACAAAGCTCATGACGCGTTCGAGGGAAAATACTTCAAGTACACAAAATATTACATTTGGCGAATAAAGTATCGATAATGTTGGCGAATTTGTGTATCTAGGCGCAAAAATAATGAAGACTGGTTTTGAAAGAGACGAAACACGTCGCAGAATACAGCTCGCAAATAAAATATTATATTCAGTTTTCACAATCTTGAAGACCAGCTGCATATACAGAAAAGCAAAGCTCCAAGTATACAAATCTGTGATAGTACCTGCGTTATGCTATGGGTGTGAAACATGGATCCTAACCCAAGCACCCGCTAATATATTGAACGCCTTTGAGCGACGGGTCCTGAGGCGAATAATCGGAGCGAAGTTGGACGGGGACGAATGGTGAACTCGATACAACCATGAGCCGTATGAAATTTTCGACGAACTGGAGGTCCCAAGGATTATAAGAACGCGGGAGCTGCAATGGGCTGGCCACACGAATCGTATGGACGAACAAAGGATACCCAGAAAGGTATTCGCTTGCAAAACTGAAGGCCGAAGAGCAGTGGGAAAACCGAAGAAACGCTGGTCTGACTTGGTCGACGAAGACACTTCATCGCTACTCGGATTTCGGAATTGGAGGACGTGGTCAGTGGACCAAGAGAGAGGCTGTAGCTCTACGAAGAAGAATAATAAACTAATAGGAGTTAAGGAGAATGTTATGTAACCCTTTTTTAGGGAATGTGGCAGGGGACCAAGCTGGAGTTCATTTTAGCCACGTGATACGAATATTAAAAGCGAATAAAAATAAATATCGGGTCGAACAAAGGGCACAATGAACATGCCAAATGAACGTTTTCATGAGGTGGGATGTTTATAAAGCCTTTCTCGGTGGTTGGATGAAGGAATACCGTGCCATATTTTAAATAACCAACACAGGTCTAAGGACTCTCTCCTGTTTTTGCGTGATGGGATGTTGAAGATGTGTAAGCGCTCATCGTAGAAGCTTTAAGGGAGATTATATGTGCAGAAAAGAGAACAATTTCAAACCTGGTTCAAATACTACTCCCAAATCTTTAAATTTGTCCACAAGTGCGAGCAGCGATCCATCAATCTGGTTTTCTTATAACACTAGATGAATGTCGTAGTAGAGTCTCATGTGACAACATTTTGAAACATTAATAGGAAGTAAATTATCTTACCACCAATTTCGGAGATTGTCAAGATGATGTTGAAGGTATAAGCAGTCTTTGCTGGAATTAATCAAACGATAAATTTTTGAATTATCAGCGTGAAGAGGACAATTAAAGGACAGGCATTGGGGAAGATCATTAATGAAAATGTTAAATAGTGGAACGCTAAATTTCAGACTCAATGAGGCCAACGATAAAAAATTATCCCATGAAACGGTGCAGGAGCGATGGAATAGTAAGGGTAAGACTCAAGAGAGCATTGAGTCGGAAACGTGGAATGATCGGAGTTTATTAACCAGAAGGCCGTGATCAATACTGTCAAAGGTTTTAGGTAAATCGGTGTATATGACATCAACTTGTTGGCTCTTGTCAAAAGCAAGAGTGGTTGTACTCGTAAGTTCTAACGAATAAGTTATTGTCCAACAACTTTTAATGAAGCCATATTGTTCATTTACAAACAAAGTAATTAAGGCATCGTATATTCTATGTACAATTCACTCAAGGAACTTGCCAAAAAAAGACAGCAAAGAAATCGGACGAGAGTTTCAGATTTCATTTCATATCATTTCATTTCGGGAAGGTGTTAGCATACTTCCGGACGTCGAGAAAGCAGTAGGGAGAAAAGCTAATATTGAAAATAATTGAGGGTGGTGTAGATCATGAAGAAGATAATGACTTTACGAACAAACCTAATATTCCATCTGGACCCGGACCACGATTAATATCAAAAATGAGCAGTACACTTCCAATTTCTGATGCAGAGTTCACGACAGAATGCACAATAGTGGAAGGAGAAGGACGCGATGAGTATATAGTGGGGTTTGAAACCTTAAATGTCGAGGAAAAACATTGAGCAAAAAGTTCACAGATAACTTGCCCATCACAAGCTTGACAGTTAGCCCATGAGAATATATTAGGTTTATGAAATTTTGTTTTCAGGGATCCAATATATGTACAGAAGGGGGTAGGACTATTACATTGCAGTGATGTTTTAATCATATAATAATAAGATTGCATTCCGTTCCTCAAAGCTTTTTTGGCTTCTTTACGAAGCAGTCAGTAGTTGGCAAGGGTAGCGTCAAGGTTGGAATACTGGAATTTGCGCCTGGTCCTTCAAATAAACAGCGTCTGAGACTTCAGCAGAAAACCAGCTGGGACTCTTTTTCCGAGGGAAATGTTAGATAGATAGAAGATTTATAATAATGCTACTGAGATTTTAGTAGAAAGTTGATAATGGTGAATTGACACCAAGCTTCTGTAGCAATGAATTCCAATCAATATTATGCAGCTCAAGTTGAATGGCTGCATAGTTGGTTTTGCGGAAATTAAATTTTGGGAAAAAGGAGTGCGTCTGGACTGAGGTGCGAGAAAAGATGAACGAACCTCAAGCGGAGGATAATGGAGAGCATGTTTCACATATTCGGAGGGGGATTTTGAGGTCGAATCAAGAAGTTCGTTGTTTGCGTTTAGAATCGTATTGAATTGCGATAGGGAGCAAAATGATAAAAAAGAAGAATATAGGATAGAGAGTTCATTGAAGGATGTGAGGGTATGAGAGCTTGTGTCACAACTTAGGCAAGATACAAGGTGTGACAATTAAGTAATGAGACTACTTTTATTGCCGCGCTTGTGGTAAATGTTCAACCTTGAAATTCCTTTCTTCTTCTCCGGCTTCCTTCACCTCTTCTTTGGTATATTTTTCATTGCTCTGGCTTGTTTAGTTTGCCTGCTGTGTTGTGTTGAGTAGACGCGTGTTGGTAGTGCTCGTCACAAAAATGGAGAAACAAAATCAAGAGCAACGTGCCGCGATAAAATTTTGCGCCAGATTGGGCGAAACAGCTCCAAAAATGTACGCTAAAATTGTAAAAGTGCATAGTGATAGTGCTCTTAGTCGTGCTCAGGTGTTTTGATGGCAGAAAGAGTTTAAGGAGGGCGTGAAAGCGTGGAAAACGAGGCGCGAAGCGGGAGACCAGTCGAGGTGCGGACTGATGCGAATGTGCAGCGTATGCGTGCCCTAATCCATGGAGATCGGGGTTTAACAGTTCAAATGTTGGCCTCGGAACTGGGTATGAACTGTGAAACAGTCAGACAAATTTTAACTGACGATTTTGGGATAAAAAAGTTGTGCGCAAAGATGGTTCCAAACAAGCTTTCTGATGAGCCCTCGGCGTGTCCAAGTATTAGGCCTCTAAAGGGATCGCCTTGCAACAGTCGCCTTATTCGCCCGATATGTCACCCTTCGACTTTTTTTGTTCCCTGGAACCAAATCGGTGTTCAAAGAAACCCATTTTGAGTCAATCACGGACATCCAGGCGGCCGTGACGAGGGTACTCGTGGACATCGCAGTAGAAGCGTTCCAGAAATGTTACGAAGCATGAAAAACGCGCTGAAATCATTGTGTAGCTGCCCAAAGAGACTTCTTTGAAAAGAATGGCAGAGTTGTAGAATAATCTTTAAATATACGGGTTTCATGGAATCAGTCTCATTACTTAATTGTCACACTTTGGTATGTTGAAGTCACCACAGAAGAGAATTCAGAAGAAAAGGTTGTAAACGCGAGAAGGAGTATTGCTAGGGATGTACACGCAACTAAACTAAACTTATGGCTTGAGAGACATTAATGAAGACAGTGATACATTCTACTGGAATTGAAGGGGGAAAGTCAGAGCAGAGTTTGCTGCCTAAGGCTTTACGAATACCGATAAGTACACCACCACCGTCTGATTTACCTGGAAATAAACAATCTCTATCAGTGCAGTAGACATCATATAGTGGTAAAATTTCACGGTTGACGATGTCAGAAGTCAGTCAGGTTTCTGTGAAACAGATTAAATCATCGCAGGAGATGGAAGACACAATTTAAATAGCCTCCAGCTTTGTTCGCATGCCACGTACATTTGGAAAGCAAAGCTACTAGACGTGTTCCGATTATCAAAATTTATGTAATTATTTGAAAAAGGTTTACGGTGAATAGTTTTTAACGTCTCGGAAGATAGCTCAACACACGATGAAAATTTTTTGTTTTGGTCGCCTTGCAAGGTTTAATTAAAGTTGCAGGAGGCCAGTATTCTGGGTAAAGAACTATGCTGCAGTTTGATGGTACACTCAGCTTGAAGGAAGATACAACTCTTCCCTCAATGTTACCCTTTGTCAATTTTTGGTTGCTGATGATATTTACCGAAGGTCTAAATTTAGTTGAAACATAATCATCGAAGTCAATCGTCGATGTTTAATAAGCCAGGTGAGATATAAATATTCCCTTCGGTGGGGCCACGTTATGAAGAGACGGAAATATCTGTGGGGCTGGTAGAGTTTCAGCGGAATTAGTAACATCCGCTACTGACGCTGGTTGAATATTTGTAAAGTTTGAAGTTTCCTTTAGTAGAGGGTTGAATGATGGGGGCCCATTTTTCGATGTAGCACATTGACGAGAAGATAAGGGCCCAGGTGATGATTGAAGTATAACCTCAGAATCATAGCTGGCGGTCAGCTTAGAGCTGTTTTTGTTGCAGGTTTAGCTTGCGATTTACCTCTCGTTATTATTGAAGGAGTTATATCTTATGTGATTTTAGATTTAGTGCCAAAGGCTACAATACATCGCGAGTAGCTAGGCTCATCACACATAAAGGATGTGCTGATATAATATTAACAAACTGGAGCAAGGGAGCAATTAATTACACGCAAGGAATTAATCTCTTGGACGTATTTGAATGCAAAGTGATTAGGAGGGTATATGGCCTAATGAAGCATGGAGCAGACTGGAGGCTCCGTTTCAATGACGAGTTGCATAATCTTTATGAAGACTAATTTGTATCCATATGCATAAAGCTACGCAAGCTGCAATGAGCAGGATATGTGGGTAGAATAGAAGGGCACAGGCTCCCCAAACAAATTGTGATAAACAAGCAGCCCGCCTAGGCAGTACTAATCCGAAAAAGACACCGCTCTTATTACCGCTACCATCATCGCTGAAAATTCTCTCAGATCCCTACTCAATGAGCTTACAAGAAAGTTTCAATTAACTAACAATAATGTTGAGGTCAACAAAATCACAAATTTACTTGTTTCAGTCAATTTTAAAAGCGATAAATATAAATCTGGAATTTAATTGCTTTGACCAAACAAATTAAGAATAACACCAGCTCTACGCGAATGAGCGAAGTAATTCCAACATTTCACTTGCAACCGAAAACACCGTTACCGCTATGGTGAGAAATCGAGCAAGTTGATGAGAGAGATAACTCGTCGAGTGGAATGAGAAATGGGATTGGAACATCTTCAGATGATTTCGCCTGAACGGGAATCAAGGTTGGTACGGTGTAAAATATCTTTCCTTGTTAGTGCGAACTTCCTCGCTATCGTTTGGCTGAAATCTTGATAGTTTTCAGTTTTGCTTTCGATTGACCTTATCTTGAATGATTTGCGGAGCTAATTCGTAAGCACGACTCGCAACAGATTTCACGTGTGCTTTTGCTGTAGTTGCTGAATTTTAGCGTGGTCTGTGGCCATTGTGAAGTACCTGAGTCAAATGAGGGATAGTTGGTGTATTTAAAGTTAGCTCGCAATGTCCGTCATAAAGGTGAAATGGGTTCCGATTGCTATCAAAGATGCCGCGTGCAAATGCTTCTATAATAAACATGATTTTAATGCAAATATCACTATAGGAATAAGCCCCTCATTGGTGAAAAATCTGTAATGGCTCGGTTTTCTTCAAAGTGCCCCTTCAAAAAAATTCTTTGCGGCTCATGTGTGATGTGTTTGGAAATAATTTCACCAGTGCCCGTGGTCGAGATCTGGGAGGTAATTCATGAATTCACAGTGCCAGAAGGGTATTGATCTTCAGTCTATATGAAACTACAACATTTGATCGTTAAGAACTGCTGCCTTACCACACAAGTACCACGGCGTTAATAAATATGAGAATTCGAAAATCGGATCAAAAACAAAATAATCGTTGTGATTAAAAAAGACAAGGGGAAGCTTGCAACAGTTACATTTCGAAAATCAGTTAGACAGTGCTTAAGAAAACATACCAAAAATTATACCCGGTTTAAAAATATAAACATTTCAAGCAGTGGCATTGTGAATCGGAGTGAGGATCTCAATATAGAGTGCATTGTGCATTATTGCTGGAAGACGATAGGTAATTGATATGATAGTGTTTTCTTTCCCAATAAGGCATAAAATCTCATTCATATGCACTTCCACATGGGTGCTCCACTCTTATTTGGTGGTTGTTAATGTTCGGAGTAAGAACAAAAGCGTCTAGCGTCCTGCGCACGTTAATCGGCCTCGACACCATCGAACCGAGCTATTCTGATCGTATAATTCGTGAAAGCGAAATTTTTTTGTAGTGGGCCCTTCTGCTGGGGAAAAGAACCTGCCTCACGCCACCGCAATGCTCGTGTGCAAGCGCGTTTCCGTGTTCTCAGACAAGGCCAATTCGTAGACTTGAAGCGATGACGAATTCGGTGCAACGGTGAGCTGTGGGAATTTTTCGGCGAGCTTTAGGTTTTAACGATTGCGAGACTGCGGAAGCTGCAAGGGGTGGCCACGTGAATTGTATAGATGAACAATTGATACGCAAAAACGTATTCGGTGGAAGAACTAAAGGGCGGAAATGCAGTTTTGACTCAGTCAACGAAGTAAATTTATCAAAAATTCAGAAATTGAAGGATACTTCAAGTTGCTTTTTGCTGATAGTAAAGGCTCAAGAAAGGCTGTAGTACCAAGAAGAAGATCAATATATTTGTCCATGGTGATTTTTTTATTGTCTTTTAAACTGAATTCAGTTGATGTCTTATTGTACTTAATATATTTAATACATTCATAATGACTTACTAAGCAAATTTGCATCCCTACTAATATCTCAATGAAACATTTCTCTTACGAATCTTTCCTTCTTTGTTTTTGAGAGGCAAAGGCTAATCATGTCCTGAGTTTGATGCCCCTAGATGCACAAGACATTTGGACTGCTCACTAAACGCCTCACCTATAAGCCTGAGAACTTAGCCTGGAAATATTTGACATAATATTTTGAATGAAGTATCGTTCTGATACGATATGGGGTACCTGCAAGCTGGGGATTACTCCTCTAGTGGGTGAGGGAGAAAGAGGATTGCTAGAAAAGTGATTTCCCAAAACGTGACTTTTCCGGCCGTTGTGTACCAGCATGTTTTCTCAGGAACTAGATAAGCTAGAAGCATCAAAGCTTGGAACCAGCTCAAAAGTTCCCAGTAAATGAAAGTTTAATAGTCGGGAGTCACTCCGAAAGATTTAAAGGGGGTCTCCTCACCTGAGGATGTGACACAATAAATTTTTTTTTATGCGAAGGTGTTCGACTTGAGTATTCATCGAAAGGTTTTGATGAAATCGTTTAAGATAACTGCAATACCGCCAACGGGGTAGGCGAGAGAAGCGGAAGAACACGAAAAAATGGTGTTCTTCCCCTTCTGGCAATTGGACACCTGTGGATCGAAAAATGTGAAGAAAAAAAACATCGAGATAGTTTTGCTAAAACTGTTCAGTAATAGTATGATTTGTCCATTTTTTAGGGTTTTGTAAAGTAATTTTACAAAACCCTTCTAAAATCGCGTCCTGTCTGTCCGTCTGTCCGTCTGTCTGTCCGTCCGTCCATCCGTCCGTGTGTCACAGCAGTTTTTCTCGGAAACTACTGAAGCTAGAAGCATCAAATTTTGTATATAGGTGTAAAGTGGTGATCTCTTCAAAGTTCAACTACTAAAAAATTTTATAAGGTATTTAAGGGGGGTCTCCCCATGTAGGGGAGTGACCCCCCGAAAAAAAAATTTCATTGAAGGTAGCCGATATGGGTATCAAATGAAAGGTCTTGATGAGAACTTTCCAAAACAGGTCTTAGTTTGGCAAAGTTTGCTTCGAGGGGCGCACAGGGAGGGGAAATACACGAAAAATTTGTGTCCCCCCCCCTCGCGATTGGACACCTGTGATCCGAAAAATCTGAAAAAAATCACGAATGTAGGCCTTGATGAGTACAACAACAACAAATACGTGAGAAGTCGCAATTCACTCAACTTTGTTAGTAATAGTATGATTTATCGATTTTATGTTTTCTTGAATAAAATCTTGACGGTAACCTTAAATTCAATGAAATTCAGTACACAGATGTCTATTTACAAGATTGATCAAATCTGCAAGTTTCATAAAGATTGAATCATATTTAGCGAAGTTATAGCGGTTTGAATTTTCCTGTATTACTATGGAACAATATGCGCTGCATGTATTACTATGCCAACATATGGCTATGGAACAACATGCGCTTTTTACCGACTCAGACACTACAGTTTTGCTAGGATTTGCATGAAAATTTCAGGAATGATAGGTGTCATGAATAACTTTGAGAATCAGTTCAGCTAGTGGTATCAGTAATCGTAAAACAAAATAGTGGCTGTTTTAAATGCGAAGATGGAATAACTTTGAGTTATTTTTTCCCAACTTCAACGCTTAAGGCGCATGCTTTGAACACTTGATTCAATTTAATGAATGACTGAAGCTGAGTACCTACAATTCATACTCATAAGTGAAACAAGTCAAGGAGGCGGGAGGGAGCTTCTAACAAAAGGGCTTTGTAACAACTCTAGGATTCGAAAAAATTGGCTATTAATCGATGATAACAGTACAGGAGAGTGACCCCTGAAAAAAAAATTCATCAAACGTAGCCGATATGAGTATGAAATGATAGCTTTCATGGGAGCTTTTTAAAACAGTTCTTAAACTGTCAGTTTCTGCTTCAGTGGGGGCACAGGGGGGAAATACATGAAAAATGTGTTTCCTCCGTCGCGAATGGACATCTGAAATAATTATCAAGGGAGATATTTATGAGTAGAACAATAACAAAAACCTCAGAAGTCGAAATTTTTCAATTTTGTTAATAATAGTATGGTCTTCGAATTTCATAGTTTCTCCAATAAAATCGTCATTGATATGCTTCTTGACTTTATACAATCTGGTGACTGCATTTTGAAAATTGAATACAAAACCCTTCTGACATGAGCGTAGGTCTGTTTACCCAACTTGTTGTTTTGTAGAATGAAATCATGAAAGAACCCTTACATTTAAAACAAAATGGAAGCCGTTCTAAATGAGAATATTGAATAATTTGTGTTATTTTCCTCGAATGTTAACTGTTGATGAAGGCATATACTTTATAGGTGGCAAAATTATGGTAATATGCTCAACAATAATATGTGCTTTAGAAGGCCAAATTCACTCAACATTATTCATAATAATAGTAGGGTCTGCAAATATAGAGCCCAGTAGTAGTCTATGCGGACGACATTAACATTTTGTCGCGGTCATTAACAACTGCTAAAGAAGACTTCCCGAAACTCGACAGCGAAGCAAAACTAGTAGGGCTACAAATTAATGAAAATAAATCAAAACTCATGATGCAGTCAAGGAAAAATATCTCTAGCTAGACGGAGACCAATGGCGAATTCGGTACAACCATGAGCTGTTTGTAATTTTTGACAAGCCGGAAGTCTGAACAATTGTAAGACTGTGGGAGCTGCTAAGAGCTGGCCACATGAACCGTATGGATGAACAACGGATACCCAGATTGGTATTTATTGGGAAAACTGAAGGCCGGACACCAAAGGGGAAAACGAGGAAATGCTTGTCTGACTTTGTCAACGAAGACAGTTTATGGCTGCTTGGATTTAAAAATTGGATGACGTGGTCAATGGACCGAGACAGTAAGAAGCGCTGTTTGTAGAAAGCGAAGGCCCAAGAGGGGGTGTAGTGATACTAAGAAGAAGAAGAAGCAATTGGAAATACAAAAAAAAAGTTGGAAGAATATCAAGAGTTAAAGAAAGTAACGAAAGTATTACAAGCAAAGATTGAAAAGAATAGATTTAAGTAAAGTTTACAAAACAAAGAAGGAAGGAGGAAATATTTTTCCAATCTGAAGATCAGTATACTTGCGCGGGATCCTTAGCATAGGTGTTTCAAAATAAACTTCGCTGCGCGCTTAGGAAATACTGAAAAGATTTGTTAATCGAGTAGGACGAAAGTAACGAAAATATTACAAGCAAAGATTGAAAAGGATAGATTTAAGTAAAGTTTACAAAACAAAGAAGGAAGGAGGAAATATTTTTCCAAGCTGAAGATCAGTATACTTGCGCGGGATCCTTAGCATAGGTGTTTCAAAATAAACTTCGCTGCGCGCTTAGGAAATACTAAAAAGATTTGTTAATCTAGTAGGACGAACAGGGTGTCTCATTGAAACTTGGCTGAGTAGACAACAATTCAAAACGCCATGCCAAAGTCTGCAAAGGAAATATTCATTGAGATTAATGCGGTGGAGTTCTAAGGAGGAGATACCAAGAATAGACTAAAGAAAATCTTAATGACAATAAGAAATATGAAATTTCAAAAAGATGATTCTAGTGAATTTACGTTATACTGCTTCTAGGGAGAACTTAAGGTAAAGAAGATGAGGATACCAGATAGGAGAGCAATATTCTAATATGAACGAGACTGAACTGATGAATAACTTTACACAAGATGGAGGAACAGAGAAAATAAAGGATTATCACAGCGTCATGGATCTCAAGCAGAATGTACTGATGATCACTGGCTGAGTATTCCTCTAATACTCTCTAATTGTATATCCCCCATTCTAGGGACTCTGAGGCAAGTGTCACGTTTAGTATGGTTCCTTCACGTCCCACACGTAGGAAAGTCGGCATATTGCTGGTGCTCAGCTTAACAAGCGCTGTCCTAGCCGCCTTCTCTAGGACTCTTTTTCCGCGAATCAGTTTGAGGCATGCTTCATTTGATTGCTTTAGCATTGAAGTCCCCCAATCAGCGTTTGAGGTAGCATACTCTAAAGAATTAATTATTAAATCAGCACTGTTCAGACCACAGATGTCAGCAGTATCAGTTTTGTCAGAGTACCATTGTGACGAACTTTTGTTCTGATGTTGCTCACTCAACAGCAATTATCCCCCTTATATGTCCCTCACAAACGCAGCTATACTGCTGTTTAGGTTTATCTGCTGGATAAGGGTCATCGAGGATCTGCTTTTATCTTGGCTAGAGCGTCCTGGAAAGTTTGACACTGTTTTGATCCCAAGACATGCTTCAAACTCAGTTTTCCATCAGCACCCTTGCAAAGAATACAGTGTGCCTCGCGTGTACATTTTTCTTTTTGTCCTTTGTCACCACATTTGTAGCATAGGGAGCTCTTATTGGGTTCCTCGCAGTCCGCTGCAGTATGGTCATAAACAAGACACTTAAAGCATTGGAGAGGTACTATTCTTCACCATACCCTGCAGACTGTAGTAATCGAGCAGCTGCCTAGGAAAACTGCTCGAGAAACATCATTATACACCATCCAATTTTAATAGTAAATTTAAAAATGAAAGTATTTAAATTTACAATTAAAATTCGATGACGGCAACTCCATTGCAACGCACCTTAGTAAAGTGATTTGCGTTATAATGGAAAAAATATCCGTTGCCGGCGAAGGTTGCGGATGGAATCACAGTTGCGGCGGGAAATCCTTACATGATCGCAAGACGTTGCGAACATCGCGAATGATCTCTGCCAGCCACCTGTGATTTGGAGACTAAAAAATCGGTGCGAAACGCATGGATGCAGTACATGGGACCACCAATACCTCAACTACTGCGTATGGGTTCTATCGCGAGTTTTAGTTTCTTAAACTCTATTCAGCATAACGTTCACGGATACTTTGGTTTCGGCTCGAGGTCACGCCATAATGTTCACATCTCAAGGAGTGTCGCGAATGCGTGGTAGATATCTTACAAGTTATCTGAAATGCATACGTCTACAATGGATCTTGATCCGGATGAGAGGGAAGTGCGAGGGGGCACAGCTTCCACCTGGATGCCCCGCTCTTATTTGGGGTCTATAAATATCTCCGGTAAAGACGAGATCTTCTCAAGTCTCGCTCGTTTTCGCTAAGCCTAGTTAGTTGTTTGCTTTGGCAAAAACATCTTTTTCGCAGGTTACCTCGAGCTAGGCACCTTTGGATCCAAATTTTATCTGGTAATCATGAATGCGAGTTTTTTTTTTTTAGTTGGCCCTTGTCCTGGGAAAAGAACTCACCCCACGACACTGCAACGCTAGCCTGCTGGTGCATTTACATGTCTCCAGACAAGGCCAGTTTGGGCAAACGCCAACATCCAGTCCTTTAAGGACAATTTATATCCAACCAGCTCACTACAATATGACTCACTCATTCTCAGTTTTTCCTTTTTCAGAAATTGTTTGAGGTCCTTCTCAGTCAAGTCGATAGTATTCTGATATTATCTCCTAATGTTTTCTGGTGTCAGCCTTACTTTAACCCTACTAATGCTAGGGAGCTCTCTTTTGATGGCCTCCTCTAATTTGGTCAGCTCTATGATGCAGTCAATGTCCCAGATTTTGATCATTACCATCGGCTCGAGCAAGGCTATAGTTGCTTTTTGCCGAGAATCTTCTTGGCTGCGTCACAATATTCTACTCTATTATTGGAATCTGCTGCAAATTCCATAAGGTTTGTTGTACTGTCAAATCAGGTTTTTTTGTACTGCTTTAATTGCAATTCTGGTGTCTTTGGGCCTTACACCTCCCCTGATCTCCCACAACATACTGTGTAGGATCGGCCATCCTCGTATGTCACGATCGGTACCTACTGCCACGGTCTCCTTTGTGACAATTTTCTCTTCTGCCTGGTATCAGATACTTTTTTTATTATGCATCTATGAAAATTTTAGGTTTTGGGGCATTTTTTTTTTTTGGCTTTTTGGCAGCTATCTTAGCTGCATTTGTCAGCACTGTTAAAAGCTCTGAAGTAACTTTTCATAACCATTAGGTGCCTTCTCTTTCCTCCTTTTATTCCGGTCTCCTTCGATTGGACTAGGGGCGATTTTTTGACGGTATTTGGTGGTAGAGTTACCTGCGTTTCTTCAGAGAACTTGTCTTTCAGCCTTTCTATAGGTTTCTGCTCTTCTTCAGCCTACTAATCTTTTTTAGACTTCAACCAGCTAATGCCCGACTCAGTCTAGGACCTCTTCTAGCCCAAAGCCCACATTCTTTTCACTTTTGGTAATGTTTGTTTTGTGTCAGATACAAATTGTATCCTCTTTAAAATGCTTCCCGCTTTTCGGAATAACCTTTCTTCCAGATTGCGCTCAACGGCTGCTGCATTTCCCAACTTTTTCTTTGGAAAGAGGACTTCTGCTTCGGTTTCTGGACACAATGCTTCAGTTATATTTTCGACAATGTCAGTAACTCCACGCAACTTCATTTTGTTGGTCTCTTCACTCTCTTTTTTTCTACCGTGGTTTGTATTTCGACTTTGGGGTGGTCATTACGTACTCTTCTCCTATAAGGTGTTTTGAAGTGCACGCAGTTTTCTTTACTTCGCCCAAACGCCATGAAAATATCCAGCTAATATGTGCTCTCTGAGCTTTTTCGTTCAATTGAATCGTTTGTCTTCGTTCTTTGAATCTTTAGTGTCTAGTATAGTCCTTAATGACTTAGTCATTGTTGTTGCTTTTGATGAGTTCAGAGATGACATATCAGTTGAGTCCTATTTATAGCCGCTATCTTCATTTCTATGTGTAATCACTTTTTTGGTTCCGTAGTTATGTTTATAGAGCAGAGAGGTCATGCGAGGCTTGGCACCAGCGCTTATGGGAATATTTGCTTAGAGCTATAACGCCCCTTTACTAAATTGACTTTGTAATTCTGCAGTGTATACTGTTTCTATAACAGTAGTGATGAGGAACTTCTTATTATTGGAAAAAAGTGTTTTGATTCCGTTTGATAAATCGACACACATAATTTTGTAAATTAGAAATTAGTTATAGGGATGTCCTCTTGATTGATTAGTTCAACCCATGTGCTTTTTTCGTAGTTGGGAGGTGAACGCCATTAGTGCACTGAACGTGGGACTACTATGCTCATAAACGACTGGACTTACCACTTAACACCTCTGTCAACCAGAAAACCTAGCATGGCACCTTCAAGTTGAGCGATCCCTTCTCGAGTGGAAGAGAAGAGAGGAATTTTCAGACAAGCGGTCTCCCAGCCCCAGCTGTCGTGAGTCCCTTTTATTTCTAGGATTGCCTGACTATAATGTGCCAGATGGATCTATTTGTCAATCAATTCAAGCATCACTGCCACTATACTATCTGGGATGCGCCGTTTTGTCTCCCTGTAGAGGTCTCGTTGCAACCTGTCCGATTTTTTGCACGCAAAAATGTCCGGCAGGCATTATCTTTCTCTCCGGTGCAAAAACGACAATCAGGAGAGCGTGACTTATCAATTTTTTATAAGGCTGAAAACACCCATGCCCGCTAAGAAACTGCACCACCATGGATTTGATTTAGCGATGGTTTAAGATCCAAGTTGAGCAGTCCACCTTTCCTTGGTGCGAATCACCCACGACTGCAGCCATTCGTTGGGTAAGCGCAGTATCTCCTTGAGGGCAACTGTTTTCCTCACGTTCTCACTTTGACGGGAGTATATAATGCAGCACAACAGGTATCATCTATGAGTAGCCCCAGATACCTCATCGCTGGCTTAGATTCGATTAATATACCTCCCATATTGATCATCTTATTTCTTCTGCTTTGTAGCACGAGAGCCCCCTCGGACCTTCACTTCCTGGAAATAGCACGTTCAACTTTCTCGGTCTACTCACCGGGTCTTCCGATTTTGAAATCCGATTAACTGGCTTCGTCAACCAAGTCAGACCGGCGTGTCCTCGAATTCGCCATTGGTCCTCGTTTAACTTTACTCCGATTATTTGCCCCAAGGCCCATCGTTCAAAGGCGTTAAATGTGTTTGCAGATGCTTGGGTTAGGGTTTATGTCTCACACTTTTAGCTTAATATAGGTTTTTCACAGATTTGAATACTTGGAGCTTGCTTTTCTATGTATGCAGCTGGTCTTCAAGGTCGTCAAAACCAAATAAAATATTTTCTGTGCGAGCTGTATTCTTCAGCGTATTTTGTCTCTCTAATTAACGGTTCTCATTATTTTGGCGTATAAATTCACAAAATTGCTCACATTTTCGATATTATATTCGCGAAGTGTGATATAGTATTTTTCCTTACCTGCGTCATACCCTTTGTCTCATTCTCATTGATTTGTAGCCCTTTTAGTTTTGCTTCGCTGTCGAGTTTCAGGAAGAGTTCTTTGGCAGTCATTAATGACTGTGACAAAATGTTGATGTCATCCGCATAGGCTACTACTTGGCCCGACTTGTATAGTAATGTACCCCGTGTATCGACAGGAAGCTTTCTTATGACGTACTTCAGAGCCTAATTGAATAGCGATGGAGCCAGCCCATCTCCCTGTTTGAGTCCGATGTGGGTCAAATGCATCAGTGAGTAGGTTATTGATGCAGATTTGAGAGGTTGTTGACGTCATTGCCATTTTGGTAAGACGAACTGATTTGCCTTGGACGCTGAAGCAAAGCATTATTTGGTACAGCACGTTACAATCAATTTCGTCGTATGCTTGCTTAAAGTCTACCAAAAACCTGGTGCGCGTCTATGTTGAACTTCCAGCACCTTTCAAGCACCTGTTTGATTGTGAAAAATTGGTCCATTGTTAATCTACCTGCTCCAAAACAACCCTGATACTCGCCGGTAATATTGTTGGCGTACAATCCGTTTAAGATCTTTGCAAATATTTTGTACGCCGTACAAAGCAGTGGTATGTTTCAATAGTTTTCACACTGTAGTTTGTCACCTTTTTTGTAGAAGTCAAATATAATTTATTGGCTTCACTCTTTTGGCATATGTTCTTGTTGCCAAATATGCTTAATGACTTTGTGAATAGATTTCTTAACACCGCTATCACCATATTTGATGACCTCCACTGGATTCTCATCGATGCCATGTGCTTTATTATTCTAATCATCCTCCCTCGATGGATTCTCTTTTTTATCAAGATGACCACTTCAGTTTTATGCACCCCTAGACTGAACCCAAGAGCAGTCATCCCGTCTTTCACTCGGCGCAACTGCATATCTAGTCTAAGATGTGCTTGTTTGATAGTGCGTCCAGCGACTAGAGCCACAACATCATCCGCATAGCTGATCAAGCGTGACTCGCCAGGCATCTACAGTCTCAGTTACCCATTTTAGGACACGTTTTACAGGTCTGGATCAAGGAAAGATCCCTGGACAACACCCGATGAGCTTTCATCCTCTGTTGACCCTGTATCGTGTCATAAGCAGGCTTTTGTGCTTCATATAGTCCCATCAGAAGCCGTATAATGCAGAAGCTGATAGCAATTTTCCAGCGTATTCGGAATATCTAGCGAAGTTGAAGGCATTCGTAGCGTCAAATGTTATCAATAGAACGATCCGTCACTTGGTGTAGCTATGTGCTTTTGCCTTTTGGACCACACTCACCACCTCTGCAATCGCATAATTGTGCAACATCCTGATTTAAAGCCGTACTGCCGAGGAGATAGGTCAGCAGCACAAATCTTGTTATAGAGTCCTCCCATGATGAGTTATTTCCAGTTACAGCTCTGTGAAAAGTAAGCACTTGATCATTATTTCACCGTGGACAACATCAGCACGGACAAGATTGGCGGGGAAGAGTGGCTGCACCATCTCGTCCAATAAGTATGCTAGGCGTCCATATGGCACCAAGCTTTCGCATAACTAGCTTGTAGCCAAGGCCCTACGGATTCTTCATACTGTCCACTAGCTCTTGCCAGCTGCGAAGCCTTGCTGTCGCTCATCAATTCGCGAAGGCATTTCCTAGCCAACATATATGCTTTTACCTGGTTGCATGCCTCGTCCTGACGCCATGCCCTTTGAGCCTCACGTTGAAGCTTGTGACATTCCCTTCGCTTTTCAGCAATTTTCTTTGACCACTAATATACTAGAGACTTATCATTTCGAGGTTTTCGACAGAGCATAGAAGCGTTGAAAGTAGTCGTGATGATGCTCATAGTTGAGTTTATCACATTTTGACCTGTCAGTTCTTTTGTCTCCTGCCGATCACGTTGCAGCACAGCACCTGTCGTGGACACCTCAAAGAACCTCTCGACATCAGGAGAAAATATTACGTCAGGAGAAAATATTACGGATCTCAAGCAGAATGTACTGTTGATCACTACTTAAGTAGTCCTCTAATATTCTCCGGTTTTGTATCCACCGTACGTAGGACTCTAAGGTGGATGTGACACCCAGCATGGTTCCTTCACAGCGAATATGGCAGGAAGTCGTCGTATTTCCGGTGTTTAGTACGACGAGCGCCGTCCTGGCCACCATTTCTAGGATTCGTTTTTCTCGCGGAACTATTGAAGGCATGCCCCATACGATTACGTTATCGTTATAGTTTCCCCTCAACAAACACGTCACCATTTGCGTTCGAGACAGCATCCTGCAAAGCATTAAGCTTGGTGTGGAAAGATTATGTAGGTTGGTTCAGCGTTAGGTACACATTGAAAAAGGTGATCCCTGAGCACCGAACCCACATGAACCCATCACCCGTCTACAGCGCAGATGACGGCAACACCAGTTTCTTCAGGATTCTATGATGGAGAATTTTTACCGTAGTGTTGTTTACTCAACAGCAAAAAGTTGGCTTTCATGTCACTCTCAAACTGCTCAATCAAGGTTGGGTGGTTGCACAGTCGTGTAGATTTACTTGCAGGATACGGGTTATCAAAGCTCTGATTTTGCTTTAGCCAGGGCTTCCTGGAAACCCTAAAATTTTACTGATCTGGTCTTGGATCAGCATCCTTGCAATTGATACATTGCACCTCCTTGGTACACTCTTTTCTTTTATGTCCCATGTCACCACTTTTGTAGCCTCATCATCTATGGCGTGACAGATCAAGCCGGGACTTTGCCTCCAGGATTAATTTCCTTCAATCATCATGGTTCCGCGACCTCTCTCGCCAGTTGTTTACTCCCAGAAAAGATCCCCCCAGGGCGGAACTGGTCTGGTAGTTCAAAGGGGTGCAACTGCTATCGTTGGGTTGTCTTCTCCGATTCCAGTGAAGCCGACGGGGACTGGCGTTCCCGGGGTACCCAAATCGCTTAGTAAAAATACTAAGATTGGAACTGGATCCGAAGCATAGTGGCTTTGTGATTGTTCGATAACAAGATCAACTCATTGCTGCGAACCTCAACCCTGGAGGTATATTTAGGTACCACGGGCAGCTAATGAGCCTCCACCTTAAAGATGGTCAGCTGATTAGTTGCGGCCCTTCGGGGAGTATCGTGGTGGCTAGTGGTGCAAACAAAGGTTAGCGTTGACCTTATAGCGTCAGATATAGCTGGGTCTCGGATCTACCGCTAATAAAGTTGAGAGTCCCCTCAATGTAAACTGGTACCAAACTTGGGGGCGAATGGTTGGCGCTTAAACCAATCGCTGTCGAATGGTGACCATGAGATAAAGCCAACTAAAGGCAGGTGCTCACGTTAATCAAACGATACATGTCCCAGAAAAGATCTGCTATCAGCTTCAATCGTATCTTCCCATCGAGTCCTCGGTCTTTGCACTGGAAGTCTACCTTCTGCTCTACCCGTGAATGTTCTTTTGGGTCGCCGGTTTTCTTGCAGTCTTTCTACATAGCTAGCCCATTCCAATTTACTTGACTTTACGCACGAGGGAATATTTAGATCGTCAAATAGTTCATACAACTTATCGATGTAACGTAGTCACCACTCTGTTCCTTGTTTCACTGGACCGTAGATTTCCCGGAGTACTTTGCACTCAAAGTCGGATTTGCTCGGCAGCGTCCATATTTTACTTCCATATAAATGCACAGGTTTGACTAGTGTTTTGTTAATTTGGAGCGTATTTTGCCCATCTACCACCCTGGACCTTAGGATGGGAAGTACGGAGCAATAGATTTTATTTATTTGTAACATAGGGAGCTCCTTTCGGGTCTTTTGTATACTCATGTGGCGTGACCATAGTTAAGGAGGCACTGCTGTTTGCCACATCATACGGATAATTCACCCGATTCAACCTTTGCACTTATTCAGAAATCGCTCGGAGTATTTTTCGGCCACGCCAATGATGGCCATGAGTTGCCTCCTATGAATTTATGGTAGCAGACTCGCTTTTGTCCTTCCTCCGCTAGGAAGTGCCCTTTCAATGGCTTCTTCTACCTCGGCCAGGTCCATGACGCTGTCAATGTCTCTTAATTCAATTATTGTAATCGGGTCGAGCGAGGCTACAATGTTAATAAGTCGTAGCATATTTCTTCATTTTTGGCCTCTGCTCTGAATTCAACCAGTATGTTACTCGACCGCTTTTTTGTGTAGCATCGGCCATATCGGGATTTTAAAGGAACAGCCTGCTGCCGGGGACTTCGTCGTGGCTTTTTGTCCTCCTGCTTCTCATCGACTCTTTTTTCTTGCTGGTTGCCGGTGCGAACTTTATTTTCTGTCACTTTTTGAAGAAGTTTCTTTGCGGCTTTCATCGCTGCTTTCAACGTCCACGTCCATCAAGTGCATTTACATACCTAGTTTGATCCCAATCTCCTTCAATTGGACTAGGCGCTATTCTTTTATTGATGTTTGATTGTGGAGCTATCTGCATGGAATCTTTGGGCTTAGTTCTCAACGCTTCTTTAGCTTTCTAGTTCACCTGTCTTTGGGTCTTGTTAGGCTTTCAACCAGCCCTTCCGGTAATTCCCTATGCGGTCTAGGAGATCATCTAGTTGAAGTAACCCATTCTTTACACGTTGGCTGCATGAAATCTTTGGGCTATCTGCATGGAATCTTTAGGCTTAGCTCTCAGCGCTTCTTTAACTTTCTACTTCGCCTGTCTCCTGGTCCTCTTCGGCCTTCAACCATCCCTTCTGGTAATGTCTTATGCGGTCTAGGAGATCCTCTAGTTGAAGTAACCCATTCTTTACACCTTGGCAGATTTTTGTTGAGTCACAAGTTGATTTGATTCTTTTAAAAATATCTCCCGCTTTTCGGACTAGCATTGCTTATTGATGCCACACGACGGCAGTTGTACTTTGCGACCTCCTTTCTTAGGAGAGGTATCGGCTTTCGTTACTGAGTACAGTACTTCCACCACGTTTTCAATGGTGGCGGTGAAACCACACGACGATTTCTGGTCACTCTTTTTTTTCTTGCCGTGATCACTTTATGGGCGTTAGGTTGGTTAAGCATTTCGGGATTTAAGACCCTTGCTTTGTTCTTTATGTTTTCTTCCATCGCGCAAACATTTGGCTCGTCTTGCGAAATTTCCCGCTCTTCCTATTTAAGACACTCAGCTGTTTGCATCATTTTTTTACTGCGCTTGAACGCCACAAAAATCTCAGTCTGGACAATGTTGCCCGCTGTTCTCTGTTTTGTCCTTGATTTTTTTGCCGACGTTGTTGCCACTAAAGAAGACACAACGATTTTTTTTTTTAATACCTCCATTCCCTTCCACTCTCTCCATCACACTTTCTTCGTCGCGCAACGCTCGTGCGACCTGCGCTTCACATTTCGTCGTTTCTTCAGGTGTGCCACCGAGACAATGATTATACCATCGGTATAAGGGGGCACACAAATTATGTGAATTTATCCTATTAACCCCATCTTGTCCATTTCATGATCAGCGCTCAGAGATAAAAAAAAACTTTGTAATACGCCATGGGAAAAAACTCTGAGCTATAAAGTTAGCTGTTATTTCAAGCATCTTGACGATAGGGTTTAAAGTGCCCTTAGATGCTATGTTGAAATTTATTGGACTGAGATTCTCCATAATAATATCTTTCTGCTATGAAAGCTCGACAATAGGGTCAAGAGAGGCCCTAAGATGCGATGTAGAAATTTATTGCACTGAGATTCAATCATTGTTAAATAAATATTCTTTAAGCATTTTTCTGAAAACTATTAGTGAGTTTGCATCCTTAACCGAATCTGGGAGATTGTTGTATATACGCAAGGCATCATTCGTAGCATCATTCTTTAGACGATCCGTTCTTGCAAAAGGTATTATGAATTGATTTGCGTTCCTAGCATTGTAGTGATTTTTCTGCGATACTTTCATAAACTGAATATGTGACGACGAATTTGAATTCAAGCATTTAAAAATAAACTTGGCTTTCTCTGCTTCAACGATTTGAGTAAATGTTAATGCTTTCGCTGATTGGTACACAAATCTGGATGGTGTACATATTGGTAGATTTAGCATATTTTTATAAGCCTTGGTAAGCAACCCGGCAATGATATTAAGGTGTTGTTTTGATGACTGGCTCCAGATTACTACTCCGTAATGAAGTTTCGACAGAACGAGTGCATTCAGCACCATCTGCTTGATATTGCTTGGAAATCCTTCATATGTTCTCAGTAATCCAATAACAGGAGCTAATTGTCTTCTTAAGTTGTTTATATGCGACAGCCACGTCAATCGTTGGTCGATGATGAGTCCAAGATATTTGAATTCCGCTACTCTTTCCAGTTTTTCGCTATTCATTCTTATATCAATGTTAATGTCTTCCTTGTTCTTCTGTTTGAAAATAATGTATTTGGTCTTAGAAGTATTTAGCGCTAGCTTATTATTACTTAACCACGAATGATATGTACTTAGATCCTCATTAATGGTATTCTCTAAGTAATCTTTTTTGCATCCCGAGTAAAGTAGAACTGTGTCATCAGCATATAGTGCACAGTGTCCCTTTAGTCCGCATGTATTTGAATTGTTAGTGTATAACAACAATAAGGTAGGGCCAAGTATGGAGCCTTGGGAAACGCCTGACTTCATAGGTGCCAAGTCGCTCAATGCATTATTGACTACTGTTTTCTGCGATCTTCCTTTTAAGTAATTCCTAAAAAGTTGATTTGGTTTCCCGTGAATGCCATATAATTTGAGTTTACGAAGTAAATGCTCATGATCCACCGTATCAAACGCCTTTTTCAGATCCATAAAAATGGCAGCAACATAGTCACCCTTGTCAAGTCCTGTATTTATGAAACGCGTGACTGAGAAAAGAGTTCCTTTATTTTTCTGGAAACCAAACTGTTGTAAATTTAAAATTGAATTTTCCTTAATGAATGACGATAGACGGATGTTTATTAATTTTTCGAATATTTTACTAAATTCTGTTAAAAGCGCGATCGGGTGGTAATTATTTGGATCCATACGGTCTCCTCCCTTGAATATTGGGACTATTTTTGCTAGTTTTCCTTCCTCAGGAAACGTTCCCTTCCTAATATGTTTGTTTAGACAATTTGCAACACATTCTGCTATCTCTTCCTTTTTAAGTTTTATTTCATCCATGGTGATATTGTGTATGCCTGGTGCTGTATTTTGCTTCAATTCATCAATAATTTTTATTAGTTCTACTATGTTAGTTAGATGCATGTGAAAGGAAGATTTGGGCGACATGATTGTAGAAGTAAAATGGCTTGTTGGCGCTGGCTGGATTCCATTGGTAATTTTTTCACCTATAGTTGAAAAAAAGATATTGAGGTTACTTGCAGCTTCAAATGCATTTGCTGAAGATGAGTTCTCTATGGTGAAATCCTGGGCCGTAGAGTTACGCGCTGAGTTTCTTTTAACTTCATCTATTATGTCCCATATTTCATGCGCATTGTCGGCAGCTGCATCTAGTCTTTTGGAGTAATATAAAAGTTTTGCTTCTTTCACAACACGTTTAGATGTTTTACTGGCTTCGATGTATATAAACCTGAGCAATTGATTATTGATGTTCCGTTTGTAGTTCATATAAGCCCTCCGCTTGTTCTTACTTGCCTCAATAACTTTTTTGGTTATCCATGAATGTTGACGACATCTTATTTTTTTCTCTGTAGTCGAGGTGTCCTTAGTTTCCATTATGATGTTTGTGAGCTCCACTAAGTTTGAAGGTTTTTGGGTAATTAATAAACCCTTTTTTTTGTGGTAGGGAGGTGAAGGCATTTACGCCTGCCGAGTCTGGCAGTGTGGGACTCCCATGGAGGATACCCTTGGACTACCCACTAAACACCTCCCCCGTCAATCTGAGAACATAGCCTGGAACCGTTTGACACATTACTTCGGGCCAGGTCTCATTTTGTTACGCCGTAGGGCGCCTTCAAGCTGGGGAGTCCCTTTCCTAGCGGGAGGGGAGAGGGGAAGAGGAAATGAAAGAAGAGCGATTCCCCAGCCCCAGCACCTCTGGCTGCTGCAAGTTCCTTTTATCTTTTAGGACTGCCCGAGCATAATGTGCCACCTGGTTCCATTTGTCAACTGATTCGAGCATCACCGCAACTATATTATCCGGGGTGAGCTCTCCCGTCTCCCTGTAGAGTTCCCTTCGCAGCCTGGCCCATTTGGTACACAGAAAAAATGTGTGACAGGCATTGTCCTCCTCTCTTGGGCAAAACCGACAATCAGGAGACCGTGACTTACCGATCTTGTGCAGGTAAGACTGAAAACACCCGTGCCCGCTCAAAAGCTGGGTCAGATAGAAGTCAGTCTCACCATGCCTTCAATTTAGCCACGGTCTCACATCCGGGATGAAGCGCGCAGTCCACCTTCCCTTCGTGCAATCCCCCCAAGACTGCTGCCAATCGTTGAGCGAGCGTTGTCTCTCCTCGCGGGCAACCATCTCCCTCGCATCCTCGTTTCGGCGCAGGTAAATAGCGTGGCGCTCTCTAGCAAGGAGGGCGACAGGTATCACGCCTGCAATCACTCTCACCGCCGAGTCGGAGACTGTTGGATACGAAGATGCAATTCTCAGTGCTCCTCTTCTCTGTACCTGTGCCAATCGTTTCCGGTATACCTCCTTGCTGAGAGCGTCGCCCCATACCTCTGCTCCGTACAGTAGCACTGACCCTACAGCACTCATCAAGAGGCGTCTTCTTGATGGGCTGGGTCCCCCTACATTGGCCATAAGTCGACTCAGGGCCGATATTCCCGAAGCAGCCTTCTCAGCTGTTGCCCTGATTTGCTCAGAGAAACTCATAAACCCTTAAGATTTGATCTAAAGAGGTCCTTATTTAAGTATTTGAAAACTTTGTAAGCAGGCTTTTGCTTTTTATTTATTTTAATGCCTTGAATAACAACTTTCAAAACACGATGATCAAGTTTAGGCCAGTCCTCTAGAGTATAAGCAATTTTCCCATAAATTTGATTATCATTTGTGACTATGTGATCCAGGCAGGTATTAGATGCTAGTCGGGTAGGTTGAAGTGAGTTCACAATAGTGGCACCATTCGTTTCTATTACGTCGTTGTACATCCTAGACTCATTAGATTCAACCATTAGATCTATATTCGTATCGGCAACTGTGATCAAATTATTTTCCATAGAATATACTTCATCTAATGTCAAGCACAGGTCTTGCGCGTCAAGTCGGGTGGGGTTGTAAAATGTGCCAATTTTTATTTTCTTTCCAGGGCATACTAGTTCCATGACTATCATATTGTATTTATCCGGTATTACTCGCCTCGTTACAAAATTAAGAGTTTTTTTAATATAAATTGCTGTTCCTCCACCTCTTCCGGGCCTGCAGGAAAATACAGAATCGTATCCCTGAATGTTGTAGTACTCCACTTCCTCGGGATATATCCAGACTTCATTAAGTATAATTAAATCTATATTCGAATGTTGCTTTACATAAATTTGAAGTTCGTTAAACTTTTATCTTAAACTTCTTATATTAGCATAGAGGATAGAAATTTAGGTGTCTTCAAATATCTTTGTATTATTGAATGGCATATTAATCATCGTAGTTAATGCTTCCCTTAGCAATCAAAATCCTACGTTTTAATTCTGGGTATTCCGTCGAATCTGCCCGGTGTGCATGGCCAATTGTCTTACCATTTTCCATACAATTACAACATTTTTCAACTGAGCTTTTACAGTCTCTTGTATCATGCTGTGATCCACATTTTGCACACCTCAGTTCCCCTTCACATTTTGATGTCTTTTGATTGAACTTTTGACATTTGAAGCACCTCGCGACGTTAAAATCTTCCTTTATGTAGTATGATCCATAGTCGATATTAACATATCTCTTCGCTATCTTCTTGAACATTGTTCCATTCACCTCTAAAATATGTAACCATTTTCCGCTCCGTATTCTTCTAGAGTGAACCAATTCCATTTTATCTTCATCTAAAATGTTCGGGTTCAGACTTTGGATTTCAATTCTTAGCTCCTCTTTTGTGAATTGCTTCTCTAATCCATTTATAACCAATCTTGGTTGAAGAGACTTAGTTTCCATTATTTCGTATCCCTTCATATTTTCCTTAATAATATTGAGAAGCGTAGATGAATTTTCATTCGAAGAAGTCTTAATAATTGCTCCACCATTTCGAATCGGACGGACTAGCTGGAGTGGAACCTTGCATTGAGAGGGTCGGATTTTAGATTTGAAATCGGAAAGAGTTTGATCGGAGCTTGAATGGGCTTTGGGCTTGATGATTATGCCTTTTTGTGATGTTGTGTTTGTGCGTTTTTCTTTCTGCAAACCAGTATCCAATTTGGTCACATCTGCATATGTAATTTTATTTACATGAGTGTTTTTTCCATTAAGGCACTGACGGTGGACTTCACTTTAATTAGCTGGTTGACTGTTTGCTTCATTTGTTCCATGAGACGATCATCTTTTAATTTTTTGTTATAAAATTTACAAGCGGAACACATCCAAAGAACATCTTGAGTAATCTCCATAATCTTTAGATATCTTTCTTCAGACATTTTAATACAGCTTATGTGGTACCACTTATTACATATTCCATCACACCCTATTCCTTGTTCCGAATTCTTAGCGGTCTTTTTGCATTTACCACATTTGTTGCATTCCACCGTCGACATTTTCCTTATTTATTATTTTAGGAACTCTTACCAATAATAGTTGAAAAGGATTCAATCACTACTATTTTAATCTTATGATAATAATTATTATTTTATAAATTGTCTGCAATATCAAATTATTACGCGTAGGGGAAAAAATATTAATACACCTTATAAAATTAATTTGAAAATTATCAATAATAATTAGTTGGAAAAATTGTTATTAAGTTTATTCTAAATTTTATAAATTTGTTATAAATTTTCTAAATTTATTATAAATTTTCCAAATTATCTTCGTACTACACGAGAATCCCTCTCCTCGTACAAAGAATAATTGGAAAATCTAGCGGTTTAATGCAGAGTTTTTAAATGTAGAATTTCCTCTAAGATAATGTACTTATCCTTGATTCTCACTCTTGAAAATACCGAAATTCTAACACCAAGTTCACCAAATCAAGAAACAGCTGATTTCCCTTTAAAATTCCACTTTTTGAACGTTTTTTCTATTGAGCTGATAAATTTCACGTCACCACTCGACAGTTGTCACTGTATGACAACTAACTCTGGTTCCCCTATTGAGGTCTGCGTTATCTTGGCTTAATTTTCCGGGTTTGCTGGCTTTCCCCACGTTCATATTCTTGTTTTGACGGTGTTCGCGCTAACATATATACCTGTTATACCTGTTATAGAAGCCAAGTCCACTACTTCTTTAACATTACAGTCACTGGATCACGACAGTCGGGAGGGTGATCGCTCACTACCCTCTGCTGCCAGTACTGGGGATCCGACACCCTGCTGCCTTACGTTTTTTCTCCATCTCGACTTTCATCTTGGTTTTTTCTGGGTTCCTTCTCATAGTCTTTTGTCTTGCGCCAGAGGCATCCTGAAAAGTTCACCAACCCTCGAGGATCCGTTTACAACAGCCATTTTTGCCTCTTGCTGCTGTCCCTAGATGAGTATGGGGCGCTTAACACCCTGAGGTTCTGGGGAAATTTAGCACCCTCGCTCCCGGCTGAAATTACATCAAAAGTAAGACCAACACTTGAAGTCGGATGCTGTCCGCGGAGGCGCCTTACGGAAAACTCTGATTCCTCTGATAGGTGGGGATGCCACTCCCCAAAGAATGCAAGCCTCCAAAAATATTCCTGTCGATATGCACCCCCCTGCGGGGTAATGTGAAGTAAAAACAAAAATTCTTATGCAACATGTCACAACTAGTGAAAAGCAGATTTGAACAGTATGGCGCTGCGTTTGTTGAATGTCCTGTGTTCCGAGAAGACTTTTATATCCATCATCAACTGCGTTTCCTCAGAAAAACACAATTTATCGATGACTGCGCTGCAGCATCTGAGATTTCAAGGCTGACACGCTAGAGTGAGTCTGGTCTTAGGAACCCAAAGCCTTGAAGGGCTTGAATCAAGGTGAACGTCTGATATGTCTATTTGTTTTGGCCTGGGGGTCCTCCTTTCTTACTCTTTGATACCTTTTAGCTTCGTAGTTGTGCCACCGACATCAGCATTGTTACAAGTCGAGCCTTAGCTTATGAATAAGATGGATATGTTACATTCTAAACTGAGGAAATATATTCATAAATATTGATATAAGTAAACTTGATTGAGTTTTATTTGAAGGTTCAACAGATTCAATTATTTCCCAACATTAAGTAAAAGTGAAAAATGCTAATATCAAAGCTTTTTCCCATTCTATCGTTTAATGTATGCCATAAGTGAACATGAGAAGAATATTGATAGGGAATTGTGAAAATCATAAGAGTTGTTCATCTAATAATCACGTTTTCTTAATTGCGCAATAAACAGGCACGTTGGAAAAGTGTTTTCCACCAACCAAACGCCAAACCGTAGCAATTCAATGATCCATTTTAAATTATTCTCATAATTCGTGCGCCACGATCGCTGATCAATTGCAATTCGTTCCCTCCAACAGCATCGCCTTTAGCGAATAGTACGTTCCATGTAAACAGATTGAAATCATAAAAACAAACATCATCTTAATTTGAAGCTCCCTACGGAACCTATGCAGCACCTAGGCAAGTTATAATAACATATGCTTATGTAATATTCATTTTCGTCTACTGTGCACTCGATCAACTTTTTAATGCCTCTCAAAATATAAAGATCGTGCATCAAGATCTTTCACATCACCCACAATCGAAACGGCCAAGACGGTAAGTGGTAAGTGGTAAGCAGTCTGCAGTCAAATCCGACTCTTTGGACTGTCGAGTGAGTTCTTGTACACACTCACCAGCCATCCACCACCGATCAGCATCGATTGACTGCTCGAATGCCTGGTCCAATAATACTTGAAACTAATAACTTTATTACTCCATACTGGCTTGTTTGCGCTGCAAACACAGATCGATTGGAGCTCGGCGAGATCTAAATTACGCTACCGTGGGAATATCCTTAAAAGGCCCCAAAAACGACAGTTACACTTGGAATTGGAAGTATCCCATGGACACGATTGAGACAGTTTGTTATATAGGGTGAGGATTGACACGGCTGACTACCGCAGGAGCCCAAATGGTCGTTTTCAGTTTGGGAAACGGTCTCATTGGTATGCTTGCTCAATCAATACTTTTCAGGTACAGGTCGTAGAAAGCCTGATAGGCTGAGTATGAAGCAAACTTACTAACGCCTTACGAGGGCTCTTCCAGTGGTACAGTCAACCTTTGAAGTCATCCTGTGTAACAGACCCGCAGAATCTAACGACGCGATTATCAATAGTTACATTTTTCTAGAATCGAAGTCAGCTCTCTCCTTGAATGCTCGTAAGTGTTGCGTTAGGCCGCGCAGCAGTTCACGATGCGAGGATCATTGATCCGAAAACTTCACAATGTCGATCAGATCTGCAGATCGAGCGATCTTGTGTTCTTCTCGCAAGATGCGGGAAGTAAATGTGAAATTGGCAAGTTGACAAGAGGAGAACCTTCGCCAGGATGACATTATCAATCAATTAAATCCATTGCACGGCAGACCGAGCGACGTTCCAGCTACCGTCAACGACAAACGAGCCCGCTGAGCCTACCACCAAAACGGACTTCAGTCGCCGTACGGAGAGCGCAGCATGGGCATCGCGGAAAAATGGGTTATGGGAATATTCTTTCAAGTGCTGAAGATCTAGTGTTGAGACCTTGTACTATGCCGGTAAATGGTTTGCATGGAATCGATCAAGTGATCGTGTTCGCCGAGACCTCCTTCTTGGATCTCGAATCTCATTTTGATTAGCTGAGACCTTTCTACTTTGAATTCTCGGATATGGTTTCGGGCTGCATCGCTTCAATCTTCATCTGAATGTTATTGAAACATGTAAACGTGCAATTGCCATAAAAGGTTTCGTGGCTAATCTTTCACAGACTTTTATTTCGAGTGCATTGAATTGGCAACCGAAGTGATGATGGAGAAGAAGTGAATAGAATTACAAAGTGGTGTTTATATTGTCATCAAAATATCGTTAAGAGGATAGAAGTACTTTGTTGAGGTCAGATGAAGAAGAACGACTGGATCTGTTGCAGTTAATCTTGGATATCAGAAATTGATTGCTCATTAGGGAGTGATGGCAAAAACTTAAACTTCTGTGATAGCATCTGCTCCTGGTTTCACGTAAGCTTGCTATTGAATACTTTAGATCAAAATTGTCCTGATATTTGCATTTTACAGGCAATTTTGTACGATCATAGTGCGAATGTGGGAAATTCAGTGTGAAAACTATTTTTAAAAGCCAATTATACTCGTATATTGAATCAAAGGTCTATACTCTGGGTAAACAGGCCTACACTTATGCCAGAAGAGTTTTCTACCCAACGTATCAGAAATGCATTACCAGCAATGAATAACGTCAAGAAATATGTCAAAGATATGTGTACGTTTAGAAGAAAATTCATTGTTTTTCTACTTTCAACGGTCGCCATTTTTTTGCAAACCAACAAAAGTCCCTCAAATCATGAATTCCCAAAAATATTAATGTTATAGACCTTATTGTAAAATTTCAAGAAGATCAAATCAAAACTGCAGTGACTGATTCGTTGGAAACTCCATGAAATAACAAAATCGTGTATTATTGTTGTTGTAATTGAAGAAATTTCCAACGGCTATAACTTCCTTGTATATCATTCGATTTTCATCAAACTTGCAACGTTTAAGGACATTTTGTAGGACTACGTAAATATCGATTTTCGTTCAGTTTAAGGGTACGTATGCGATTTTATTGGGGAAAATGTGAAATTCTAATTCTATTATTAACAAAGTTGAGTGAATTTTGACTTCTAAGATATTTTTTGTTAATGAACTCAGTAGGAACCTACCTCCATAATTTTTTCAGATTTTTCGAATCACAGGTGTCCAATCGCGAAGGGGGAATGCAAATTTATCGTGTATTTTCCCTCCCTGCGCGCCCCTCGAAGCAAAATGTGTCAAATTAAGACTTGTTTTGAAAAGATCTTATTAAGACCTTTCCATATGGGCTACTTTTGATGAATTTTTTTTTTGTGGACCACCCCCCTATATGGTCTCCCCATTATATGCCTCATAAAATTTTATTTTAGTTGAACTTTGAAGAGAGCACCACTTTACACCTGCATCCAAAATTTGATGTTTCTAGTTTAAGTAGTTTGCGAGAAAAAGTGCTGTGACACACGGATGGACGGATGGTCAGGTAGGTCGCGATTTTAGTAGGGTTATGTAAAATCATTTTAAAAAACCCTAAAAAAGACAACCAACTTCAAAGTGCCCTGAAAAAAGTGAAATAAATTTAATGGAAGCCGTGCGGGTTTTTTTCTAAAAGCCTTTTCATTTTATTCGGCCTTATAGTCCGATTTTTTCATTCAAATTCTCCTAAAATTCAGTTTTCTGACTAGATTGCACTATGAGCCACCTATGAAAATTATAGAATTGAATCACTATTGCATTGAAAACTAGTGCATACATTTCACGCGAAAGTATTGTATATTAAAATTTAATCTCTCGACCGCGAGGCAACATATGGACTGTTAATATTATCACATGTCCAAATAATTTTGCGAGTTGCTGTCGTAATTGTTGTTGCAACTATTAATAACATCATGATCAATAAACGAATGTGCTCGAAAGCACAAGAGTGGACCAAGTAGATCCATGATCAACATCTGAAAGTGACGTCACTGCGGCCATTCAGAATTGCTCGAATATTCCAGTTAGTTCTCGTCAAAACATTCGCCAATGGCCGAGAAATGGATTGAGTCACAAGATACACTATATAAAGCCGAGCTGAATGAATGGGGGGAATAGTTAAACCGCGATAGTAGAAACTCTGATAGTGTGGAGTGCGAAGTAGAGGCGATACTGGTTCATAGTGAAGACAGTTGAAATATAAATTTATAGACAAGTGAAAAATAACATTTCAATTAATCTTTTTAAAACAGTGAAATTAATTACTGTGCATTCTTAGCAAATAAACTCTTTTAATTTAATTCAAAAGACAGTGCGGTTTCACTTTCCCGGAACATTAAAATTATCGGCCGTGAACTGAACGCGCGACAATATTAATTCCAAAATTTTTCAGTTCGAGATGTCTTCTTATGGAAACCAATTTACAAAACTCTACAATAAGGCCGAGAAACCACCACAAAAAAGTAAATTTTTTTTTATTTGATCAACAATGCGTTACCCGATTCCCTATCATCTTATTTTAGTATTTTTTAATGTGAATATAAGAAAACAAAAAAATATAGCAATAATGAAAAAGTTTGAGTTCAACTCATAATTGACGCTTCTATTGAAATCGTTTGAAAAATTTATCAAATTTTGAATGACTTTGAGTTAAAATTTAGTTTAACTGTTGAAAAAGGTTCTACACGATCAGTTCAGTTGTCCGTTCAGTTTCAGTTTCATTTGGACTGTCAGTTAAGCTGACTTTTGGTATGCAAAACCTGAAGGGAAAACTGAACTGAGGCTCAATGGAAATCATGGGATCATAATAGACCAAAAGGATGGATGGATAGTGGATCAAAGGTTGGATCAGAAAGTTTAAAAATCTCGGAAAGGACGTTTCATTCAGTGATTTCCTTAGGAACACTTCTGTTGATGAAAAAATTAAATATATCTTCTTCAGAATGCCATTGTAGCTCCAGTGTTTTAACGGTCCCTTTGAGACAGATGTTAAATGGTATTTAGGTCTTGGGGAATATGTTTTAGTAGATCAGGATGATCATAGTGCATGTAGTGAAATGGGTAGATTCAATGTCCGTGCAGGACTGCAGCGATGGTTTGCTGTCTCAGTGAAGGAGGATGGTGGGTTTCGCCGCGATTGGCCTTGTCTGAAGATGCGTGAATGCACTGGCAGGCTAGAATTACGATGTCGTGGATTGGAGGGGCCGGCCATCGTTGCGGGTCGCATACCCGTTCAGGTTCCCAGCGAAAGGAAAGAGCGAATGTAATTCTTCAACCACACATTAATTTATTTTTCATTTTTTTTTTCAATTTTTCTGACAATTTTAGACGTATCGAGCATAGATAAATCATATCACATGCTTAATAAATATGTTTTCAGATAAAAGAATCTAACAGTCAAAAGTGTAGTGTATTGGCACCCTTTTTTCTAAATTGATTAAAATTTAGTGGATGTCATTAAGTGTATGCAATACATTTTCAGTTACGTTATTGAGTGACCTTAACGATTTACAACCTATTGTCGCATGTTTTTGGTTCGCGGCCAATAATTTTAATGTTCCGGGAAAGTGAAAACGCAATGTCTTTTAATTTAAGTTAAAAGAGTTTATTTAATTACAAAAGTGCACAATGATCAATTTAACACTTTCACTAATTTTAATTTTCACTATGAAAAATCTACACTTGTCCATAAATTTCTTATCGCAATTGTCTTCTAAATCACTTCACTATTACGAAAATCACTTTTCTACTACACGGATAATATCGCTTCCCACATACTATCGCAGTTCTTATCGCGGTCGAATGAATGATCCCCCCATTCATTCAGCTCGCCTTTATATAGGGTATCTACCTATTCACCCATTTCTCGTACATTGGCGAATGTTCTACCGAGAGGTACCTGGTAGATTCGAGCAAATTAATGAATGGAGTGACGTCACTTGCAGATGTTGACCATGCTTGTTGGATTCTCGTGGGTTCGAGTAAATTCATTTGTTGACGTTCTTAATGATTGTGAAAACAATTGCGACAGTAGCTCGCCAAATTATTTGTACATGTAATTATTTGTACATGTAACACTATTAATACTTTGTAAATTTAGATTTTACAATTTTTAATAGTAAAATAATCAAATATAAAATTTAAAAAGAAGATACTTACGAGTATCCTTTTCGGGTGCCCACTGGCGATGTGGTGATGTCTGAAAAATTTTACCAAACTTCTATTTGAAGTACATTGCGAGAGCGTACACAAAATTATTACAATTGACTCTTAATTTGAATGGGGAGGAAACTTCTTTAATCATATATGATGTCGAGGAAAGCTGGTTTGGGTCAACTTCATCAACAAGTGGCTCCGTTATAGCTACTTTTTGAATGCAACCCATATCAAACCCATAAACATCGCTCCACTATTCGGAAACATCATCTCATTTCTTTTTAGCCACTTATCTCTTGTGAACACACCGTATCCTATATTAATTCGTAAAATAAACAGTATCCCATTCATTCAGATATTATGACGTCAACTGCTCAATCCCATCTGGCATTTTCACGTCCTCGACTTCTCCTTTGATAACTGTTATCAAGCCTATTAATTTATAGTCAATAACAATCTGCCGTGCATATTCCACTATGTTCGAGCAAATGTAAGATTTATGTTGTCGCATGGAAAACAGATACAAATCATGGAAATCGGTCCCACTAGCGCCATCACCAATAGTGATATCGAAAGTGGTGGTTTTCCGTGAAAGTAGTTGGCAACCAGATGATGTGGTTTCTAACGGGCGCTCAATCTTTCCGAACAATTTCGTCCAAATTTCCACTTCTTTCTGCTTATTCACTTTTCTACACTATTTCAATCATTTGCATCTTAGTATGTTAATCTCTAAAAAATGACAATAAACTCTACTCTTTTCTCGCGGCGTCCGCACTGTGCGGCGATCTCAAGCAGACTCCCCGGTGATTGCTGTGGCGATTCAAAGCAGACTTTGCTTTGGTTGTCTATCGTCCACTTCTCGGTGTCACAACGGTAAATTCCTAAACATCTAGCTCAGCCAAGTTAGATTGCATTCGCAATAAAATCCGTGGATGGCTGTATGATTTCAGTGTTCTCATGTCCGAAATCTTAATTTGCAGATTTGAGTTTTAAAATTAACAGAAGTAAAATATATGAAAAAATTTTAAATAGTAATAAAAAGAGAAATATCATAAAGAATATTTTTAAAAGAAAAGTTTGAGTTTAATAAAAAGAAGAGATGATATTAAATTCCATTTAATAAAATAAAATAATATTTTATGATTTATAACTATGAATGGAAATAATTAAATTTTTTTTCAAATCTGCAATTAAAATTTCTGACAAGTGTTATGAAGGTTTTCGAGCAGTCGCAGTCGAGGAAAAATACCACAAATACACAAAATATTACACTTACCGAATACAGCGTTGAAAATGTGTGAAAACTTACGTATTTAGGCCCCAAAATAACATGAACCAGTAATGAAAGATACAAAATAAGCCGAAGAATACAGCTCGTAAGTAAAATATTTTTTTTCCAGGTTTGACGATCTTGAAGACCAGCTGCTTACAAGAAAACCAAGCTCTATGTATACACATCTGCGATAAGACCTTTTCACCCTCCACGTTGAAGATCCTTCGGCTTGGGAATCCAGAGCCAGTTTGCCCATCGGAGACAGTAATAGGGGGTGCCACTCGCGTGTCCCTTGGTCCCAAGTAGCTGCCAAATGAGAAATACGGCTGCTGAGCACCCCGCACATAGCTGAAATCAAGATCTATTATCCTAACTTGGCAGAGCCTCCCCGATAGGATTTACGTAGAAAGAAAGAATTATTCAAAGACGGGGCAACCACTTCACACTCTTTAGCTGGTATATGTTCGGCTGACGTAACACAAACTGAAGAGCCCCTGGAAAATTTATTCCGGACACTGGAAAAGACCTGAAACACACACTGAAACACACCACTCAAGAATAATTTTGAAATAAATTTCAAGGTTTTTAATAAAGAAAACCAATCGCAAAACATGATCATCAGTTTCTTCTTCTTCTTAGCACTACAGCCCCTTTCGGGCCTTCGGATCCTGCAAATAGCACCTCCAACCATCTCAGTCCGTTGATTGTGTCCTCCGATTTCGATATCCGAGCACCGATGAACTGCCTTCGTCAACCGAGTCAGACCAGCGTTTCCTCGGTTTCCCCACTGGTCTCCGGACTTCAGTATTCCCAACGAATACCTTTTTGGGTATCCGTTGTTCATCACTACAACTCATGTAGCCAGTCCATTGCAGCTTCTGCAGTCTTACGATTGTTGAGACCTCCGGTTCGTCAAAAAATTCATGCAGCTCATGGTTGCATCGAATTCGCCATTGGTCCCCGTCTAGCTTCGCTCCGATTATTCGCCTCATTTACCATTTAGTTGAGTACAAAATGCACAATATATTCACAATATATGTTCTTACGTCTAGTTCTCCTATTTGGGGGCCCTGCAAATTAAATAACGTCGCAAAGTTATCTCTCCCGCACATGGCTCGACAAACTTCCACAGCCAATATTCCCCGTCACTGATGAAAATTTCACCAAGTTATCTCCTCTTCCTTTGTTGAGCTACTGAATACACTTCCTTGATATCTCGTTGCACTGTCGATCTTTAGCCGTTGATCCTCGTCCTCCAAAAGAGACCTGTTCTGTGTCCACAGGTTCCTCATCAGCTCGGTTTCAACTAGCGAGCCGTTAATTTTTCTTCGAGGCTATTCAACTTTCAATTGCAGTGCTGGCTTGCATCATTGACCCCCCAACTGACGTTCATCAGGTACGCACTCACGTCCCACATTCACTCCATTGGATTTCGCCGTCATTGGTTGTCCAATGGATTGTCATCTACAAATGTCGATTCCCGCAATCAAAACAAATTCATTTAAAGAATCGATTGTGGTGTCACCATGGAAATATTATATTGACATATCAGGTTTAGAACCTGATATGCCAATTCAGTTCACCAATAATCGCAGCTTGGGCGCCATCACGAAGGATTTCACCTTGCATTTGATCATTTAGGTGGTTATCAACTTCAGACACTAGTTCACGCACAGTCTGTTCAACAGCAATCATCACATCTTCTCTGCAAAGTCAATTGTAGCTTTGAAGTATGCTATACTTTTGATTATTTGTTGACGCCATTTCTAGGGTTTTATAAAATAATTTTACAAAACCCTACCAAAATCGCGACCTGTCCGTCCATCTGTCCGTCCGTCTGTCCCTCTGTCTGTCCGTCCGTCCATGTGTCACAGTAGTTTTTCTCGCAAAGTACTTAAGCTAGAAACACCAAATTTTACATGTAGGTGAAAAGTGGTGCTCTCTTGTAAGTTCAATTACAAAAAAAAATTTATGTAGTATTTAAGGGGGGGCTCTCCCCATATAGGGGAGTGGACACCGAAAAAAAATTTCATTAAACGGTAGTCAACATGGGTATCATAATGAGAATTTTTCAAAATAGGTCTTATATTGATATTTTTTGCTTCAGGGGGCGCACACGAAGGGGAAATACACGAAAAATTTGTGTGGTCTGTGCGCATATTTCATGTACAAACCAACAACCTCTTCAACCAAACTTTTATGAAATGCACTGCTATAATGAGTTACTAGGGGGTTGTTGTGTAATGCTATCGCTTATTTCAATTCCGGCATCACAGCATTTCGAAAAAAATTCTTCTTCAACGTACATGAGCTTATTAGGGTTTTGTACTAAAATACAGAACCGTATTGCAATCACGACCTGTGTCCGTCCGTCCGTCTGCCCGCCCGTCCGTCCGTCCGTCCGTCTGTATGTCACAGCACTTTTTCTCCGAAACTATAGAGGCTACAGCCATGAAACTTTGTAGAAAGGTCAGAAGTGGTGACCTCTTGAAAATTTAAGGGTGGAAAATTTTTTCAAAGGGGTTTAAGGGGGGTCTCCCCATACAGGGAGGTGACCCCCTCAAAAAAAAATTTTCACCATTGGTAGTCTAGTAGGGTGTTATTGGAAAGGCCTCAATGGCCTCAATTTCAAAACAAGTCTTAAAATTGCCCTATAAGTACCGAGGGGAGCAGGGGAATGGGAAATGTACGAATTTTTCGCGTACCCCCCCTCGCGATTGGACACCTTCCATCTGAAAAATCTGAAAAAAAATCAGGAATGTAGGCCTTTATGAGTACAACAACTACAAATACATGAGAAGTGAAAATACACTCAACTTTGTTAGTAATAATATGAATTATCGATTTTCTGTTTTCTTGAATAAAATCTAAACGGTACCTTTAAACATAAGAAAATTTAGCAAAGAGATGACTATTTATGAGGTTGTTTTTTTCTGAAAGTTTCATAAAGATCGAATAGTATTTACCGAAGTTAAAGCGATTTGAGTTTTCCTGTATTACTATGGAGCAATATGCCCTGTATTACTATGGAAACATATGGCTATGGAGCCATATGTGCTTTTTACCGACTTAGACACTATAGCTTTGCTAGAATTTGCATGAAAATTTCAGGAGCGATAGGTATCATGAAAATGAGTACATACAATTGAAACAAGTCAAAGAGGCAGGAGAGAGCTCCTAGCAAAAGGGCTTTGTAACTATCAATTCAATTCAATTCCCTCGCGAATTGACACCCGTGATCTAAAAAATCTGAAAAAATTATCAAAGGAGATATTTATGGGTATAACTATAAAAAATACCTCAGAAGTCATACTCGTTGAACTTTGTTAATAATAGTATGATCCTAAAATTGCACATTTTCCCCAATAAAATCGTCTTTGACATGTTTCTTGATTTTATTCGTTGCTGGTTACTGCATTTTGTAGGTTGAGTACAAAACCCTTCTGACATGAGCATAGGTCTGTCTACCCAACTTGTTAAAATTTAGAACCTCTTTAATTCGCACCCCCGCAACCTGAACATCCACTAGTCCGAACGCCACCTCTCCCTTACTCATGACACTACAGTGCACATTACTGTTTTCGCGCTCATTCACTCTCCGTTGTCACAGAGAACTATACATATGTGTTGTTTATAGGAGCGGGTATAATGTGTTAGTTTACATCTACTGTTTGGTTCAGTACATAGATAAAGAGAGTACTGGATACGCAACCGGTCGTGAGAGCCAAAGCAATTAGCAACCTTCGCTAAAGTTGTGTGATGTTGAGGTTTGAAGTGATATGCTTTTGGTTTTGCACTTTATACACTCCGAAACACGTTCACGTTTAAAAAGTTTTTAATTTTGATGATCGGGTGTACGAAATCGGCATTTTAGTTCACTGTTTTTATTAAAAATTTAAGAATTTTCCATCCGCTTTGACACATGAGTTTTCTCGGGTTTTTCGCGCCTTTTTCTTTTGCGTTGACGTTGAAGTTTTCGGTGAGAGTCGTTTGTTGTGTTGTACTCAAACTGTTTTACGAATGATAACGAAGGCGTGATCGTGTGCACGTGAAATGAAATTTTGTCGGTGTGCGCGGGTGTTAGTGGGGAAAGAGATTCTTCTGAGGAGAGGAAAGAAAAACCTATAGGGAAACAAAGGGGAAGGAGAAGCAGAGGGAATCACATAGATTCGAGAGCGTAAGTTATTTATAACTTATTTATGTGGCAAATTTGCTTCTCACATGGTGGAGTACACAGATTCTCGTTGCTCGTCCATTTATCTATATGTCCTTGGTTCAGTACCTTAGTTATACACTACATACAGCATCAGTGTAGTGTTAGAATTGTTATGATAATAATGACCGAGTACAGTAAACCAAAATGTCATCAAAAACGTACCTGAAATGGAAAAATAACACTTTAAACATGGAAAAGAAAAAAGAAACCATTGAAAAACTTAAGAAAGGTGAAAATGGTGCGTCGTTAGCCAGAGAGTATAGTATAGGTAAGTCAACAATTGAGGATATTAAAAACAAACAAGATACCATAATGCAATACGCTTGTGAACAAGACAGTAATGAAGGGCCTAAAACTAGGAAAACCTTAAAAATAGCCAATAATGAGGCTCTTGATGATGAACTTGTATTTGTGGTTCACATAAAGAAGGAGCTTGGGTGAACCAATATCAGGTCCACTTCTTTGTGAAAAGGCTCTTGACTTCAATGAAAAACTCAACAGGCCTATTGACTTTAAGGCTACCAGTGGCTGGCTGAGTAAATTTAAGCAACGGCGTGGAATAAGACAACTTGATGTTTAAGGGGAAAGCTTATTTGGTGACACTATGGCTACAGAAGCATTCGGAAAAACATTTAAAGAAACTGAAGCCGATAAGGGGTTTTGATGGGATGATGTTTATAATACTGATGAAACCAGTGTGAATTGACGCTCACTGGCAAGAAAATCTCTTGCATCCCAAAATGAAACTCGAGCTCCCGGATATAAAGTGAGCAAAGACAGAGTAACAGCTAGGGTTTGCGCATATGTAAGTGGTACTCACTCTCTTGTTTCAAAAACGTGACATGTCTACCAGTAACTTACAGGGCACAAAAAAGCTCTTGGATGGCACCTGATATTTTTCTTGATTGGTACTCGAACATATTTATCCCAGAAGAAAAAAAGTTCAGAGCGAAAGAATTCAAAACAGGAAAAGTCGTGTTAATAATCGACAATGCCCCCACTCATCCTAACATTGACACTTTCAACAACATTAGTAAAGACTTCTCAGTTATGTTCCTTCTACCAAATGCAACAGCCCTCCTCCAGCTAATAGATCTTGATGTTATTGCGAAAACGAAGAGAATGTACAGGAAAGAATTGCTTTGGCGACTACTTTTAGCAGAGAGAGACGAAGAAAGTGTGATTGCATTTATGAAGAAATTAACCCTTAAGGACTGTTGCTATATTCTGATGGATTCACGGGCAAATGTAACAGGGGAAAATCTGACGAAAGTCTGGAATAAGCTATGGCCTAAGCCTTTGAACAATAAAGTTGGAAATACGAACTGTATTGAAGAACAAGAAGACTCTGAGATTGTCGATGATATTGTCGATCTTTGTCAGGCTATTCCTGAGTTTGAGGAGTGTGACATAGCTGATGCAAAAGAGTAGATCAACAGTGACAAGAATGATGCAGGATACCAAATTTATAGTGAAGATGAGATTCTTTCTGTCGTCACCAAGGAAAATGAATTTGATGACGGCAATGATGAAGAAAAAACTTTTAATTCTGGACTATCCTATGCCGTTGCTTTTATTGCATTAGAGACGGCAATGAACTGGTACGAAAATCAGTCCGAATGCTGTTTACCGCAATTGATGGTCTTAAAGAAAATCCGAGACTTGGTGGCCAAAAAACGCACTTCGACATTAATTCAAAGGAAAATGAATGACTATTTTAACGTGTAAGACTTTGTCTGATTACCTCATTGCTGTACTATATAGACAGTACAGTGGTTCTGTATTGTATACTGCGTTTATGTATTGATATACTGTACGTGCAGTGATTGCTTCTACTGTAATATACAGTAGTGTTTATTCACTATGTTTACTATTAAACAAACAGATTTTTCATTTTTTCCGTAGCAATTACGATCCATTTTAGCCACGTTTCAGCTATTGGTATGTAATTCGAACTATGCCATAGTCCGAACAACCCCCGGTCCCAATTAGTTCGGATTAAAGAGGTTCTACAGTAAATTAAATGTGGCGTACCAAGCTTTCATTTTGGGTATGTTAAAATGACTTTTGCCTTTGAATTTCCAAATGCTATCATCCAATCCGCTTAGATGGACTTCTTGTATGTGATTCTTCAATAAATCAAGAAAACTTCTTTTATTTGAATTTTTCACTCCAATACATCAACGAAGAACATGCTTTTTCTTTACAGTTTTCAATGATTTCAAAACCGACGAATAAGACACATCAGTTTTTGATGTTTTCAATTAGCCCTATTATGTGACAGATCTGTGTCGCAAATAAAATAATTCTGGCGAATTGTGCTCTGACATAATTATTGAAGCTCATAAAATGATTTAAGTCATCTCACTTAAATACGTTCCCAAATAATTTTTCCATACGGTGGCTGCCATAGGTTGTTCCGAATCGGAGAAATATCATAGGCTCTGATCTTTTGAAGAAAAATATAATGCGTTCCTGGTTAGAATTGACAAGGCCTCAAAAATTGCACTCTTTGCCGGCATTCACAAATTTTGTCCATTAAAACAGCCACGCGTCCTTGACTAGTGTCCATTACATCGGGAGAAATGAAAACGGGCGACTCATTCAAATCCTGAATAATGAGTTACATTGCGGGATCGCATTCCACTAGAACTCCTCAGTTTTGCTTCGCCATCATTTTTATTAAACTTTTAACACAAATCTAACCATTCAGGTTCTACTCTTAATCTGTTTCCCTACTTTATTATTCAATTTTATTTAAGTATCTTTTTTGTTTAACGTAATCAATTGATTTTTTTGTTTTTAAGTTAACATTTTTAATTTTAGCATTTATAACCTTGGCTCAGGCGTCATCTTAGCGACCACATGGGAGAGTGCAACGGGTTTCCGTGACAACCTGTGTTATGCTATAGGTGTGAAACATGGACCCTAACCCAGGCATTCGCAAATATATTGAACGCCTTTGATCGACGACGAGGGGTGGATAATTGAAGCGAAGCTAGAAGGGGACTAATGGCGAATTCGATGCAACCATGAGCTGTATGAAATTTTTGACGAGCCGAAGGTCTCAGCGTTTGTAAGACTGCGGAAGCTGCAATGGGTTTGCCACATGAATTATATGAATGAACAACGGATCCTCAAAAAGGTATTCGTTGGAACAACTGAAGGCCGGAAACCAGCGGGAAAACGGAGGAAATGCTGGTCTGACTCAGTTAACGAAGACAATCCAATTTCAAAATTGGAAGATGTGGTCAATGGACCGAGAAATTTGAGGGGCGCTATTTGCAGAAAGCAATGGCCCGAAAGGGGCTGTCGTGCTACGAAGAAAAAGTAAAAGGTCAGGATAATTTGACGTCCGTTTTTGGAGATGTAAAACTCTACTTTGCATTATGTGCTGCAAGTTATTTTGTAGTTTCACGAGTATAGCCATTTCTCCTGCACCTGTCAATACGTCGTCAACTTAGAAGTCCCTAAGTATGACTTTAGTAGCTTCAAGGTACCTTCACTGATCATCTTTTGCGATTTGGTTTTACGTTTGGATGGCTTAAAATGATGCACTTAAAAATAATCCGCAGTTTGGTTGTGGAACTGCTAGTTTTCGTGACCGCATGATGCGGTAGATAGTAGTTTGATTTCAAATGAATATGTCTTGGTGACACTAATTGCATGTGACCGAGCTTTAGGTATTCTGCCATAAACTCTTTGTACTGGATGTACAACCCAAGATTTCAAGTAAGTGCCTGTTCTAATCTTAGGAACTGCCTGTAGGCAATCTTAGTGATTTCACAAAGAGCCAAATCTTCTCGAGTTTTAAATGGAAGGCTTTCAACGTAACATCCACAATGCTTTGGTATGCTTGCAGAAATGCTCCTGTGCTTGTAGCTCGACACTAGTTAGTGCTTTGTCTTTTGTTACATCCTCAATTTCCCAAAACGGTTTGAGATGGTCTTGAAACTCCTCAAAAGAAATCAGTACATTAACTGACATAGTCGAGCCAAATAGAATCCAACTGAACTTCATATTTTGTGTACTTGGGTGACCTGGACGAATGTCTGGTAACAAAATATGACCGTAAACATCCACATCAATCAACATGTCAATCTCAGATGGTACATTAACCGATGGAACAGCCAAGTCCGACTGTTGTACCACATCTGGGAGTATATGAGCTACTTGAATAGATGGAATTGAAGCCTTATCTTTTTCTAATACAGGCGGCTGGAACTTTATAATTCCTGTATATGGTATACAATTGTAATAATTGATGTCATCCCATTAGCTGGAATTTTCCGATGTCCTCCGATTCTCTACAATTGTATTGATTGATGTCATCCCATTAGCTGGAATTTTCCGATGTCCTCCGATGCCAAGAAGTGAAGCGTCCACTTTTCTCAGCTGAATTTCAAGGTATTTTATCGCTGAGTTGGATGAATGAGCATTATGCTTCTCTATCAAGTAATGCACATAGCGTCACTAACTCTCCAGAACATCTTTGTTCTCGGATAACTGCCGTTGACAATAGAACCTTGTATGTTTCTGTGTAATATTATCCTGTGCGCATTATGCCTCACCTTCGACGGTGGTGCTTGCTGTCTACTTTGCTTCATCGCTGTGGAGAAGAAAATGATGGCGTTTTCCACATGTCTTATATTTGTGCTTCAATGTGTAATTGATAACTTTGTGTTTAACTCTAAGTCAGTTGAAACAAGCCGTTTCGAGGCAACAAAATTACGTAACGTAAGAGTCACAACTTATAAGTTGATGGCTTGACGGCATTTTGGATAACACTACGTACCGCATGCAGCGTAACTGTCCTTTTGCCCATTGATTTGAAGCTCCTCTCTAGAATTCAAGCATCAGCAAGGGTTTTTGGATGCATTCCAAGGATGTTGAAAATTTTGGCATACTCGTAAGTTCGCTCATTTCTTTCTGCAAAATCTCTATGTGTATTTTCATTCAATTTTCGGCTTAGGATGAAAAATGGAATCACATTGAATGAATGACTGATTGCAAGCATGCTTCCAATTGATGCTTTAAGTCGAACATTCCTTTGATTCCTGAATATCACTTCTGCTACACCTCTGAATATCCCAAAGTCGTTGTAGCACCTTTTGTGTGGCCGCGCTCCGTCAGTGACTTCCATGCAACGCTATAATGTGCCTCAGTGATGCTTAGGTGACTGATTAGTTTTTCAGCATCGTCTGTTACAGCATTCCGTAGATACTGTGTTGAACACAGAATTTGACTGTGAATTCTCGTACACCATCATTTTATACAAGTTTTGGAGCCCAATCCAAGAAGAATACGTACCATTGAACATTGGGATTTGAACCCCTTACAGCTTCACTGAATCCTTATACTCATTAATCTTAGTCCAAAATAGTGTTATGCACTCCAGTGCTATGTTTTTTAAAGTTTCGCACTCCTTGTTATAGACTTTGAGTGCTTCCGGATTCTTCTCTAATTGTTGAGGTACTTCAGTATGTTATTCTTCACACAACTTCCATTGTTCTTGCGATATAATCTCGAAGTACGCCAAACCATGCCTCTTCTCGCTGTCTTTCTTGTAATTGGAAATAATCCTCTTTGTTGCATCCAAATTTAAGTTTTTTTTTTGTCATCTTGGTAATCAGAAAATAATCTATTCGACTAAGACAATACTTTTGCCCTTTCCATTGTCTCATCCACTAATCCACCTTTTTTTCAAATTTTGAATTTGTTACTCCATATCTTATTCAACACTTTAAAATAAATATATGTATATGTTTATGCGAAAGGCTCGTCAACAGCCGAGATTTACATTTACACAACAGCTTCTGAACATCAAAATTTGACTCCTACATGCACACTCGCATATGCCATGAATTGAGCTTAGACAGCTAATATATCTACCTCTTTTTTGTAGCACTACAGCCCCTCTGGCCTTTGCTTCTTGCCAATAGGCCTTCAAATGTCTCGGTCCGTTGACCGCGTACTCTAATTTTGAAATCCGAGCAATGATAAACTGTCTTGGTCGACCGAGTCAGACCAGCATTTCCTCGATTTCCCTACTGGTCTGCGACTTTCAGCTCTCCCAGTTCTCACAACGAATGCCTTTTGGGGTATCCTTTGCTCACCCATAAGATTCATCTGGCCAGCCCATTATAGATTCTGCAGTCTTACAATCATTGAGACCTCTGGCTCGTCAAAAATTTCATACAGCTCATGGTTGTATTGAATTCGCCATCGGTCCCCGTCTAGCTTCAGCCCAATTATTTGCCTCAGGACCTGGGACTCAAAGGCGTTCAGTATATTTGCGGATGCTTGGGTTAGGGTCCATGTTTCCCACCCATAGCATAACACAGGTATTATCACAGATTTGTATACTTGGAACTTTGTTTTTCTGTGTATGCAGCTGGTCTTCAAGATCGTCAAAACTGAATAAAATATTTTTTTCGCTAGCTGTATTCTTTGGCGTATTCCGTCTCTTTTATAACCGGTTTTTGTTATTTAGGTGCCTAAACACACAAATTTGCTCACATTTTCGATACTGTATTCGCCAAGTGTGATAAACACACAAATTTGCTCACATTTCCGATACTGTATTCGCCAAGTGTGATATTTTGTGTATTTGAGATATTTTTCCTTGACTGCGTCATGAGCTTTGTAGCCGTACTAGTTTTGCTTCGCTGTCATGTTTCAGGAAGAAATCTTGAGCAGTTGTCAATGACCGTGACAAAATGTTGATGTCATCCGCATAGGCTACTACTTGCCTCAACTTGTACAGTAATGTACCTCGTGCATAGACAGGTTGCTTCCATATGATGTACTCCAGAGCCAAATTGAATAGCAGTGAGTTCAGCCTTTATCCCTGTTTAAGTTCAATATTTTTGTCAAAGGCATCGGTGAGTTGGTTATTGTGGCGGACTTGGGAGTTCGTCGACATCCTTGTCATTTTGGTAAGACGGACTTAGTTGATTGGGATACTTAAGCAAAGTATTATTTGGACCAGTACGTTACGATCAATGCTGTCGTATGCTGACTAAAAGTCAACCGAAAACTTGGTGTATGGCTATGCTGAACTCCCAGTATTTACAGGTAACTGCTTGACCGTGAACAATTGGTCTATTGTAGATCTACCTGCTCTTAAACTACCTTGATACTCCCCAATAGTGCTGTTGGTGTCTGATCAGATATTTATTTTCTACGATTTTTGAAAATATTTTGTACGCCGTACAAAGTTGTGATGTGCCTCCATAATTTTCGCACTATAGCTTGTCACCTTTTTTGTGGACAGGGAATATAATTGATTGGCGCCACTATTCTGGCATATGTTCTTGTTGCCAAATGAGTTGGATGACTTTGGGAATAGCTTTATGAAAACTGCTGCCACCATACTTGATGTGATCCACTGGAATCTCATTGATGTCCGGCTCATTATTATTCTTTTGGACTTTGATGGTGGAACAAACTTCATGCAGAGTTGGTGGGGCCAATGGAACCTTTCCGCAGACTTGTTGACTTGTGCGGAAGAGCAAGGAGGTTCTTGAAATATCATGCACATCTTTCGTTAATCTTGGTTTCATTAGCGATGATGTTACCGATGTTTTGGACTGATAATCACGTTTCAGGCTTTTTACTAGTTTGTACGCTTGTTTTGTGTTGTGGCTCCCTAGATTTACATCGATGTCTCTCAATTGGTTGTCAAATTTTTTTCTTTTATTGATTCTTATTATCTTATATGCTACTCTTCTGGGATTTTTAGAATGTTCTCTCTTCTTCCTGATTTTCCTACCTATGTAATCCTTGTAAGCCTGATTCTTTATGTCTAATGCATTCTGCACTCATCATTGAACCAATCATTTCATTTGCACCGGGCTTGATGTCCGATCGTCTGTTCTGCCACGGTCTCAATAGTTGTTTTTACTTCCATCCAGAGCGCTTTTCTTGCCGTTAACGATGCGTCTGATAAGATGGGAGCCAGCTGGTTGTCGAAAGTTTCCGTGAAATTTGTCACCACAGACGCTGTTTGGAGCATTTTGATGTCAAATTTTTGTAGCGGGCTGGTCTACGCTGAATATGCCCTTGACATACGACATCGATAGGTTAATTTGATCAGGTAATGATCTGAGTTACAATTGCCTCCTCGGTGTGTACGGACGTCAAATATGCTGAAGGCCCATCGTTGTTGGAGTTGAACACGGTCGATCTGGTTTTGTTTATTGCCAGCCGGTGATACCCAGGTCATTTTTGAGTGCGTCGATGTAGGGAGCAATTCAAACGTATGACTTTTTGCTACATGCAAAGTCATTTGTTTTATCGTGGAGGCTATATCCTCCAGTCATTCCCCGATGAGATAGCTTATGTCCAACCTTAGCGTTAAAATCACCCAGAATTATTTTTGTGTCATTTGTGGGTAGTGAGTTGACTAGTTTGTCCAAGTGATTATAGAACGTTTTCTTTATTTCATCGTCCTTGTCTTCGGTCGGGGCGTGAACGTTTATTAGCCAGAGTTTGAAGAATTTCGCTTTTATACAGATATCACGCAACCGTTCATCGACTGCCTTAAAATCAATAACGTGTGATTTGAACTCCCTATCCACAATGAAGGCCACTTCAAATACTCGTTTTCCAATAGGCTTCCCACTTTTCAATATGGTGTGCGATCTCATGTCTTGAATACCGTATTTTTAATTGTTATTGACTGGTCTGTTGTAAAAGATCCTTAACAGCACCCGGATAATTGAGTGATTTGACATTCCAGGATCCAACGCTATAGTTGCGAGATCGTTGCCGTGAGTCCAATCCACTCCAAGGCCCATCTGCAGGTTTCGAAATAGCTTTTGGTTTTTCAGGGACGGGTAGTTAGCTCGTGTTATGGTTATTACGTCAATCTCGTTACCAGGTGACTTATCTTCACCCTCTTTACGTCCCCATAAGAGAGGTGTAAGTAGGATTTAGAAGCGCACGTACAGATATATTTACTGTTATTAGGATTTCCTGGTATTTGAGGTTATTACCAGTAAACCCAATGTGCAACCTCGAGAGCATTTACTACCATTTAATCGGTGGGTTTGGGATGAGGAATCATGGTAGCTGTGGGTTGGGGAAACACCGTCATGTAACAATCAATGAAGAGCGCAGTCGTGTTATGCTGGAAAATCATTTGTGGCCAAAATTGGATGAAGTTGACATCAACGATATGTGGTTTCCACAAAACAGTGGCACTAGCCACGCAGCATGCCTCACAATTGATTTATTGAAATTCATTTATTTATTGTTATGTCCGCAACGCAAACCCATATAATGAAAAATTCCACGTTCGTAGAAGCCACGGTCTTTAGAAGCGAAGAACTGGCTCAACTCATTTTTTAGAGCCTGATTAGAATCAAACGTCTTTCATTTAATTTTGATAGGTCAAAGAGGACTACATCCAGACAGAAAGCATAATCTTATTTTGAATGTCGATTGTGGGGGCTCATATCGCTTGACCTATGATCGTTTTCAGACAACGTGTTCGTAAAAAATCTGTTTTTCATCACCCGATATGGATCTTTTGCCGTTTGTATGGTCGATTTGGGCACGAATTAGCAAAGAGCCGCATATGTTAATGCGTTTGGTGAGTAGATTTCTTTCAATCCGTGAGCAACCCAAACTTCCAGTTTGTTTACGTAACCAAGCTGTTCTAAGTACAAGTAAACGGTTTAATTCGATATGTCGAGCTGTTCTGCTATCTCTCGAGTTATCATGCGCCCGTTAGTTTCGATGAGCGACTTTTTTTAGTCATCATCAGTAATGAACATGACAAAGAAATAAAATTTAAAAATTAAACACTGCCTTCAAGTGATGAAGATGTTTAATTTGTATTATTTTTGTTGAAAGCTTCGAATGAAGCAAACCTATAGATGACTGAATTCAATATGTGCGCTGTAGACAGTGGGCTGATGAAGCTTGTTCTGCAGGGATATTATTTGTGCCATCATTTTGAGTAAAATTGATTGGTGTAATTCTTTTATTTAATACTAACACGTTTGTGTTGTGTTTATTGAAAACTTTGCCAAATAAGCTCTTTTTTAAGTTTGTTAACATTATATTTGATTTATTTAGCAAAATAATAATAATGTAAAATTATTTAACTGAATACTCGTATGTTTATTTTTTGTTTTTTTTTTTGTGTTTTACAACCTGCCACAACGGTTGTTTCAACTGCCCCGGGTGCAGGGTCAGTTGTAACAAATTTCATTTTTTACGGGGTTTTGTACTAAAGTGTGTTCGTCTGTTCGTCCGCCCATCCGTCCATCCGTCTGTATGTCACAGCACTTTTTCTCCGAAACTATAGAAGCTACAGCCATGAAACTTTGTGGAAACAGCCATGAAACTTGTGGACTTCTTGAACGTTTTTGGATGGAACATTTTCTCAACGGGGTTTAAGGAGGGTCTCCCCATTTAGGAAGGTGACCCTTCAAAAAAAATTTTCACCATTGGTAGTCCAGTTGGAAAGGTCTCAATGATATCTTTTCGAAACAAGTCTTCAAATTGCCTTGTCAGTACCGAGGGGGGCAGGCAAAGGGGAAATTTTCGATCTTTCCCTTACCCCCCCCCCCTCGCGATTGGACCCTTTTCATCCGAAAAATCTGAAAAAAATCATGAATCTGGGCCTTTATGAGTACAACAGCAACAAATACGTGAGAGGTCAAAATTCATTCAACTTTGTTGGTAATAGTATGATTTATCGATTTTACATTTTCTTCAATAAAATCTTAACTGTACTCTTATATTCAATAACCTATGAGCATTCATAAGATTGACCTGTCCTCAAAGTTTTACAAAGTTCAAATGGTATCTAACGATGTTACAGCGGTTTGAATTTTCCTGTATTATTATGGAACAATATGCGCTGTATTACTATGGAAACATATGGCTATGAAACAATACGCGCTTTTTGCCGACTCAGACACCACAGGTTTGCTAGGATTGGTATGAAAGTTTCAGGAATGATAGGTATCATAAATATCTTCGAGAATTGTTTCAGTAAGTGGTATCAGTAATTGTAAAACAAAATTATGGCTGTTTTAAATGCAAAGATTTAATAATTTTGTATTATTTTTCCCCAAATTCAACGTTTCAGGTGCACGCTTTAAACACTTGATTCAATTTAAAGAATGACTAAGGATGAGTACCTGCAATTAATACTCACACGTGAAATAAGTCAAGGAGGCAGGAGAGAGCTCCTAACAGAAGAGCAGTGTAACCGTTTTGGGTTCCAAAAAAATTTTCCGATGCCATTTATCGATTATTTCAATTATTCACCCAATATTTGTTTGAGAAATCGTTCAAATTCAGCCAAAGGATCTAGTTTATAAGCACATAGCAGCCACTATTTTGTTCAATGTTAAATAATTTTTTTGAATGCTCGGCTTATTGAACATGTGCAAGTAAACCACTATTCCTTAAATTTTCATGGAAATCCGAACAAAATAAGAGCGCCTCGGTCGATTTGAAATTTATATGAACTATTAACATGCGTTATTGTTTTTAAAATTCCATACAATTGACATGGCGATAACTCACTAAGTTATGATTTGATTTCCATGAAATTTTGTAGTCATAAGGGCCTTAACAGGCCAATTGAAAAGTGTCCAGTCTACAATAGTAAAACAAAATTCGATTTTATTATTCAACATGTTGCCTTCAAGGGCGATACAGCGATTATAGCGATCTTCCAACTTTTGGATACCATTTTCGTAGTACGATTTGTCTTTCGCTTCACAATAGGCCTCAGTTTCGGCGATCATTTCTTCATTGGCGCTAAATTTCTTTCCAGCGAGCATTCTTTTGAAGTCTGAGAACAGCAAAAAGTCGCTGGGGGCCAGATCTGATAAATACGGTGGATACAGAAGCAATTCGAAGCGCTATTCATGCAATTTCACCATTGTTTTCATTGATTTTTGACACGGTGCAGTTTCTTGATGAAACAGCAGTTTTTTTTCTTCAAATGGGGCCGTTTTTTAACGATTTCATCCTTTAAACGATCCAATAATGCTATATATTAATTGCAGTTGATAGTTTGGCCCTTTTGGACCTACATAAATGTAAAACCTCAAGAAGTTCAAGGGGCCCGTTTTGTTTTTTGGGGGAAAATATAAAATTTATAAATCATAATCATTATTAATAGAGCTGCGTGAATTTTGATTTCAGGGGCGTTTGGTACTCTTGGGCTCATAAAGACCTACTTTCATGACTTTTCTCGAATTTTCGGCTCAAAGATGTTCTATTGGGTAGGGAGAGGACACAAATATTGTTGTTGCATTTTGCCCCCCTCCTAATGCCAAAAAATGAATTTTAGATTCTAAAGGTGCTAGGACCTTTCATTTGATATCTTACTCGACTATATTTGATGAAAAAATTTGTTAAGGGCTACTTCGTTATAAGGGTGACCCACTTAAAAAAAATTTTGATATATTTGATAAGCCCTAAACTTTTGGAGAGACCACACTTCTGACCTTTTCACAAAGTTTGAGCTTTGAGACGGACAGATGGACGGACGAATGGACAGATGAACGGACGGGTAGACAGACAGGATGGGAAACAAGTAGGTTTTTGCAAAATTTCTTTCAGAAAGCCCTAAAAATCATGGAGCTAGATCCAATAACAAATAATTTACAGGCTAAAATTCGTTGAACTTTGCTGATAGTAAAAGTAGTAGGATTTAACATTTTGGTCAGTAAAACTGTATCAGTATCATTAAATTAGATGAAATCAGCCATTTAAGTAGTTCTTCAAAATAAAATTTTATTCTATAAGTTTCAATTACATTTATCGACGTTGTAGCCATTTGAATTTCTTCCAATTGCAACAATCATATACGATTTTTCTACTACATGGGCTTTCCATCGAACCAGACACTACACTTTTGATTGAATCTTCTACAAATTTTCAGATAAGATGAATAATAAAAATACATTTAAGATTCAGATCAGCCAATGATTTTAGTAATATTGGAACAAAATGTTGGCTGGTTAAAATGGAGTTCTTTTAAAGCAAGAATATATTTGTTGTGTATGTCATAAAAATTTTTCTTGGCTTAAATCATTCTATTTATCCAAATTTTGTAGGTTAAGTACAAACCCTTTTGACATGAGCGTAGTTGTCTGCTCAACTTGTTTATAAATTAATTAAACAACCATTCTCGTCCAGAGAACTATTCATTATCAGTAAATGCCTGGAACAAACATACCAAACATCGGGTAAAGCTAGTTTCCGATAGTAGTATGGCTTACGTTTAAATTTAAAAGCAATTACTATCAAAATTGTTACAACCGTCCCCGATTTCCCCCATTTATACAGAATTATGTAAACCAGGATTGTAAGAAGAAAAATAAAGAATTTTTTATTTTAAATCCTTTGCATAAATGTTTCGATTTTGACTCGTTAAATAAATTTTTCCTTAATTGAACTTAAACTGACTACTTTACGAGTACTCTCCATATGCGTTCCTTTTTTAACCAACCGCTTGTTATAAGACTATTTTGGTTTACCTGGTATAAGAACATTTGTCGTTCTGGCAGATATACAAGTAGTAGTTAATGATGGCTTTTTGATCCGCTTGTCAGTATGAATTTCAAAATGGCAACTTCAATGGCGTCAGAATATAACTCCTATAAGTACAATATGTAATTCATCTATTAACTCAATTTCATTTACTTCTTCGTAAGTTAATACAAGTTGAACAAACTTTGTCCTTCTTACTCCAATATCAATGCGAAAATGAAGATTTCTCTTTAATTTTGACCATCTAAGAAGTGGAACCCTTCACAGTAAAGCTGAAACATTAAAAGTTTAGAATAAATATCCATAAATGAGCTTTTAGTACACAGTACTAATTGATTCTAGTATTAGCTTACAACTTTCATCAAAGCTGTAATGAGAAAGCACACATACAAGTTTGCGTAAGCTTGAAAGCTTTCTCTATTCGATAGTTTATCTTTGTTACTTTAATACCTTAGATACACTGATGTAAAAGTATTTGCATGTTAATGTGAGTCGATTACCACTTGATGGATTTAATATATATTTTCTCATTTAAGTCTATTAAAGTTAAAAAACATGTTCACATTATTCAATTAAACCTAGGATATTGTTTTGTAACAACCATCAAAATTTTCCTATAATAAATAACGTCATATCGCCTAGTTCAACGTAAAAATCGTAACACAGCAACTTTGAGAATTCTACTATATATTGATTTCAAAATAAGCAATTATTAATTGATGTATGCATGTATTTATATTCCAGAAAGGAAGTTTTAGTCACGGTATATTTAATATTAGAAACAAAGCAGATTATTTATTTATTTATTTATTTCACCAAGCAAGGCGTAATTACAAAAAATACAATACAAAAAATACAAACTTAATTTAAACATTTATGAAATAGCGGCGTTGAGGGCATTTAAGATTTGGTTCTTAAAATTGGATTTGGAGATGGTTGGGGAGTAATGAACGCTAAACCTGTTGAATGCTTTACAGCATCTGTTAATCGGCTCATTGCTAGCATAGTTCGTGTGGTGCATACGCACGGTTAGCATTGGTGTGTGTCTTGTGGCTCTTATAGGATCGTTTAAGTGTATTTTGTCTGACAAGGATGTAGTTTGAATGTTGCCTCTTATTACATCAAAGGGCAAGCAAGCGGACAATGCAACTCTCCTAGAGGCCAGTGTAGTCAGGTTGATTATGTGAAGTCGAACATCATAAGATGGAAGATTGTGGAAAGAAGTAGGATCATACAAGGATCTAAGGGCGAAGAGCAAAAACTGTTTTTGCACTGACTCTAATCTGCGACTATGAATGTCGAATATGGGGTCCCAGACTGTGCAGCCGTATTCAAGAAGTGGACAAGTGAGGTGTACAGAGATTTAGTAGCCCAGATATTTCTGAACTCTTTTGCTCTACGTTTAATGAAACCTAGCATTTTATAAGCCTTGCTCAGGATTTCATCATAATGGAGGTTAAAGCGGAGTTTAGTATCTAAGACTATGCCAAGGTCGACAACTCTCTCGACTCTTTTCAAATATGTGTTATTAATATCATAATCATGTAAGATAACGTTCTTTTTTTCTTGCAAAACTTATTATCTGGCATTTTTCTATATTAAGAGCAAGTTGGTTTCTATCGCACCACTGAAGGAGAGCTGCTAACTTAGATTGAAGAAAAGATACATCGGATAAGGATTGTATACAGTGATACAGTTTGAGGTCATCGGCGTAAAACAGGTGCGAGACATCAGACAGAACTGTAGAAAGATCAGCGATGAAAATATTGAAGAGGAGTGGACCAAGATGACTGCCCTGAGGTACTCCAAAGGTGACATTGAACTCACGAGACAACCGACCTTGAAACTTAACGCATTGTGTGCCGTCTTTCAAATATGACTGAATCCATTTGAGCAGTAAACCGTAGATGCCAAAAATGCGAAGTTTATTCATCAGTATTTCATGGTCCACTCGATCGAACGCTTTACTGAAATCTGTATATATTGCATCTACCTGGAAGCCTTGCTCTATGCTACAAAGAATATCCGACGTCAAGGTAATAAGATTAGTGGTGGTAGACCTGTTTTTACGGAAGCCATGTTGCTGTTCATTCATATACGGTTCTATAATGGGGGAAGTTTTACTGCAGATAATTTTTTCGAACAGTTTAGGCATAGTAGAGAGGATAGCAATGCCCCTGTAGTTCTCCACGCGCCGCTTATCGCCTTTTTTGTGAATTGGTGTTATAAAGGATGGTTTCCAAAGTTTGGGAAATATACCAGATGTTAGCGATTTATTAAAAATAAGGAAGAGAGGTCTAACCAATTCATTTTTGCAGAGGGACAGGAAGCAAGGAGGAATAAGGTCAAGGCCGGGTCCTTTAAGTAGATCAAGATCTTCAATAGCATGAAGAATTTCATCTTCAGAAATGGTAATGTTATCAATTAAGATCTGTGTGGCTGTTTCTAACGACTCAAAGTGAGGCGAGTTGACTGGATTGGAGTAAATATGCTGAAAATGATCAGCAAAGACTTCACAGATCTGCTCGGTGCAGGACGAGTCGGAGTCGTTGTATGACATTAAAGACGGGTAACCAGATGTTTTGCGTTTAACGTTAACAAAGTCGAAGAATTTTTTGGATTGGATATAGTTTCCTCCGCTATGACGTTAACGTATGTTTGAAAGGCCTCTTGCGATTTAATATTAAATTCAAGTGCAAGTTCGTTAAATTTACTCTTAGTCGCATCGCTTACACATTTATCTTTTCTTAGGAGCCTATATAGTTTATTTCTCTGGTTACGTAAATGTCTCAGATCACTCCCCAGCCATGGTTCAGAAATCTTATCCCTTTTCTTGATTTTCGGTACGAAAGATTCAACGGCGTCAAAGATTATACGATAAAAGGTGGATAGAGCCGTATCCAAATCTAACGTGGACAGAGTACCGTACCAGTCAATGCTGGATAGAAGACTATTAATGTTTCCATAATCGCCATTGCGGAAGTCATATACAATAGTTTGATTGTACGAAATAGAATTAAAAGTATCAGGAGTGGACAGTTCAATAGAAAAAGCGGAGTGATGTCTCGAGTTAGAAAAACAGATTCTCGTTGTCATCAGTTAAACTGGCCACAACTTCGTCGTATGTATTAGAAAAAATAAGGTCTAGCCATACATCGTTCTGGTTGGGAGCAGGAGATATCTGCTGCAAGTCGTTACTATAGAAGGTGCTCATTAATTTGAAATCATTACTATCAAGGAGATTCACCGGAAGGAGTCGACCATCGTCATTGTCGATCACAAATTTTATATTAGGTCTATTAAAGTCGCCAGTAATGATAATTTTATCGTCTTCGTTTGTCATTGCAGTGATATCACTTATAATTTTACAGACATTGTCGTAGACAGTATCATTCGATTTAGGAGGGACATAAAAAACGCCAATAAACACAGTAGATTTTCCCATTTTTATTTTGACCACTTATCATGAAGGAGTTATGTATGGCGATCAATACACCACCTCCTCTTGACTGGCCAGTGATAATCGGGTCCCTGTCATCTCTGTAAATCCTCCAGTTACTATCCAGAATTTCTTCATTAATGTGAGAATCCGTCAACCATGTTTCGGAAAGGGTGATAGCATTAAAATAGCACGATTTTGCGTCAAGGAAAAACTTATTTAATTTACTGCGCATACCTCCACAGTTGTGGTAAAATAATTTGAGGCTTTGCTGATTATAGGGGGCGAAAAAATTTATTGTGATGTTCTCTAGTTCTTTGTAGTGACGAAATATAGTTGAAGCTTACATGTGATGCATATATTTCAAGATCTTTTTTAGCTTGATTTAGAGTGACACTTAACTCTTCATGGAACGAGAAATAAACGAGCCTAAGAGCCTCAAGATCGACTGGAAGCCCTTCTCTTTGAATCAAGATTTTCAAGCTGGTTTTCGTTTTACCGTCTATGCAGGTTGTGTCTGGCGCCTTGTACATATAAGAAAGGTTAAGACGAACGGACTCGTAAATTTTGTTATCTCTCAGTCAAGACATAAGGTATCTTTTTTCCAGATCAGCTCCCGATACCATAGTTGCCTTGACTGAAGGGGGCAGAAGAGGGTCTAAGAATGTCTTGGTTAAGTTGTTTGAGGCAGGCGATAACGGATGAGTAATAGATCCAGGCGAAACAGGAATCAAGTCCTCTCCACGAACAAAATTCCTGTATCGATCCTGATCAGTGGATTAAGGTGCCAACCAGGGACCTGCATCAAACTCTTGTGCACAAGATGCCACGGAATTTGAAGCTGTTTCAGAATCGCCAGCACGTACACAAACGGAGTGCAATGTTGAGTCAGCCGAAGAAGTGTGATTAACATTCAATTGTTTATGCGAGGGAGAAGTGGTTTAAGAGCTGGGATTGGCGTGCGTATTGATTGATAGGCTATGGCTACTATCTGAGAGTTTACAAATATGCTTAAGGCTACTTAAATTACCACTATCTTTGGATTCAGGGCCAGTATTATGTTCGTTCCATTGTCTGAATAGCAAGCCATTCCAGGAACAGGCACTATTTTTCTTCTTGAAGCTCTTAAACAGCCAGGCGTATCTTGTGGGAATAGATACCTTAAACTCTCGTCGTCGTTGATGCCGGAAAGGAAGCTCCGCAACGTTGCATCCACTGATAAGTAGGACATCTTCTAACAACTTCCGAACTGTGATTGGGTTATTGAATTTTCTTGAACCCTTAACAAAAAATATGTTGTAGTCAGCCTGCAGGTTTGAGTCTGCAAGTTTCTGTATTGTGCTGTCCCACTCTTCAGCGGACCAGAAGGTGCCAAATTTGTAGATATGTCGTGGATTACGTGGTGTAGGGGGCGTTGTGTTACTGAAGTCTGTAACCAATGGATGAGTGATCGTCGGCCTAGTGAGACTATTTTGTTGACCTTGAATGAGATTGCAGCACAACTTTTCGACATTATTAATTTTCGATAGCAGCTGAGATAAATCTACATGGTCCTTAGGTTTGAAAAGGGATGAAGTCATTTTCTCGAGGCTGCTATGATGCTTTTCTAGCATTTTCTCAACTATATTTTGTAGAGACGAAGAATTTTTGCAACAATCGTTTGCGTTCGGGGAATAGCACAAACAAGTCTCTTTGATCGAAGCGAGTTGAGAATCAAGCAAATCAAGCGATCTACACACTTTTTTGTTGCTCTCCGTAATTCTGGCAGCTAATTCGCCAAAACTGCATGCCATTTCTACAAAGCTGTCGTCATTGGCTCGAGACTGCTTTTGCTGTCGTGAAATCAGGCTGTCTTTTTCATCGTTCAGCTTATCAATGTAGCCTATCAGTCTATCGAACATATTTCTTAGTGCGACATCAAACCCTTGGCAATCCGAGCATATAAAATGATTGTCCATGTACGGATGGTACCAATCTCTAGGCGCATCCATGCATGCTCCATGAAGCTTTCTATTACAGAAAGCCCTGCAGGTGACAAATTTAAACGAATTGTCGAATGCGATGCAGTTCGGGAGGCTGCATTTAATGCTCATTGTAAAAAAAAAAACAGTTTTAAATCGTTTTATAGGATCTATTTGAGTTCGCGCACTGATGTTATTTTTAATTTTAGTGAATAAAACACACTTACAGCAGTTTAGTAAGTAGGTCAAAAGTAAGAACGAAGTATACAAATTGTGGACTTAGCCCAAAACAATAAAAAAAATCACATTCAGCAAGTAAAAATTAAATTGTTTTTCGTTATAATAAGTGTACGCGCACTACAGCACTTTAGTATGTAGGTCATGAGCAACAAAACCAAATGTACATAAAAGACAGCAATTGTTAATAAACGAAAATCATAATTATAGGGGATCACGCACTCAAGCTATTTATTTGATTTTAACACTTAAAGCACTTTCGTAAGTAGGTCAAGAATAAGAATAAAGAATAAAACGCGCGTTGTGGTTGTAAAAACAGATTGTATATATGGAAAAGCTAAATACTTAACAAGGTAACCAGGTAATGATTACGTGAGCACGATTTTAACGGAGCGAATGCAAAATACGTCCACGCGCAATGACGGTTGAATTGGGAATTAATCAAATAAGGTACAAATATGCTACAAATGACTCGTATAAACACAACATATTAAATCATAATTAAAAAAACAATTTGATTGAGCTGGAACGTGCTAATATAATGAGGGTTTTGTTAACCTCTATGGGAAGATTGTATTATGTCTTTGCTAAATTTATTATTTGATTTGCCCGGAAACTTTATTCATACCATTGATCGATCTGTTTATAGAGTGTGATACATTCAGCAATATATGAGTACATAAAATCGTTTGTTGTAAGGACACGTCATGATATTTTAACCATACGTCACAATCTTACGACCTCCATTGCAAGTTGTCTGCAACAAGTTTGGATCAAGGTAAAATATGGAAATCCTATTTCAGTTCTTTTTAGGGTTTTGTAAAATAATTTTACAAAACCCTACTAGTTTCGCGACCAGTCTGTCCGTCTGTCCGTCTGTCTGTCCGTCCGTCCGTGTGTCACAGCAGTTTTTCTCGGAAACTACTTAAGCTAGAAACATCAAATTTCGTGTGTAGATGTAAAGTGGTGATCTCTTCAAAGTTCAACTACAAAAAATTTTATAAGGTATTTAAGGGGGGTCTCCCCATATAGGACTTTTCAAAACAGGTCTTAGTTTGGCAAAATTTGCTTCAAGGGGCGCACGGGAAGGGGAAATACACGGCAAATTTGTGTCCCCCCCCCCCTCGCGATTGGACACCTGTGATCCGAAAAATCTGAAAAAAATCAGGAATGTAGGCCGCGGTGAGTACAACAACAACAAATACTTAAGAAGTCGCAATTCGCTGAACTTTGTTAGCAATAGTATGATTTATCGATTTTATGTTTTTTTGAATAAAATCTTAACGGTACCCTTAAATTCAATGAAATTCAGTACTTAGATGTCTATTTATAAGATTGATCGATCCTGACAGTTTCATAAAGATCGAATCATGTTTAGCGAAGTTATAGCGGTTTGAATTTTCCTGTATTACTATGGAACAATATGCGCTGCATTTATTACTATGGCAACATATGGCTATGGAACAACATGCGCTTTTTACCGACTCAGACACTACAGTCTTGCTAGGATTTGCATGGAAATTTCAGGAATGATAGGTGTCATGTATATCTTAGAGAATCGGTTCAGCTAGTGGTATCAGTAATCGTAAAACAAAATAGTGGCTGTTTTAAATGCGAAGATTGAATAATTTTGAGTTATTTTTTCCCAACTTCAACGTTTAAGGTGCATGCTTTGAACACTTGATTCAATTTAATGAATGACTGAAGGTGAGTACCTACAATTAATGCTCATAAGTGAAACAAGTCAAGGAGGTGGGAGAGAGCTCCTAGCAAACGGGTTTTGTAACCATTCTAGGATTCGAAAAAATTGGCCATTAATCGATGATAACAGTACAGGAGAGTGGCCCCTGAAAAAAAAATTCATCAAACATAGCCGATATGAGCATGAAATAAAAGTTTTCATGGGAGCTTTTCAAAACAGTTGTTAAACTGTCAGTTTTTGCTTCAGTGGGGGCACATGGAGGAAATACATGAAAAATGTGTTTCCTCCGTCGCGGATGTAAATCTGAAATAATTATCAAGGAAGATATTTATGAGTATAACAATACCAAAAACCTCAGAAGTCGAAATTCGTTCAACTTTGTTAAAAATAGTATAATCTTCGTATTTCATATTTTCTCCAATAAAATCGTCTTTGACATGTTTCTTGATTTGATTCGATCTGGTGACTGCATTTTGTAAATTGAATACAAAACCCTTCTGATATGAGCGTAGGTCTGTTTACCCAACTTGTTTAATTCTAAGTTATGCAGGTTATGGATTTTGAAAGTCTTGAGTATGTATCAAAACCTAGCAAAGGGAACATTTTTTTTAACACTGCAGCCCATTTCGGGCCTTCCCTTAGAAATAGCTAGAGTGATCGAATGTGTCGGCACTCCACAAGGTGATATGGTCAGTATCCCGATTTGGCCGTGTGTTCGTCCATCTAACTGACTTTAAACTAGCACGTATCATAACTGAGCGGGCTTAAAGTCCGTCCGAAGAATCACTCGAGCTGAATCGCATGGCCGTCAACGAGAGCCGAATCAGGGACCTTCGGCTTACGGGATGAGTGCTCTAACCACTAACTAGGCGGACTTCAAGAAAATTCTTAGTATGCAGATTTCTCTGCCTATTGTCTTCACTTGAATTCGAAGAAGTTTATTTTGTTTTCAGTTGTGAGCATTTCCTATTGGCAAATATTTCGTATGGACAACTGAAAATCGTATGATTGGAAACAGGATCCCCTTTGCGTAGTTGTATCTTGCCGGGATTACACAATCGCTCATATGATGCATCCTTTTATCCATTAAATGTATGTTTTAATAATATTAAAATCAAAAATGAGTTCACCCCGCATACCAACGGCTCTCAATGTCATTAAAAATTCGGCTAAAATAATCACGAACGAAATCTGCACTCTTCAAAGATTGTGGTTTTCTACCTGCGCAAGATTATAATTTATACGTTTTTTAGAGATGATTAATTTTTAGGTAAGTTTTTTTGAACAATGCCAGGTCCGTGCCTTTAATTGACACAATGTTTAAATGAAAATGTCTAAAGAAAAACAAAACCTCAATTTTGAATCAGAAAATCTCAGAGAAGTGCGATTAAAATTTTTAAATTATCTGTAGAAATAATAAGTATCTATTTTTATGACTAGTTAATATCTAAAACCCTAATTTTTTTAGGCATATATTTTCCTTCCTTATTTTACGGTCTCTTGATTTGATTATGGCTTGCATACTTTGTATAGTTGTAATGATTTTTCATCGCCATTCATTCGAAATTTCCCGAAGGAAATTTAAACTAACCTCACATCGGTTATAGACGCAAAGTCTTGATATACGAGTATGCCAACAGGCTGTACCTAAGAGATCAACTAGTCCGGGCACCCTTAGTCTACTACAAAGTGGCTGCTGGCAGGCTAGCTAGTTCGGAGAGGAATTTCGGTCGCAAGTTTTCCGTGAGCAGACTAAGTCCAAATACAATTTTTCAACCACCGATTCAAATACCAGATCAAAACCCGTTCCAAAGATTTCCAGAAGAATAACTTTTCACTATAACTGTGACGTTTGCTTTTGCGAGGTTAACGATCAATCAATAACGGATTTGAGTGCTCCCGATTTCAATATTAACGCAATGGCAGACGAAAGTTACTCTTATTTCAATTAAAACAGTCTACGCCAACAAAACACTGAAACCAAAATAAGGCAGCACGTCACCGATCCAAACTGCTGAACTGATCAGTCACGGATTATAAAAATGTTACCCCCTCGGCGGCATAACCACCTGCCATCTGCGTTACCTCCTGAAAAAACTAGCTACAAGTTAATAACTGTATTTCAAAAGCTCGGCGATTCACACATTATCTTCATGGTCATAAATATGTTCCCATGAACAGCTGCCAATGATTCTCTGAATTATTAACGTGAATTCCCATCAATAGAAGCAGATAATTGGAATGACCATTTCTATCAATAGAAGCGAATAATCGAAAGCAACCATATGTTCGAAAAACAAAAAGAAACGTGCAATTAAAAATTTATAAAAGCTTGCAGATGGTCACGGAGTCTTGAGTTTTGAATTAATAGCTGTAAATATTATTACTTATTCTTCTTCTTTGTAGCACTACAGCCCCTCTCGGGCCTTCGCGTAGAGATAGTTAGAGTATCTCATTTTCATGACCATATTGATTTCTTCAGGTGTTGGTTTGGTCAGTACCATGCTCCCGTGTGCCTGCTCAGCTATGATATGATCTGATTAAATCAGTACATATCACCACTGAGTGAACACTCATAGTCTGTTCGAAAAATCCCCTGAACTAAATCACGTTGCCCCCAACGAGATTTGAATTCATGCTCTAACCACTAGGCCACACAGACAACTAAATATTATTACGTTCTGAGTAAAATTAAATCGTTGTAATAAAATCAGCTTTTTTGAAATTCTCTTCAGCCCGGTTTTTCAATTGGCACCCAACGTAGGGCAGCTTTCGCATACGTGGCGTAGTAACCTCATTAAAAAAACAATTATCGAACACTGCGATCCAAAGTGCATAATGTAAACTTAATCAAGTGGCCTAGCCAAAAACAGCACAGCAACGACCGCGATCAACCAAATCTTCAAGTTCTCCAATTTTGCTATATTTTTACTGGAAACTTATAAATCTGAAGGGTAAAGGAGTTAATAGGGAAATTATATCTTTTATATAACACAATAATCTATATTATTCCAGGAAAACAAATTTTTTGTATAAATTAAAATTATACAAAAAGGAAAAACTAAAATGCCTGTAGTATAAAACTTAATAGAAAGTTCAGTTTAGTTTTAAAATATTTAATTGAGTCTTGGCTTGTGTTATAATATAAATTTTCCAGCAAGTGAAAGCGTGAAAGCTCAATTTTCTAGTATTCTAGGTGGTGATAGAATTTTCATTTGTGTTCTAATTGTGAAAAGTCAGAGTTTCCTTTCCTCGCGACACACTGCTTTGAAACTTTTAAAGATTTTTTTCTTCATTGGATCTAGTGCCCTAGGTCGTCATCTTGCTTCAATTGGTTTGATTTCTCTTGACCTAGTTTAGTGTTTTGTTCCCTTATTTAATTTAATCCTTGCAGAATTCAGTGCCTTAATTTCCGGTTTCACTAATGTCGAACCCTAATAATCTTATTATTATATTGGACTGAAGCAGGGAGATAAGCTGGCCCCGTTGCTATTCAATTTGGCTCTAGAATACGTCATCAGAAAGCTAACTGCCGCTACACAAGGTTCATTGCTAAGCCTATACGGATGACATCAATATTTTTTCAGGGTCATTTAAAAACTGCCAAAGAACTCCTCCTGAAACTCGGCTGCGAAGCAAAACTAGTCGGGCTACAAATCAATGAGAATAAAACAAAGCTCATAATGCAGTCGAGGAAAAACACCTCAAATGTCTAAAATATCACTTTTTGCGAGTGCAACATCAGAAGTATGAGTGAATTTCTATATTTAGGCACCAAATTAACGTGAACTGGCAATGATATAGACGAAATACGCCGAAGAATACAGCTCTCAAATAAATTACTTTATTCAGTTTTGACGATCTTGAAGACCAGCTGCATACACAGGAAAACAAAGCTTCAAGTGTACAAATCTGTGATAAGACCTGTGTCATGCTATGGGTATGAAACATGGACCCTAACCCAAGCATCCGCAAATATATTGAACGCCTTTGAGTGACGGGTCCTGAGCCGAATAATAGGAACGAAGCTAAATGGAGATCAATGACGAATTTGATACAACCATGAGCTGTATGAAATTTTCGACGAGCCAGAGATCTCAACGATTGTAAGACTTTGAAAGCTGCAATGGGCTGGCGACATGAATTGTATGGACGATCAATGGATACCCAAAAACGTATTTATTGGGATAAATGAAGGGTGAAGACCAAGAGTGAAACTAAGGAAACGCTGGTCTGACTCAGTTGATGAAGATAGTTTATTACTGCTCTGGCTTCAGAATTGGAGGACGTGGTCAACGAACTGAGACAGAGTTCGAGGTGCTTATTGCAAGAAGAGAAGGTCCAAAAGGGGCTATAGCGCTATGAAGTAGAAGAATAATCTTATTATTGATGCAAATGTAGGACTTGGTGGTATGGACAAGAAACTGGACGTGGTAAAGAGTCTGCGTGAGAGGAGGAGAGCTCGGCTCCTTGAAAAAATTGGTCTATCAGATTTTAAAACGTTGGCCATTTGTGACGAACACCCAAGTATTATGAAATTTTGTCTATGAATTGCAAAAAAATCGTAGGGCAAGCGGACATTGCCCTCGAGTCGTATAACACACCTCCTAAGTGAGAAAAAGTTTCAAAGTGTCTTACGCTTCATTACGCTAATCAGCGTGTTCTAGGTACTTTTTAGTACCAAATGACCACATTGATTCAGGGTCAAGAAAGTGTTCCTGAATTTTACCATCATTTGTCACTAATCCTAAACAAACTAGAATCAACAGAAATGAGTAAGGACTCCATGTATATCATGACCCAGACTTATAGAGACAAGGCACTTGATACACTTGTTTCTGGACTCAGAGGGTATCTTTCCAGGTTGCTCAGTTCTTGAGAGCCCGCAGACTTGCGACAACTGCTTCATTTATGCTTGAAGGTCCAAAATTGCTGGTACATTTTGCTCCCCTGAACCCCCTGATGCATAAAATGACTTTTTTCTTTCAGATTCTAAGAGTTTCCATCATTCATTTGATACGCCTTTCGGCTACCTTTGATTAAAAAAATTGTTAAAGGGTTACTAATTATTTAGGGGACCCCCCTTAAAAAATTTATTTTTGGTAGGATCTAAACTTTTAAAAGCCATCATTTCTGACCTTCCCACAAAGCTTGAGCATTCTAGCTTCTGTAGTTTCTGAGAAAACTTACTGTGACGCACAGACAGATGGACGAACGGATGGACAGACAGGTCGCAAAACTAGTAGGTCTTTGTGAAAACTTTTTTGCAAAGACCCTAAAAGCAAATAGTAAGATAAACTGATAGAAGGCAATACTTGAGGAATAGAATTCAAGTATAAGCCTGGTAAAGTAAACATCATTGCTGACTCATTGTAAATACCTCCAAAATCTGCGGAAGTAAATTCTTTAAATTATACTCAACACAGCGACAACAACTCCTCTCAAAACATTATACTTACTGTGAAAATTTCTGTAAACGTGTTTTGAAACAAACTTTTTCTTAAAATTGGCCATAAGGATGGCTATCAAATAGTGCATCCTTTCGATAAGTATAGAAGGCACACTTTAAGAAAACCCAAGTATGTTACACTGGTGCAAGTCTCATTAGTATTCTCTAGAGATACTTTAACCCCAATACGGTTAATTGACTCCTGACGGGCGAAGAGGCAATGGAGAAAATATAAGAAATATATTCATACCTTTCTCGTGACAGCCAAGTGAGATTTACCCAAAAGTTAGTTGAGGATCTAACCCGCTGTAGAAGGAAAAATCTTTGAAACGCACCACAGAGCGCATCGCGATGCTGAGGAAATTGCCCGCAGCTTCTGGGGAGTTTTTAATCCTTCATAAAGCTGAAAAAATCAAGAATCTCTTAAAATGATGTAGCACTTGTAACGTCAGTAAATATGCCAATATGAAAATATCTTGGGCACACTATTCACATTGGTCTCTTTCTCACGGAGGAGAGAGTGGTACTTACACCCATCGACAAGCTCACGAAACTCGTTCAGGCGAAATTAATAGCCTCAAAATCCATCGAGGGTATAAAGCAACCTCTTTTGAATATTTTGTGCTTCCTTTGCATTCCAGAAAATGTGGTTATTGAAAACGAAGGTGCCTGAACGTCAATGTCCTTAACATAATTGATGGAAGATGACCTTCAGATAAAGGTGTATAGTGCCCCACCCTTTATTTCTCACCTCCATGAGAAAGAGTACAGTTAATGGTCAAATCGAACGCCGACGGACTGATGAGGTGTCTTCGAAAAGATAGACCAGCGCGATCCTTTTAGGAACTTTTAGCTAGAGAAGTAAATGAATACAATCATTCAATCTACTCTGCAACATATCAGAAATCTGTAGAGTTGTATCAATATCAATCTAACAGTACTCGAAAAAAATTGACGAACCAGCATTGAGAAAATGGAACAAAAACAGAGAAAAAATCTCGATTCTTATAATCAAAACAGGCTAACAATAAGAGAATACGAAGTGGATGGAGTAATTTATGTTAGGAAGATTAAACGCCTAGGTTTCAAATTAACCTGTCGTTATAATCAAGAAGTCGTTAAGGAGAACAAAAACACTCTAATCATAACTGAAACATGAAAAACCATCCATAAAGATATAATTAAAAGTTAATTGCGTTCTCTATTTCATATTGCTTATTCGCATGGTGTTTGTGAACATCAAAATATTAGACTTCTCAAACTTGCTCATTGCGACCAAAACCAAAATCGGACATGAGAACTTTAAACTGATTCATATAGCTGATTTAGATAAATATTGAAGATTGGTAAGGGCCATCAACGATTTCTTTAGTGTTCCTTCAACTCGCCATTATCATCTCTCCCTTTACTTAAACCACAAAGCACAATAGATATTTGATATGATCAATAATTTGAGGCCGCGTCAAATAAAGAGGTCTCTCGACTTTATTGATACTGCATGGAAATGGATCGCCGATACCCCGGACCACGAAGGTTTTGTCACCATGCAGCAAAAATGTCAAATTTTTTTGGAAAATGACAATTAACAATGCATTGATAAATTATAAAGTGGTAGAATAAACAATTAACAAAAATTACGAATATTATTCAAGAAATATTAAAATAAAATAATTCGAAAAATAAGCTAAAAATGCATTTACAGTATAGGCTAAAATTTATAAATATGCCATTTATTGGGCAAAAGTAAGCATTATTAAGGCTTATATTTTCAAAAGAAGAAATAAAAATAGCAACAAAATTGTTCAATAAAGAATTCCTTACTTAGACAACTGTGGAAAAAACCTTAAATCTTTCCGAAGTAAAAATGATAACCGAAAATAAGTCAATATTGTATACATCAATATTCCAATAACAACAAAAGAAACATTTAAAACTTTACCTATTAATACCAATGAAACAAAACATAATCTATGACTTACCGTTTCAAAAATTATAAAACTCAAAGATCAAGTTTATGTAATTACTAACTGGAAAGTGAGAACGTTTCAATAATGTAATGATATGTAACAAAAATTACGTATTAGACATGAGTAAAGCCAATTGTAACTCCTCCGTAGACGGTCCCAAGCACATTTGAAAAAGGAGGAGGGAACCCCTTATTTCTCCAACCCACAGTTTCTATGATTCCTCATATCAAACCACCCAATTGAGTGGTAAGAAATGTACTCGGGGCCGCACATTGGGTTTGCTGGTTCCCCAATAAGGGGACATTAAATGACGCGAAATACTTATAACTATAAGCACGTCTACAGCTCTGCTACTTAATCCCACTTGATAACAGAATCGAAGTAATAACCAGAACACCGGAATGGAGGTTTGGTGATGGGCTAACTCCCAATTCCTGTGAAATCCTAAAATATTTCTGAACAGCCTGGGAATGGATTTGATTCATGGCAACGACTTCCCAAACGGAAAAAAGGCTCTGACATTGGCTCCTGGAATATCAGATCACTCAATTACCCTGGCGCTGTTAAGAACTTTTTACAACAGGCCAGTCAATATTAATTAAAATTGCTGGCATCCCAGGATTAATATTAATTAAAATTGCTGGCATCCCAGGAAACAAACTGGACTGGAAATGATATTGAGGACATCAGATCGTACACAATATTCAAAAGTGGGAAGTCTACTGGAAATAAGGAATTTGGAGGGCCCATTATTGTGGATAGGAAGTTCAAATCACATGTTTTTGACTTTACGGCAATCAGTGAACGGTTGTATGTGATTCTTATAATAGCTAAATTCTTCAAAATCTGGCTGATCAATGTTCACGCCCCGAAAAAAATGTCCTACAATCACCTATAAAGACCAGTCAAGTTCAAGCCCCGAAGGAAATGTTCTACAATAACCTGTAAAGACTAGTCAACACGCTTCCTACAAATGACACAAAAATAATTCTGGGTGATTTCAACGCTAATGCTAGCAATGAGGTATCCCATTGGGGAACGACTAAAGGATATAGCCTCCACGATGAAACGAATGACAAGGGCCAGCACCTGATTGAGTTTGCATGCAACAGAAATCTAGTCATACGTTGGACTTTCTTCTCACATTAACGCATACATAAAATTACCTAGGTTTCACTAGGTGGCAACACAGAAAATCGGATCCAACCACGTTGTACCTCGAGCATACTTGAGGTCCGAACTTACCGATAAGCCAACTGTGACTCAGATCATTTTCTGATCAACTTAACCTATCGATGTCGTATTTCAAAGGCATATTCAGCGAAAACCAGCCCGCTTCAAAAATTTGACGTCAAATGGCTCCAAACGGCGTCTATGACCAACAATTTTACGCAGACCCTGACCAAACAGCTGGCTCCCATCTTATTAGACGCATCGTTAAAGACAAGCAACGAGCTCTGGATGGAAGTGAAAGCAGTACAGACAATCGGACATAAAGACCAGCGCAAGAGAAATGGTTGGTTAGATGATAAGTACCAGAATGCATTAGATAGAAGATTAGGTGTACAAAGAATACGTTGATCGGAAAACCAGGGTGAAGAGAGAACATTATGAAAATCTCAGCAGAGTAACAAATAAGATAATTCAAGTTCAGAAAAGAAAATACAACGACGACCAATTGAAAAGTATAAATGTAATTCTAGCCAATGACAACACAAGACAAGCATACAAAGTAGTAAAAAGTCTGAAACAAGGTTATCAGTCCAAGACCACGCTCTGTCCTGCTGCCATCGACAATATCATCGCTAATGAGACCAAGATTAAAGAAAGATGGGCATCATATTTCAAGAACCTCCTTGATCCGCCGCACAGCTCCAGGATATCAAAGCCTTTAGATGTCTGCGGAGAACTTCAATTGGTCCAACTAACTCTGAATGAAATGTGTTTCATCAGCAAAGCCCAAAAGAATAATAAAGTGCCGGCGATCGATAAGGTTCCAGTGGAGCCCATCAAACGTGGTGACAGCAGTGTTAGTAAGGCTATTCACAAAGTCATCCAGCACATTTGGCTACAAGAACATTTGCCGAAAGAATGGAGCCAACCAATTATATTCCCTTTCAACAAAGCAAAGGTGACAAGCTACAGTGTAAAATTTATAGAGGCATATCACCACTTTGTACAAAGATCTTAGAAAATAAAATCTGATCAAATGCCAACAGTATTATTGGGAAGTACCTAGGTGGTTTTAGAGCAGGTAGATCGTGGATAGACCAATTGTGCACAAAAGTTTCGTTGACTTCAAGCAAGCATACGCCAGTTTTGATTGTAAAATACTGTACCGAATAAAACTTTGCTTTAGCATCCCAGCCAAACTAGTCCGTCTTACCAAAATGACAATGACGTCAACGACGAGCTTAATAGCTAGCTAAATAGTAGCCTATGCGGACGACATCAACATTTTGTCACGGTTATTAAAAACTGCCAGAGAACTCTTCCTGAAACTCGACAGCGAAGCAAAAGTAGTAAGGCTACAAATCAATGAATATAAAACAAAGCTCATGACGCAGTCGAGGAAAAATACCTTAAATGCACAAAATATCACACTTGGCGAATACAATGTCAAAAACGTGAGCGCGTTTGTTTATTTAGGCACCAGAATAATGAAAACCGATAATAAAAGAGACGCAATACGTCAAAAAATACAGCTCGTAAATAATATATTTTTTCGGTTTTGATGATCTTTAAGACCAGCTGCGTACACAAGAAAACAAAGCTCTAAGTATACGCCTCCTGAGGTGAATAATGAGAGGGAAGCTAGACAAGCCGGGGTTTCAACGATTGTTAGATTGCGGAAACTGCAATGGGCTGGCACACAAATCGTATGGGTGAACAATGGATACTCAAAAAGGTATTTATTGGTAGAACTGAAGGGCGGAGACTAGTGGAAAAACCAAGGAAACGGTGGTCTGACTCAGTCGACGAAGACAGTTCATCGCTGTTCGAATTTCAAAATTGAACGAGGCGGTCAATGGATTCAGACAGTTAGAGGCACTCTTTGCAGGAAGCAAAGGCCCGAGAGGGGCTGTAGTGCTACAAAGAAAAATAAGGTAACCTAACTGCTTACAGTTCGATTTTTATGAAACTTTCAAAAAACATGCGTCTTACATCAGAAAGTTTAGATACGCATTTTTTGCAAGCCATTAAAATATAAACTTTATAAAATTTACTATTATAAACAAATTTCATGAAGTTATGATTTTTAAGGTATTTTTTTGCCCTTGCACCCATAAAAACCTACGTTCACGACTTTTTTCAGATTTTTCTGTTCAAAAATATTCGATCGTGAGGAGGAGACTCGTTTTTTTGTACGTTTCCCATCCCTCTGGATGGGAAGATACCCGCTAGAACCTCTTAAAAATTATTTGATGCTGCAACCTACAAGAGGACATCACTTTTGACCGACTGACCAAATTTTATATTTTTAGCTTAGGTAATTTATGGAAAAATCTGCTGTGACACACGGGCGGACAGACAGGTCGCGATCTAGTAGGGTATTGTTAAAAAAATTATTTTACTATATCCTAAAAACAGGAAAAAGAAATTTAAGAGTGGTAGCAAATATGACGCTAATTTGGTAATTTTTTTTTTTAACTTTCAGCACTACAGACGCTTTCGGGCCTGGAGATAGTTAGAGTACCTCGTTATCTTGATCGAATGTATCAGCGGTCTCAGAAGGTGATATAGTCAATACCACGCCTTGGCCATACATACATATGTACGTTCGTCAAACCAGCAGTGGTGCGTTCTGATTTCGTATTGTAACTGAAGGGGCTTATAGTTCGTCCAAAGAAACTCTCGAAACAAATCACGTTGTCGCAAGACTCGAATCAGGAAACTTCCGTTTACGGAATGAGTGCTCTAACCACTGCACTATCGGACTAAAATTGGTCATTTATCGCTTTAAATTCCATGAAATTCCATTTATCCCTTTAATTTATGTTCTACTGAAAAACTTTACCTAAACTGGTACCAAGTCCGATGTGTATTTTGGATTTTCCGATTTGCCTTCGTTTGCCATGCGTGAGTGTTTACTTTACCCATAGAGGTAGATACAGGAGACGGCGAAAGATCAAATCCATGAAGCCACGAGCTTTTGCCTTTGCTATTGTGATAACTCGCATAGGCTCGAAGTTAATTTCGAAATTGGGGTCAAAATTTTGTTCATCATTTGATGAGGTTTATCATATTCTTGGTGATAAGCTTTATGAGAATGCAGCGCTTGCAAATTAATTGTTTAGAAAAGAAAGATAGCCAAAAAATTGCCATATGTGCTGATATTATTATTCTGGTGGAATTTTTTTGAAAACGTTTGAGAGGGCACAACTCTTGACCTACGTAGAAAATTTCATAACTCTAGCTTGTGTGGTTTGCGATTAAACTTGCTGTGACGCACGGACGGACGGACAGAAAGACGAAAAGACAGATCAAGATTTTAATAGGGTAGGGTAAAAATATTTTATATTCCCCTAAAATGGTCTTTTGGATAAAGACTTACAAGTTAAGCCATTGAAAACGTTTCCATGAAAAATATTCATTACTTCAGTTTCTACTAAGATAGTGAATTGCACTAACCTTCTGATTTTTGGGGGCCATCATTTTGAATGCATGCATTTTTTGAATTTTTTAAAATATTTCTATCTTAGATTCTCATCAGTCAATCTGCCAAATCTCATTCAAATCGTAGTTTCCCTCTACATAGGGCAATAGCATAAAATTTTTAGGAAAATGGCAACTAAAAATATTAGGTTTTAAAGTTTTTTGTTTAGTACAAGAACTCAGTACAATTATCCAAATTTTTAAGTTTCATTAAAATCCATTGGAAAATGTAGCCACTAGAAGGCCATAAAAATCTGAAAAAATGGCATATTTGACTCACCGCCATTTTGAAATAGCAAAGCATTTAGATCTAATTGTTTTTTATCGTGTAAATAAATTTCATTTAAATCGAATCAATATTGGGTCTTTGATATGTGTTTGAAATTTCCAAGCTTCAACAAACCGCCATTTTGTTTTTAGATCTCTATTTTTTTTATACAGTTCTTTAGACACTTATAGTCTTTATGAAAATACCGAATTTCATTAACATCGATTGAAAAGTTTGGTCACAACTACACCACCCAATGTTTACACGTTTTTCGACGTTAGAGCGGCCGCCATTTCGTTTCAAACTGTTCGACTTTGGGTTTTTTATTGTGCAATTCATCGCACGCCTCAATGAACCTCTGTACCAAATTTCATGCAAATAAACTATGGTTTCGTCAGAACCGGAATCACAACTTTTCGTCTAAAATGGCCGCCATTATGTTTTCCCCCGACCGATTGAGCTGGTTAAACAACTTGACTAACATATTCATCCAATACGCCTTTCCTAAAAGTTTTGTGAAAATTGGAGCGAAATTGTAATCTCTAGCATAGTCCCGATTTTCCTTATATCCTATATATTATATATATATATATATATATATATATATATATATATATATATATATATATATATATATATATGTTTATATATATACATGTATACACACACATATATATACATATATATATATATATATATATATATATATACATATGTATATACACATATATTTGTACACGTATAATATAAACATATATATATATATATATATATATATATATATATATATATATATATATATATATATATAAATATATATATATATATATATATTGTCGCGTGTTTTCCGGTTCGCGGCCGATAATTTAATGTTCCGGGAAAGTGAAAACGCAATGTCTTTTAAATTAAATTAAAAGAGTTTATTTAATTACAAGAGTGCACAATGATCAATTGAACACTGTCTCTAACTTTAATTTTCACTATTAAAATTCTAACACTTGTCCATAAATTTCTTATCGCAATTGTCTTCTAAATCACTTCACTGTTACGAAAATAACTTTTCTACTGCTCGAATAATATCGCTTCCCACATACAATCGCAGTTCTTATCGCGGTCGAATGAATTCACCCATTTCTCGTACATTGGCGAATGTTCTACCGAGAGGTACCTGGTAGATTCGAGCAATTTAATGAATGGAGTGACGTCACTTGCAGATGTTGATCATGCTTGTTGGGTTCTCGTGGGTTCGAGTAAATTCATTTGTTGACGTTCTTAATGATTGTGAAAACAATTGCGACAGTAGCTCGCAGAATTATTTGTACATGTAATTATTTGTACATGTAACACTGCCCCCATCTCAGTTCTTTTCGCCCCGAAAAGATGTGTCGCTATTCGTAGTCAATTTTCCCTGGGTGTAATATGGGGCAAGACGGTCCAGATGCACGATTTTCATTTTAGTTCTCGGCAAACGATGTTCCTGTATTCGGTATACGACGTCGTTGATTCGCTTTGTAACTCGGTATAGTCCCTCCCAATTATGTTGCAGCTTTGGAGACCTACCCTTTCGCCGTTGCGGGTTATAAAGCCACACTAAGTCATCTTGCTGGAAGCCAGTAGAATTAGCCTTTAGATCATACCTGGTCTTCATGCGGTCAGTAGCCGATTCGAGGTGTTTTCGCACTGTCCGATGTATCTGGTTCAACCGTTGTCTTAGCTCACTTGCGTACTCCGAGACCGTTTGGGGTTTCTCAGGTGGTGTTCCGAACTTTATATCGGCTGGCAAACGAATAGTCTGTCCAAAAATGACTTTGGCTGGGGCTTGGCCCGTCGATGCATGTTCAGCAGCTCTATACGCCATTTGAAATAGTGGGATATGTCGGTCCCAGTCCCTTTGATTCTCGTCAACCATCTTGGCCAGATGTTTATTGAGCGTGCCGTTGAACCGTTCGACCATTCCATCGCATTGGGGATGCAGTGGTGTTGTCCGCGTTTTCCGTATTCCCAGTAGTTCACACATTTCGCCAAAAACTAGTGACTCAAAGTTTCGGCCTTGATCTGAATGTAATTCGCAAGGTACGCCGTACCTACTGACCCAATTTAACACTAGCTGTTCAGCTACGGTAGTTGCTTCCTGGTTGGGAATGGGGTAGACCTCGGGCCACTTGCTGAAATAATCGGCTACAACAAGCGTATATCGATTTCCCCAATCGGATTCAGGAAAGGGTCCTGCGATGTCAACAGCAATCCTTTCGAATGGCACGCCTACGTTATAGGTTTGCATTTGTCCTCTCAGTCTTCGCATTGGGCCTTTGACGGAAGCGCAAATTGTGCATCTGCGACACCAGTCCTCTACGTCTTCTCGAGCGTGGAGCCAGTAGAACCGTTCCCGCAATTTCGCTAAGGTCTTGTTAACACCAAGGTGGCCTCCCGAGGATCCTTCATGCATTTCCTTAACCACATCGTGGATTTGGCTTTTGGGAAGTATAGTTTGCATCCTATAGGAGCTACCATCCACCGTTTCCCATTTCCGCTTGAGTACGCCACCCTCCACCTGAAGGGAGTTCCATTGTGCCCAATAGCTTTTCAGGGTTGCGCCATGCATTGAAACGTCTTTCCATACGAGCAATGGTCCGATGACTTTCTCGGCTAACTGGGCGTTTCGAATCTCCTCCAATGACCAACCTTCATCGAATTCCGCCGTTATCAATCGCAGATCAACGAGCGGTTCCTTTTCCTTAATCCGTCGGCAATGCTTACAGTTAGCTGGACATGGACGGCGGGATAGGGCGTCAGCATTTCCATGAACTCCGCCCTTCCGATGAACAATTTCGTAGTCGTATGACTGCAATCTTTCGATCTCCAGAATCACCATCAAGCTTGGCCCATACAATGCTTTAGGAAGAATTCGGTACATCAATGTCAGTACATACCACTACATTCATCTTGGGAATTTGGACGCTGGGATCCTCCATCAGTACTTCTACATTCTGCCATTTCAATACACGTTTGCCCGAATCCAACGTGATTCCTTGTGGTTGCAGAAAATCCATTCCGAGAATGCAGTCATCCATAATGTTCGCGACCAGAAAATTATGTCGCAACATGAGATCTCCTGACTGTATCTAGAGGTTGACCTCTCCATGAACAGGTGCAGTTTCTCCCGTAGCTGTCCGTAGTGAGAAAATTCTACCCTTGTGAAGTTGTTGCTGTCTAACTAGGTCTGGTCGGATAATCGATCGGGTTGCACCAGTGTCGATTGTTATGGTGCAGCGTTCTCCATCAACTTGACCCGGAAGGCATAAGTCCGCTTCTCCACGATGTAGTCTTGACACGATGATGGTGGTGCTGGGGACGTCGATCCTCCTAGCCAACCTCTGCCCCACGAAGTTGGCTCTTATATGTTTCCCGACCCCTCTGTTTGAAGGGCTTCCATTCTGGGCTCCTGATTCGGTCTGGATCTCCTCCTAGCTGCACACCCTGGACAATAGCTTGGTTTTCTTCGCTTCTTGCAGTCTCTTTGCAGGTGCCCCTTCTCTCCGCAATTCCACCATCTAGGCGCACCATTTACATGCGGGTCTCGCTCAATTTCCACGCGTTCACACCCGGGCAGTGGTACGAGTCACATTTTTCGCTGCCTCAAAGTTCAGACTGTAAGCCAATGCGTCCTTAACCGTTTGCTTTTGAGTTAAACGCACGGCTTGTTGCAATTTCAGGTCCTTTAGTGCGCTGATGAATGCTTCTGTCGCTGCATCATCTCGATGTTCTCGGTCGTAGGCTGGATAAGCCAAAAGTGCCAGTCGCTCAATGTCTTGGGCTAGCTGCTGTAGGGTTTCACCAGACTTCTGCATCCGACGCCTTAGCTGTGACCGATAAATCTGCTTCAGATGATCGTCTCCATAACGCATGTCGAGCGCATTCATTATAGCATTCGGGTTTGAGTGCAATTCAACGGGGATCGTCTGCAACAGCTCGGCAGCTGGGCCTCTTAGAGCAAGAATCAATGCAGTTGCTCGTTCCTGCTCATTCCAGTGATTTATGCGAGCGGCTGCTTCGAACTGGGTTTTGTAAATAGTCCAGACCGTTTGCCCATCGAATATTGGTGCTTGCACATTTCTAGATGAGCTTTGCGCTGCGGTCATAATTGGGGCTGGTGAGGCGGTTACTACTGCCTTCGCTGCTGCCAAGTCCTTTTTCACTTTTTCCATCTCATGGTTGACCTGGCTGATCTCAAGGTTGATTCTCTCCTCGACCTGGTATACCCCCTCCTCGACGCATTTAATTTGGTTGTTGAGACTACTGAGCTCCGCTTTTATTTCGGTTGACTGTTTTTCCAGTTTCTGTGCGATGTTTGCCTTGATTTCGAACGCTTGTTGGTCTAGCTTCGCTGATTGTTCACTTAGCTTCACAGCTAAACTGGATGTCTGTTCATTTAACTGCACTGATTGTTCATTTAGCTTCGCAGTTAAATTTAATGACTGTTGTCGCTGCTCTTGCTGCATCAGCATCAACATTTGCATCAGCGCATTTTCTGGTTCCTTTGGTTTTGGTGTTTCGGCTTCACCACCTTCCGCGCCTCTTTCTGCAGCTGAGAGCTCATCCGAATCCAGATTCACGCCTTCCGACTCGATCGCATCACGCAAGCGTGCAATCAGTATAGCCTTTGTACCTTGTGTAGCCAGATTTCGTTGTTCCAACTCCTCTTTGAGCTCCGATATGCTCAATTGATTAATTTTTAGATGTAAATTTCCTGGCATTTTTATTGTTTCGGCTTTTTTTTCCACGTTAACTTTCACAATTGTGCACTTTAAAATTGTTTAAACGTTTTCACTTCCAAAATTTTAATCCCACTTCTGACACCACTGTCGCGTGTTTTCCGGTTCGCGGCCGATAATTTAATGTTCCGGGAAAGTGAAAACGCAATGTCTTTTAAATTAAATTAAAAGAGTTTATTTAATTACAAGAGTGCACAATGATCAATTGAACACTGTCTCTAACTTTAATTTTCACTATTAAAATTCTAACACTTGTCCATAAATTTCTTATCGCAATTGTCTGTTACGAAAATAACTTTTCTATTGCTCGAATAATATCGCTTCCCACACACTATCGCAGTTCTTATCGCGGTCGAATGAATGAATGATCCCCCCATTCATTCAACTCGCCTTTATATAGGGTCTCTACCTATTCACCCATTTCTCGTACATTGGCGAATGTTCTACCGAGAGGTACCTGGTAGATTCGAGCAATTTAATGAATGGAGTGACGTCACTTGCAGATGTTGATCATGCTTGTTGGGTTCTCGTGGGTTCGAGTAAATTCATTTGTTGACGTTCTTAATGATTGTGAAAACAATTGCGACAGTAGCTCGCAGAATTATTTGGACATGTAATTATTTGTACATGTAACAATATATATATATATATATATATATATATATATATATATATATATATATATATATATATATATATACATATATATATATATATATATATATATATATATATATATATAAAAAGAACTCTACGTAATAGGTAAATTTCTCTTAAGAAATTCTCCCAAAATTTTAAAAAGACCGACTCCAAAGTAAAAGATGAATTAAATTCTATAAAAGCGGTGCTACATTAGGGATTTTACATGGTAATTTAGTACCACTTCCATAAAATTCATTTCATTCTTTGTAGGGCACTTTGAAGTCAGCTTGCTTCGTTTTCCGGTAAAAAAACAAATATTTTCAAATTAAACCGCCATGTTTCGAAAATAAGTTTTAGTGGCCCCCAGATCACGTCGCACTGTGTTGAGATAAAAACACTTCGTATTGCAGTATCCTTTAATTTTCTAAGTGAAATTTTATCGTGTACACTTATCTGACTCCTTCTTTGACTTCAAAACAACCCGATATTCAATATTCATGGACGTTCTTTAACGTTTTCGTTGGACTTGACACGTAATAGTCAAAAAATTCCGCATTGACTCTCGCTGCAAACGTTTCAAATTAAAATGTTTACAAAAATAAACGCACTGTGGACAAAACGCAAACACGAAACCATAAAACGAATTGATTTAAAGTTAATTTGATTGAAAAATCCACGAATTAAGTCCTCGATCAAAAAATTTTCACCAATTTATTCGACATTTGTCAATGTTCAAGGAGCGGACATGAAACGTATTTCACTCGCGTAAATCATCAAACCTATCGGCATAACCACTTTTTTAACATGGCACAAGTCCAAAATATAGTCAAGTTTCACTTTTCTGTAATAAAATATCGCGTGGTTATGGACTAATGTAAAAAATCCACTTAAATTGGTGGCGTTTCTCATGATTTTATGTTTGGTTACATTTTACTCACCTGAGCCAGGAAAAATATAGCACGTCAGTTCGTTTACTTTACTATATTAAGTTTACTTTCGTATATTAAGTTTTTCATTGAAAAATTTTAAATTTTACGATGCGAAATTCATATTTTACGAAGGATATGGAAACTGACAGATCCACGCCAGCTGATGCTTCCGCTTCGAAAACAGGGGTGTCCACGCAGTTCTTATGGATCAAATACTTTTGAAAATATGGCGCGAAGTATGATTTTGTTGACATTTGTCGAAAAGGGTGGAGGTTTGCGAATAGATAACGAGACCTTGCGTATGAAATAAGAAGTAATAACTTATGATGACATTTGAACGTGCTAATAAATGACTTGAATTTGCATTTCGAAATTAATTTCGACAATTGAAAAATTTTACGTATCCCTTAAAATAGCATCAGCTGAAAATTGCAAAAGCTTTCGAAAATGAACGTGTACGTACATGGAAGGTTTGATTGTGTTAAGCGACTTCAACGGTTTCTATAGGAATTGAAAGCTCGCCGTCTCCTGTATGTACCTCTATGACTTTACCCCATCAAACTATGTCATATTTTCACCATAACCAGTTTATCTGTTGTGTGGCCTTCTTTTACTTTTATTTCTTCGTTTTTTTTCTCTGTGATTCTCTTTGTTTGTTCTGAGCTGAAAAAGGAGCACACGCTTCGTTAACATTTGTCTATTACATTTTTATGGCATTCAAATTAAATGAAGTTGTAATTAAGCTTACCTCATTATTTAAATAAAAATAAAGTATAATATAGTACAATACAAAACAAAGCATTATTTAATCTAAAATTAAAGTAAGAAAATAATGTAAGGCTACAACGACGAAAAAAATAATCAGACTTTTATAAAAAACGAGTATTCAGTCTTTTTGGATAGATGAGCAAGTTGTTGGGAAATTCCGTATTCCTAAAAAATTTAAATGGTTATTATAAAATTCCAACTATGTTAGTTCTGACCTGGCTCCAGGAGTTGTAATTAAGAAATAAAAGTTTGGAAACTTTTCCAGCGGAAATGCGATTTCTGTGATCCGTTATAGTTTTCCCTACCTTCGAAAAATTCTTTCACACGGAACGGAAGAAGCAGATGTGTAGAGTTTCTTTTGCATGACGTTGTAGAGCTTCGGATACAATAATATCCTTGACTCTTTCATTTCACAGGACAGGACCGGATAAGACTTCTGCTTCTGGAGTTTGTTTAGAAACTGAATTTTGATGCAGCATATCCGAATTAAAATCAACCCAAACTAAGGAAAGCAAGTTGAAGTAGCAAAGGGGCGGATCCAGAATTTTTTTCCGGAGGGGGTCACAGGATAGAACAATATAAAAAATAAAAAAAAATAGCAAAATATTATATGTATATAACAAAAAATAACAAATTTATTAGCTTCAATACATTACACTTAAACCAACTCCATACTAAATACTAGAAATAATAAACGACAAAAAACTGAAAGAAACTTGTGGAAAATTTGTAGAAACCTATTTCAGAAAGAAAGAGAATCGATAAATAAGAATAAACAAATTTACGTTTCTTTCAACTATTTTAATCAAATATTTGTAAACAAATCCAAGGGAATCTTTTCTTCATACAAACATCCTAAACGCACTTGTTCTTCGTAGGTAACCAACCATTAAATTTCATGATTCTAATTCACTCCTTGCAAAGAATAAAAACAAAACACGATCGCAAAGAATGAAAATAAAACATTTCGAAAACAAAAATCAACCAGCTGATCATTCCAACGGAAATTCATAATTACGAAATTCACGTTCGTGCCTACGCCGTTACGTTCTCGCAATTATGCATCTATTTAAAGAAAATGGCAAACATAAATTAAGTTCTCACGGCATGTATTTTCGGTGTCTTGAAAATTGTTTACCGTCATTTCGTCTCGTCTCTGTGATTATTATCGGGATTTCGTATAGATCAATTTTCCCGAAAGTTGTGCTACAACGAGTACTTACTTGTAAACGTTACAGTTTTCTGCTAATTTTGTGGTGGGATTTCAGTAAATAATCCGCGAAATAAGTGAAATAAACGCAATTTTGGCAACGCATTGAATCGACTTCTTTTGTTTTTGCCGTATACTATATGTATGTATCTATCTCATTGTTTTGTTAAGGATGGCATGGATAGTTTAATACGACGATACTTGGTGATATCACAGTAAAATTTTAATTAGTAGTGCGGATAAATGACATTGATTTGTCCGGAAAAGTGTTATAGTGAAATCAAAAAGCTTCTATTTTAAGTGGGATCCAGGTAAAAGCTTAAAATGCAAAAATAACAATGCAAACCAAATTTTCTGAATTTGTTTTTAAGAAATTCTCGTAAATATTTGTCACTTTTTTTTTGTTTCCAGTTTTTCAACACTTTTCATTCATTCCTTCCAGTTGGCTGGTTTAATAGTTCGATATTCTGGTTCTTAATCGAGTAACGAAGAAAAATAAAATTTTCAATTTGGCGAATGCATCATGGTAAATATCAATACAATTGTATATGAAATAACATATTGAGATTGAGATATTGTTTCTAGAAAAGGCGACGAAACGACCAGCTTCCACAAGAACGATTGACTCTTTCTTTTCTAAAAGTCAGAAACCGGAGTCTCAATCTAGTTCTGATGCATCATCGTCGGCGAAAGAGTTCATACCATCAGCTAGTATTTCGAAAATCACTGATAGGCTTAAAATGTCCCGTCCACTTCCCTCTCAGCGAATATTACGCATACAAACGAACTATGCTGCAAGCCTCATTTCGCGTCCGACATAGGATCTTACGTAAACCACCGCAACATCGACGATTTTACTAAGGCGGATTTACTGAAACATCATTAGTAACCTCCTCCCGATTATATTTTTCCTCATAATGTCGTGATGAAGAATGAGAAAGAAAGGAAGAAGTACGCTCAAAAATCCCATCTAGAGAAATTCCCTTGGCTGGTTTTGTCTCATAAAGATCAAGGTCTTTATTGTAAGCATTGGGTACTATTTGCGTCGAGCTCCGGAGGAGGTTACCAAACAAACACTTATCTGAAGTTTCTAGTTCGAGAACCGTTGAAGAAGTTTGACGACTTACTTGGTGAAAATGGAGCGCTTTCTGTTCACCAACAAAACCAATATCACCAGAAGGCGGTAGAAGCTGGCAAATATTTTCTTCAGACTTTTCACAATCCAGCATCAGAAGTGGTCAACCAGGTCTATGTACAACGATATGCGCAGGTTAAAGAAAATCTATTATCAAAACGATCATTTTTTGTGGTCGGCAAAATGTTTCTTTACGTGGACATAGGGATGATGGATCGGTCTTGGATAGGACCGACGGAGGAGACAGTCTGGTGGCAAATGATGGGAACTTTAGAGCTCTCCTTCGCTTCAGAATTGATTCTGGTGACTCTTCTCTCCAGCAACATTTAGAAACCGCAGGTGCAAACGTAACGTACATTAGCAAAACCACCCAAAATCAACTGATAGAAGCCTGCAAAGGGGAAATTCAGCAAGTTATCCTGAATAGAGTAAGAGCGGCAAAATTTTTCTCTGTTATATTTGACGAGACGACCGACAACTCACACACTGAACAGCTCAGCTTGTCACTTCGCTACGTCTGGAATAGAGTTGCCAGAGAAGATTTTGTTACATTTTGCGACGCTTACTCTACGATTCGTTCTGAAGATGTGGAAGGTAACGAGCGTCCTTTAACTGGAGTTGCAGTGGCACATATTGTCATAGATTTGCGTAACAAATTTGATTTGGATCTGCAATACTTGGTTGGAATCGGTACAGACAGTTGCTCAGTGATGGCGTCTGACTTGAAAGGGGCATGTCAAGAGTTGATGAAAGTAGAAATTCACGCACGACGTTGTCCTTACAATCACCATGTGTTGAACAATTCTTTATTGAAATTATCGGATGTCACAAACTGCCGAAACGCTTCAGGGACAATGAAAACCATTGTAGCTTTTTCAAAAGCTTCTTCAAAAAGACACGGTGTCTTCGAAAACAAGCTTGGTAAAAAATCTCTTCAAAGTCTTTGCGAGACACGATGGGTTGAAAATCACGTAGGACACCAGCAGTTTCATGGTGAACGGTTAATAAAAATTTGTGAAGCACTTGAAGAGATTTCAGCGTGGCGGGATGAGAAAAGTGCATCTTCTGCTGCTAACCTTCTTCATGCTCTTCTTAATCCAACGTTCCTGATTTCAACTGCTTGCTTAAATGATGTTCTTGGTATGTATATAACATATACTTTTTTCATTTTTTCAGTTGAAAGATTTGAAAAAAATACGCATACATATTTTACTCTGTTGAGGAACGACTTGATTCAAATTTACTTTTCAAGAAATTACTCAATTTAATTAATAAAACAAAAATAATCATTATAAACCAAAGAAAAAAATTAGTTTACAATAATTTTGTTGGTTTTTGTATTTTTCAGGAATAACTTTACCATTAAGCCGAATACTCCAAAAACCATCATTAGATCTGAAGAAAGCAACCGATTTGATAGCAGATACTTTGATTGTTCTTGAGAAGAAAAGAAGCGAGGCTGATTCCGTTTTTCAACAGCTGTATACTGAAACTGAAAATCTCGCTAAACAGTTGGATGTGGAGATGAAAGCACCTCGTGTTGTTTCTCGCCAAAAACATCGAGATAATCATCAACCAAATCAAACCCCGGAGGAGTATTTCAGGAGAGGGATTTTCATTCCTCTATTGGACAACGTTGTAACAGACCTCAACGAAAGACTCTCCACAGACGTGATGAACCTTTTTCGGTTGAGAGTGTTTCTGCCTCGGACTTCATACACAGTAGAGGACATTGAAGACGTTTGCCATGCAGCGGAAACATACCAGAAGCTTCTGCAAACTCCTGTCTCGGGAGTCATTGCAGAATTCAAATTGTGGGTAGCAAAATGGAATCGGATTGTTGAAAACGGCGGTGAGCTCCCCGATCCGCTAACTCTAGTTTGTGCTGCGTGTGATGAAGAAATTTATCCACCCATTTGGAAGCTGCTTGATATTTTGCATACGCTTCCTGTGACCGCAGCCACTGCAGAAAGAAGTTTTTCAACTCTCCGTCGCCTCAAAACTTGGTTGAGATCAACTCTGGCAGAAGACAGACTCACTGGGCTTGCATTGCAACACATTCATCGCGACATCGAATTGGACATCGATGCGATAATCAACAGATTTGCAAAACAAAATAGAAAATTAGATTTTGTGTTATAAATGATCTCCCCAGTTGGAACTTATAAAAATGTACACAAATCACAAGTGTTGCTACAAACCAAATACAGAAAAAACCAGTATTCTATAAAAAGTTTAGTCGTTATTATAGTTTTTTTTTGTTTCCAATGTTTTTAGTTAACAATATGGTAAGTTGACTTTGGTCGTTTGGTGTGTTTCTGGTTTTTGATTTCACAAAAACTGGGTTCATTTTGGTCGTTTGATATTTTTTGTTTTATTTTTGGGTTTGCGAATAATTCATTCAGTTCTGTTTTTTTAGATGCATGCTGATTCTGGGGGGGGGGGGGGGGGTCATGACCCCTGTGACCCCCCCACTTGGATCCGCGCCTGAAGTAGCAGGAGAGTGCTCCTGCCAGAAGAGTATTTTAAAACAATTAGTAAATCAAACGATATATTCTGCATATCAAAACTTGACTAATATACAGATTCCATAAATTAAGTTCGAAAAATTGTTATGGTTATTATGATTTTAAACTCATCCCCATTTTGTTTCATGTGTTTTGACCCCGTTGCTTGATTAGTCATGATAAAATATCAATATTACAAACTATTTCTGAAATTTTTATCAAATTTCCTACATATTTGTAGTGTCTAGGTCCGTTCAAGACCTGCTTTGAAAAGTTCTTATTAAGATCTTGCATTTGATACCGATATTGTCTACATGTGATAACAAACTTTTTTTCGGGGCAACTCCCCCATATGGGGAGACCCCCCTAAAAGACCTCTTAAATTTCTTCCCGTGGGGAAATTTTGAAGAAGGCATCACTTCGCACCTACTTACAAAATCTTATGTTTCTAGCTTATGTAGTTTGCGAGAAAAAGTGGTGTGACACGTCGACGGATGGAGAGACAGGACGCGGTTTTAGTGGGATATTGTATTGGGTTATCCATTTCGTGGTAGGAAAGTATAACCCTGCCATTTGACATCTGTAAGAATTAAATGTCATCCAAAGCGTGTTTTTTTTTAAGTTGAAGGTTTGCCATTTAGAAATATGGATTGTTTAATAGTCGAAGAACGCGTTAAAATTATTAAATTTTATTATAAAAATGGTGATTCTGCTGTATCAACATTTAGGGCTTTACGAGCCGATTACGGTCGACATAATCGACCTACACAGCAAACAATTTCGAACACAGTGAGAAAATTTGATGAAACTGGATCAGTTATTGATATTACAAGGCCTGTGCATCATCGCAACATTCGTTCTGCTGAAGATATCGCTGTCGTTGCTCAAAGTGTGGAGGAAGACCCGAATTTGTCGATTCCTCGACGTGCTCAACATTTGGGCTTGTTTTATGGCTCATTGTGACGGATTTTGCATTTGGATTTGCATCTCCATCCGTACAACTCACTCACTCAAGAAGTTAAGCCTCAAGACCATACACAACGCAGAATGTATGCGAATTGGGTGATTGAACAACAAGCCATTGATATCGATTTTTCGAACAAAATTTTCTTTAGTGAGGCTCATTTTTCGCTCAGTGGTTACGTAAATAAACAGGATTGTCGCATATGGGGCTCTCAAAATCCTCTGGTGATCGCAGAAAGGCCTTTGCATCCGGAAAAAGTGACCATTTGGTGTGCATTATGGTCTGGTGGTGTTATTGGCCCGTATTTTTTTTGAGAACGATCAAGGAAGAGCCATTGCAGTCAATTCTGTCCGCTATGCACGGATGCTAACCGATTATTTTTGGAGAGAAATTGAAGATTATGATCTGGAGAACACGTGGTTCCAACAGGACGGAGCCACAACCCACACAACACAGGCTAATAGAGCACTTTTGCAAGAGAAATTTCCAGGACGCATAATTTCGAGATTGAGTGATGTCAATTGGCCCGCAAGATCCTGCGACCTAACACCTTTGGATTTCTTTTTATGAGGTTATGCGAAAGATCGTGTTTACGCAAACAATCCTCGAAATCTTGAGCAATTGAAAACCAATATTCGTGAAGTTATGGCCGAGATATTGCCGGAAATGTGCCGAAAAGTCATTGAAAGTTACCTCAAAAAAATTGAGACCTGTAAGAGCTTCCGTGGAGAACATTTCAATGATGTTATATTTCACGTATAATGGCAAGATTCAATCTTGATATTGAATCCATCTGAGTATTTTATGTGTTTTCTTTAGCTTTACTTTCCCAAGCGTAAAATGAATAACCCTGTAAAATATGAAATTTTTTTTGAGGATTGCTGGTTGTCCTAAGTGAAAGAACTACATTGTTCTTTCACCCGAGCATTTTAGCTATCAACATAATAGCATTATTCGCTCGATGGACTTCAGCTTGTTCCAGCATATGGGCTGGTTCCACTAAAAATCTCGCTGTTTCGTACGAGGTGACCGATATACTCCTCAGGAGCTGCTTTAATGGAACCAGCCCATATGCTGGAACCAGCTGAAGTCCATCGAGCAAATAATGCTATTATGTTGATAGCTAAAATACTCGGGTGAAAGAACAATGTAGTTCTTTCACTTAGGACAACCAGCAATAACAAAATTTCTTATGAGTTCGCCACCACTGCGTAATAGTGGAAATTACTGCTCGATAGAGCTTGCAGCACTGCCATGCTGCAACATATATATATATATATATATATATATATATATATATATATATATATATATATATATATATATATATATATATATACAGCACTTGTGCATTAAATCGGCCATCTTGGGGTTTTGCGAGCAGTGCCTGCTGCCGGGGTCTTCGTCGGGGCTTCTTCCCCTCCTCTTTTGTCTTATGTTTGGTCATCTTCTTGTCGCACGTTCGTGCGAACTTTATATTCTGGCACTTTTTGAAGGAGTTTATTTGCAGCTTTGTTCGTTATTTTGTCAGCACTGTCTGGAATCCTTGATCTGGCGTTCCATGTTCATCGAGTGCCTCTTCTTCCCTTCTTTTATCCTAATCTCGTTGGATTGGTCTAGATGGCATTCTTTTATTGATCTTTGATGGTGGAGGTATCTGCGCGTTTCCTTCAAGCTAAGTCTTCAGCGCTTCTAAAGCCTGCTGCTCTTCTTTGACCTCCTGGTCCTCTTTGGCTTTTAGTCAGCTTCTCCGGTAATGCTCTATGCGCTCTAGGATTTCCTCAAGTTCAAGGAGTCCAATCTTTACTCGTTTGCTGACTTTGGTGAGTCGCATTCAGATTTTATTTTTTTTTAACATCTCCCACTTTTTGGATTAGCCTTCCTTCTTCACGTAGCTGGGTGGCAATTTTACTTTGCGACCAACTTTCTTGGGAGAGATTATTCCGTTTCCGAGTACAGTACTTCCGCCACATTTTTGGCGGGAGCGATGAAATCACACAATGGCGCTTTATTCTTTTGGTGATTTTTTACGGTTTTGTAAAATAATTTTACAAAACCCTACTAGTTTTGCGACCAGTCTGTCCGTCTGTCCGTCTGTCCGTCTGTCCGTCTGTCCGTCCGTCCGTCCGTCCGTGTGTCACAGCAGTTTTTCTCGGTAACTACTTAAGCTAGAAACATCAAATTTTGTGCGTAGGTGTAAAGTGGTGATCTCTTCAAAGTTCAACTACAAAAAAATATAAAAAGGTATTTAAGGGGGGTCTCCCCATATAGGAGAGTGACTCCCCGAAAAAAATTTCATTGAAGGTAGCCGATATGGGTATCAAATGAAAGGCCTTGATGAGAACTTTTCAAAACAGGTCTTAGTTTGGCAAAATTTGCTTCGAGGGGCGCACAGTGAGGGGAAATACATGAAAAATGTGTGTCCCCCCCCCCCCTCGCGATTGGACACCTGTGATCCGAAAAATCTGAAAAAAAATCAGGAATGTAGGCCTTGGTGAGTACAACAACAACAAATACGTTAGAAGTCGCAATTCACTCAACTTTGTTAGCAATAGTATGATTTATCGATTTTATATTTTCTTGAATAAAATCTTAACGGTGCCCTTAAATTCAATGAAATTCAGTACGTAGATGTTTATTTATAAGATTGATCTACTCTGAAAGGTTCATAAAGATTGAATGATATTTAGCGAAGTTACAGCGGTTTGAATTTTCCTGTATTACTATGGAACAATATGCGCTGCATTTATTACTATGGCAACATATGGCTATGGAACAACATGCGCTTTTTACCGACTCAGACACTACAGTTTTGCTCGGATTTGCATATAAATTTCAGGAATGATAAGTGTCATGTATATCTTTGAGAATCGGTTCAGCTAGTGGTATCAGTAATCGTAAAACAAAATAGTGGCTGTTTTAAATGCGAAGATTGAATAATTTTGAGTTATTTTTTCCCAACTTCAACGTTTGAGGTGCATGCTTTGAACACTTGATTCAATTTAATGAATGACTGAAGATGAGTACCTACAATTAATGCTCATAAGTGAAACAAGTCAAGGAGGTGGGAGAGAGCTCCTAGCAAAAGGGTTTTGTAACCATTCTAGGATTCGAAAACATTGGCCATGAATAGATGATAACAGTACAGGAGAGTGGCCCCTGAAAAAAAAAATTCATCAATCGTAGCCGGTATGAGTATGAAATAAAAGTTTTCATGGGAGCTTTTCAAAACAGTTGTTAAACTGTCAGTTTTTGCTTCAGTGGTGGCACAGGGGGGAAATACATGAAAAATGTGTTTCCTCCGGCGCGAATGGACATCTGTAATAATTATCAAGGGAGATATTTATGAGAATAACAATACCAAAAACCTCAGAAGTCGAAATTCATTCAACTTTGTTAATAATAGTATGATCTTCGTATTTCATATTTTCTCCAATAAAATCGTCTTTGACATTTTTCTTGATTTGATTCGATCTGGTGACTGCATTTTGTAAATTGAATACAAAACCCTTCAGACATGAGCGTAGGTCTGTTTACCCAACTTGTTAATTTATATCGCAAATATGCTGAACACACCGAAAAGAAGTGCGGTGTGGAATTGTTTGTTTGTGGATTTTTCTCAACAGCGCTTTCGTTTAAGAGTGGCTCAACTAGAAATTTATTGAGACACTTGAAACCAAAGTACCCTGGAATACAGGATGTCAGGGTCAAACCATGGCTGCACCAACAGCACTTGCAAATGAAAATGTTGTTGCCAGCACCTCCAACAATGAAAATTTAGATAAAAGCTTAGCTGGTAATAATTCTGACCCTGTAAATAACACCGGCGGCTTTGTGAAATTGCAGACAACGATTGCCCTTTTTCCAAAAAAGCCACTACTACTAAATTTATACACAGCTGGTGAAGATGATGGCAAAAGAATATTTACCATTTTCAATCGTGGAATGTGCGGAATTGAAAAAAACTCCTCGGGTTGTTGAAATCCAACTATGTTCTCCCTTGCCGAAAAACAGTATCTACTGGTTAATGTTCGAAGAGACAACGGAAGAATTACGGATAGCATTGAGCAGTGCAAATTATGTATCGTTAACCACAGTTGGGTGGACTTCATCAAACAATCAAGATTTTATGACTTAAAAAGCTCACCAATTTGCGATCGGCATTGCTAGATTGCTTCCAATGCACCGATGAACGTCATACATCACAATTATTAAGTCATGAAATTAAACGAATCATCGAGGAATGGGATTTGGGCGAAAAAGTTGTGAGTATGGTAAGTGACAATGCAGTTAATATTGTTGCTGCTATTCAACAAGGTAACTGAAAGCACATTCCATACTTTGATCTGAATTGTTCACAATGGCATAAAAGAAATTAAAATAACATAGTCAAAAATAAAATCAAACGTTCAATTTCACAAAAAAGCCCAAAAGCAATGAGCAAGTTTATTTCTTTGCAAAAACAAACGCTGCGCACCGAGAAAAAGTTGGTATAGGATGTTTCAACTAGATAGAATTAAACCTATATGATGTTTTGACGAGTTTAAGAAACGAAGGAACCATTTATTTATTCGTTAAACCAAGTGAATCGCAGTTTGTTTGTCCATTCTGAGGGAGACTTTACTATCCCAGAAAAAGGCTGTGAAGTACCGAAAATTTTCTTCGGAATCACGAAAAAAATTTCTAGTGAATAAACAGCAACCCTCTCAAAGGTTGTTTTATTTAGAAAATCTTTGCTAAAATATCTTGACAAATTTATGAAAGCAGCAAACATTCTAAAGGGGGACCAAAATATGGTAGGATGTATTCAAAAAGATTAAATGACAAGATTAAATAGCGTTGAGCAAAATTATCTTTATGGCCAATCCACTTTTTTGGATCCGCGCTTCAAAAAGCGAGCGTTTTATGAGGAGGAGTATTTTTCAAAAATTAAGCAGTCCATTATATACAAAGCAATTTATTATGTTGTGAACCAGCACAAAGAGCAAGATAATTTCGAAATGATTACATCTTCTCCTATTGACACTAACCAAAGTGCATTATTAGGGTATTGCAAAATTATTTTACAAGTCTCGCAGTTTCGTACGAGGTGACCGATATACTCCTCAGGAGCTGCCACATCAGTCACCTCGGGGCAGCTCGACTGCGGAGTTCCAGATGACCACGAACCCATATATATATATATATATATATATATATATATATATATATATATATATATATATATATATATATATATATATATATATATATATATGTTGCAGCATGGCAGTGCTGCAAGCTCTATCGGTCACCTCGTACGAAACTGCGAGACTTGTAAAATAATTTTGCAATACCCTAATAATGCACTTTGGTTAGTGTCAATAGGAGAAGATGTAATCATTTCGAAATTATCTTGCTCTTTGTGCTGGTTCACAACATAATAAATTGCTTTGTATATAATGGACTGCTTAATTTTTGAAAAATACTCCTCCTCATAAAACGCTCGCTTTTTGAAGCGCGGATCCAAAAAAGTGGATTGGCCATAAAGATAATTTTGCTCAACGCTATTTAATCTTGTCATTTAATCTTTTTGAATACATCCTACCATATTTTGGTCCCCCTTTAGAATGTTTGCTGCTTTCATAAATTTGTCAAGATATTTTAGCAAAGATTTTCTAAATAAAACAACCTTTGAGAGGGTTGCTGTTTATTCACTAGAAATTTTTTTCGTGATTCCGAAGAAAATTTTCGGTACTTCACAACCTTTTTCTGGGATAGTAAAGTCTCCCTCAGAATGGACAAACAAACTGCGATTCACTTGGTTTAACGAATAAATAAATGGTTCCTTCGTTTCTTAAACTCGTCAAAACATCATATAGGTTTAATTCTATCTAGTTGAAACATCCTATACCAACTTTTTCTCGGTGCGCAGCGTTTGTTTTTGCAAAGAAATAAACTTGCTCATTGCTTTTGGGCTTTTTTGTGAAATTGAACGTTTGATTTTATTTTTGACTATGTTATTTTAATTTCTTTTATGCCATTGTGAACAATTCAGATCAAAGTATGGAATGTGCTTTCAGTTACCTTGTTGAATAGCAGCAACAATATTAACTGCATTGTCACTTACCATACTCACAACTTTTTCGCCCAAATCCCATTCCTCGATGATTCGTTTAATTTCATGACTTAATAATTGTGATGTATGACGTTCATCGGTGCATTGGAAGCAATCTAGCAATGCCGATCGCAAATTGGTGAGCTTTTTAAGTCATAAAATCTTGATTGTTTGATGAAGTCCACCCAACTGTGGTTAACGATACATAATTTGCACTGCTCAATGCTATCCGTAATTCTTCCGTTGTCTCTTCGAACATTAACCAGTAGATACTGTTTTTCGGCAAGGGAGAACATAGTTGGATTTCAACAACCCGAGGAGTTTTTTTCAATTCCGCACATTCCACGATTGAAAATGGTAAATATTCTTTTGCCATCATCTTCACCAGCTGTGTATAAATTTAGTAGTAGTGGCTTTTTTGGAAAAAGGGCAATCGTTGTCTGCAATTTCACAAAGCCGCCGGTGTTATTTACAGGGTCAGAATTATTACCAGCTAAGCTTTTATCTAAATTTTCATTGTTGGAGGTGCTGGCAACAACATTTTCATTTGCAAGTGCTGTTGGTGCAGCCATGGTTTGACCCTGACATCCTGTATTCCAGGGTACTTTGGTTTCAAGTGTCTCAATAAATTTCTAGTTGAGCCACTCTTAAACGAAAGCGCTGTTGAGAAAAATCCACAAACAAACAATTCCACACCGCACTTCTTTTCGGTGTGTTCAGCATATTTGCGATATAAATTAACAAGTTGGGTAAACAGACCTACGCTCATGTCTGAAGGGTTTTGTATTCAATTTACAAAATGCAGTCACCAGATCGAATCAAATCAAGAAAAATGTCAAAGACGATTTTATTGGAGAAAATATGAAATACGAAGATCATACTATTATTAACAAAGTTGAATGAATTTCTACTTCTGAGGTTTTTGGTATTGTTATACTCATAAATATCTCCCTTGATAATTATTACAGATGTCCATTCGCGCCGGAGGAAACACATTTTTCATGTATTTCCCCCCTGTGCCACCACTGAAGCAAAAACTGACAGTTTAACAACTGTTTTGAAAAGCTCCCATGAAAACTTTTATTTCATACTCATACCGGCTACGATTGATGAATTTTTTTTTTCAGGGGCCACTCTCCTGTACTGTTATCATCTATTCATGGCCAATGTTTTCGAATCCTAGAATGGTTACAAAACCCTTTTGCTAGGAGCTCTCTCCCACCTCCTTGACTTGTTTCACTTATGAGCATTAATTGTAGGTACTCATCTTCAGTCATTCATTAAATTGAATCAAGTGTTCAAAGCATGCACCTCAAACGTTGAAGTTGGGAAAAAATAACTCAAAATTATTCAATCTTCGCATTTAAAACAGCCACTATTTTGTTTTACGATTACTGATACCACTAGCTGAACCGATTCTCAAAGATATACATGACAATTATCATTCCTGAAATTTATATGCAAATCCGAGCAAAACTGTAGTGTCTGAGTCGGTAAAAAGCGCATGTTGTTCCATAGCCATATGTTGCCATAGTAATAAATGCAGCGCATATTGTTCCATAGTAATACAGGAAAATTCAAACCGCTGTAACTTCGCTAAATATCATTCAATCTTTATGAACCTTTCAGAGTAGATCAATCTTATAAATAAACATCTACGTACTGAATTTCATTGAATTTAAGGGCACCGTTAAGATTTTATTCAAGAAAATATAAAATCGATAAATCATACTATTGCTAACAAAGTTGAGTGAATTGCGACTTCTAACGTATTTGTTGTTGTTGTACTCACCAAGGCCTACATTCCTGATTTTTTTTCAGATTTTTCGGATCACAGGTGTCCAATCGCGAGGGGGGGGGGGGGGGGGACACATTTTTCATGTATTTCCCCTCACTGTGCGCCCCTCGAAGCAAATTTCGCCAAACTAAGACCTGTTTTGAAAAGTTCTCATCAAGGCCTTTCATTTGATACCCATATCGGCTACCTTCAATGAAATTTTTTTCGGGGAGTCACTCTCCTATATGGGGAGACCCCCCTTAAATACCTTTTAATATTTTTTTGTAGTTGAACTTTGAAGAGATCACCACTTTACACCTACGCACAAAATTTGATGTTTCTAGCTTAAGTAGTTACCGAGAAAAACTGCTGTGACACACGGACGGACGGACGGACGGACGGACGGACAGACGGACAGACGGACAGACTGGTCGCGAAACTAGTAGGGTTTTGTAAAATTATTTTACAAAACCGTAAAAAATCACCAAAAGAATAAAGCGCCATTGTGTGATTTCATCGCTCCCGCCAAAAATGTGGCGGAAGTACTGTACTCGGAAACGGAATAATCTCTCCCAAGAAAGTTGGTCGCAAAGTAAAATTGCCACCCAGCGACGTGAAGAAGGAAGGCTAATCCAAAAAGTGGGAGATGTTAAAAAAAAAATAAAATCTGAATGCGACTCACCAAAGTCAGCAAACGAGTAAAGATTGGACTCCTTGAACTTGAGGAAATCCTAGAGCGCATAGAGCATTACCGGAGAAGCTGACTAAAAGCCAAAGAGGACCAGGAGGTCAAAGAAGAGCAGCAGGCTTTAGAAGCGCTGAAGACTTAGCTTGAAGGAAACGCGCAGATACCTCCACCATCAAAGATCAATAAAAGAATGCCATCCAGACCAATCCAACGAGATTAGGATAAAAGAAGGGAAAAAGAGGCACTCGATGAACATGGAACGCCAGATCAAGGATTCCAGACAGTGCTGACAAAATAACGAACAAAGCTGCAAATAAACTCCTTCAAAAAGTGCCAGAATATAAAGTTCGCACGAACGTGCGACAAGAAGATGACCAAACATAAGACAAAAGAGGAGGGGAAGAAGCCCCGACGAAGACCCCGGCAGCAGGCACTGCTCGCAAAACCCCAAGATGGCCGATTTAATGCACAAGTGCTGTAAGGCCCGAGGACACAAACACTGTCATTAAAGTAGTACGATTAAGGAAAGATGGGCATCATATTTCAAGAACCTCCTCAATCCTTCGCACAGCTCCAGAACGTCGGAGCCTATAGATGTCTGCAAAACCTTCCATTGGCCTCAAGACCCCTGGATGAAGTTTGTTCCATCATCAAAGCCCAAAAGATCATCAAATATGGCGGCAATAGTGTTCATCAAGCTATTCAATAGTGTTCATCAAGCTATTCACAAAGTCATCCAGCACATTTGGCAACAAGAACATATGCCGAAAGAGTGGAGCCAAGCAATTATATTCCCTATCCACAAAAAAGGTGACAAGCAACTGTACGAAAATTATAGAGGCATGTCACTACTTTGTACGGGGTACAAAATATTTTCAAAAATCTTAGAAAATATAATCGGATTATATGCCAACAGTGTTATTGCGGAGTATCAAGGTGGTTTTACAGCAGGTAGATCAACAAAAGACTAATTATTCACAGTAAAGCAGGTACTTGAAAAATGTTGGGAGTTCAACATAGACGTACACCAAATTTTTTGTAGGCTTTAAGCAAGCATATAGCAGTATTGTTCGTAACGTACTGTACCAAATAATGCTTTGCTTTGGCATCCCAGCCAAATTAGTCCGTCATACCAAAATGACAATGACGTCGACGGCCTCCCAAGTCTGCATCTATAACCAATTCACCGATGCCTTTGACACAAATATCGGACTAAAGCGGTGGGATGGGCTGGCCTCAATGCTATTCAATTTGGCTCTGGAGTACGTCATAAGGAAGCTACCTGCCAACACGCAAGGTACATTACTACTCAAGTCGAACCAAGTAGTAGCCTATGCGGATGACATCAGCATTTTGTCACGGTTTTTAATAACTACCAAAGAACTTTTCCTGAAACTCGACAGCGAAGAAAAACTAGTAGGGCTACATGAGAATAAAACAAAGCTCATGACGCAGTCGAGAGAAAATACCTCAAATGCACAAAATATAACACTTGTCGAATACAGTATCAAAAATGTAAGAGAATTTGTGTATTTAAGGGCCAAAATACGGGAAATGAAAGAGACGAAATACACCGAAGAATACAACTCGTAAATACAATATTTTACTCAGTATTGAGGATCTTGAAGACCAGCTGCATACACAGGAAAACAAAATTCTAAGTATTCAAATCTGCGACAAGACCTGTTGCATGCTATGGGTATGAAACATGGACCCTGATCCAAGCATCCGCAAATATATTGAACGCCTTTGAATGACGGATCCTGAAGCGAATAATCGATGTGAAGCTAGATGGGGACCAATGGTGAATTTGATACAACCATGAGCTGTATGAAATTTTCAACGAGCCAGAGGTCTCAACGATTATAAGACTGCGGAAGCTGCAATGGGATGGCCACATGAATCGTATGGACGACCAATGGATACACAAAAAGGTATTCGTTGGGAGAACTGAGGGCCGGCGGCCAGTGGGGAAACCGAGGAAACGCTGGTCTGACTCACTCGACGAAGACAGCTCATCGCTGCTCGGATTTCGAAATTGGAGGACGCGTTCAATGGACCGAGATAGTTGGAGGCACTATTTGCAGGAAGCGAAGACCCGAGAGGGGCTCTAGTGCTAAGAAGAAGAAACCAGTACGACCAACATGTTTGGGCCACATACTGGTTGAATTTGGAGCAGAGGCCAACAATTTTGTTTTTGTGGTAGGAAGGTGAATGCTCTTTATGCACAAAGTGTGGGACTCCCATGCGCGACTGGACTACCCACTAAACACCTCCCCTGTCAACCTGAGAACCCAGCCTGGAACCGTTTGACACATTACTTCGGGCTAGGTCTCGTTTTGTTACGCCGTGGGGCGCCTTCAAGCTGGGGAGTCCCTTTCCTAGCGGGAGGGGAGAGGGGAAGAGGAAATCCCAGAAGAGCGATCCCGCAGCCCCAGCGCCCCCAGTTGCTGTGAGTCCCTTCTATATTTTAGGACTGCCCGAGCATAATGTGCCACCAGGTTCCATTTGTCAACCAATTCGAGCATCACCGCAACTATATTATCCGGAGTGAGCTCTCCCGTCTCTCTGTAGAGTTCCCTTCGCAGCCTGACCCATTTTGTACACACAAAAAATGTGTGACAGGCATTGTCCTCCTCTCCTGGGCAAAACCGACAATCGGGAGACCGTCACTCACCGATCTTGTGCAGGTAAGACTGAAAACACCCATGCCCGCTCAAAAGCTGGGTCAGATAGAAGTCAGTCTCACCATGCCTTCGATTCAGCCACGGTCTCACATCTGGGATGAAGCGCGCAGTCCATCTTCCCTTCATGCAGTTCACTCAAGGCTGCCGCCAATCTTTGAGCGAGCGCTGTCTCTCCTCGCGGACAACTATCTCCCTCGCATCCTCGTTTCGGCGCAGGTAAATAGCGTGGCGCTCTCTAGCAAGGAGGGCGACAGGTATCACGCATGCAATCACTCTCACCACCAAGTCGGAGACTGTTGGATACGAAGATGCAATTCTCAGTGCTCCTCTTCTCTGTACCTGTGCCAAACGTTTTGGGTATACCTCCTTGCTGAGAACGTCGCCCCATACCTCTGCTCCGTACAGTAGCACTGACCCTACAGCACTCATCAAGAGGCGTCTTTTTGATGGACTGGGTCCCCCTAAGTTGGCCATAAGTCGACTCAGGGCCGATATTCCCGAAGCAGACTTCTCAGCCGTTGCCCTGATTTGCTCAGAGAAACTCATCTTTGAGTCGATCAGTAGCCCCAGGTACTTCACCGCTGGCTTCGATTCGATTTGTATATCTCCAATACTGATCATCCTTACTCTAGTGATTCTCTTTTTTGTCAAGATGACCAACAATAAAGAAGTATTTTACGATCGAATAAAGAAAGTCCTCGGCAAAAGTGTCACTATAGCCTCACTTGAACAAATGGCAATGATCAAAATAAGAGACATTGACTGCGTCATGGATCTAATTGTGATAGAAGAGGCCATCTAAATGGAGGCTGACACCTAAAAACCATAGGGGACAACGCATGGCCATGATTGACTTCACCAGAAAGGATGCCGAACAATTTCTCAATAAGGGTAAAGTAAGAATAGGGTGGATTGTCAGCAGGATACGGCAAAGAGCAGCGCCTTGGCTTTGCTGACACCACAAGTATGCAAAGGACCCGATTAAAATTTCCTTTGTTACATACGCGGTTATGTGGGACGTACAGGAACAGAGTGTATAAAGGAGACACACTGTATTCTTTGCAAGGATCCTGATCCAGGACTGGATTTTGGGCATTCTGTAGCTAAATCTACGCCGCAGTTCATCCACCAAAATTGAGCAGGTTGGGAGCCAACTTCATGCTGCTGACTGGGCAACACCATGATAAAAGTATTGCATCATAGTATTCTGATGAAACTGGTACTGCCGCCACCTACGTTCAAAAAAGTGATTTTTAAGTGGAGATTTGTGGACGGGGGATGGTTTTGTGTGGGTTTGGCACTCAGGGACCACCATTTTTAGTATGTATCTAACACCAAACGAATCGATATCATCTTTTTAGGCCAAAATGGATGCTTTGGAGAGTGCTGTCTCAAGCGCAGACCACAAAGTTCTCGTTGAGTGAGTACTTAACGCTACAGCAATCGACTGGAGCAGACCTTAAATAGATCCGTGGGGACAATGAATTCCAGAAATGGCAGCTGAAATGCATCTTACTAAACACAGAAACTACGCTGACTTTCCGCCAAACCATATAGGACGTGATAATTGCCTTAGATTTATTAGTACGGAGAATGCAATATGGAGAGTATTAGAGGACTACTCCACCAGTGATCAGATCATTAGTGCATTTTAACGTCCGCGCTCTCAAAATTCTACAATTGGGTGAAATGTCAGAAGGATAGACGTCAAGAAGTTCGTGGGGGTGTTTACACTAGGTGCTTCGCTGCAGGGAGACCCCTAGGGGACCGAAAAATAGGCAGCTCAAGACGTGGTGAGCTCAACTATAAGCATCATCACGACTGCTTGCAATGCTTCTATGTCCCGTCGTTCGGCGTGAGGCCCAACGGCTACGGAACCGTGACGATGCATGCAAGTGGGTAGCAGGACATAAGTTGGCTAGTAAATGCCTTCGTAAATTGATTAACAACAGCAAGGTTTGCTGCTATAAAGATCTAGTCGACAGTGTGAACAAGGATCCATGGGGCCTTGGCTACAAGCTAGTTATGCGGAGCTTGGTCCCTACGGAAGACTTGCATACATAATGCGGGGAAAATGGACCGGATAATATGAGCACTCTTCCCCGCTATCTGCATACCGCCCATTATGCATGCTCGGCACTGCTGGGAACGTGCTATAGAAACTCATCAAGAGAAAACTCACTGACGTGATTCGTGCTGTTGGGGATCTATTTCATCGGCAGCATAGCTTTAGAGCAGGACGTTCCACAATTGATGCGATCGCAGCGGTAGTGATAGTGACCCAAAAGGCAGAGGGATAAAGCTGCACCAAGTGAAGGACCGGCTTCAAATCCCCTAGATGTGACGTATCCTGTATAAACTGGAAAATACTTTTCAAGTTCCAGAATATCTAAAGTAGCTTGTGAGGGACTAACTGGAGGATCAAAGTCTACTTTACGACACGACACAAGGCCAAACAAGGATGGAAGTTACATCGGGTGTCACCCAGGGATCTATCCTTGGTCCAAACGTATGGAACGCGTCGTAAGATAGGCTATTGGGACGGGAAATGCCAGATGAGTTGCACTTGATTGGCTATGTGGATGAAGTTGTGGCGCTGGATGCACCGTTGAACAAGCGCAACTTCGGCTAGGTATGCTGATGCACCGAATGAGTGGCTGTATGACTGCTCGCGGGTTCAGTTTGGCACTCGAAAAAACTAAAGTGATTATCTTGACAAAAAAAAGAATCCCTAGAGTAAGGATGATCAGTATTGGAGACATACTAATTGAATTGAAGCCAGTGGTAAAGTACCTGGGGCTACTGGTCGTCTCGAAAATAAGTTTCTCTGAGCGATTCAGGGCAGCGGCTAAAAAGGCTGGTTCTGCAGTGTCGGCTCTGAGTTGACTTATGACCTACGTAGGGGGACCCAGCCCATCAAGAAGACACCTTCTGATGTGCGCAGTAGGGTTGGTACTCCTGCATGGAGTAGAAATATTGGGCAACACTCTCAGTTTGGAGGTATACCGAAAACACTTGAAACAGAGAAGAGGAGCACCGAGGATTGCGTTTTTCTATCCGACAGTCTCAAATTTGGCGGTGAGAGCTATTGCAAGAATGATATCAGTTGCCCTCCTTGCTAGAGAGTGCTGCGCTATGAACCTGCGTCGAAACGGGGACACGAGGGAGATGGTTGTTTGCGAGGAGAGATAGCGCCCACTCAACGGTTGGCAGCAGTCTTGGGTGAATTGCGTGAAAGAAAGGCGGTCTGCGCGCCTCATCCCGTTTGTGAGACCATGGATGGATCGAGAGCATGGTGAGACTGACTTCTATCTGACCCAGCTTATGAGCGGGCATGTCTGCTTTCAGTCTTATTTGCAAAAGATTGGTATGTCACGGTCCCCCGATAGTCGGTTTTGCCCAGGAGAGAAAGGCGATGCTTGCCACACATTTTTTACGTGCACAAGATGGACCAAGCTGCGGAGGAACCTCTACAGGGAGACGAGAGAGCTCACCTCGGATAATATAGCCTCGGTGATGCTCGAATTGGTTGATAAATGGAACCAGGTGGCACATTATGTTCGGACAGTCCTTAAAGATTAAAGGGACTCACATCAGCCGAAGGAGTTAGGGCTGGGTAATTGCTTGCTAAAAGAGGGATAACCCAGTGGTAGCCAAAGCCCTTCAATTATTCTATCTGTTTGTGGCATACTTTGGCCATGTAGTACATTGGCTTTTTTTGTGGTAGGGAGGTGAATGCCATTTATGCATAGATTGTGTGACTCCCATGGTCGAAAGAAGGCGACTAGACTATCCACTAAACATTTCCCCTGTCAACCTGAGAACCCAGCCTGGAACCGTTTGACACATTACTTCAGGCCATGTTCTCGTTTTGTTATGCCGTGAAGTGCCTTCAAGCTGAGGCATCCCTTTTCTAGCGGGAGGGAAGACAAAGGTCAGAAGAGCGATCCCAGTCTTAACGCCCCAGGCTGCTGTGAGTCCTTTTTATATTTTAGGACTACCTGAGCATAATGTGCCACCTGGTTCTATTTGTCAACCAATTCGAGCATCACCGCAACTATATTATCCGGGGAGAGCTCTTCCGTCTCCCTGTAGAGTTGCCTTTGTAGCCTGACCCATTTCGTACACGCAAAAAATGTGTGGCAGGCATTGTCCTCCTCTCCTGGGCAAAACCGACAATCGGGGGACCTTGACTTACCGATCTTGTGCAGGTAAGACTGAAAACACCCATGCCCGCTCAAAAGCTGGGTCAGATAGAAGTCAGTCTCACCATGCCTTCGATTTAGCCACGGTCTCACATCCAGGATGAGGCGCGCGTACTTTGGCTTGCAGAAGAGGTGCGGTCAACGGTTGGCAATGTAAACAAGTTGCTATCATCAACAAAAAAGTGTTTCTGAAGGCACTTGCTCGTAACAACCCGAACCAGTGGTAAGTTTATGGGGAACGTGGAGTAAAGCAGTGTTATTTTACAAAGAATATTTTGATGTTGTGTTGTAAACGACCTGGATCATGCATACCCAATAGCGGTTAATCAATCCAAAGAGGCATTTAAAGCTCCTAGAATTAGAAAAAAACATAGCCATGATCTGCACTTTGGCATTGACAGAATCCATTCAGCAACCGTTCGAAATTTGCCAAATGTACTCCATATTGCAAGACGGATTTCAGCAGAAATTCAAAGAAAATTTTGATTAAGTCTTGAACAAAAATCCAGGCTTTGCATCTCTGTGTCAGATTGATAGCTTTATTAACGTAACCGTAGAGCTTTGGCCAGAAACTATAAGTTCGAGCGTAGCACCTGCATTCAAGTATTGCCCAGTCACTTCCATAGATATGGGAAGATCCTTCTCCACACATAAAAATTTTTAAAGTGACCAAAGACACAATCTCACATCTAAACATTTAGGGCAGTACTTAATTGTTTGCGTATATAAAAGCAGCAAAATGTTTAATAATTGCTAATTTTATTATATTTTGTCGATAAAGCTGCAGAACTGATCTATTAATATTATATACATTAGTAAATTTCGCCAAATTTCAAGCACAAAATGAACTAATATTAAATTGGGCTGAATTGTTTTTTTGCATATTTTGAGCATTTTCATGCATACAAGTATTTTAAGCATTTTATATTACATATATTCTGGTTTCTAATAATTAGAGTCTCAGCTGATGCCGGTCAGAATATGGATAGTTTATTAGTTTTAAAAAACCAAAAGAGGTAAAACTTTAGTCTCAAATCTTGTATTACGCTGAAGTGTCTTAATTTATGAAGAATCATTTACATTGTGCTGTATATTTTTGTCGTCGCATGGATTTAAATATAAACTTGCAATATGCACTTAAAAATATACTATCAAGCGATCCTTGCAAGAGAAATTACAACCGAAAAAGAAAATTTTCCTTGCTTCAATACTTTTGTACTGATTAAAGTGCTAATTGTTACTTTTTTCTTTGCGTATTTTTTAAACTTTCACATATGCACTTCACTTACAATATAATTCAAACATCAATATGCAGGAAGATGACTTTCCCACAATGACCTGAAATCTGAATGCATGTTCCGCTGCACCAAGTAACTTCATGATTAACTTCTTGTAAAAAGCAGTGAACAATGCATGTCAGGATACTAGCACGTAACTACAAGGTCGAGGGTTATTCCAATTTGATTAAATTTTCATACACCGTCAATATTTGCTGGAGCATTTAAATGTACATGAGCCATTGTAGATAACAATGGTTCAAGCTACATAGAAATACAACGTACAGTGACTCTACCCAATATCAAGTGAAGAAACTTCGTAGAAACTAGCAGCAAGAGGGATTGCAATTGACAATCTTCCAGGAGCTACTGCAGTTCATGTCAATTCACTTGAGGTACTCCCTATCAACGTTATGCAAATCGTAATTTTGTCAGTTCACCACGCACTTTAATGTACAGTAGCATCCTCTGCATAAAGTTTACTCTTCACCTTTCTCTACTTATCTTGCTGAAGGACACAATCCATACTTTCGTCGTATGTCACCAACGCCTTCACTGCAATCGTATCGCAACGTCGTCGTTGCTCTGTGGTTATAGCGAAATCCGAGGCGAATCAGTTGTACAAAGAAGTTGTTTCTACTACTCCGGAAAATTGAATACACTCCGCGAAATACGTTTAAATATAAATCTTTCTAAAAAAACTACAGAAAACAAATTCTGTTTAGATAATTATAGGAAATCCTTTATTAACAACATCCTTCAAAAGAGTTGATTCGTTCAGAATCAAAAGAGAAATTGCTTAGAAATTCTTCTCCTTGCATGTGCTCCTGTAACTACACCTGCTAGTGTTCATAAAAAAGCATCACTTTGTGTCCTTTTACGGAGTAAGTCCTATCACAAACCGCGACTTTACGTTTTTCCTTCTTCTGTAACATAGGGTGCACGGATGAGCACAGTCATTTGAATCATACTTTATCCTTACACGATGGAAGTGATGTTAACTTCACCATGCATAAACTTATATTGCTTGAAAACTAGATATCACATTCGGTTATGAGCTATGTGTAACCTAGGAAGGATGTGGCATGAAATGTGTTTTATCATATATTGCTCATAAGATCATGTCATTCTTCCTCAGGACTTTTGTAGAATGTAAAGTGTTGATGAATGTTAAAGTGAGTATTCAAATTTTGCGAGTACGTATGAGAGAAAACAAGGTAATTTTGAAGTTTTCAGGTGGAAATAATAATTTAATTTATAGGCAGTTGAACTTGATTTATTTATATAATATATGCTCAAGTTCACATGGGTTTGATTTCCCACTAGAGACTTCATCATTTTGTTTTGTTTTGATCTTTTTAGGGTTTTGTACTAAAATACAAAACCCTATTGCAATCACGACCTGTGTCCGTCTGTCCGTCCGTCCGTCCGTCCGTCTGTATGTCACAGCACTTTTTCTCCGAAACTATGAAGGCTACAGCCATGAAACTTTGTGGAAAGGTCAGAAGTGGTGACCTCTTGAAAGTTCAAGGGCGGAAAAATTTTTCAAAGGGGTTTAAGGGAGTCTCCCCGTATAGGGAGGTGACCCCTCAAAAAAAATTTTTCACCATTGGTAGTCGAGTAGGGTGTCATTGGAAAGGTCTTAATAAGATCTTTCCAAAACAAGTCTTAAAATTGCCTTATGAGTACCGAGGGGGGCAGGGGAAGGGGAAATGTATGAACTTTTCGCGTACCCCCCCTCGCGATTGGAAACCTTCCATCCGAAAAATCTGAAAAAAATCATGAATGTAGGCCTTAATGAGTACAACAGCAAGAAATACATGAGAAGTCGAAATTCTCTCAACTTTGTTAGTAATAGTATGATTTATCGATTTTATGTTTTCTTGAATGAAATCTAAACGGTACCCTTAAAGTCAATGAAATTTAGCAAACAGATGACTTCATATAAGATTGATCTTTTCTGAAAGTTTCATAAAGATAGAATAGTATTTAATGAAGTTATAGCGATTTGAATTTTCCTGTATTACTATGGAACAATATGCCCTGTATTACTATGGAAACATATGGCTATGGAGCCATATGCGCTTTTTATCGATTTAGACACAACAGCTTTGCTAGAATTTGCATGAAAATTTCAGGAATGATAGGTATCATGAAAATGAGTACATACAATTGAAACAAGTCGAAGAGGCAGGAGAGGAGTAATCGATGATTACAGTACAGAGGAGTGGGCCCTGAAAAAATTTCATGAAAGGTAGCCGATATGAATATCAACTGAAAATTCCCTATTAGAGCTTTTCAAAACAGTTCTTAAACTGACAGTTTTTGCTTCAGTGGGGGCACAGGGGGGGGGCGGGGGAATACACGAAAAATGTGTTTCGAAAAAATCTGGAAAAATTATCAAGGGAGATTTCTATGGGTATAAGTAAAACAAATACCTCAGAAGTCACAATTCTTTCAACTTTGTTAATAATAGTATGATCCTCGAATTTCACATTTTCTCCAATAAAATCGTCTTTGACATGTTTCTTGATTTTATTCGTTGCTGGTTACTGCATTTTGTAAGTTGAGTACAAAACCCTTCTGACATGAGCATAGGTCTGTCTACCCAACTTGTTTTTTTTAATCTCGCCTTTGATTTTAATGTTAACTATGAAAAGCATTCGCCATGATAAAATTAATATTGGACAACTTTTGCCCTTAAAGTAAACCTATTTGGCAACATCTAACGAAAACCTCATTACAGGGATTAAGGGCAATTAATGTAATCTAATTTAGTAAGAGATTATGATCTTAAGTATTGAGAATTGTGGTGTTAAGGCAAAATTTAAAATTTTAATGATCAAATTCGAAAAATAAAACTTAAGATGCCGGAGGCTTCTAGAAAGATTCCGAGCTACTTAAAGTATAGCTAGAAGTCAAATAAGAATAAGATGGTCTGCGGGATATACAAACATATCAAATACCTTGATTACGGTCACACTTCAGGGGACTTTAAGGAGCCTGTGTTAGACGAGTACTTGTGACAACAAAGGTCACCATACAAAATAATGCGCGAGTGACGTACTCTAAAAAGGGCAATGATCCATTATTTGATGATTGTGGATACGTCACAACCAATGCTGGCCGATAGGAATACTCTTGAAGCTAGCATTATTTGGGGAGTTCCGCCTAACGTACCCGGATATGATGGTTTGGACCTAGTTGCTTTGCACGTTAGTACCGTGGTGATACTCAGGTGTAAATGGCTCCAGTTCAACTACCATACCGTCTCCCTCCCAGTAAAACCTGGACAGGCTTCGGAGTACGTTCGAAGCTCGCACCATTGGGTTGGTGGCATATGTTTGTGGTTGAAACGGAATACTGATTAGTGCTGGTCTGGCTCTGAACACTTGTCCCTCGCATGGTCTCCCTGCTCTGCAAAGATAATCATGGGACCAAACAAGTGACTACACAAACGAATGAAAATAGCGGCTCCTAGGGCGGGCCCAATAAAACTGGAGCGACCAAAACGCTAAGAAAAGATCAAAAATTAAAAAAAAAAAAACAAAGCAAAACTAACAACAACGATGACACAACCAGCGGCTGCAGCCACGATGCTTACAGCACATCGGGAGCGGTACTAACGATGACTGAATACAATGACAGTGAAGACGGATGAAAAACGGAGATTAACAGACCGTTTTGTCCAGACTGAGATTCCTGCGGCGTTCGGATGCAACAAAAAAATGATGTGAACGATAGAACGTCCTAAAAAGGAACAGCGGGAAACTTTGCAGAGTGCACCAGATGTTAGAACGGTGGAGAAAAATTTAAAGAACATCGAGAATTCGATAATTACTGATGCAATCGCTTCCGAAGCGACTGAAGCAAAGCTCGTAAGCCCTAAAATAATAACGAATCATCCTGAAGTCCATAAAGAGGTTACGGTAGGAAAAGAAAGGATGGCCAGACAAATAAAGCGCCGTTGTGTGACTTCATCGCCACCGTCCAAATTGTCGCGGAAGTACTTTACGGAAACGGAAGCCGCTAACATCGCTGAAAAGCGTAAGGAGTATCACAAGCTTCGGTGCGAGGCTCAATGAGCAAGAAACCGTGATGGAGTATGCAACCGGAAACACTTTGCAAATTGATTAACATCAGCATAGCTCGGTGCTGGCAAGATCTAGTGTGTAATGTGAACAAAGATCCGTGGAACCTTGGCTACAAGCTAGTTATGCAGAAGCTTAGTGCCCCTCGGAAGCCTTGCATACATCATGCGGAAAAGATGGATAAGATCGTCCAGGCACACTTTCCTGCCCATCCCATCCATGTTGACGCTGTCCACAGGAAACCAGCAATCGAGTCTTCACTCTTTCCACAGCCGGAATTTGAAGAGGCAGATCTTTCACTGCGAGCGAGGAAGGCTCCAGCTAAAGTGCTGCAACTTGTCTATCACCATTGTCCTGGCTCGCGGCTCAGCACATTCAATGCTTGCCTACGAGATAGAGTTTTCTTGATACAATGGAAGGTGGGAAGGCTCATGCTGATCAACAAGTGAAAGGAAAATCCTGGATTACCGTCTGCATACCACCCGTTATGCATGCCAGACACGGCTGGGAAAGTGCTAGAGAAACTCATCACGTGAAGGGTCACTGAGGCAATTCATACTGCTGGGGACCTATCTTCTTGGCAGTATGGCTTTAGAGCAGGACGCTCCACCATTCATGACGTTCCAGAGGTTAAAAGTGCGGTCAAAAAGGTAGAGGCATAAGGCCGCACCAAACAATGGATCGTTGTGTTACTACTCACCGTTCAGAATGCCTACAACCCCACTAGGTGGGTGAATGTTCTAGATACGTCGGAAAACCCTTTTCAGTTTCAAGACATCTGATACGGCTTTTGAGGGACTACTTGAAGAACCGAAGCCTGCTTCCCGACACGGTAGAGGGCCAGCAAAGGGTGAAAGTTATATTGGGTGTTGTCCAGTGATCTGTCCTTGGGGCAGGCCTGTTGAACGTGCTTTCTGATGGACCTTTAAGACTAGAGACGCCAGATGAGTCGTGCTAGATAGGCTAGATGAATGGTGTTGTGGCTGTAGTCACTGGGAGCCTAGTTGAAGAAGCGCAATTTAGGCTACGTATTCAAATGCGCCAATTAAGAGGCTAGATGACTGGTTGTGGGTCTAGTTTGAAACTGGAGAAAGCCGAAGTGGTCATCTTGACAAAAAAGAGCATCCTTAGAGTAAAGATGATCAGTATTGGAGATATACTAATCGAATCAAAGGTAACGGTGAAGGAATTAGTGCTACCGGTTGACACAGAGATCAATTTCTCTTAGCAAATCAGGGAAACGGCCGAGAAGGCTACTTCAGGCGTATTGGCTCTATTTTGAAGTATGGCCAAGGTAGGGAGACCCACATCACCAAGAAAACGCCTCTTGATGAGTGTTGTAGGGCTAGTACTGCTGTATGGAGCAGAAATATGGGGAAATGCTCTCTGTAAGGAGGTGTATTGAAAGGTTTGAGGATTGCATCTTCATATCTGACAGTCTCTAATTTGCCAGTAGGAGTAATTGCAGGCATGATACCTGTTGCCCTCGTTGCTAGAGATCACCGTGCTATTTGCTTTCGTCTGAGCGAGGATGCAAGGGAAATGGTTACCCACGAGAAGAAGCAGTAATCGCTCAACGATTGACAGCAGTCTTGAGTTAATTGCACGAAGAAAAGGTGGATAGCACGACTCATCAAAGGCATGATGAGACTGACTTTTATCTGGCCCAGGTTTTGAGCGGGCATGGGTGTTACGTTAAATACCAATGCGAACATTTCTAGCATACCAGACATACCGTTTTACTTGAATGGATACGAAGATGCTTATAAAATTTTGAGGAGACCGCAAACTAAGATGTAAGATTCGTTATTCGTAAAATTGAAAAGATTAAGGTCAATTAATGATGAGACGATAAGAAAGTAAATGTCAATATAAAGCTTATAAGTGCAGGTTATTTTAAGATCTGCAGCAATCACCACAACTGTCGTCATCATCAGTAACATGCATGAAGCAAGAGGAGTGCTGGAGCAAGCCTTATCTTGCCAGCAAGCCTTGACCCCACAGGCTCAACATCATCTGAGTTCAATCTATCATGCCCAATGGAGGCTCAAATATCTGCGTATACTAAATAGGAATGACACCGAAAGTGTCATGCATACAGCTGGTTCGCGCTACATTCATAACGAGTCTGCACAACAATCCAGATGCTGCAGTGTTCCTAAAGCCAGATCCTATATTGTCGGACTCCACCACGCTGGAATACTTTGAATGTTCTGAAAACTAAAAATAAAGATAGATGGCGTTAAAGAAGGCAGACACCAATCAGTTGAGCGGCACGTCAAGCGATGGTGCGCGGAATGATTCTTTCAAGGCAATAAAATTAATTCGTTAGTAATAGGCTCACATCGTCTGTCATTAACGTGAATTGCGTTCACTAAAGCGTTGGAGTGTTGCAAAAGCTGCGCTTGTGATAACATATGAGGCAAACTGCAGGTCATCAACATCAATTAGCGGCAAAAAGTGCGCATATGCGAAGAGCTCCAGCTTATTTAGAAAAGTGTAGAGCGTCACTTAGTGCTAGCTGGGGCTTAAGATACGATTGTACTTTCGATGCTTATCATGCACCAATCTTGTTTCATTATTCGCAAGGTTTAGTTAGATTTTCAAATTTAGAAGAAGACGAATCACATATATTTGTAATATTCTCTCGTTTTCACAAGTGCTATGACCGAATACCTACATCCACTAAATTAGTCGTATTCAATACTCATTTATTAGTTAAGAAGCAACTGTTGATACAGGGTTTCCCAATAAGAGGTGTTATTTTGATATTCAAAGAAAAATGCCATTTATAATATAAATGATCTAATGTTTATTTCATTATAAAGAAAAAGGTATGGCGTTAATAATGAAAAATAACTCAGGCAAACGACCACCACGACCATGCTTACAGGACCATATCCTTTATATGAAATTTTCCATAACCAAATCGCAAAGTGGCTGCCCTATGTCCTAGATAGCCTTACGAATTCCATCTTTGAGGTCTTGAATCGGCGCTGAGCTGTTGGCGTAGACCTCCTCTTTCACGTGGTCCGAAAGGAAGAAGTTGCAAGGTGTTAAATCACAATTATGATCACCTCTTCGCGAGATAACATGGTCCGGAAACTTTTACCGTAAATGATCAATGGTTCCGTTGCTTGTGTGGCACGTAGCGCCGTCTTGTTGTAAGTAAACGTTGTCCAAATCAATACCATCCGATTCCGGCCATAATAAATCATTGATCATCTCGCGGTAGCGCTATCTATTCACCACAACTATTGCTCCAGTCTCATTTTCGAAAAAGTAAGGTCCAATGACTCCGCCGGACCATAAACCGCATCAAACAGTCACAAGTTGAGGATAGAGAGGCTTTTCGATAATAACTCTTGGGTTTTCCGAGGCCAGATGTGACAATTTTGCTTGTTGACGAAGCCACCGACGTGAAAATGGGCCTCATCACTCAAGATGATTTTTCGATGGAATTCCGGATCATTTTCATTCATTTCAAAGACCCGATCAGCAAAGACACGACGTTGTTGATGATTGACCGGCTTAAGCTCATGTGTTAACTGAACTTTTCTTTAGTCCGGTCGACAAGAGCACTTTTGGAGGCTAGCATTCTTTGGGGAGTTCTGCCCCCACGTACCCGAGGAAATTCCCACAGGGAGAATGCCGGTCAACAAGAGCACTCTTGGAGGCTAGCATTCTTTGGGGAGCGCCGCCCCACGGATCCGAGAATATGGGGGGTGCCGTGAGGTTCCCTCCTGGGATGACAGATAACGACTCTGATTGGATCTGTACTACGTTTTGGACAACGAACTGGAAATGACGCTTTGGCCTGGCGGATGTGATGGTTTGGACCTAGTTGCTTTGCACAGTAGCGCCGAGGTGAAACTCGTGTGTGAACGGCTCCAATTCAACTATCATGCCGTCTTCGTCCCGGTAAAACCTTGGCAAGCCTCGGAGTGCGTTCGAGGTTCGCACCATTGGGTTGGTGGTGTAGGTTCGGTTGAGACGGACTCCCGATTAGCGCTGGTCTGGCTCTGAGCACTTGTCCCCATAAGGGCTTGTGCCAGCCCTCGCATGGCCTCCCTGCTCTGCAAAGATAACCATGGGACCAAAAAGGCGACTACACACACGAACGGAGATAGCGGCTCCGAGGGGGGACCCAACAAAACTGGAGCACACAAAATCGAAAGACCACATATACCCAGAAAAAGAAACGAAGAATAATAACGACGACGCAACCAGCGGTTGCAGCCACGATGTCAACAGTACATCGCGAGCGATACTAACAACGACAAAAACGAAGACTAACACAACGACAGTGAAGACGGACGAAAAACGGAGAATACAGACTGAGATTCCTGCGGCGTTCGGGCGCAGCAAAAAAATGATGCAAACGCCCGAGCGTCCTATTAAAGAGAAACGGGAAACTCTGCAGGACACTTCAGGTGTTCGAGCGGTGGGAGATAACATAAAGAGCACCGAAAATCCGATTGTCACTGCTGCGATCGTTACCGAAGCGATCGATGCAGGTGTCGCAAATCCCGACATTGCAACGAAAAATACAGAAGTCAACGAGGAGATTACGGCACTAAAAGCAAAGAGTGACCAGACACCGCGTGATTGTACCGCCAAAGTTGAAAATGTGGCAGAAGTACTGCACTCAGAAACGGAACGCGATAACCTCTCCCAAGGATGGTTGCAAGGTACAATTGTGGCCCAGCGATATGAAGAAGAAAGACTACTCCGAAAAGCGGGAGATGTTCTGAAAAGAATACAAGCTGCATGCGACTCTTTGAACTAGAGGAGCTTCTGGATCGCATAGGGGACTATCGGAGAAGCTGGTTGAGGGCCGAAGATGAAGAGAAGGCTAAAGAGGCGCTTGGGGCGAAATCTAAAGGCGACACGCAGATAGCTCCACCATTTATCGTCAATAAAAGAATGGCGTCTAGCCCAATCGAAGGAGATCGGGATAAAAGAAGGAAGGAAGAGGCACTTGATGGGTGTGGAGCACCAGATCACGGGTTCCAGACAGTGCTTACAAAAGGAGCGAAGAAAGCTGCAAGAAAACTCCTTCAAAAAAAGCCAGAAAGTAAAGTTCGTACGGACGCCCAATTACAAAAAGACCCGATGAAAAGCAGGAGAGGCAGAAGCCCCGACAAAGACCCCGGCAGCAGGTACTGCTTGTAAAGCCCCAAAGATGGCCGATTCTACGCGGAAGTACAACGGGACATCAGGGGAAACGTAATGCCCGAAGACACCAATACTACCATTAAAGTAGTACGACCAACGTGGTCGGGCCACAGACTGGTCGAATTCGGAGCAGAGGCCGGCAATAAAGATGCATTCTGTGACGCAGTAAAGAAAATCCTCGGCAAAAGTGCAACTAAAGCCCTGCTCGAGCCGATGGCAACGATCGAAATACGGGACATAGACTGCGTGACGGATCTGGCCGAGGTAGAAGAGGCCATCAAAAAGGAGTTCCCTAGATGGGAAGGATCAAAGCGAGACTGACACCAGAAAACAACAGGGGACAACGCAAGGCCATCATTGACTTGACCGAAAAGGACGCCGAACAATTCCTGAACAAGGGCAAAGAACAAATTGGGTGGGTTGTCTGTAGGATACGGCGAAGAGCAACGCCTCTTCAATGTTTCAAATGCCTTGGTTATGGTCACACCACACAAGTATGCAAAGGACCCGATAGGAGTTCCCTATGTTACAAATGCGGTGAAACGAGTCATAAAAGAAAAGAGTGTACGAAGGAGGCACACTGTATTCTTTGCAAGGATACTAATCCAAAGCTTGATTTTGGACACGTCTTGGGATCAGGAAAATGCCGGGTGTTCCAGAAAGCCCTAGCCAAGGCAAAATCAGAGCTTCGATGACCCGCATCCTGCAGCTAAACCTACACCGCAGTTCAACCGCCCAAAATCTGCTTGAGCAGTTTGCGAGGGACAGGAAAGCCGATTTCTTGCTGCTGAGTGAGCAACACCATAACAAAAGTCCTGCACTATGGTACTCTGATGAAACTGGTACTGCCGCCATCTGGGTTCGGAACAGTGACTTTCAAGCAGAGAGTTGTGGACGGGGGGATGGTTTCGTGTGGTTGTGTGGGTATACCTAACGCCTAACGAGTCGATATCATCTTTCCAAGCCAAGCTTAATGCTCTGGAGGGTGCTGTCTATAACGCAGAGGGCAAAGTGCTCGTTGGGGGCGACTTCAATGCTAAACCAATCGAATGGGGCATGCCTCAGACGGATCCGCGGGGAAAAAGAATCCTGGAAATGGCGGCAAGGACGCCCCTCGTCGTACCTAACTCCGGAAATACTTCGACTTTCCGCCGTATTGGCTGTGAGAGAACCATACCGGACGTGACATTCGCCTCGGAGTCCTTAGTACGGAGGATACACAGCTGGAAAGTATTAGAGGACTACTCAGCCAGTGATCACCAGTGCATTCTGCTTGAGATAAGTGATGCTATCTCCCGACGTCCGTGCTTTCGGCCTTCTACAACTAGATGGAACATTGGAAGAATGGACGTCGAGAGGTTCGTCAAGGTTCTCACAGCAGGTGAGCCGCTGCAGGGAGCTTCGGAGGGGACGGAAGAACTAGCATCTCAAGACGTGGTGAACTCTACTATGAGCATAATCATGACTGCTTGCTGCGCTTCTATGCCCCGTCGAAGGCCCCGGCACGGCAAGCCCCCAGTGTATTGGTGGTCTCCTGAAATCGCTGAAAAGCGGAGGGAGTGTCACAAGCTTCGTCGTGAGGCTCAATGGGCGCGGAACGGTGATGAGGTATGCAACCAGGCGGCAGCATATAAGTCGGCCAGGAAATGCCTTCGCAAACTGATCAACAGTAGCAAGGCTCGCTGCTGGCAAGACCTAGTGGACAATGTGAACAAGGATCCGTGGGGCCTTGGGTACAAGCTGGTCATGGGGAAACTTGGTGCCCTACGGAAGCCTTGTATACATGACGTGGAAAAGATGGACGCGATAGTGCGGGGACTCTTCCCCGCCCATCCCGTCCTTTGACGCTGTCCATGGTGAAACAGCAGTAGAGCGCCCGCTCTTCACACAGCTGGAACTGGAGGAGGCAGTCCTCTCCTTGAAAGCGAGGAAGGCTCCAGGTCCAGATGGTGTTCCAGCTGAGGTGTTACGGCTCGCCTATCACCATTGTCCTGACTTGCTGCTCAGCACACTCAGCGCTTGCCTACGGGACGTGGTTTTCCCGGTACGATGGAAGGTGGCGAGGCTCGTGCTGATCAGCAAGGGGAAGGGAAATCCCGAATCGCCGTTTGCATACCGCCCGTTATGCATGCTAGACACGGCTGGGAAAGTGCTAGAGAAACTCATCAAGGGAAGACTCACTGACGCGATTCGTGCTGCTGAGGACCTATCTCCTCGGCAGTACGGCTTTAGAGCAGGACGTTCTACCATTGATGCGATTGCAGAGGTGGTGAACGCGGTCCAAACGGCAGAGGCATATAGTCGCACCAAGCGACGGATCGTCCTGTTGGTGACACTCGACGTCAGGAATGCCTTCAACTCCGCTAGATGGGTGGATATTCTGGACACGCTGGAAAACTCTTTTCAAGTCCCAGAATATCTAATGCGGCTTTTGAGGAACTACCAAAAGGACCGAAGCCTGCTCTACGATGCGACACAAGGCCAACGAAGGATGGAAGTTACATCGGGTGTCACGCAGGGATCTATCCTTGGTCCGGACCTGTGGAACGTGTCTTACGACGGGCTACTGAGACTTGAGATGCCAGATGAGTCGCGCTTGGTCGGCTATGCGGATGATGTTGCGGCTCTGGTCGCTGGACGCACCGTTGCACAAGCGCAACTTAGGCTAGGTATGCTAATGTGCCGAGTGAGGGACTGGATGACTGCTCGCGGGCTGAGTTCAGCACTGAAGAAAACCGAAGTGGTCATCTTGACAAAAAGAGAATCCCTAGAGTAAGGATGATCAGTATTGGTGACATACAAATCGAATCGAAGCCAGCGGTAAAGTACCTGGGGCTACTGATCGACTCAAAGATGAGTTTCTCTGAGCAAAACAGGGCAACGGTTGAGGAGGCTGCTTCGGGAATATCGGCCCTGAGTCGACTTATGGCCAACGTAGGGGGACCCAGCCCATCAAGAAGACGCCTCTTAATGAGTGCTGTAGGGTCAGTGCTACTGTACGGAGCAGAGGTATGGGGCGACGCTCTCAGCAAGGAGGTATACCGAAAACGATTGGCACAGGTACAGAGAAGAGGAGCACTGAGAATTGCCTCTTCATATCCAACAGTCTCCGACTCGGCGGTGAGAGTGATTGCAGACGTGAAATCTGTCGCCCTTCTTGCTAGAGAGCGCCGCACTATTTACCTGCACCGAAACGAGGATGCGAGGGAGATAGTTGTCCGCGAGGAGAGATAACGCTTGCTCAACGATTGGCAGCAGTCTTGGGGGGATTACACGATGGGAAGGTGGACTGCGTGCCTCATCCCGGATGTGAGGCCGTGGCTAAATCGAAGGCATGGTGAGACTGACTTCTATCTGACCCAGCTTTTGAGCGGGCACGGGTGTTTTCAGTCTTACCTGTACAAGATCGGTAAGTCACGGTCCCCCAATATTCGGTTTTGCCCAGGAGAGGAAGACAATGCCTGTCACACATTTTTTGCGTGTACAAAATGGGTCAAGCTGCGAAGGGAACTCTACAGGGAGACGGGAGAGCTCACCCCGGATAATATAGTTGCGGTGATACTCGAATCGGTTGACAAATGGAACCAGGTGGCACATTATGCTCGGGCAGTCCTAAAATATAAAAGGGACTCACAGCAGCCGGGGGTGCTGGGGCTGGGGGATCGCTCTTCAGGCATTTCCTTATCCCCTCTCCCCACTGTTAGAAAAGGGACTCCCCAGCTTGAAGGCGCCCCACGGCGTAACAAAACTAGACCTGGCCCGAAGTAATTTGTCAAACGGTTCCAGGCTGGGCTCTCAGGTTAACAGGGGAGGTGTTTTGTGGGTAGTCCAGTCGCGTATGGTGGTCCCACACTCTGTGCATAAATAGCATTCACCTCCCTACCACAAAAAAAAAACTGAACTTTATAAGCCTTAAGATCCAAATCTTTATGCGAAATATGGGGTAATGACGTTTGTGGAATGCCTAATTCCAAAGAACGACGAGGAATGGAGAAACCTGGGTTTTCTTCAACACTTTCGGCTACAGCAGCAATATTCTCGGCTGTTCTTGAGTCACATGCACGGGTTTTATTTTTCACATCACTAAATTGTCCCAACAGCTCAAATTTCTCCACTAATATCTGTATTGCGGTCCGACAAGGTGCTTCACGACGACCCAAAAATGTTCGAGTGATACGAACCGTCTCTGCCAAATTTTCACCAATTTTATAGTAAATTTTAATAATTTCAATGCATTGTTGAAGCGTGTATCGTTCCATTTTATTAACGGCGTAGTTTTGACTTGTCAAATGTCAAAAAAAAAACACAGTTTCAAAAGTGACATCTACCAAAATAGCGGGCTATTCAAAATAACTCTTTATTAGTATATAATGGGATTATGCGGCACCATTATGGGATTGACAAAAGCAACCATTTGTTGGAATAAATATATTTCAAATGTACGATTACTATACATCACCAAATTCATCGACGGAGCAATGGGAAGAACATAAATTGAATACATCCAGAAATGTTATCCATTTCGTGGTAGGAAAGTATAATCTGTTAGGATAAAATTTCATCCAAAGCGTGTTTTTTTTTAGCTGAAGGTTTGCCATTCAGAAATATGGATCGCTTAACAGTCCAAGAACGTGTTAAAATTATTAAGTTTCATTATAAAAATGGTGATTTTGCTGTATCAACATTTTGGGCTTTACGAGCCGATTACGGTCGACATAATCGACCTACACAGCAAACAATTTCGAACACAGTGAGAAAATTTGAAGAGACTGGATCGGTAATTGATATTGCAAGGCCTGTGCATCATCGCAACATTCGTTCTGCTGATAATATCGCTGTCATTGCTCAAAATGTGGAGGAAGACCCGAATTTGTCGATTCCTCGACGTGCTCAACATTTGGGCTTGTATCGCGGCTCATTGTGGTGGATTTTGCATTTCGATTTGCATCTCCACCCATACAAAATCCAACTCACTCAAGAACTTAAGCCTCAAGACCATACACAACGCAGAATGTATGCGAATTGGGTGATTGAACAACAAGCCATTGATAACGATTTTTCGAACAAAATTTTCTTTAGTGAGGTTTCATTTTTCGCTCAGTGGTTACGAAAATAAACAGAATTGCCGCATATAGAGCTCTCAAAATCCTCAGGTGATCGCAGAAAGGCCTTTGCATCCGGAAAAAAGTGACCGTTTGATGTGCATTATGGTCTGGTGGTGTTATTGGCCCGTATTTTTTTTTTGAGAACGATCAAGGAAGAGCCACTATAGTCAATTCCGACCGCTATGAAGGGATGTTAAACGATCATTTTTGGAGAGAATTGAAGATTATGATCTGGAGAACATGTGGTTCCAACAGGATGGAGCCACACAACACAGGCTAATCGAGGACATTTGCAAGAGAAATTTCCAGGACGCGTAATTTCGAGATTGAGTGATGTCAGATCCTGCGACTTAACACCTTTGGATTTCTTTTTAAGGGGCTATGCAGAAGGTCGTGTTTACGTGAACAATCTTTAAAATCTTGAGCAATTGAAAACCAATATTCATGAAGTTATGGCCGAGATATTGCTGGAAATGTGCCGAAAAGTCATTGAAAATTACCTCAAAAGGATTGAGGTCTGTACGAGGTCCCGTGGAAGCCATTTGAATAATGTTGTGTTTCACGTATAATGGCAAGGTTCAATCTTTATATTGAATGAAAAATTTTGTTTCCACCTGAATATTTTATGTGCTTTCTTTAGCTTTACTTTCCCTAGCGTAAAATGAATAACCCTATACATGCAAACAAACGTCGCGTGATTTAAAGATTGTTTGGTACTCGTATGATAATATTGAAAGTCCTACGGAACCAACGAGCATCATTACAGCTTTACAAAAACTGGTGGGCAGTGAAGGGTATCTTGTCGATATATATGCTAAATTTGATATCAATTTAACAACAGAAAAAACGTCCTTACGCAAAGCCAATGAGCATCGCAAGAAATGGTTTGAAAGTGTACAGTAACATCATTTGGAAGAGACACTTTACACAATAATGGAAACGGTCGTTCGTGCCGAAGTTTATCGTGAGTGATTGGAATCATATTGTTGTCGAATATTCTACTCTATGTAATTTGAAAGGCTACTGGCGAGGGTATGCGCGGTAATGAGCAATCAAAAATACGACTGCTAACCCCTGAAGGTGAAAAAATATTGATAAGGACATCATCAGGCTCTGGTAGCATTGACGATATTTAAGAAGAATATGACTTACTTGCACTTTTGATGTGTCGGGGGAAGTCCATTTAATACTTTTTACTGTAGCTCTACCATTTGCACTTTACTCGCCCACTTGCGTCCCAATAACTCAACACAATCCGCGGATTATTGCTTAAGAAGCCCGGTGGCGACAAACCAAACCGGACGGAGTAAATAAAAGCGTTTTAAGTTACTCTTCGACGACGGCCGACGGGGGTAACTATAAATATTGACTACTGTCAACCACCGTAGCTCATATCTCTCAGGCAGCAAAAGAGAAACGAAATGTTCTCGAAAGTGCAATAACTACGCAAAAATGCACCAAATAGCAGCACCACCAATATGTTTGCGCCAAAGCAAAATGCATGCATTTAGGGATGCATCAGACGACGACTATATAGTCGCAAGTTACACATGGTTAAATGAAAGCCCGCACACTGCGATTTTCGACAATTTTGTCTAGGTCGCCAGTCGCAGGAATTTGCGATTTTTCCTAAAACCAGTTTAGTAGGTAGTTTTTGTGATACTTGCGCAGGCGCACATAATTTGGATATTTGACGCTGACGAGCATGGAAGTTTCTTGCATAGCGCACAAATGAGTTAGCGCATGTGTTCCTGGGAAAGACATACCTTCAAATGAACATATTAGTTCTGCACATGCCTGAAGTTCCTTTGGAAATCTTATCGTAGTGTGTTCGTATTTGCGTCTAAAAATCGCTGGTTACGACAGTAAAATCGCAATGTGGCCGAGCCCTTAAACAAACACTGATTGTTAAATGCGTACAATATACGTTGGAACGAAAGTTCAACTGCCCCGGGGAATTTCGGGTGGATGCGAGGTGTAATGGAACGAGTGGAGCAAGTTGAGGTGATAACCAGGAGATTGATATAATTCGAATATACTTGCTGGTTTTACTATTTGTTTATAGTGAAGGAGGGAGAGGTAGAGCTAAGTTGACGTCTGGCAAAGAAAATTTGAGGTATTTTTAGTAAGTTTCACAAGCGGTTACTCAGCTAGGGTGCAAGTAAAGGAGTTTCAGAGCATAATTTTTGACCCGCAAATCAATTTAATGGCAAAGTGGACAGTATCTGGTAGCAAGAAAGCCTTGTGGGCCCCCCTTTCTTCTAAGTAGATTTAAGTTTATGTTATTCAATTGTAATTTTGCATTGATTACCACATATTAAACAATAGTGAAGTGTACATATTGTATATTGTAACATTCGATTAATGATTGCGCAGTGTGGGTTGGTTCGGGTATTGTTTCCACGCATTTATAGCTTTGAATGGAGATAGACCATTATTGTGCTTAGGAGATTTCGAGAATCAAAAATTTCGAGGGTTGGAGGGCCGAAGAAGTGAATAGTCTATCCGCAAGTATTTTGCTTGAATTCTGGCGTGCCACATTTTCGTTTGGTGGCTCGAATGGGATCCTCAGGCATAACGAGTGGTGCCTGCGCCCGTCTCCAGACGAGCTTCCCAGGTCTGTAAACCCCAGCTTCAACTTCCCCACTCATGTAAGGGGTGACAGGTGTTTTCAGTTTTACCTGCACAAGATTGGTAAGTTACGGTTCCCCGATTGTCGGTTTTGCCCAGGAAAGGAAAATTATGCCCCTCACACATTTATCCGTGCAAAAGTAGGGCAGGTTATGACGAGACTTCTACAGAGAGATAGGAGAGTTCAAGCCGGATCGTATAGTCATGGCAATGCTTGGTTCAGTTGACAAATGGAACAATGTGGCACATTATGCTCGGGCAGTCCTAAAACATAAAAAGAACTCACAGCAGCCGGGGATGTCAAGGCTGAGAGTTCGCTTGTCTAGCAATACCTCTTTCCTTCCTTCTCTCAGAGGAGGGATCTCCCAGCTTGAAGGCGCCACACGGCTAGCAAAATGAGATCTGGCCGAGAGTAACGTGTCAAACGGTTCCAGGCTGGGTGCTCGAGTTGACAAGGGAGGTGTTCAGTGGGTAGCCAAGTCGGTTATGAGCATGGAAGCCGTACACGAAGTGCGTGAATGGCCTGTTACCTGTCATATCAGAAGGAACCCCAGAGCGACCTCCATATCCTCGGGTCCAGAGGGGGTGGACTCCTCAAAGAATGCGAGCCTCCTAGTAAACACTTGGAGACTCTTGTCGACCGGCTTTCCTCCTGCTAGTGCTAGGATGGAGGAAATGGCTCCGAGTATGTCAGAACTGTTCGAAATGTATTGGCTTAAAGTTGTTTAAAGTGGGGAGTCTGTGGAGCTAAATGTCAAAAGAGTATTTTAGGAGGTTTTTTGAGACGCGAATATGATCAAGTACTGGTTTTTAGACTTGGATGTGAAGGATTTGGAATGAGTTGAGGTTCTTGGGCTTATAAAGAGGGAGTTTGGGCCTTTGGATGTGTTTGATAAAGCAAAGTAGGAGTTGGGGTCTTCTTACGTGCAGTAAAAAGTAGATATGGACTGAAGATTTTGGATTTGGCTGATATGATTGTAAAGAAATTGGAGCATCCATATTCGGATGATATGGAGAAAACTTTAGATTTAAAAAAACTATGAAACAGATATGTAAATGATGGGTAAGGTTTGATTACATCAAAGTTAGATTAAAAAGTTGATATACTTCTTGAAAATTTTTAAAACAGCCTTTTGTTGGTTTCAAATTGAGCCTAGAAGTGTGACCTGTGACCACTCTTGTCGATAATGTTTTTTAAAATGTACAATAAAAGTTAAGAAACAAGGTGTATGCAGAACGAGATTCGTTAAAACTTAAGAGAAATATTTAGAAGCCAATATTCTTTGGGGAACATCTCAGAAGTTTAATCTTTTCATGGAGTAAGTAGAGTCTCGCACAAGTTATTGTCACGATCTATATGAAGAGGTGATGACCGTGGTGTTAGGAAACGCTCTTAAGCTATGCCCTTTTTCTGTACTGGGAATGATAATTTTGGGTTTCTTACTGGAGACTTGTCTTATCTTTAGATGCAATCCTGAACTGTATCCCATCCATAACATTACGCTGAGTCGATATATTATTAATTTATTAGGTAAAATTCTTGACATCATGATTGTGTTTAGGATTAATTACCCATTCCAGCAAATCCCGACAACCGCGGAGAGGCTCTTATTCAAAAACGAAGATGCCCAATGTATCCAAAGTCCATATATTTAAAATCAAACACCTCTTGATTATGCAGCCTTCAGCATCTGCTACTTCACTTTAGGTTTCACTAAAGGACACAGTCTCCGCCTTTTGCTTCTTTTTTCTTGTAGCACAACAGCCCCTTTTGGGCCTTCGCTTAGAAATAGTTACAGAATCTCATTACCATGAACGAATGTATCGGCACTTCACAAGGTGATATGGTCAGTATCACGCTTTGGCCGTATGTCCGTCCTCCCAGCTGCGATACGTTCGGATTTTAAACCAGCACGTATCATAACTGAGTGCATCATAAGATCGAGGATGGGATGTAAGTCTTTGCTCAGGGGTAAGAATGGCGATATTCTACACAGATGCGTGTAGGAGATTCCACGCCCCTAAAGCAACAGTAATATCTGCATGCATCTATACCAAATGTTCTAATTGCAAGAAATAGAACTTGCCTGCAGCCACTGATGTAGCTCTGTTGACAGCAAGTACAAGGTGTAGCTAAGGCTTCACTTACGTGAATTCACCCAAGAAAACAAAATTGAGTTAATTTTTGGCCTACTTATTTCCACACCTTAACATGTGAGAATCCCAGCCGACAGGAATACTCTTGAAGCCTAGCATTCTTTACGGAGTGCCGCCCCCACATACCCAGGAAGTTCACACAGGGGGAATGCTGGTCAACAGGAGCACTCTTGGAGGCAAGCATTCTTTTGGAAGCGCCGCCCCCACAGACCCGTAGATGTGGGAAGCCCCGTTGAGGTTTCCTCCTGGGATAACAGGTAACGACCTTGACTGAACCTGGATTATATTTTGGACAACGAACTAGAATTGATCCTTTTGGCTGGCGGATATGATGATTTAGACTTAGTTGCTTTTCACGGTAGCGCTAAGGTGATACTCGTGCGTGAACGGGTCCAATACAGCTACTACACTGTTACCACCCCGATAAAACCTTGGCAGACCTCGAAGTATGCTCAGTTGAGACGGTTAGCACTGGCCTGGCTCTGAGGACTTGTCCCGATAAGAGCTTGTACCACCCACGCATGGTCTCTCTGCTCTGCAAAAATAACCAGAAGAAGATCAGAAGATCAGATCAGAAAGTTGCGTGTTCAGATCACGTTGGGGTCACCAATTGTTCGTTCTAGTCAGTATAGTTTGTTTCTGTTTATAAGAATAAACTTTTCTTTCTACAATTAGAAAGATATTTTACTATGTATTGAATAATATTTTATTATAAATTCAAACAATACAATAATTGAAAACGAACTGAACGAGCTAAATTATATTTATTAATTGACTTTCTCAATACAATATTTGAGAACGAACTGAAAGACCATGAAGCTCTAGCTATGGTGAAATCAGAGCTTCAATGACTCGGGTTCTGCACCCAAACCTACACCGCAGTTCAACTACCCAAAATCTGCTTGAGCTGTTTGCGAGCGACATGGAAGCCAAATTTTCGCTGTTGAGTGAGCAACACCATTATATAAGTTTTGCATAATGATACCCTGATAAAATTGGTACTGCGGCCATTTAAGTTTAGAACAATGATTTCCAGGGGGGAATCGTGGACAGGGGATGGTTTCGTGTGCATTCAGTGCTTAGAGACTACCTTCTTTCTAACGTAAAACGAATCGACATCATCTTTCCAAGCCAAGGTTGATGTTTTAAAGAGCGCTGTATCAAACGCAGATGGCAACGTGCTCGTTGGGGGACGAGCACTGAAACAATCGAATAGGGTATGCTTCAAACAGACGCACAGTGAAAGCAAATCCTGAAAATGGCGGCTAGTATGGCGATCATTATACCAAACACTAGAAGTACACCAACTTACCACTTTATAAGCTGCAAAGGAACCATACTGGACGTGACATTCGCCTCAGAATCGTTAGTACGGAGGATACAGAATTAGAGAGTATTAAAGGACTACTCAGCGTATGATCATCAATAAGTCTGCTTAAAATCAGTGACGTTGTCTCCCGACGCCCGTGCTCTCAACTTTTTACAATTGGGTGGAACCTCGGAAGGATGGACGTCGCGGTGCTCCACTGTAGAATGATTCGTAGGGGAGGGAAGAGCTGGTAGGTCAAGATGTGGTGAGCATCATCATGACTGCTCGCAACGCTTTTCTGTCATGTCAAAAGCCCCAGCGTCGACTGAAATCTTTGATATGTGAACGGAGTGTCACAAGCTTTGGTGTGAAGCTCAACGGACGTGTAACCGTGACGAGGCATGTAACTGGATAGCAGAATATAAATTGACCAGCAAATGCCTATCCAAAATAATGAACAACAGTAAGGCTTGTAACAATTTTGCGACTGAATGTAACAATTCCGCGACTGAATATCGCTTCCGTGCCCTCTGGTGGAGCTCCTGACTGGGGCCCTCGAACCCGGTTAGCCCAATAGAGAGGGGCCGTGCGCCACTCGCTTTGCCAATGGGCCCCACAGGAGTCGCCAAGCGAGAATCGCGACTCGCCAAAAGGCTCGCACCGACACTGTCCGCGACACGACGCGCAATGCAATCATGCACCGCCTATCCTCCCTAACCGCGACCACAACTAGGGCGGGGGAACCTAAAACAAGCGATGAGCCCTGAACAATTTCGGAGTCACACCACGTGGCGGCGAAGCACCCTCGAGCCTTCCACACACAGGGCGTCGCTCGTACGGGAATGCCACCTCGCTTCCCGAGCCAACTTCACAATTTCCACTTCACTACTTCACTCAAATGTTTTTCTTTCTTTTTTTAAATCACAAAAACAATTTAATTACACAGTTTAATAACATACAAAAAGTATTTAAAAAAGAAGTATATGAAAAATTATACCTAGCTTGCACCCTTCAACCGGCTTGTTCGACTCGGGGGGCCCCCAATCTTGCTGCCGCCAACTTCTGCTATCGATCCACCTCGGTCGTAGAAAAACGCTCTCCTCGCTGATCCGAAAGCCTCGTTCTTACCTCCAAAGAATTCCGCCACAAAAAATTCGACCTCCCTTTTGGTGAAATGCGAAGTCAAAAAGAGCCTTTCCAAGCTCCATCCGGGGTCTTATATCGCCTCTGGTGGCCACGCTTTCATATCAGGGAGCTTTTCGATGTTCCACCAATTCATCGCATTCACTGCATTACCCGCGTGTCGTGTCAGCTGGCATCTTGCGAGCTTTAAATGCCATAATATGGTGATGGAACGATGAAACATTTGATGAGCTATGACGCGATGATGGTTGATGTTGTTGTTGTTGCTGCTGTTGCTTCGATGCAGATGACAGATTCGATTCATGTTGCTCAACATATGGTATACCTGCTCCCCCACTTCCGCCTACACTTCTACTGCCGTCCTGATATCTGCTGGACACTTTTTTCCGTCCTATATTGTGTTCACGATCGTATCCAAATGTGCTATGTGTTGGCGGATGCTGCTGAATGTGTGGCTGGTAACCTTGGACTTGCTTCTGCACTTGAATATGCTGCCGTTGCATTGCAGCTTGTTGCTGGCGCGTAGTGCATTTTGTTGAGTAGATGCATCCACAGGCTGATAATTATTTATGTTTACAACATTTCTATGGGATATCGCATTCGAAACATGTCCTACACCTGTTGATCCATGTCTCATATCGGGTTCCGCTTTAATGTCCATACTTGCAGCAAACTGCATATTGCTACTGTTTGGTGTCGCGGGGATAACTGGATGTTGAGCGCTCTATTGGGCTTTGTGTCTTGTGGTAACCATACTCTTCTGGCCGGAAGGAGGTTGAAATTCATTTTGAATTTGCTGTGGATGTGTCGTACAGCTTCTCGGTTGCTGTTGTTGAGTTGATACAGGAGAATTTGTATTTACTGAATTGTTAGTTTGTATCCGTAGGCTAGGAGGAGTATTAAATACGGTAGGCCTAAACGTATAAATGCCTTGCAATAATTCCGGCGTCTCATTTATATTTGTGCCAAGTTGATGATAAGCGTATATTGGCTTTAATTCTATATGATCTGAGCTTGTTTGTTCTATCGCATTAACTAGTTGCCTTACTAGATTATCATCACGAACCGATAAAAGGTTTTTGGATTCATCAGCTACCAATGTATGGAACAGTAACGATTTATTTAGGGACGCTACACTCAAAATGGAATCTGTATACAGGAAGCTCGCTTATTAAATCCGATAAACTCGTCAGCCCGACTAAAGTTGTAACCGGTACACTTCCATCAGTATTTGCCGGTCCGATTCGGTGAAATTAATTGCACGCTTTCGACATTTCAGCATAATAATTGAATGCATTGTCAGCAAAGTGCTCGTTGATCTGCTTAGAACCTACTTAATTCTAATTTCTAAGTGTGATACAAAATATAAAGCGTTACATACATTGTTAAACATCGACTTCAGTTGGCTCGGGAAGTTATCCTTGCGGAGAACTCATTATATTTTTTTTTTTGCTTCTTTTTTTTCGTTTGTTTGTTTTCTTGTGTGTGTGGAAGGCTCCCGTGACAGGCTTGCTGTTGACAAGATCTAGTGGGCAATGTGAACAAAGATCCGTGGACTCTTGTCTAGAAGTTAGTTACCTAGAAGCCTTGCATACGTGATGCGTAAAAGATTGACAAGACATTACGGGCACCCTTCCTCACCCATGGAGTCCGTTTTGACGCCCTCCACGGACAAATAATAATCGAGTGTCCACTCTTCATATAACCGAAACTGAAAGAGGCAGTTCTTTCACTGACAGCGAAGAAGGCTCGCAGTTGAGGTGTTGCAAATTGTCAATCACCATTTTTCTGACCTGCAGCTCAGCATAGCCAAAGCTTGCCTGCAGGTCGGGGCTTTCCCGGTATAATGAAAGCTAGCGAGGCTCATGCTGATCAGCTAGGGGAAGGGGAATGCCAGATTGTCGTCTGCGTTCCACCCCTAATGCATGCTAGATACTGCTGGGAATGTACCGAGAAACCCCTTCAAAAGAAGACTCACCGATGCGATTCATGCTGCTGGGGACCTATCTCCTTCGCAGTACAACTTTAGAACAGGACATTCCACCATTGGTACGATTGCAAAGGTGATGAACGTGGTCCAAAAGGTAAAGACAAATAGCCGCACCAAGCGGTAGATTGTCCTGGTGGTGACATTCGACGTTAGGAACGCTTTCAACTCCGCTAAATGGATGGATATTCTTGATACTCTGGAAACCCCTTTTTAAGTTCCAAAATATCTAATGCCTCTTCTGAGGGACTGCCTGAAGGATCGAAGCCTGCTTTACGACACGACACAAGCCCAACTAAGGATGGAAGTTACATCGGTTGTTGGCCAGATTTCTATCCTTGATCCAGGTCTGTGGAACGTGTCTTACAATGGGCGATGGAGACTGGAGATGCCAGATGAGTTGCACTTGATCGGTTATGCAGATGATGTTGCGGCTCTGGTCACTAAACGCATCGTTGAACGAGCACAAGTTAGGCTAGGTATGTTAATGTGCCTAGTGAGAGACTGGATGACTGCTCGTTGGTTCAGCCTAGCACAGAAGAAAACCGAGGATGAAAAAAGAGAATCCATAGAGTAAGGATGATCAGTGTTGAAGACATACTAATCAAATCAAAACCAGCGGTGAAATACCTGGGGCTACTGATAGACTTGAAGTTGAGTTTCTCTGAGCAAATCAGGACAACAGCTATGAAGACTACTTGAGGAGTACCGGCTTTGACTCGACTAATGGCGAACGATGGGGGACGCTGTAGGGTTAATGCTACTGTATGAAGCAGAAATATTGTGAGACGCTCTCATTAAGGAAGCATACCGAAAATGCTTGGTACAGGTACAGAGAAAGGGAGCACTGAGCATTGCATCTTCATATCCGACAGTCTTTGATCTGACCGTAAGGGTTATTGCAGGCGTGAGATCTGTTGCTTTCCTTACTAGAGATTACCACGCTATTTGCCTGCATCAAAACGAGGACGCAAAGAAGACGGTTGCGGACGAAGAGAGACAGCACTCTTTCAACGATTGGCAGCAGTCTTGGGTGAATTGCACAAAGGGAAGGTGAACTGCGCGCCTCATCCCAGATGGGAGACCGGGACTCAATCGAAAGTATGGTGAGACAGACTTCAAACTGAACTAGTTTTTGAGCGGGCAGTCTGCACAAGATTGGAAAGTCATGGTCCTTCGATTGTCGGTTTTGCCCAAGAGAGGAAGACCATGTCTGCCACACATTTTTGCGTGCAAAAACTGGGACAAGCTGTGAAAGGACCTCCACGGGAGACGGGAGAGTTCACTCCAGATAGTATAGTCACGGTAAAGCTTGGATTGATGCTAATTGATTGACGAATGGAGCCATGTGGTACATTATATTCACGGCAGCCGGGGACATCAGGGCTGGGGGATCGCTTGTCTAGCAATTCTACCCTCCTCTTTCGCTATAAGAGGGATCCTCCAGCTTAAAGGCACTTCAAGGCGTAACAAAATGAGACTTGGCTCGAAAAAATGTCAAATGCTTCCACGCTGGGCTCTCGGGTTGACAGGGGAGGTGTTTGGTGGATAGTCGAGTCGTTGGCAAGCAGGGGAGTCCTAAACTTAGTGCGTAAATGATATTCTCCTCCCAAAAAAAAACAAATGAATAAAAAAAACATGTTGAAATGCCAACGTGAAAATTATCTACAAAAAGCTATATTGAAACGTGAACTAAAGGAAAATGAGAGAAGCTATTGTAATGGAGAATTTTAAAGCGAGTTTAATACATCGAATGAGGTTTAAAAAGGCAACGTTTAATACTTCACTCAAGCAGTTTATAGAATTAGATTTGAAAAGCAGTAGAAGAGTCCTCCTGTTAGAAGGGTATTGTCAAATTATTCAAAATTCAAACAATATCTTCTGAATATCAAAACTTGACCAATACATATATTCCAGGATTTGGGTTCGAAAAACTAAAGTAGAGTTATTATGTACTTTGATTTCTTCTCCCCCTTGTAACACTATAGCCCCCTGTGGGGCCCTCGCTTCCTGTAAATAGCGCCTCCAACTGTCTCGGTCCATTGACCGCGTCCTCCAATTGTGAAACCCGAGCAGCGAGTATTTTGAATTGCCGCCATCTTGTTTTCAGTACGCTGAGCTCAATGCTTGAGTATTCATGAGAACATATCATTGTTACTACATACTTCTGAAATGTTCATCGAAAAGCTTTCACATCTGTTGTGTTTGGGTCCTTTGCGAACGTGTATTTAAACAGTATCACGCGTGACTGTTGCTGTTATTGATCAATTTTCAATTGTCTATAAAATAGCAGTTAACGACTCAATTCTTATGAAACTTAAAAAAAAACATGCGTTTTTTATCAGAAAATTCACGTATAAATTTTTGGTAAATTCAAGGGTCACGTAAAAACTCGTAAAATGTACTATTGTCAACAAATTGATGGAGTTTTGACTTCTAGAATATTTGTTGCTCCTGTACTCATAAAGACCTGCTTTTGTGATTTTTTCATACTTTTCTGTCCAAAGATGCGGGGGGACACACATTTTCTCCTGTATGCGTCAATCCAAATTCGTCTGGTTTAAGGCCTGTTTTGAAAAGCTCTCATCTAGATGTTTCATTTGATACCCATATTGACTAACTTTGGTATAGCACTAATTTTAAGGGTCACCCACCCCTGAAAATATTTTTTTTTGTACTACAACTTTTGCGAGTGCACCACTTTTGATTCCGTGCAAAATATAATCACTCTAGCTTACGAGATAACTTGCTGTGACGTGCGCACGAACAGGCAGGCTTAGTAAAGTATTCAATTTTTTATTCAAACCCCTAAAATTGTGACTTTAGGGCACTAAAACTTTTTGTCTCAACATTCACTCGCATAAGTTTTCTCAAACAGTCTCATTGCTAACATTAACCTCATATCAATTTCTGAGCAATCTATACCTTCATGTGGATAGGTAAATCTTATTCGTCAATATACTCGTATATCACCTAATGCCATGTACTCGTAATAATGCTAACATTCCAAGCACCACATAATGGCGGTACGTCTGCTAGCCGTAGAATGAGAAAAAATACTCGTAAGCTCTAATTTTTTCTGTGAAATTTTAAATAACTTCGTAGGTTGATAGCAGGCAAATTCGATACTTGTTTCTTCAGATTCGAAGTCAATTTAGTATCAATTAAATTTTAATTTAGAAATATCTAAAATAAACAATAAATTAATTGTGGTAGACAACAAAACCCACGCTTCTGTGTTAATTTTAAGCAGGATCTCCTGACCTATTCAGTTCTTGTTAATCTAATCTTGTCTGCTAAAAAAAGCACAAAATGTTCCCTTTCAATTCAACATACTTGAATCAAAGTCTGATCCAAGAAACGAGCTTGCTTTTTTTCCTAAAAGAATGTCCATTTTTGGACAAGGGTTTACCTTCTTTTAATTTGATAACGGTCTACTGGACTTCTTTCCACATTCTAAGTTAATTTAAGGCATTCAACCTGGCCGTGGCGTGTGTTCCTCCGCACGAAATCAGGACGGGTACCGTGAAATTTAATTAGATTGATGCTTTACAAGTTGCCAGATGCACTGAACTTCTAACCATTTCAATACCCGGCGTGGCCGTTCCATTCAATACGCTCCGAAAAAATCAGCTCCTACAGTACGTGTCTTTTAAGTACATACGGTTAAAATTATTTTCTAGCCTTTTCATAAAATACCTCAATTTGCCACGTCCTATATAAAGCGACTCCAGCCATATCAATGGAAAGCTATTCTAGGACGTGTTTGAACGGTATAAGTGAACAATACCTGGCGAAGGACGACACAAGCATACTTTTATGTAGGCTGCCAACTTCCATGATAGACTTTGCACCGATTAAATATTTATTGTAGGTAGAAAGCGAATATTGGGGATTTTTCGAGGCAATGAAAGGCTAGGAGATTTTTTCTGTTGTGTTTCAATGCTCCATTCATAGTTAAATGGCATTTTCTCTAAAAGAGCAGGAAATAAAAAGAAGCTCTAGGAGAGACCTGACATCGTGCAAAAGAACGCTTTGTATGGGGAAGCATCAATTGCACATTTTCCTTTGTATGAAAGTTGAAATGGGTCGTTTCTGTGAATTTATCTGACATTGTGGGTACGATAGATACTTTGTGGTGGAGGAGTCTATTAAATGCAAATTGATGAAATTCTGTTGCGTCGAGAGAAAAGGAAAAAGATTCAGATGAAGTATCTGACTTTTGCTTTGAGATTTCAGGGAAGAATAACTTTGTGGGGATAGTTCAATCGGAGCAAATACCTTTCGAATGGTAAAAGGAAAATCAAAGAAACGAATAAAAAATTTAAAATCGATAAAAGTTCAACTGGAAACGTTTCCTTTTTCAGAAGGACGTTTTCAAAGAAATGAGTCTAAATATCTCAGTAATTAATTGTTTGTGACGATTGATCTTCTTCTTTTCACCAACAATCTACGCATAGCAAGCACATATTTTATTTATTTATAAGACACTAATAGTGTTTGGGCTCGGACCCTCATTTTTGTCAGTTCATTAATCGAATATACCAGTAAATAAGTTGGCGAGTTAATTTGTTTTTATCTTATCTTTGCCAGATGTGTATTAGTTAATTTGCCGGTTACCGGGAGGTGGAAAAAAAAACACTTGTTAAATTTTTACACCAGTTTATTAAGGATAAAAGATTGAATACACTTCAACAATTTCTTATTGTGCGCGTAAGGTGTGAGTAAATGTTACACGAGGTCTGTTCAAAAAGTACCCGGAATTTTTAAATTTCGCGGGTCTTGAGAGTCCGATTGTCAAATTTTTTTTTGTTGTGTTGGTATACATGCCCCTAAAATATGATAAAATTTTCAGCCATATTCACTGTTTACTTTGTCTGTGGTAGTCGCTAAGGTTCGACGTGTTTTCATGATCTCGGCGATTTTTGCTTGTTTAAACAATCTAAGAATTGAAGAGTCAAAGAATTTGTATTAAATTTTGCGTAAAAAATGAGATAAAGTGTAACAAGGTGTGTGAACTGTTACAAAAAGCCTATGGTGAGTCTGTTATGAAAAAAAACAAGTGTTTACGAGTGGTATAGGCGTTTCCAAGATGGCCGCGAAGACGTTGAAGATGACGAACGCTTCGGTCGACCAAGCACGTCAATAATCGATGAAAATGTGGAAAAAATGGTTTTAAATGATCGCCGAATAACAATCAGAGAAAATGCTGATGAAGTTGGCATATCAATTGGCTCATGTCATGTCATTTTTTCAAAAGTTTCGGTTAAGAAACGCGTGGCAGCAAAATTCGTTCCAAAACTGCTGAATTTGGACCAAAAAAACAATCGCATGAACATCGCTCAGGAGGTGTTAAATGACGTCAACGATGATCCAAGTTTACTTGAAAGGGTCATAACTGGTGATGAAACATGGGTGTACAGTTATGATGTCGAAAATAAAGCACAATCGTCCACCTGGAAGTATTCAACGTCACCAAGAGCGAACAAAGCCCGTCAAGTTCGATCAAATGTGAAGGTTTTGCTTACTGTTTTCTTCAATTATAATGGCATAGTGTATGAAGAGTTCTTACCACAAGCTCGTACGGTTAATAAGGAGTATTATCTTGAAGTAATGCGACGTTTGCGTGAAGCAATCCGAAAAAACGACCCAATTTATGGAAAAAGAATGCACGGCTTTTGCACCACGATAACGCACCTGCACACTCGTCGTTGCTTGTTTGTAATTTTGTGGCTAAAAACAATACCGTAGTCATGCCCCAACCTCCATATTCACCAGATATGGCTCCGTGTGACTTTTTCCTGTTTCCAAAGTTGAAGAGACCCATGAGAGGTCAGCGTTTTTTCTCGATTGAGGAAATAAAGGCTGAATCGCTGAGAGTGCTCAAGGACATACCAAAAAGTGAATATCAAAGGTGCTTCAAAGATTATATTATCGATTATGTCTGGTGGGGACTACTTTGAAGGGGATCACATTGATGTAGACGAAAAATAAATATTTTTTGAAAAAACGAAAATTCCGGGTACTTTTTGAACATACTTCGTATACTGTTAAAATTTTCAAAAAATCGTTTTTTTTATATTTTATTTTCTTAATGCACATATATTTAAGAATACACACAGAAAATTTCATATCCTTCCGGTGAATAATTTCGAAGTTATACGCATATTTGAAAAGGCTTTTCAGAGTGTTTGAAAGTTCAAGGTCGGAGCGGCAGCGCTTACTTGGAACGCTGTTCCTTTTAAGCGCCTGCCAATTGTAAATATTCCCAACAGTTTGTTATTGTTTTTTTATACATGAAGGGTACATTTTTATTTTTATCTCCCCAAACTGGCAAATATTTAAGAGTCAGTATAAGCAGCTAAGCCAAGCAGTAAACTTATGAGCTCGTTCATATTTTTTCTGTAATTTTTTCGTGAAAATGAAGTCTTCTAGAGAAATGAGAAAATCTCTTAACATACGTACCTGTAAATTGAGAACAAAAAAGCAAAAAATTTTTTTTTAAGTGTGCAGATCGTAACATAAATTCTAGTCCTTTTGTCGTGCACTGTTATGAAATAACACGACGATTTTTATTTGTCATGAGAGTCATCGGATAAGGGTTAAAAGGTGCAGCAAAATGTTGTGGATTAATGGACATGCGAGCGTTTTTGTCACAGACTACTTACGATTCAATCATGAATAATATTCACTCCAGTGTAAAAACAGTCACTGAAAAACTTTTTCAACAGCCTTGTACTGAAAAAAAAAAATTGACTTCCAAACATCAAGGTGATGAACTTTTGACAGAATTTAACTGTATCTGGCGATGGCACAGAGAAAAAGCGAGGGTTTACTTCCTTGTACGATATGACATCATTGGTCGGATACTATTCTGGTAAAATCATTGATATTTTTGTAAAAACTGCCTACTGCAAACTGTGTGAAACTTAGAGCAAGAAACTTGATAGCGAAGAAATAAAAAAAATATTTGCACTGCAAATCATACTGGTTCTTCTGGGAAAATGGAAGTAGATTCAAGCATCGAAATATTCCAACGTTCATTGGTAAAATTTGGAGTCATGTACAAAAATTACATCGGAGACGGCGGCTCCAAAACGTACTCGGGAATTTTAAATGCTGCATCTTACGGTGATCAAGAAGTTGTGAAAAAAGATTGTTTTGGAGATGTACAGAAAAGAACGACTCCGAGATCATGTAAAAAAAAAGTTGAAATCGTTGAAAACAAAAAAAGAAAAAGAATACAAAAAAAACTCGGTGTAAAAGGCAAACTTACTGGAAAGATGATCGATAAGTTGACAGTTTATTATGGCTTAGCAATAAGGAGAAATTGTGATTCCGTTGAAAAAATGTATAATGCTATCTGGGCTACATATTAACAATAAGTTCAACTGACAAAAACCTCAACACGTTAAGTGCCCGGACGGACCAGGCTCCTGGTGCAGCTGGCAGAGGGCTGCAGCTGCCAATCAATCATCCACTTTCGAACATGATTATGAGTCATTACCAGAAGATGTTGCTGAGGCTATACTTTCGATTTATACAGATCTCAGCAGTGAGAATTTATTAGAAAGATGTGTGGGTGGGCTTAACCAAAGCAACAATGAGAGCTATAATCAAGTGATTTGAAAAACCTCTCCCAAAATTGTTCCGGCCGGTTCGAAAACTGTCGAAATCGCTGCATACATAGCTGCCGGCATATTTAATGAAGGTATGGCATCACTATTGTATTATATGAAAGCAAAAGGTATCACAAGTGGGCCCAATGCGCATTCATATGCCGAAAGAGAAGATGAGCAGCGCGTGAACATTTCTGATCTCAGAGCACGCGAGAGCACACGAGATGGAAGAATGACTCGCAGATAATATCAGCTCGAGTTACTAGAAGCTGCCGAAGGGGCGGAGGGTGTATTATATGGTCCTGGAATAGACGCCTCCATTTAAGTTAAAAAAAAAATCTACCCCATGTAAAGTGTTTTTCAAACTTTAAATGCGTTTTTCTCAAAATGGTGTTTTCAAAGTCGGTGACCAACATTACTCGCAAACGGCTAAACTGATTAGTCTCAAATTTTAGCACGAGCTTCTTAAATATATTTCTTAGTAATTAGTCAAAGGTTTTTTCGCACCGATAAATATTTTTTTATAAACAAATTAAGGCCGAAATTTTGGTCAACAATCGGTTATTTTTTTTGAGAAACCGCTATTTTGTCAAAAAAATTGATTTTGCTTATTCCTTCGATTATTTACTAGATTTAACATTACTTAAATGGAATCTGTTTGGTTTTTTAATTTCAGAGGATCCAGTTCTGAGATATAGTGGTCACCGCAAAAAGTCTTATTTGAGAGGAGTTCCCGGAGATCAGCTGTAGCTCCTTTCCAAATAAATATTTTTACTAATACTAACTCTCAAATTACAACTAAAGGATACCATAATATGTGTACAAATTTTTATATTAATAAATTTAAAAGTTTTCTCAGGGAAAATTCTGGAAAATTCGCTTTTTTTCGGCCTTCTAACTGTATATAACCCCCTAATGCAGCCTCACATCAGGTGGGTAGGTAAGGAGGCTCAGCCGTGCTCCACGAATTACAAATATCTGTTAAAAACCAACCCGAATTAAGTGTCGTCACCACTTTCATATTATAAATTTGCTATCTGTTGCACAATTCTAATTGTTGCAACAGTGCACCGAAAAGGTGAGCAATTACACCTGAGCAACATAAATTCTAATTTCGAGTAAAGTGCTCGTGGCGGAAACGCTGACAGAATTCGTAAGAATTCTGTCTGTGGGAAAAAGATAATTTAAATTGAAATGAAATTATATCTTACGGAATTAAGGTTATAGCGATAATAATGAAGGTTTGTGGATATGGAATGTAACTCCTCCACCGTTGGATTGAGGCTCCGACGAAATTATTAATTTTAGGTAGCTACGTTTTACGCACACATATAATAAAATTATAATAATAATTGTTACAATAATTATGATATCTGAACCCAGGCTTATTACATTAAATGTATAAGTTTTTAACAAAGACATATAAACAAATGGACGAACAACGAGAATCTGTGTACTCGTCCATGTGAGAAGCAAATTTGCCAAAAAAATAAGTTATAAATAACTTACGCTCTCAAAACTATATGATTCCCTCTGCTTCTCCTTCCCCTTTGTTGCCAGACAGGTTTTTCTTTTCTTTCTTCAGAAGAATCGCTTCCCCCACTGACACTCGTGCACACCGACAAAATTTCATTTCACGTGCACACGATCGCGCCTTTGTTTATCATTCGGAAAACAGTTTGAGTACAAACAACAAACGACTCTCACGGAAAACTCGAACGTCAAAGCAAAAGAAAATCGAAAAGAGCGCGAAATCGCCGAGAAAACTCATGTGTCAAAGCGGATGGAAATTTCGTAAATTTTTAATTTAAACAGTGAATTAAAGTTCCGATTTCGTACGCGCGATCTTCAAAATTAAAATCTTTTTAAATGTGAACGTGTTTCGCCGTGAATAGAGTGCTAAAACAAAAGCATATCACTTCAAACCTCAACTTCACACAACTTTAGCGAAGGTTGCTAATTGCTTCGGCTCTCACGACCGGTTGCGGATCCAGTACTCTCTATATCTATGGTTTTTAATAAAATATCGTCGATAAATGTCGTGCTATTAATTTGGTTTAAATCTAATTGATTTAATAAATTTTGGTAGTACAATTTTGTCGTATGTTTTGAAATAAAAGTTAGAATATGTTGTGGTTAATGCTTTGATTTCACAATTTTCAAACTTGATCATAAATGTTGCATGGATAGTTACGTTATTGTTATTGCAATTTTGCTGTATTTCTTCATAAAAATGTTTAAATATAGCAATGCCAGGTATAATTTGCTTATTTTCTTGTTTGACAAAAGCTTGCATATTACAATGGGATTCTCAGGGTACTATGATACTTTTCATACATTCATCTTTGATTTCTTCCAAATTATTTCTTAATCCTATCTTTACATTTGAGTCATAAACTTTATGTATGGGGCTTACTAGAATTGAATAAAAATTTGTTGACAATGATTTATTTTGGATGGTTGGGATTGGTTCGATAGAGAGTTTTGTGAAAATTTCTTCCGAAAAATTAGGTATCGTCACAATTATTGATATTATGTTACCGCTTGAAGAGACGGCTCTTTTAAAATTTGAATACTGATTGAAATTATAAATGAGCTCTAGTTGTGTGCTAGTAAATATATTTTTAACTAACAAATCCCAATTTACTTGATACTGTTGAGGTTTCGAAAAGAAAACACTTGACTTTTCTTTGAAGTAAAATAAATGTATTGTCCAGAACAATTTACAAGCGATGTTGACGGAGTGCGTGGCGAAATGCGACTAACTGGCTAAGCTTGTTTTCCAAACAGTATTGCCAAGACTTTACATTCACTTTAAATTACAACACGCCTCCTTGAATTTACAGTCTTGGCTGTTTACAATTTTATTATCGTTTCATTGCTTTATTCGAATTCATGACTTACATTTCAATTTCTTACTCCTTTCAGTTTCTCAATCCTAACATGCTTCTATTTTTTAGAAATTTTTCTTTACATAGACTTTTAGTAAGTATATCAGCCAAATTATTTTTTGAGTCAATTTTAACTATATCAATATTTCCTTTTTCATAATTTTCATTTACATAGTGGTATTGTACTTCAATATGTTTTGAATTTTTTGTAAAATTTCCAAACTTTGCTATAGCTACTGCCCCTGAGTTGTCTTCATACACACCTATGGGCTTATCAAAGTTTATTTTAAATGTTTCATTCAATAGATTCTTTATAAATAATATTTCTGTTGCAGCTTCTGATAATGCTGTGTACTCTGCAAATGTAGAACATTTAGTTACATTATTTTGCTTGCGTGTCTTCCAAAAAATTAAATTGTTATACATTCTTATAACAAATCCTGTTGTGGACTTCCTATCAATATTGTCACCAGCATAATCAGAGTCTACCATACAATCTAATATCTCATTTGTTTTATCTCTATTATATATAAGTTTCAAATCTTTTGTTTTATACAAGTATTTTAATATTCGCATTGCATATTTATAATGTGATTCATCGTAACAGTTTTGAAATCTACTTAGATAATTTACACAATATGTTACATCTGGCCTTGTGCCTGTACTGATATATAAGAGTTCTCCTATTAAATTTCGATATTTAATATTTTCATTACAGTTTTCCGCTCTTTCTAATTTTAAATTAGACTCCATAGGAGTTTCGTATAGTTTTGCCTGTTCTAGATTATATTTTTGAGCCAGTGATTCAATATAATTTTGCTGACTTAATGTTATAATATTTTCACTTTTATTGTATTCTATATCAATGCCAATATAATTTTTAACATTACCTAAATCTTTCATTACAAATTGTTTCATTAATTTAGTTTTGACTTTGCTTATTTTTTCTACGCTTTTGCTGCATATTAATAAATCATCTACAAATATCAAAATAAATACAGGATCTCTGCTTTCATTATTTGCGTATAAACTATAATCATAATTACTTCTTACAAAACCTTGTTTTTTGATATAATTATCAAATGTTTCATACCAAGCTCTTGGGCTTTCCCTTAAACCATATAAAGCCTTTTGCAATTTGTAAACTATGTTATCGCCAGTTTCATAACCTTGTGGCTCATTAATATAGACTTCAGATTTTATTCTACAATTGAGGAATGCTGCTTCAACATCCATTTGTTCAATAAATAAATTATTCACGCAGCTGTAATTTAATAAGATTTTTAATGTTTGCATTTTACCGACTGGCGAGTAGACATTTTCCAAATACTCCTTTTGTTGAAAACCTCGTACAACTAATCTAGCTTTATATGAATTATTGCTTTTTCTTCTATAAATCCATTTCACATCAATTATTTTCTTACTTTTTGGTTTATCAACAGCTATCCAAGTTTTATTTTTCCTTAAACATTCCAATTCTCTATCCATAGCTTTCTGCCATTCTTTTGATTCGGTTGAGTTTAATGCCTCTTCATATGTATCCGGTACATTTGCATTTACATAATTAACATAAATAAAATGCGTTACAGGATTACCATATCTATTTACAGGGCTTCTCTTTCTTTCGGACTTTCTTTCTTCTTTTAAATATTCAGTTCTATTGTTGTCATTTAGACTAAATTCATTTTCTTCTTGAACATTTTCACTACATTCACTTTCAATGTCAATTTTTTCATCATCTTCATATTCGCTCTTAACATCTTTTATACTTTCAGTTTCCTCAGAATTATCATTATCTTTTAAGCAAATTAATTTAATATTATCTTCGACCACTTGTACATGTCTAGCATTTATAATTTTATTATTCACCAAAACTCTGTAGCTATTCTCATTATAGCCTACTAATACCCCTAAATTTGCTTTATCGGCCCATTTATTATTTCTCTTAACTTCTGGTGTTCTTACAAAAACTCGACTTCCATAAATTTTTAAATATTTTACATTTGGCTTGATTCCCATCAATATTTCATACGGAGTTTTATTTTCACTAGTGTTAGCAATAGTTCTGTTTTTTAAATATGCTACGGTTTTCATTATTTCGGGCCAATACCTTTTATTTATGTTCGCTTCTCTTAATAAGCATCTACCCATATCCATTGCCGATCGATTATATCTTTCCGCTACGCCGTTAAGTTCATGTACATAGGGTGGACACGGTACTAATTCTATACCTTTGTATTTTATAAATTTATAAATCTCTTTGTTCAGGTATTCTTTTCCATTATCGCATTGGACCTTTTTTACGGTTTTTCCAAATTTATTTTCTACTAAGCTTATGTAATCAATAAAACATTCTGCCGTTTCTGATTTATTTTTTATGCAATAAATTTTTGCACATTTGCTATACTCATCTATAAAAGTTAAAAAATATTTTTCGCCGCCATAACCCGTTGTACTATGTGGTCCATTTAAGTCCGTGTGAATAACATCTAATATTTCTTTTGCCTTGCTTCTATTATTTTCAAATGGAACATTTGACATTTTGCTCTGAATACAATTGGCGCATTTCATTTCGATATTTTCAAGTTTGTCTGGGATACCATCTAGCATTTTATTTGTAACTAATTTATTTAGATATTGGAAATTTACATGACCTAACGCTCTATGCCATTTTTCTTTTTCTGTTATTTTTTCACTTTTATTTTTAGCATTCATTTTATTTACGTTATTCGACATATCTCGCGAGAAATGCTGAATATCTTGATTGTTAACACTATTTGCAAACTTTCCGTTCTTATCGTTTCCCTTGAGGTAACTTTTCACGTGATATAAACTTCCTACTACTTTAGCTGTTGCTACCAATTCGTAAGTAGCTTTATTGTATATTTTCGCAGAATCATTAACTGCTACTATTTTACATGTTTTGGCTATTCTTGAAAGACTCAGTAAATTTCTCTCAATATTTTCGACATAATAAACGTTATTGAGTTCTACTTTAGATTTATTTTGATTTGTGAGGAAATATAAATTCATTTTTCCTAATTTAGATGCTTTGACCTTTTCACCATTTGGTAGACTTACTCTTACTGGGTTCTTCAAAATAATAAATTCTTCAAAATATCTATCTGTATTTATAATATGATCAGTACTACCGCTATCTAACAACCAATTCAACGTATTTTCGGTGTCGCAATTATTTATTTCGTTTACCTTATCTTCTGCATGCAATACTTGCGTAGTCCAAGTTGCCGTTAAATGTTTATCTTCGCTTGATTTGTTTTGAACTCTGCCTCGTCCACTGCCTTTGCTGTTGCCGCTAGCTTGTCCTCTTCCTCTGCCTCGTTGCATATTCCTAGCCTGAGTGTGCTGCCCTTCTTGCTCGTGTTTGCTCGACTGACCATGCCAACAATCTTTTGCCATATGCCCAGTTTTTCCACAGGTATAACATTGGCCTTTGATTCTTGCAGAGAAAGTACTAGAACTATTTTTCTTCTCACTTTCTGATTTCGATAGATTCTTTTCCTTTATTTTTGATTTAACATAATCTACAGTCCTATGTTCTTCAGGAATCACATCGATAAAATCCCCAATATAACTGTAACTTGATGGTAGTGCTTTGAGTATGTATCTCATTTTTTCAGCTTCTTCTAGCGTTCCGCCTGCTGATTTATAATCATTTACCGCTTTTTCGAAATGTATGAAACATTCTTCCATTGTGTCGTAATTTTTTAGCTTTATTTCTTCTATTTTACTTCTCTTAAGTATTTGTAATGCAGTGGATTTTGTATCGTATATTTTTCCGAATTTCTGTATCATCTGATACGCCGTTTCGCACTCACTTATATACTCTAACTGTTTGTTTGACACTGTACTTACAAGAATTGTTCTTGCTTTTAAATCGCTTTTCTTCCAAGCTCCTATGTCATCTTTTTCTGATGCTTCTCTAATTGCTGGTTCTTTACAATCTTTGTACTCCAGCAGCATCAACAATCTGAATTTCCAGCTTTTAAAATCTTCTCCATCGAATACTGGAATTGTCACTTCGTCAATTTTTGCTTGTTGCGTCGCCATCTTTGTCTTCGCGATAACTTTTTATTTGATTTCTCGATATGAACACTTTTCACGTGTTTCGCACAAAACTTTTCCTCAATTATTTCGCGTTTTATTCACCAAAGGATTGAATAACTACGCTCTGCTACCATGTTGAGGTTTCGAAAAGAAAACACTTGACTTTTCTTTGAAGTAAAATAAATGTATTGTCCAGAACAATTTACAAGCGATGTTGACGGAGTGCGTGGCGAAATGCGACTAACTGGCTAAGCTTGTTTTCCAAACAGTATTGCCAAGACTTTACATTCACTTTAAATTACAACAGATACAATTAGGAAAATATGCCAATATAAGAAGTTTACGGCACAAACTAAATGACATGCAGATTTATTTGAAGCAAAATCCTGAGATAGATGTGGTGATACTGAACGAAGTATGGATTTATCCTGAGGAATCGAAATATTTTAATATTGAGGGTTACAACTCGGTATTCTCCTGCAGACCTGGAAGAGGTGGTGGGACAGCTATTTTTGTAAAAGATAAAATAAACTTCATCATTAAACGCGATACACCTGATAAATATAATATTATAATAATCGAATTAAACCTCGTAGGCAAAAAAATTAAAATCGGTACCTTCTATAACCCGAACCGTCTGAATGCGCAAGATCTCTGCTCGGTACTCGACAACCTATATTCCTCAGAAAATAATTTATTTACAGTAGCTGACACAAACATTGATGTAATTACCGATTCCTCAGAAGCAATGCTTTATAAGGATGTACTGGATACTAATGGTGCTGTTATCATCAACAACGAAACAATTACTCGTCCTGTTTCGCATACGTGCCTCGATCATATCGTTACAAACGATAAGTCAACTACGGGAAAAATCAATTTCATATTTGAGGATTAGCCAGAGCTGGATCATCGTGTCTTCAAAATAAGCATCCAAGGCATAAGCGCACAAAAACAAAAACCTGTATACAAAACATTCCAACACTTGAACAAAGAACTCTTCAAATCACATCTGCAAAGGTCATTAGAAGTCCGGAGTCCCCTAAACCTAATGGAACTTACGAATATGATCACAGAGTCCAAACGTTACTCCATCGTCGAGAAAAAGCTTAGATGCCGCCAGCAGACATGGATAACAAAGCGAGTAATCGAAGCCAGTATTAAAAAGAGAAAGGCGTACATAAGCTTTAGAAGGAACATGGAAGATCGTGTGCTAAAAAACATGTACATACAAGCGAAAAAGGAATCAAAACGTCTTGTGAAGGAAGCTAAATTCTCTTACTTCGCTAAAAGGTTGGAGACAGCGGCAGATAACAATCATGAAATATGGAAGATAATAAATGAAGTAAAAGACAACTCTCCCCCCCGAATTTTAATACCGGATTCGCAGTTTTCTCCAGTGACCCCTAATATTTTATCACAACCAGATGGAGCAGCAACTTTCTTGAACAACTTTTTCTCAACTGTGGGCGAAAAAATTACAAAAGAGCTTGGTGATGTCCCAACAAGTAGGCTAGATCACGCTAACATCTCACCCAATTCCATGTTTCATATTCATCCAACCAATAAAAACGAAGTTCTTAAGACTATTGAGGCAATGAAGAAAAATACGGCTCCAGGTATTGATCAGATCACGATGGAGGAAATTGCGCTTGTAAAAAATGAAATAGCAGAACTCGTGGCTAATTATTTAAATGAGCATATCAGAAACGGAACGTTTCCTGAAGAGGGGAAGCTTGCAAAAATTGTACCTATATTCAAAGGAGGAGATCGATCGGACCCCAATAATTATCGCCCAATTGCACTCTTGACCGGATTTAGTAAAATATTTGAAAAAGTAATTAACTCTCGCTTAACATCCTTCATATTAGATAACTCTATCCTAAACTCCCGCCAATATGGCTTTCAGAAAAACAAGGGAACGTTTGACGCTCTACTCTCGGTAACGCGATTCATCAACGAGAGACTTGATGTAGGGGATTATGTTGTTGCCATTTTTGTGGATCTAAGGAAAGCGTTTGATACGGTCGATCATGACCTCTTACTTCGAAAACTAGAAGCATATGGTGTTCAAGGCACAGCAAATAAACTATTTCACAATTACCTAAAAGGCAGACTGCAGAAAACAGCATTTAATAATGTTCTGAGTGACCCGGCACCAATGAAATCAGGTGTTCCACAAGGCTCAATACTTGGCCCAACCTTGTTCCTGCTATACACTAATAATTTAAATACATGCAGGCTAAGTGGTAATTACTTTTTATATGCTGATGATACAGTGCTTCTTTACTCGGGACGCGATAAAAATGACATCGGAGACGCTATCAACGAGGATCTAAATTCATATAATTTATGGTTGAAAGAGAATAAACTAGCGTTGAATATTTCAAAGACAAAATATATTATCTTTAAGCAAAAGAACAGGGAAGACATAGATGTTGATATAAAAATTAATGGTGAAAAGTTGCAAAGAGTGCTCGAACTTAAATATCTTGGCCTTACTATCGATCACCGTCTGACCTGGCTCCCGCATATAAACAACTTAAGGAGGCAATTAGCACCAATAATTGGATTGTTACGAAGATATGAGGAATTTCCAAAAAACATCAAGCATCTTGTTCTGAATGCCTTCGTACTGTCAAAAGTACATTACGGAGTGGTAATTTGGAGTCAGTCCTCAAAGCAGCACCTAAATATAATTTCCAGGATATTAACCAAGGCGTATTAAAAATATACATAATCTCCCAAGGCTCACACCAACAAACATAGTGTATCAATCATGTAACGCATTAACTTTTAACCAAATCATTAAAATGGAGAAAGCCAAGTTTATCTTCAAAAGTTTAAATCTCAGCTTGTCGTCACAAACACCATTTATTAAAGTCTCACAAAAGAATCAATACAGTACTAGGAACGCAAACCAATTTGTAATTCCTTTTGCAAGGACAGATCGCGTGAAGAACGCCTTTCGTATATACAACAATCTTCCAGAATCAGTTAAAGAAGCGAATTCTCTTATGGTTTTCAAGAAAAGACTTAGGAACTATTTAATGAATAACGATTGAATCTCAGTGCAGAAACTTTCAACATAGCATCTTAGGTCAATTATTGATCCTATCTTCGAGATGCCTCGAGAAACACCTACTATTATTATAATAACAGTCCAGTAATTTCAACATAGCATCTTAGGGCATTGTTGACCCTATCGTCGAGATGCTTGAAGAGACAGCTATTCTTTTAACTCAGAGTTTTTTTTTTACTGCGTCGAATTTATAAATTTTTTTTATCTCTGAGAGCTGATCACGATATGGACAAGACAAGATTAACCGGAGGTCTTCACATATTTTTGTGTGCCCCCTTATACCGATGTGTTATACATTGCCTGGGTGGCACACCTGAGGAAACGACGAAATGTGAAGTGCAGATCGCACGAGCGTAGGGCGACGAAGAAAGTGTGATGGAGAGAGTGGAAGGGAATGGAAGTAAAAAAAAAAAAATATCGTTCTCGATTTGATGTATGTGCTGTAGAAAGTTTATTTCATCTCTAAGAGAGGCTATGCCGTTAAGGTTCAAATCCCTGAACTTATTTAGGTAATTTTTTATTGTGATTTGCTGTGAGTCAATGTGTTTGGTTATGTATTTATTTGAGACGAGAGGATTTTGTTAGGCACTAACGTTTAATCTTTTTTTTATCATGAAGTTGCTTTTCGTTGTAAGAGATTTCTTTTAAAGTAGTTTTAATATCTGTTCTGTCGTCGTCGTCCATTGTTGCTGCCACGTATTTCAGTCCTTTTCCTAGAATGTTTATTAGTCCCCGTCTTTGGCGTCGATGAGGAATGAGATTATTAATTTTGGATGCTAAAAATTCGAAGTTTTTATTGATTGTTTCCAGGATTGTTTTTGTATTGGATGTGAAAGCTGATAGAGTGTTGATATTGTGTCAAATCAGTTCTAGTGTATGCCCGTATTCAGTTGTATTGATAGTGTGCAGGACGTTAGTATAGAAGTTTGTAAACTTTGCATCTCCAATTTTAATTGGAACATAACCGTTGTTTAGGTCAAGGTCCTGGATGTCTATTGTATGGGCTGTTATTGTGGTCCTAAGGGTTATCATCAAGAGCAGGCTCATTTTCCTGAAAGAATGACGAATATAAGTTTTATGGATTTTCTTTGTTAGGAGGGGCATGGGAAGTTGAGGGATGTATCCTGGTTTTCTTTTTAGTTTTGGTTTTAATTATAGGGTTATTTACATCTTGGTTTTTCTTTTTGGATTTTAAATGAGTGCGGACTTCAACAAATACTTATTTGTTTTGGTTTTCTGAATCGACTAAATGATCTTCGTCAGTTTTTTCTGCATTAATCTTTCTGAATTTTGAATGGTTTTTTCCTCATCTGGTTTGTTTGATAAAGTTTGGTCCTGTTTTAAGGTCGTTGTCTTTTCGGTTTTGGTTTAATTTGCTAATTGTTTTCAGTTTTTTTTGTGATATAGGGTAAATCCGGGAGAGATGGCGCATGTTTTTTTAAATGTCTTTAGAAAGTCCTTCGTTGCACAAAAAAATTAATCAAATATATTATTTAATGAGAAATCTTGTTTCTAATATATATTTTGAAAATGAAAACCACACCATTAATGCAGCAAGTTTTATGAGTTTTTTCCCAAACATTTACAATGCGGCAACTCTCCCGTAGGCTTCGGGTGCCACGCCGCACCCATAAGGGAGTTATGCCGCTCCTGATGATATGATCTCAAACGAGTTTCTTCATGTAAATCTTAGTAATAAAACAGTTTCTTTCAACATGGTATTTATTTTAATTCAACAAATTTTGATTTTGATTAAGAAATAACATCAAACGTGACTAGGCCTATTTAAAACATGAAAGTCCTTTTTCACATTACTAGATTTACCTCTTAGGTATTATATCTTATTTCTATTTACTTTTATCTCTTATTTCTAACTTACTAGATCTATATCTTACTTCCATTTTTGCGCCCACAGTCAATACATAATGTATCGAAAATTGTGCAGTCTTCATGAACCCATAACTCACAGGTTGAACAACGCAACCAATCGCAAAGTTTCTTTGTTTCCTGGTACCGTTCACCACATTCTTTGCATACATTGAGGCTTTTATTGGTGTTCACTTTGTTGTTTCGACACCCAGGGCTTATTGATGCGGACGTGTTTTCTTCGCTATCTTCCAAAATTATGCACTTGGGCTCGGACTCGGAACTTAAACGAAAGTTCTTCTTTCTTCTCTTTGGTTTCGGATTTGGACCTAATTTTTTACCTAGCTTGTCTTTTTTCTTTTGTCCTTTTTCTTTTTTTGCATTTATTCTTTCTTTTAACTGGTTTCTGTTTTCGATCGAGGTCAGAACAACTGCCCCTTTGCCGAGCCTTTTGGGCTTTGCCTCTGTCAGCTTTGGTATGGGTAAAATCCCGTTGAGTAACTGTGTCACAGTTTCATTGCAGTCAGGTCCAATGCTGTCCTTACTGCAACCAGGTTGTGGTTCAGCCATAATAATATTTGTTTCTGTGTGATTTGATGTTTGGTTTTCATGTGTTGCTACTTCGATGTTGTCCGAAATACAGAAAACATAGTCTGGCAGAGCATCTTTGTTGAGAGGATATATACCAGCATATCGAAAGCCACTCGTTCCATTACCAACAGAAGCCGATTTCTCCCAAGCCTCGCATATTCAGTCAGTCTACGGCCAATATGCTGCTCCACCCATCTATTGCTTGCAGTGTTGAAGTGGGACTTGAAAGAAGCAAAAAAACTTACATCTAGAGGCTGCAATGCATGAGTCGTATGAGGAGGTAAGCAAATCAATGTTACTTCATTGTACTCAGCCAGATCCAGAAGAGCGATTGAGGAACAATGTGACACATGGCCGTCAAGAATTAAAATATTTCGTCCTGGGGCTCTACGAGGTAGAAAATTTTCTGTGAACCACTTTATGAAGATGTCGGCATTGATGTACGCCGATTTTTGGTTCATGTATACCCTAGATCCAGCCGGCAGACCATCTTGGAATTCAGGCTTTAAGTTTTCCCCTTTGAAAATTAATACAGGAGGAAGAAATCTGCCTTCAGCAGAACAGCAGCCCACCAAACTTACTGTCTCTCCTTTTTCTCAAGTTGTTATTTTATTGACAACTTTCGCCCCTTTTCTTGCTACCACTTTGCTCACTTTGTTGATTAACTGAACTCCAGTTTCATCAACATTAAAAATATTTTGGGGTTTATTTAGCAAATTGTGAGTTTTCATTTCTTTTTCTAGAAGGTCGTAAAATTGTTTAGCACCTTCTCTGTTCGGCCCTTTACCTCTTGCTATCGAAAGACCTTCTGCTTTTCTTACACTCAGATCTGGGTGTCTTTTTAAAAACAACCACAGCCAGTCATAACCAGCAAGCTTTTTTTCACTATTGAACTTGTGATTTATGTTCAATGCTTCTGCGAATTCATCCGCGATTCGTCTTACCATTGTTTGGTCAGGACAAAAACCAGCATTGCCCAATGTTTTATGTGGTGAACCAGCTTTTCTTCATTCTCTAAACCAAGGCAGCCTGAAAATAGTAAACAACTAATAGAGCTTTGTACACCATATTCTAATAAGTGGCATGAGACTGTGTATGCGAATGTGTATGTGTTTAGTCATAATATTGATTGTGTGTTTAAAAAGTTGATGTTTTAAAAAGTTGAAATGACACGGGTTACAAAATATTAACTTATAAATGAATAACCTACACGAAGGGCCATGACCAGCAGCATCTATTTTCCCACTATCCATCCTTCTTTTTATCGTCCTTGCTGGAACACCGTAATAACGTTCAGCCTCCCAAAAAGATATATCACCTGCTTGAATACGCAATATAGCTTCTTTCAATCTTTCAGGGTCCCACTGACCACGAGGTTTTGCTCCCGGCTTACGTTTATAAAACGTTGGCATTTTTACCTTAAACGCAAAAATAACTTTTTAGTTTTTGGGCTTTCTAATCATTCGATTTTGAGAAAAAAATTTCATCCGCCAACCAATAGCAAGTCAAACAGAATCGGAGACTTGAACCGACTGCATGATATAAATTTATAAAACAAGCCTAATATCACACGGTCGTTTTATACCGCTTATTATGCATATAATACCTTGGTGCGGCGTGTATCCCTTATTGATAAAGTGCGGCATATGTACCTGATTTCATATTGGCAACTCTCCCGATCTTTTGGGGAGAGATGCCGCGCCTCACAGTTCGTCACTCATAAATACCAAGATGGCAAAAGCAGACTAGAAACATTCTCATTTTAATGTGCTGTTCCAAGAAACCACATGAAACTCAAATAATCATGAATTTCAGGCGCCGGTGGTGGTTTAAGGTTGTTTGAAATATATTTTAGGAGATAATTATTTTACTTACCTTATTAATTTCCGAATAAAAAGCTTCAAATTGTATCCACTCGAACCAAAGCACTCCACTTCACATGTACACAATGAAACTGAACTGTGTTATGCGTTCGCGTGCATTATGTTGTCAGTTGATGAAAATAGAGAAGATGCGCAGTCTATACCGTTCGCGGCAACTCTCCCGGATTTACCCTAAGTTCATGCATAGAGTCATATTCGTCTTGATGAATTTTGCCATTAACAAAATCTACCGGTTTGTGATTTGTGGTGGAATGGATAGTGTTATTATAGAAGGAGATTATTTCGAGGATTTTTCCTCTACTCTGCATTGGTTATTGATTTTGTCCTGTTTAAGTAGGCGGATGTGTTCATTGATAGTGTTATGCAACCTTTCTACATCTGCATTAGAAGTATGATTGCTACTGGAAATATAGTGGAACTGGCTAAAGTAGAAGGCGAGTGCTCTTTTGAACTCATTCCAAGTTCTTCCGAGAATCTTGATTCCACAGGCGTGTTTCGAAAATTTATCTACTATCGTTAAAAATATTGGTTTTTCGAGAGTATAGAAGACATCAACATGAATTATTTCTCCTGGTCTATCTGGAGTTTCATTTGTCTTGAACGATGGCATTGGAGGGTTTCTAACGTATTTTTTACAAATGCAGATTTTGCAGTTATTGATAAAGCTACTATCTATCTATCTACTAATTTGGGAGAATAGTATTTTAACTTTATTTCTTCTGAAACATCCTCTTCTATGATCTTTGCTAATTGTTCTTCGTGCATTATGTCTTCTAAAATGATATCGCATCTAATTATCCTGAATTTGCCGTTAGTCATGAAGTTGGTATTGAAAGCAGAATGGATTATTTGAAAAAATTCTTTATCTTGAATAAGTACAGCATTTAATCCGTTTGGATTGAAATGATTCTCTAATAAAGTAATCGCGTCTTGACTATCTAACGGTTTGGCATCTTTTCTTTCTTGATTCGTAAGGACCCTGAATTAGTTTTTTTATGATAATTTGGTTCTTGAATGCGTTGATACAGGATTTGCTAGTAGGAATAGTTTCGGATTTTCGCTTATGTTTATTTCGGGCTTAGGAATCCTTGAGAGGGTATCAGCGTTTATATTCTTTGCCCCTTCTTTATACTTGATAGTATAGTCAAATTTAGAGAGTCCAATTCTCCATCCAACGAGTTTTGAGTTAGGTTCTTTAATTGACAAAAGCCACGTCAATGGTTTATGATCTGTCTCTACAATAAATTTTCTTCCAAAGAGGTACGGTCGGAAGCATTCCGTTGCCCATACTATTGCGTAGCATTCCTTTTCTATGGTGCTGTAGTTGATTTCGTGTTCGTTTAACGTACAACTACCATAACTTATTGGTCGTCCTTCCTGTGAAAGTGCGGCACTCAAGGCGTAGTTGCTAGCATCAGTGGTAAGTGTGAATGTTTTATTGAAGTCAGGGTAAGCAAGGATGGGTTCGTTAGTTAGGAGAGTTTTTATTGTTTCGAAGGCTTCAATATACTCGGGGTTACCTATATCCAGTTTAGCATCTTTTTTCAGATATCTTGTCATGGGTTTTAATATATGAGAGTAGTCTTTATAAATTTCCGGTAGTATCCGGCGAGACAAAGAAATTGATTAATTTGTTTGGGTGTTTTGGGAATAGGAAATTTTACAACACACTCAATCTTTTCTGGGCTTGGTTTAACTCCATCTCTAATGACGATGTGACCTAGAAAGGGGGTCTCACGCTTAAAAAATTCTAATTTGTCCAATTGGACTTTCAGATTAGTTTCTCTGAACCTATTGAAAATTTTGTTTATTGAGTCAAGATCCTCCTGTAAGGATGTTGAAAATATAATGACGTCGTCTAAGTAAACTAAGCATATCTTGTTAATGTAGTCTGAAAGAATATTGTTCATAAGGCGTTGGAATGTCACAGGAGCTGTCTTAAGCCCAAGCGGCATACGCAGGAATTCATAATGTCCACTTTTGACGCTGAGCGCACTTTTGTGGATATCTTTGTCCATAATTTCGATCTGATAGAAGCCTTTCGCTAAATCTAGCGTCGTAAAATATTGGCTAAGCCCGAGATTTTCCAAAATTTCGTCTATGTTGCGAATGGGGTACTTGTCATTGAGAATTGCTTGGTCTTATGTTTTTCTTCTCAAGCATCTCTTCAATTTGTCTACATACCTCATCTATGAATGCACGGGTACCTATATGTTTTGGTCACTATTGTAATATTATTTTCAGTGCGAATTTCGTGTTTAATTGCATTCAAAAATGAGAGCGCCTGAGTTATAAAAAATATCGGAAAATTTCTTTATGACAGGAGTTAGTTTTTGACCTTTTTCTTGATTAAGATGATCCATTTTAAGCTGATTTAGAACAGGAAGATACATTTTGGTTTATTTTCAATAATATTGAAATTTTCGATGGTAACAGGGGTTGTTTTTTGGATACCAAATTTAACTCTGGTGGGACTGTCACCGAGTACCTTAACTAAAGCGGACATTCGAAAGTCTTTTGCATCGTAAACGCCTTTCTCGAGGTGGACCTTTGCATCTTTGGAGGTCTTGCCCAAGGAATGTACTAAACCGCTTTCTTGTTCTATAGGCATGAAAAGTTAACAAAATCCTGCTTTATTGAAAAGACAATATTGGTTCTCTTCTTCTGTTTCAAAGAGAATGGGGACCCTTTTACCACCAGAATGTAAAATTTGATCTTTGTAATCTATTATTATATTCAGTTGACGTAACACGTTATTACCAAGGGTTCCATCATATAAATCGTGGAATTTACAGACATAAAATTCTATAAGTTGAGTTTTGTCTCTTAAGTCTTCAAAGAGGGGGATTTTAACTTTTTCATGGACGTCAATTATGTGTTGCAGTGTTTTCAAGTTGATGAGAGGTGTATCAACTTTCCATTTGAGGTGGCAGATCCCAACGTTTATGATGGAATGAGTGGCACCTGTATCTAAAATGAATTTAAGGGGTCTTGTTTCTGTTCAATAGGTAGTCTTTTTGTTTTAAAATGTAGTCTACGTCCGAGGCCCGTGGAGGAAACTTTTCGACAGGTTCGTTAGTGTTAATATCCATAGGCTCTGGGGTCGGTTGTCGTGCATAATATCGGGGATTACTTGGGAATCCAAATTGATGGTTGTAGGGGTGTTAATCTCCATTTAAATAATTGTGGTTTCTATTATTATTGCTATTATTATTTCTATTAGTATTGTTATTGAACCAGTTATTATTGCTATTATTGTTACTATTGTTATAATTATTAGCATTATTATGAAGCCTAATATTGTTCTGGTTATTATTGCTATTATTATACTTATCGTTATTATTCCGATTGTTAATACTATTTTGGTTATTTTTGAATCTATTGTTATTGTGGTTATTGTTGAAATTTCTGTTATTTTGATTATTATTACTGTCGCTATTATTATTCGATCTATTATTATTATTGTTATTATTTGATTGGTTCTGATTATTATTACGATTGTTTGATCTATTTTGGTTGTTATTGTTCTGCTCTTTTGAGTGATTTTTGTTCGGCAGATAAATTTGTCCATTTGAACCATACTAAGCATAACCTGCCGTAAATATTAGATCCATTGCGAACTCCAAAGTATCTGGATTCCTATATGAAAGGATCGTTTTCATGGGCTCGGGGAGTTTATTTTTGAATAGGTTAAGAGCTGTCCTTTTGTTATTTCGAGCACATTCGTTTAACTCGTTTCCCACACCAAGGACAATTAGCGATTTATTATTAAGCCTTCTTGGCTTGCTTTAAATTTCATTATAGAATTCAAGAGTATTAGTTGTAAAACTAATTCCTCGCAAGTTGTCGTAAAGTTCGTCAACGTTTAGACGATCGCCGAAACTATCCTGCAAGACTTGCTTAATATCTGGCCAAAGAAGAGCATGGCAATTTATTTCTATGGCTCCTTCAGCTTTCTATTTAAGCTTACATTTAATGAGGTCACCAAATAGAAGCTGCAACGCTTCCCTAAATCCCAAAAGCACAGGGTTTATTCGATCGATCAATTTATGAAATTCTGTATATTTTTGGGTCTACCAACAAATTCAGGGAGGCTAGTGAGATATTTGAGGGGGTTCAACTGAATTTCGGGGGCTGCTTGAGCATTTGCCATTTCGAACTTGGTATAGGAGGAAAAATCAGAAAAAAAGAAAAGTCAGATAACCAAATCCAAACCACCCTTACATAAATTGGTTTTGGAACCTTTCAATATTTTAGTGAATACAATGTATGAGTGAATATATATATATATATATATATATATATATATATATATATATATATATATATATATATATATTTTTTTTTCTTTAAAAGCCGTCGGGCCTTGCTTAGTTGTGTGAGCAGACGCGTTTCGACTACTTTGAGTCATCTTCAGTGTCTAAAGGATGTGTTGAAGGGAGCGACTTTATATAGTCGTAGGATGGGTAATTAGAGAATAGGTAATTAGCGGATGGGTAATTAGTGGATGGGTAATTAGCGGATGGGTAATTAGTGGATGGGTAATGAGGTCAGGAAGTAAATTACTCAATTATACCAGGTAGGGGGATATTATGTTTTTGTTTTTTTGCTTGTTGGCTGTCCGTTTGTTCTGTTTCATCTCGTTTCCGTTTTCGTCTAAGAGTGTGGTCTAGGACTGAGAAAATTGCGTCGGAATTGGTAACAAGTTGTTCGTTTATAATGTCACCGTCTGTCTTTCGATGTTTATAAATTTCAAGCCTTTCTAGGATGTCAAGTCTCGGTCCTTTGTTTTGTTTGTGTAGCAATTTCATAGAGTTTGTCATAGCATCAGGCTCATGTGCGTTGTTTTGTAGGTGCGTCGCATACTTGGAGTCTGCCTTGTTGTATAAGAAAGATCGTAGGTGCTCTTTGTATCTTGTCGTTAGTTTATGTGTTGTCCTTCCTATATATACCATGTCGCAGTCCTTGCATGTCAGTTTGTATATGCCGCTGCCTTCGTATATCGATGTGTCATTCAGTTTTGGCTTCAGTTTGTTTCCAATGTTGTTGTTCGTTTTGAATGCAGTTTGCAATTTGTATTTCCTAAGGAAGTTTGATAGTTTGTATGTCTCTTTGCCTACGTATGTTAACGATACCCACTGTTGGTCGTTCTTATGAGTTTCCGTCGGTTGGCGTTCCTGTTTTTGTTTGTACTGTGTGACTAGTTTGTCAATGTCGCATTGTTTGTATCCGTTATTATTAGCTATTCTGTAAATGTTGTTTAGTTCGTTGGAATAGTTAGTAGGAGTCATGGGGATGGAGTGAAGCCTCTGCACCATTGATCTGTACGCTGCTAGCTTATGTTGTGCGGGGTGGTTAGATGTTTCATGTATGGTATGATCAGTTGTGGTTGGTTTTCTGTATATTTTGTAGTCCAATCGTGTTTGTTCACGTGTCACAGTTAGGTCCATATAGTTGAGTTGTCCGTTTGTTTCTTTTTCCATAGTGAACTTTATATTCGGGTGAATTTCATTCATATAGGCAAGTAGTTCGTCTTGTTTATTTTCTTGTGAGTCAATAACAATGAAACAGTCATCCACATATCGTCTGTAAAATATTACATTGAATCTTTTGACAACTTTGGGTATAAAGACTTCTTCCAAAGATTGTAAGAATATTTCTGACATTATTGAGGACATTGGATGTCCCATACCCAGACCGTCTTTGGCAATGTATGTGTTGCTATTGAACTTAAAATAGTTCTGTTTGATTGTGGTCTTTATGAGATTGAGTATTTGATCTGTGAATCGTCGGCTGTTGTTGAATGAAAGTTTTTCTTTTAGTATGGCCAGTGTTTCATCGACAGGGATAGACGTATAGAGGTTGGTGATGTCTAATGATAAAAGTTGACAATTTTCAGTCAATTTTAAAGAAGTGGTAGAATTTGCTAGCTCGCGGCTGTTCTTTAATGCGTATTTGTCGTCAAGGTGCACGACATCAGCCATTATCGTTGCCAAGTACCGTGCTAATTGGTATGCAGGAGCTGGGCGGTAGTTGACAATAGGACGGATAGGAATATTGGGTTTGTGGAGCTTAGGTTGTGCTTTAAGGGGTGGTGTGTATGGATTTGGGTTTATGTAGCGTTGCTTAGTATTAGGAGGAATAATTAGTGGGGATTGTATAATGGCAGTACGTAAGTCCGCTTGGAACCTATTGGTGGGGTCTTTGTTTACCAGTTTGTAGCCGTTGGCGTTAATGAAGTCTATTGTTTTTTGTACATAGTCCGTTGTTTTTAGGATCACCGTTGTATGTCCTTTGTCAGCCTTCGTCACTGTTAGTAGGTTATCCGTTAGCTTTGTCTGAATGTGTCTTAATATCTTATGGTCTTCGTGGAAATCCGTTTTGTTTATGCTAGTGCGTATTTTTTGTAGTATGTCTACTGCAGTATGCCTTGCATGTGTCTGTTGTTCCTGCGGCAGTTTGTTAATGGCTAGTTCAGTGTCGATTACTAGTTGTTCTAGGTCTTTGTTGCGGTTTGTATTATGTAAGTTGTGTTTCAGTCCCTTATTTAACAGCTCCATTTCTTGTGTCGTAAAAGGCGTATCTGATAGGTTTACAGTCCGTGGATAGAAAGTTCTGTTCGCTGGTGTGGTCATTTTGTTTTGTTTTTTCATCAATTTGTCAAGTTTTTTCGTCATGGTCTCATATTTAGTTTTGAGCTGAATATCAATGTTTTGCCTCACGTCATTATGAAACTGTAGAAAGTTTTCAGTTTGTATAGTGTTAGTTAATTGTAAGTGTGAGTGTAGTAGTTGTCGGTTGATTTCGTCCTTTTTTATGTACAGTGTTCTTATTTCGTTTATTTGGAGCATCTGTGCGCTACGTTGTGTGTTACGTGCAGCGATTGTGTTTTGTTTTATCACGATTCTTGCAAATGCTGGTGTAATGTTGTTTTTCAAGCACTGTTTGTTGAACCATATGTTTGCTATTGTTTGATGAAGTTTCAGGGTACGGTTGTGGAATGAACGCAACAGTTTTGCCTGGCTGGCAGTGTTGTAGTCAATAATTTTGTTTATTTGATATCCGCAGGCCAATCCTCTTTTTTCTTTAAAAGCCGTCGGGCCTTGCTTAGTTGTGTGAGCAGACGCGTTTCGACTACTTTGAGTCATCTTCAGTGTCTAAAGGATGTGTTGAAGGGAGCGACTTTATATAGTCGTAGGATGGGTAATTAGCGAATAGGTAATTAGCGGATGGGTAATTAGTGGATGGGTAATTAGCGGATGGGTAATTAGTGGATGGGTAATGAGGTCAGGAAGTAAATTACTCAATTATACCAGGTAGGGGGATTGTTTTTGTTTTTTTGCTTGTTGGCTGTCCGTTTGTTCTGTTTCATCTCGTTTCCGTTTTCGTCTAAGAGTGTGGTCTAGGACTGAGAAAATTGCGTCGGAATTGGTAACAAGTTGTTCGTTGATAATGTCACCGTCTGTCTTTCTATGTTTATAAATTTCAAGCCTTTCTAGGATGTCAAGTCTCGGTCCTTTGTTTTGTTTGTGTAGCAATTTCATAGAGTTTGTCATAGCATCAGGCTCATGTGCGTTGTTTTGTAGGTGCGTCGCATAATTGGAGTCTGCCTTGTTGTATAAGAAAGATCGTAGGTGCTCTTTGTATCTTGTCGTTCGTTTTCGTGTTGTCCTTCCTATATATACCATGTCGCAGTCCTTGCATGTCAGTTTGTATATGCCGCTGCCTTCGTATATCGATGTGTCATTCAGTTTTGGCTTCAGTTTGTTTCCAATGTTGTTGTTCGTTTTGAATGCAGTTTGCAATTTGTATTTCCTAAGGAAGTTTGATAGTTTGTATGTCTCTTTGCCTACGTATGTTAACGATACCCACTGTTGGTCGTTCTTATGAGTTTCCGTCGGTTGGCGTTCCTGTTTTTGTTTGTACTGTGTGACTAGTTTGTCAATGTCGCATTACCAATTCCGACGCAATTTTCTCAGTCCTAGACCACACTCTTAGACGAAAACGGAAACGAGATGAAACAGAACAAACGGACAGCCAACAAGCAAAAAAACAAAAACATAATATCCCCCTACCTGGTATAATTGAGTAATTTACTTCCTGACCTCATTACCCATCCACTAATTACCCATCCGCTAATTACCCATCCACTAATTACCCATCCGCTAATTACCTATTCGCTAATTACCCATCCTACGACTATATAAAGTCGCTCCCTTCAACACATCCTTTAGACACTGAAGATGACTCAAAGTAGTCGAAACGCGTCTGCTCACACAACTAAGCAAGGCCCGACGGCTTTTAAAGAAAAAAGAGGATTGGCCTGCGGATATCAAATAAACAAAATTATTGACTGTATATAGATATATATATATATATATATATATATATATATATATATATATATATATATATATATATATATATATATATATATATATATATATATATATATATATATATATATATATATATATATATATATATATATATATATATATATATATATATATATATATATATATATATATATATATATATATATATATATATATATATATATATATATATATATATATATATACAAATCCATTAAAGAAATTCTTTTAATATAAATGATCGAATGTTTATTTTATTACATAGAAAAAGATATGTCGTTAATAGTGGCAAATAGCATCAGGCAAAGGACCACCATGACCACGCTTACAGGACCATATACTTTACATGAAATTTTCCATAACCAAATCGCAAAGTGGCCGCCCTATGTCCACGATAGCCTCACGAATTCCATCTTTGAGGTCTTGAATTGACGCTGGGCTGTTGACGTGGACCTCTTCTTTCACGTGGCCCCAAAGGAAGAAGTCGCAAGGTGTTGTATCACAAGATCTCGGTGGCCAATTGTGGTCATCTCTTTGAGAGATAACACGGTCCGGACACTTTTCACGTAAAAGATCAATGATGTCCTTGCTTGTGTGGCACGTAGCACCGTCTTGTTAAAAGTAAACGTTGTCCAGATCAATATCATCCGATTCCGGCCATAAAAATCAGTAGTCATCTCTCGATAGCGCAATCTACTCACTGTAACTGTTGCTCCAGCCTCATTTTCGAAAAAGTAAGGTCCAATGACTCCGCCGAACCATAAACCACACCAATCAGTCATACGTTGAGACGTTTTTCAACAATAAGTCTTGGGTGTTAGGTGGGATGCGACAATTTTGCTTGTTGACGGGGTCACCGAGGTGGAAATGGGCCTCATCACTCAAGATGATTTTTCGATGGAATTCCGGATCATTTTTATGCATTTCAAGGATCCAACCAGTTAACACACGACGTTGTTGATGATCGACAGGCTTGAGTTCTTGTGTTAACTGAACTTTATAAGCCTTAAGATCCAAATCTTTATGCAAAATACGGTGTAATGACGTATGTGGAATGCCTAGATCCAAAGAACGACGAGGAATGGACAAACCTGGGTTTTCTTCCACACTTTCGGCTACAGCAGCAATATTCTCTGCTGTTATTGTGTGACGTGCACAGGTTTTATTCTTCATATCACTAAATTGTCCCAGCAGCTTGAATTTACCTACCAACTGCTGTATTGCGGTCCGACAAGGTGCTTCACGACGACCCAAAAATGTTCGAGTTTTACGAACCATCTCTGCCAAATTTTCACATCGTGAATTTTAATGATTTCAATGTGCTGCTGAAGTGTGTTTTGTTCCATTTTTATTAATGGCGTAGTTTTTACTTGTCAAATGTAAATAAATGACAGCCTCAAAAGTGACATCTATCGAAATGGCGGGCTATTCAAAATAGCACCTCTTATTGGAAAACCTTTTAGTTATTGAAGAATAATTTATATTGCTGGTTTTCCGGAATAGATTCTGCTTGGTGAACTACTATATTACCACTTACCCCCAAGTCAGGTTGATGAGAATATTTCAGCTCACGGTTATTCTCCATTCCAGAGTATACCTCAAAGTCGTACGCAAACCTCCGATCGTCATACAGCACAAGAAGTTTATAGCCCCATTTATATGGTTTATTTGGAAGATACTGTCGCAAGATATTCGTTGCGTCCATGGCACACATTTGCTCGTCCACAGACAATGCTTCTCTTTCGGGAATATTTTTGCATTTCTTGCTGAGGCTTTCTAATATTGGCAGACGGTCGTGCCTGGGAGAACCTGAAGGTACTTGTAATGTATTGTCGTTCAAGTGTAAGAACTCACGAATTTGCTTCAACTTATTCAGGATTATCGTCTCTCTTACTAAAGGTAATCCTAACTCAGATTCCCAGCACATCCGAATATTTGCCAATGGAGCAACGCTCATGACCAAAGATATACCAACAACTTTTTTAATGCACCCATGCAGATGATAAAGGGTTTCGATGGGTCTTTCTGAGCATTAAATTTGTGGATTTTATCGACGATATGGCTAAGAAAATTTTCATAAAAAAAATATAAAAAATATTGCAACGGAGTCGAGTTGACTCCAAATTTCTATTGCCAGTGAATTGAGGATGCTTCATATTCAGAGATTCCCTTTTCCAAATTAAATTTCGTTTCTTTCTCGTGATGTTTGTATTCCCCGAAATTCTTTTTCTTGTAGCAGGGAAAATTATAGAACTTTTGCTTTCACGTCATAATCTGATTGCTCCAGAAGTACTGGGTTGAGGGATCTGATGCTGCATACCTATTCGATGGAGAATCAATTTCGGAGTCGCTAAGAGAGTCATATACTCCATCCAAGTTTTCTTTTATTTTCGCAATGTCATCGTTACTTTCGGCGTCCGAAAAGTCTAGGTTTTCGTCATTCCCCGAAGGTTTACTTAGCAACCACTCAATTTCCGAGTCCAATAACTTATTCTTAGCCATGATCCGAAATGAAATGAAAATATGCAAATGTGAACTGGAATATGTAAATGTGAACTAATGCGTGGTGTTCCATAACTGGCACATTTGAGCAAATCGATATTTTGTTACAAAAATGTAAATTTCTTTGAAAACTAACTCATTTCTCGTCAATATGCACTATTTCCAAAATGAATATATTTTTTCACTCCGGAAACACTTAAAAAGATATTCTTTCACAACCTCGAATTGATGTAAACAATGAATTTGAATAAACTGCCGACTATTTGAATGTACTAGTTTGACAATCTATAACCACCCAGTGTGCCAGATTTGGACTTTAATCAAATATTCTTTAAGAATTAGAACTAAAATTCACAATTTTTTGCGGACTCTCAAAATAATTCATTCAGTCTTCTTTGAAACCTATATATGTGAAACGTTACAAAATTTCCAAAAGTGCCGAAAGTTTCCCCTCAATTTTCTGCCGGATATATTTTTGTTTTCTTGAGTTTTCGTAAAGAATCCTTTAACTAGTTTTTATGAAATTTATTGTGAATTTTTTAGGAATTCTTTCGAAATTCGTGCTATGTTGATAAATATTTGTTCCAAATTTCTTTCAAAGCTCAGTGAAAAAATTTTAAGAATGATGAGAGAACCACTTTAGAATTCCATTCAGAAAAGTATGGTATATTCTCAATATCTTTCCACTTTTCTCTGCATCCTCACAATTGAGTAGTATTTTTTGTATTGCCCTTGATTCATTAAACATAATTAAATGAACAATCGTCCATTAAATTACGTTCAATGAATCTAGCATACAGAGAAATGTGGAAAATGTGAAAAAGTATCGTAAAAACTATAGCATTTGAATACTGAATGACTTAAAATCCATGATTCACCGTACAAAACTTCATTTTATTATAACTAACTGTACAAACATAATAAATTTAAAAAATAATCTCAATTCACAATTTCAATACTTATACATATAAATAAACCTTTCAAAAAAAATTTAAATAAATCCGCACATTATATATATATATATATATATATATATATATATATATATATATATATATATATATATATTTATATATATATGTATATATACATATATATATATATATATATATATATATATATATATATATATATATATATATATATATATATATATATATTAGCGTTAAACTTTTGGCTATTATTGAGTCTTCCTTTGGTGTTGTAAGAAATCTTTTTCAAGAAAGTTTCAATCTCATCAGGCCTCACTTGAGGAAATTTGGCCACTGCTGCTTCTGAAAAAAATGCATACGCGGGGAATAGAAAGATAATTCAACAAACCTTTGAAAACAGAAACGATCATAAAATTTTAAATTTTAATATTTTTTCCAAGGCCCTTCCACGTGAAGTTCGAAGCAACTTCATCGTTCATGATGGCTTTAAAGCATCTCTTTGAGAACGATGCTATATCTGGGTCAGCAATTGTTCCGAAAAAGTCTCTCTAGAATATTTTATAGAAAAAAAATATAATGAGTAAATTTATATAAAGTAGAGTCAAATCTTGGCAAAAATACTTTGAATTCATCGATAGGGCTAATAGCAATCCGTTCCATAAGAACACGGTATTTTTAAAAACATCAAACCAGGGAAAACGGTGATAGCCTTAGTCGACCGAGTTGCTGTTATGCGTTCCACAAGAACACGGTTCTCCTGAAATAAAACCGGGAAACAGTTTTACACAACATTCGCCGACCGAGTTGCAATCATCCGTTTAGTAAAAACGAATACGGGCTGTACTTGCTGGGGAGTGAAGTTGAATCATTGGAGGCTGGTAGCAGGCTGATTCCAGAACATTTCTGGTCAGTGAGGGCCAGAATTTCCATACGAATAAAAAAGGACACAACGCTGGGTGACACCACATCGTACTGCGGTAGGCACCTCTTAAATCGAACGATTGGCGTCAAAAACGGATCATACGAGGTGTCCGAGTGGCGAAACATGAGAACGGTAACAGGATTAATTATTTTTATGTAAGTCTTAATCTGCTAAGAAATTACATTATTTTTTTAAATCGAATCGTATATAATTGACACACTCCATTTGAAATATTTGAAACTATAAAATATTCGCATATGAAGGTGTTATAGAATTAATATTTGAAACTATAAAATATTCTCATGTAAAAGTGTTATAACAATTTAAAACAAGTGAATTGTGAAGATTTATGTAAATTAACTTGGTGCATTGGATATTTATCGATAGGGTTAGCAGCATCTCGAAGAAAATATAGAAAAAAAGGACAGGTTTGATGAATGGTATAGGTATGTAATTCAATTCTTCAAACAAAAAATAGTTACCAAAGCAACTGAAAGCTCCGATTCCGGACAAATACTCTGTTCGAAACGAAAAAAATCCTCTTTCGATACGCATGGAAGGATCGGTAGTAAATGTGACATTCTCGATGGTGCACATTGGTTTTTTCGGAGTTCCTTTATTTCCACTTTCAACGAAAAAAATTTTTTTTCCTAATTTTTCCACTGCACTTTTCATGTCTTCTTTTTTTAGCTACCATAGTCAATAAATCAAATAGTTTTCCTGCGTTCGCTATATGAGTAGAATTCAAGACATTAGTTCAAAAATGGATGCAATATATTATGCACCTTCACTTGAACTCATTTGTGCAATGTGATGTGAATGATTCCAATTTACGTGACATGGTTCTAGAGAAAATATTGAGGACTTTATAAATATAATGATGAAATGACAAACCAATCATGAAAACTACATACCTATCACGGGATTTTTAACCGACTTCCAAAAGAAAGAAGGTATCAATTCATCGCGTATATTTTTTTTTTTGCTTTTTTTGCTTGTATGTTCACGCATAACTTTTAAACGGAGATAGATAGAAGAGTCCTGTTTTTAAGAAATGATACATCTTTCTTCCAGTTAGGTCCCGTTTAAAGGATAAGAAATTCAAGTAACGGTAAAGGACTTTTACCGTTAAAACGAAAAAAATTCCGACTTTCATCCGGATTTTTCAGCATAACTGATCGACGGGTGTAAGGATTTTGATTGTAGAGGTTTAAAATGAAGAACAACATATTGATCTAAAATGTATCGGAGCAGAATTGAAATCCTTCCAAGGACTCTGTAGATATAACAGTTAAATATGATGCATTGACGTCGAGAAATTGGATTTAAATGATATTTCGTGCGAAAAGTGCCAATTAGTTGGCAATCTGCAAGGATTTGTTGGAGATACCGAGTCCTTTTGAGACGGATGGTGAACATGTTCAGTATCCTTAATTTTCTGCATAAACAGTACATTTTAGTCCATGATTTCTACCGGAAATAACCAATAAGTTAATTCTAAATGTGGCATAAATATATACAATTCAACAATAGTTAAAGGGAACATTTCAGGATGCATTTCTCTTCCGTATTCATTCTTTGCTTACCAATGAGCTTGGTATAAGAGCCTTCTTACTGTTCCTGCGTGAAGTAAGTAAAAGACGTTAGTGATGATGATTGTAATGACAATGACTTTATTTTCCACCTTCTGGTATATTTATACATAGTTTTCTGCAACCATGCAAGATGTTTGCCAAGCGCGTGTACATTCTCAAGCGAGTTCAGTATTCTTCAATTGAACTTTGAATTTATTGATTTCTTGCAAAATGATTGACATGGCAGTAATGCCTTATTGATTGTAAGCAATTTACGAATATGTGCAAGTGCAAAGTTAAATGAACTTTATTTGCTTACTGTCTGGTAATTACTTTATGGTGCGAACAAAATAACGTAGGATACATTGGACTTTGGGTTAAATTAAAATTATGCTTACATTAACATTAGATTTAACATTAAAATTAAGTTGGGAATTATTCTTTACATTACATTATGTGTTTTCGTATTTGAACTTATTCTAGATGATGAATTGTTCTTTAACACTTACATCCTTAGACGTAAAAGTTACATATAGGATTATAAAATTCCCCGAAGAAATAATAAGGATTGAGTGACTGAGTTGACTCGTTACTTTCCAGTTAATATTATATGTACATTCCAACATATGCCTGGAAATCTAAAATTAGTGATTTCCATACTAAAAACCGGCGAGAATCGCAACCTAAAACAAGTTGGGTAAACAGACCTACGCTCATGTCAGAAGGGTTTTGTATTCAATTTTCAAAATGCAGTCACCAGATTGAATAAAGTCAAGAAGCATGTCAATGACGATTTTATTGGAGAAAATATGAAATTCGAAGATCATACTATTATTAACAGAGTTGAATGAATTTCGACTTCTGAGGTTTTTGTTATTGTGATACTCATAAATATTATTTCAGATGTCCATTCGTGAGGGAGAAAACCATATTTTTCATGTATTTTCCCCCTGTGCCCCACTGAAGCAAAAACTGACAGTTTAAGAACTGTTTTGAAAAGCTCCCATGAAAACTTTCATTTCATACTCATATCGGCTACATTTGATGATTTTTTTTCAGGGGCCACTCTTCTGTACTGTTATCATCGATTAATGGCCAATTATTTCGAATCCTAGAGTTGTTACAAAGCCATTTTGCTAGGAGCTCTCTCCCGCCTCCTTGACTTGTTTCACTTATGAGTATTAATTAAAGGTACTCATCTTCAACCATTCATTAAATTGAATCAAGTGTTGAAAGCATGCACCTTAAATGTTGAAGTTGGGAAAAAATAACTCAAAATTATTCAACCGTCGCATTTAAAAGCGCCACTGTTTTGTTTTACGATTACTGATACCACTAGCTGAACCGATTCTCAAAGATATACATGACACCTATCATTCCTGAAATTTATATGCAAATCCGAGCAAAACTGTAGTGTCTGAGTCGGTAAAAAGCGCATGTTGTTCCATAGCCATATGTTGCCATAGTAATAAATGCAGCGCACATTGTTCCATAGTAATACGGGAAAATTCAAACCAGTATAACTTCGCTAAATATGATTCAATCTTTATGATAGATCAATTTTATAAATAGTCATCTGTGTACTGAATTTCATTGAATTTCAGGGTACCGTTAAAATTTTATTCAAGAAAACATAAAATCGATAAATCATACTATTACTAACAAAGTTGAGTGAATTGCGACTTCTCACGTATTTGTTACTGTTGTACTCATCAAGGCCTATATTCTTGATTTTTTCAGATTTTTCGGATCACAGGTGTCCAATCGCGAGGGGGGGACACAAATTTTTCGTGTATTTCCCTCCCTGTGCGCCCCTCGAAGCAAACATTGCCAAATTAAGACCTGTTTTGAAAAGTTCTCATCAAGGCCTTTCATTTAATACCCATACTGGCTACCTTTAATGAAATTTTTTTTCGGGGGGTCACTCTCCTATATGGGGAGACCTCCCTTAAATACCTTATAAAATTTTTTTGTAGTTGAACTTTGAAGAGAGCACCACTTTACACCTACATACAAAATTTGATGTTTCTAGCTTAAGTAGTTTCCGAGAAAAACTGCTGTGACAAACGGACGGACGGACGGACGGACAGACAGACAGACGAACAGACAGGACGCGATTTTAGAAGGGTTTTGTAAAATTATTTTACAAAACCCTGAAAAGATGCGTTTCCTGCTATAATTGATCATAACCGTACAGATGAAGATGAAAATGCATAGCCGAGAGGTGCCATAGTTAACTAAAAACGAAGGCGATGGGTATCGAATAAACGTGAACGAATGATGCAGTTAAGAAGGATACTTTTAAGTAAATTCCATGAGATTGATGGCGGAGTGAACTTTATGTTTACATATATAAATACATATGTCTATACACACATATACGAGTATATATATATATATATATATATATATATATATATATACATATATATATATATATATATATATATATATATATATATATATATATATATATATAGATATATATATATATATATATATATATATATATATATATATATATATATATAGATATAGATATAGATATATAGATATATATATATATATATACATATTTATATATATATATATATATATATACATATATACATACTCGTATATATATATATTTATATATATATATATATATATATATATATATATATATATATATATATATATATATATATATAACTATATATATATACATATATATAGATATGTATAGATATATTTATATATATATATATATATATATATATATATATGTATATATTTATTGTTTATATATATATATATACATATATATATATATATATATATATATATATATATATATATATATATATATATATATATATATATATATATATATATATATTGTATATACATATATATATATATATATATATATATTCTATATACATATATATATATATATATATATATATATATATATATATATATATATATATATATATATATATATATATATGTATATAATATATATATGCCTATGTATATGAATATGTATATTATATATATATATATATATATATATATATATATATATATATATATATATGTATTATATATATATATATATATATATATATATATATATATATATATATATATATATATATATATATATATATATATATATATATATCTATATATATCTATATATTTATAGATATACATATACATATATGCATATATATGTATATTTTTATATCTATATATATATATATATATATACATAAACAGTGCAACCTTAATATAACGTACCTCAATATAACGACTTCCTCGATTTAACAAATTCTTCGTAATCCCCTTAAGAGTCAATATAAAATATACCTTTACAATGCGAACATTTTTTGCGAACAACCTCTTTATAACGAATTTTCAACTATCAAGAAAAAGTATTCATACCTCTAATTAACGAATTTTATCAACCCAAAACCTTTATATAAAGTTCCCATCAATATATAACTCTTAATCTTATAGTATGTGATTCATGTCGCGACATGTTTCGACACGCTTTTGTTCGTAAAACCATCATTTTTAAGGGGTTTTGTACTAAAATACAAAACCCTATTGCAATCACGACCTGTGTTCGTCTGTCTGTCCGTCCGTCCGTCCGTCTGTATGTCACAGCACTTTTTCTCCGAAACAATAGAGGCTACAGCTATGAAACTTTATAGGAAGGTCAGAAGTGGTGACCTCTTGAAAGTTCAAGGTTGGAAAAATTTTTCAAAGGGGTTTAAGGGGGGTCTCCCTGTATAGGGAGGTGACCCCTCAAAAAAAAATTTCATCATTGGTAGTCGAGTAGGGTGTCATTGAAAAGGTCTCAATGAGATCTTTTCAAAACAAGTCTTAAAATTGCCTTATCGATACCGAGGGGGGCAGGAGAAGGGGAAATGTACGAACTTTTCGCGTACCCCCCCCTCGCGATTGGACACCTTCCATCCGAAAAATCTGAAAAAAAATCAGGAATGTAGGCCTTTATGAGTACAACAATAACAAATACATGAGAAGTCGAAATTCACTCAACTTTGTTAGTAATAGTATGATTTATCGATTTTGTGTTTTCTTGAATAAAATCCAAACGGTACCTTTAAGCTCAATAAAATTTAGCAAACAGATGACTATTTATAAGATTGATCTTTTCTGAAAGTTTCATAAAGATCCAATAGTATTTACCGAAGTTAAAGCGATTTGAATTTTCCTGTATTACTATGGAGCAATATGCCCTGTATTACCGACTTAGACACTACAGCTTTGCTAGAATTTGCATGAAAATTTCAGGAGTGATAGGTATCATGAAGATGAGTACATACAAGTCGAAGAGGCATGAGAGAGCTCCTAGCAAAAGGGCTTTGTAACCATTCTAGGATTCGAAAAAATAGGCCATGAATCGATGATTACAGTACAGAGGAGTGGCCCCTGAAAAAAAAATTCATGAAAGGTAGCCAATATGAGTATCAACTAAAAGTTCTCTATGAGAGCTTTTCAAAACAGTTCTTAAACTGACAGTCTTTGCTTCAGTGGGGGCGCAGGGGGGGGGGGGGGGAAATACATGAAAAATGTGTTTCCTCCCTCACGAATGGACACCCGTGATCTAAAAAATCTGAAAAAATTATCAAAGGAGATATTTATGGGTATAACTATAATAAATACCTCAGAAGTCAAAATTCGTTCAACTTTGTTAATAATAGTATGATCCTCGAATTTCACATTTTCTCCAATAAAATCGTCTTTGACATGTTTCTTGATTTTATTCGTTGCTGGTTACCGCATTTTGTAAATTGAGTACAAAACCCTTCTGACATGAGCATAGGTCTGTCTACCGAACTTGTTTGTTTTGTTTTTATTTATTTGCCACCGGATAATTTTCAGTATCTTTGCTGGTAATGAATTTACTTCTCTCTATGATTCTATTGTATATTTGAGAAAGGTGGTTTGGTCCCTCATGAATCATTTGCTTGATTTGATGGAGCTTATTTTCAAACTTAAATCCGTTTATATTTTCTAGTCCCTTGAATATTTTGCATCTAAATGTAAATGAATAAGATTGTAGCAGTTATATGATACATTGTGTTTTTCGTGCAATATTGAGAAACCATTAACAAAGTTTTTCAATATTTGATGCGCACATTTATTATTGTTAATGCTATTGTTTTCATCCAATAAAATGCGCACAGCACAAACAAGCCTCAGAAAATGTTCATACGTAGAAATATCTAACGAACCAGATAGAATAATTGGACCTACGTATAGGAAAAACAGTCCAGTTTCCAAAAATCTAATCCGTCAGTGCTGCTCAACTTTCTATTGAACTATTTGGGTATCATGCTTTTAATAGCTACTAAACGTAAGTTCGATTGGGCTATCAATTGTTTGCTAAGTACACCTGATTGGTTTGACCCATAAGCGAAGAAGCTGCCTCATTACACTTAAGCATACAGTGTGCATATAGTCAATAGGAAATTGTGTTACACATCCTATTTGAAGAGCGTCTAAACCTAACTGCTCCATGGTAAGATGGTGATCTGATTGTTGCCTAGCAGCAAAAGCTTCATCTGTTCTTAAGGGAGCTTCAGTGTCCAAAAATACCATACGGTAATTAATTTTACACCCTTTAACTGTGCATTTGTTGCAAGAATAAAATCCTGAATGAATGAAAGAATGCTTCGGCTGGTGTATCACAAATAAAATAATGTATTTTTATAGAATATAAAATACCATTAAAATAGAAACCATCATTGAAAATTTCTTGAACATCGTCCACAAAATTTTGCAAAAAGTTGTAGCCACTAGATGGCTTTGCGGATCCTAAGAAGCAACATACAATAAAAACATGTGTGGATCCATTTATATTTAAAAGAATTGGCCCAGCTTGACTCTTTTTACTATTTTTATGTAATGCAAGGCCATCTGTTGCAAATTGGAGAGAAAGTGGCTGTAATTGAGAAATGTTTGGGTTTGTATGCAAAAAGTCTGTCAAACAATTTTTTAATCCGTAATGAATATATTTCCCGTTATCCATTTCTCTCACATGCAATTTCCGCGAGTCTCTCTTAATGTTCTAATGTCTAAAAGTAGAGTTTTATGATATTTATTCAAAATTTTCAGTAGCTCATTCACGGCACAACGCTAAATGTTACACTGAACACTTCATACAGCTAAATCTGAATGGAGATCATTCGAATTCTCAGGAAAAGTAAAATGAGCATTAGAAGATGAGGATTTTTCACTTTCTAAATGATTTGATTGAGACACTTCATCAAAAAACTTATCAACCAGCACGGATTCTACCTGGGAAGTTAATTTGCTATTTTTGCTTGTGGCAGGTACCACATCAAATAGAGCTTCAACCCCGTGCTTGACGTCACGATATTTTTTTTCCTAGACATACTCAGCTGTTTAAACTGCTTTGTTCACTACAACTCACTAAATACTTGAAAATAATCAACGCTTATTTACTCACTGCTTTTACACTGATTTAAACACTCTGGAGGTCAATCAACAACTAAATGAATATTCAATACTCAAATTCATGCCAATCTATGTGCTTCGGAAAAGTTAGAGTATTTAGAAGTTTTTCCGAACAAATTCTGAAAGGGTTTTGTTTGTTTTTTTGTATGATGCCAAATATTTTCTAGAGAAATTCTAAATGATTTCCATCAGTTTTCCTGGCAAAATTTTTAAGAATTTCCATTGTTTTCCAAAAAAATTCTGAATGCAGATATTCAACGTGAATATATCTCAGAATCCTTGAAAAATTATTTTTTTTTAACAACATTTTCTTTCAGACCAGCTCTGAAAGAATTCCGAATCTGCCACACTGGGTAATGCCATCTAGTGACATTTGCTGGTGTTGAGTAATTGCTTGATTTGTAAATATTCGTCTATCACCCAAAAGGAGCTGCTAGATATACTTTTTCAATAAATGTACATTATAAAATTGGTTGTACCACATATGGCGCTGTTTGCATTGTAGTGTTAAAGCACGAGATAGTTATGATTATGATAGCTATTGACCAGTGGGTAAATTCGGGGGAACACCTTCTTGGGCTCATCTTAGATTGCAAAAATGACAAAATTTTAAATTGTAATAGATGGTCCATTAGGATTCAACCGGTCTAGTTGCGCGTGACACTAACAGTTAAATTACTGAAAAAAAAAACAAAATAATAAAAGTATAGCGCTTAATACATTCTCACGCATTTGAAAATTGATCAGAAAAAAACAGTTCTAAATTTACACAATAAAAACAGTAAATGAAGTGATTATTTTTAGAATTCAGTTGAATGTGAGATGGTGTTGATATTTCTTAAGCTTGTTAACTTTATCAGGACTTTAATGAAAAATAATCAATATTAATACGTTATTCAAAACTTTTATGTATTTCAAGTTCATTTCGAGCTCCATTCTATACATTCTGGACTCAAATAACTGTAGTAGATTATTCTTAAAATTTTGGAAAACCATGAATTACAGCTACACCTGCCACTCCAGCGGTTGCGGATGTAGGTAAGTACCTGATTTTTATTTCTTTCGTCTTTGATCTTTAATTGTTACACGTTATCTAATTTTTATGTATATTTAATTCGAATTTTTCATTTCAAATAAATAATATGGTGTAAAATTAGATTGAAAGCTTTAAATCCATTACATGAGCCTTGCTGTAAATAGAGTAAATGATTTTGAAACCTGAAAAACACCAATGTTACTTCTAAAGAATGGAATGTGTTTTGAATTTTTTTTCTTTTTATTTCCATTTCCAACGCGTATGGTGCATTTGATCATTTTGAGGGGTTTTGTAAAATAATTTTATAAAACCCTACTAGTTTCGCGACCAGTCTGTCCGTCTGTCCGTCCGTCCGTGTGTCACAGCAGTTTTTCTCGGAAACTACTTAAGCTAGAAACATCAAATTTTGTACGTAGCTGTAAAGTGCTGATCTCTTCAAAGTTCAACTACAAAATAAAAACTTCATAAGGTATTTAAGGGGGGTCTCCCCATATAGGAGAGTGACCCCCCGAAAAAAAAGTTTCATTGAAGGTAGCCGATATGGGTACCAAATGAAAGGTCTTGATGAGAACTTTTCAAAACAGGTCTTAGTTTGGCAAAATTTGCTTCGAGGGGCGCACAGGGAGGGGAAATATACGAAAAATTTGTGTCCCCCCCCCCCCTCGCGATTGGACACTTGTGATCCGAAAAATCTGAAAAAAATCAGGAATGTAGGCCTTGGTGAGTACAACAACAAAAAATACGTTAGAAGTCGCAATTCACTCAACTTTGTTAGTAATAGAATGATTTGTCGATTTTATGTTTTCTTGAATAAAATCTTAACGGTACCCTTGAATGCAATGAAATTCAGTACGTAGATGTCTATTTATAAGATTGAGCTATCCTGAAAGTTTCATAAAGATGGAATCATATTTAGCGAAGCTATAGCGGTTTGAATTTTCCTGTATTACTATGGAACAATATGCGCTGCATTTATTACTATGGCAACATATGGCTATGGAACAACATGCGCTTTTTACCGACTGAGACACTACAGTTTTGCTAGGATTTGCTTGAAAATTTCAGGAATGATAGGTGTCATGTATATCTTTGAGAATCGGTTCAGCTAGCAGTATCAGTGATCGTAAAACAAAATAGTGGCTGTTTTAAATGCGAAGATTTAATAATTTTGAGTTATTTTTTCCCAACTTCAACGTTTAAGGCGCATGCTTTGAACACTTGATTCAATTTAATGAATGATTGAAGATGAGTACCTGGAATTAATGCTCATAAGTGAAACAAGTCATGGAGGTGGGAGAGGGCTCCTAGCAAAAGGATTTTGTAACCATTCTAGGATTCGAAAAAATTGGCCATTAATCGATGATAACAGTACAGGAGAGTGGCCCCTGAAAAAAAAATTCATCAAACGTAGCCGACATGAGTATGAAATAAAAGTTTTCATGGGAGCTTTTCAAAACAGTTGTTGAACTGTCAGTTTTTGCTTCAGTGGGGACACAGGGGGGGGGGGGCTGTTGAAATACATGGAAAATGTCTTTCCTCCGTCGCGGATGGACATCTGAAATAATTATCAAGGGAGATATTTATGGGTATAACAATACCAAAAACCTCAGAAGTCGAAATCCGTTCAACTTTGTTAATAATAGTATGATCTTCGTATTTCATATTTTCTCCAATAAAATCGTCTTTGATATGTTTTTTGATTGCATTGACTGCATTTTGTAAATTGAATACAAAACCCTTCTGACATGAGCGTAGGTCTGTTTGCCCAACTTGTTTAAATCTTGTTTTATCCTAAAATGTGACTTGCTCATCCACAGTTATGCTTAAACGTTCAAAGCATTGCATTTGCGACATATTTTTCGAGTTGAATGTGATTGTCCAAGGCATATAGAAAAATTTTAGAGTTAATTGTGAAATGAACTATTGAACAAACTTAAACTGGATATTCTTCTTTATTCGTGAAATGGGTAAGAAACTGCCACGTGAGGGGATGCACCTCTTATATGAACCCCATAGGGTTCCCCAAATTCTTTGGTGGCTTTCACGCCATGGGATGATACGTCCTTGTGGATGAACCTAGTCATCAGAATTTTGATCTGGATGGGAGGATACGTGAGAGCAACAACGTTTCTAAGTATTCGTTAGCTTCTCCGTTGAAAACGGAGGGATGAACTGTATCATCAGTAGGGTAGGCAGCCCTAATGGACCCTGTTCGATTTATATCGGGTCAAAATATATCAGGAATAGTAGTATAGTGTGCTTGGCGCTGACGAAAAGAACCTGCCCCATGACACCGCAGAAGCTAGCTGTTAGCGTGCATACGCATCGCCAAGCAAAGTCATTCCAGGAAGCCCAAATTTAAGCTCGATGAGGTAGTTAACGTCGCTGCTGTCCTTTATGCACTTTCAATAAACATTTAAGCACTACAGTATCCATGAGATATTTCTTAACTTTTACTAAAAGATGAGTTCATTTCTGACAGGAGTCATCTAGTTCATTGAAAAGATTTGATTTATTTGCCATACCCAATGCCTTGGAAGGTTCACGTTGCCTTTGTACTCAGAAAAAAATACTTTCATGATTTTTTAATCAAATCACTGAACACCATTCGGGAGGGTAGCGATAACACAAATTTTTCAAATATTTTTTCCTCTTTGCACACCCTCAAAGTTAGTTATGCATTTTGAAGTCTTTTCATGAAAGCTCACATGATCACGATTGGTAGAAAAAGCATTTTGAAATTTGAACTCTTGATATGAGAAAATTCTTTTATAGTCGTAAGTTGTTGAGCGCATATTCACGACACAATGACAGGCAGACAAATCAACATTTAAGTTGATACACAACCCACAAAATGATCCAATTTTCAAAATCATTTTCTCAATAAGCGTTCGAAAATATTAAAGGACTTTAACAGGAGAAGAGAATTTTATAAATGTTAAATTTGAATAATCAATAATTTGCTTCGTCTTGACAAGAAATATTCATTCGCTATTTCACTGAACAATAGAGTAGACAACTTCAAATTGAGACAGATGGTTTTCAAATAAAGCTCTATTGTTACTTTCCTTACACAAAGTCATAATGCCTTGTCGCAGTCGTATATCCTCGTTAGCAGAGTTTAATCATCCAAACAAAGGAAATTTTGACTTTTGACTGAAATGTCTGAAATGTAAAATTCCCTTCTTCAATCTCACGTCCCACGCAAAAACAATGACAATTATTTAGCACTCACTCATTTCATGTGGAATTGCTTCCATTTAAGCTTATAAAGGAATTTAGCTTGTATTGTGAAATAAATGAAGTATTTCAAACAAACATCGGATTCTTTGCAACGTGCTTATTCAATACAGAAAACATTTCGGTATTTGTTTGAATGAAATTTTCCATCATGACTTTAATGTTATTAATTTTTGGAGAAATTTGTTAGGTATTGCTGGCACGTGGTCATCAGTTTTCTTAGAATTCGATTTTGACAATTTTGGAGAAAAAGTCAAAATGGCGATTGTATGAGCAAAAAGTGTTAGAGATTGAATCAATGCAAGTACAAAAGAAATGTATGACTTCGATATAATTAGTGCATTATTAGGGTTTTGTACTAAAATACAAAACCCTATTGAAATCACGACCTGTGTCCGTCCCTCTGTCCGTCCGTCCGTCCGTCCGTCCGTCTGTATGTCACAGGACTTTTTCTCCGAAACTATAGAGGCTATAGCCATGAAACTTTGTGGAAAGGTCAGAAGTATCGACATCTTGAAAAGTTCAAGTGTGGAAAAATTTTTCAAAGGGGTTTAAGGGGGGTCTCTTCATATAGGGAAGTGACCCCTCAAAATTTTTTTTTCACCATTGGTAGTCGGGTAGGGTGTCATTGGAAAGGTCTCAATGAGATCTTTTCAAAACAAGTCTTAAAATTGCCCTAAGTGTACCAAGGGGGGCAGGGGAAGGGGAAATGTACGAGCTTTTCGCGTACCCCCCCTCGCGATTGGACACCTTCCATGCGAAAAATCTGAAAAAAATCATGAATGTAGGCCTTAATGAGTACAACAACAACAAATACAAGAGAAGTCGAAATTCACTCAACTTTGTTAACAATAGTATGATTTATCGATTTTATGTTTTCTTGAATAAAATCTAAATTTTACCCTTAAATTCAATAAAATTTAGCAAACAGATTACTATTTATAACATTGCTCTTTTCTGAAAGTTTCATAAAGATCGAATAGTATTTAACGAAGTTATAGTGATTTGAATTTTCCTTCATTACTATGGAACAATGTGCCCTGTATTACTATGGAAACATGTGGCTATGAGGCCATATGCGCTTTTTACCGACTTAGACACTACAGCTTTGCTAGGATTTGCATGAGAATTTCAGGAATGATAGGTATCATGAAGATGAGTACATAAAATTGAAACAAGTCGAAGAGGCAGGAGAGAGCTCCTAGCAAAAGGGCTTTGTAACCATTCTAAGATTCGAACAAGTTGGGTAAACAGACCTACGCTCATGTCAGAAGGGTTTTGTATTCAATTTACAAAATGCAGTCACCAGATCGAATCAAATCAAGAAACATGTCAAAGACGATTTTATTGGAGAAAATATGAAATACGAAGATCATACTATTATTAACAAAGTTGAACGGATTTCGACTTCTGAGGTTTTTGGTATTGTTATACTCATAAATATCTCCCTTGATAATTATTTCAGATGTCCATCCGCGAGGGAGGAAACACATTTTTCATGTATTTCCCCCCCTGTGCTCCCACTGAAGCAAAACTGACAGTTTAACAACTGTATTGAAAAGCTCCCATGAAAACTTTCATTTCATACTCATATCGGCTACGTTTGATGAATTTTTTTTTCAGGGGCCACTCTCCTGTACTGTTATCATTGATTCATGGCCAATTTTTTTGAATCCTAGAATGGTTACAAAACCCTTTTGCTAGGAGCTCTCTCCCACCTCCTTGACTTGTTTCACTTATGAGCATTAATTGTAGGTACTCATCTTCAGTCATTCATTAAATTGAATCAAGTGTTCAAAGCATGCACCTTAAACGTTGAAGTTGGGAAAAAATAACTCAAAATTATTCAATCTTCGCATTTATATTTATATATAATTTTTCTTTATTGGAATGTATGCGGTACAGAGGCCTTATAATATAGTAGGTGTTCTGACAAAGTCATCTCACCATCGTTTGAACATTACTTAAAACTATGCATATTATCGTATTTCTATGAGATTATTACAATTAGCTAGAGGAAAATTTAGGCAAAAACCTCTACTGAACTTATATACGCTTAACATAACTTAACTTTCTACTTATAACTAGCTAAAATCTATGAGGCTAGGTTACGGCCAAAAGATAGGTGGTAGCAACTGCTGATTTTCAATTCGCCAGGGCATGTATTAGCGGATTGGGCGAGTCTTTTGCTTTCGCGATTAATTTGTCACGGCGCAATGCAGCGAGCTTACGAATTGGACTAACGCCAGCCAGTCTGTGTAGCTTTTCAGAAGAGAAGTAAAATGGTTTGTTAAGGACCATTTTCAGGTATCTATTTTGGGTGATCTGAAGCTTTGTTACTAGATATTTAGCACATTGGATCCAGGTAGGCGAGCCGTATAGGATGATCGGTTGGATTGCCATTTTGACGATGAGGACTTTGTTTATGGTGTTGAGACGTGAATTACGATTAAGAAGGGGATAAAGCGAAAGCACGGCCTTAAACACTTTGGGGCTAATATGCTCAATATGTTTTCTGAAAGTTAGTTTTGTATCGAATATAAGTCCAAGATATTTAAGATCCTCGCTGATAGGAAGTTCCAGGTCAAAGTCGGGAAAGCATTTCCTCACTAAAAAGTATATCTGCCGGTGTTCCGCAAGGCTGCTGCCTAAGCCCATCTCTACATAACATCTATACGTCTGACTTCCCTTCTTTACCAAACTGCCAAGTTGCAGCTTTCGCAGACGACATTTGCATATACAGCATAGGCGCAGATCCAACTTCCATTATTTCTAGCCTTGAAACGGCGTTAGAACTCACTTATCAATACTACCATAGATGGAAAATTAAAATAAATGTTGCAAAAACGAAGTCAATATACTTCACCAGGAAGCGTAAGCCTGCTCACTTACCCAACCTTCGCATTTAAAACAGCCACTATTTTGTTTTACGATTGCTGATACCACTAGAATCTCAAAGAAATACATGACACCTATCATTTCTGAAATTTTCATGCAAACCCTAGCAAAACTGTAGTGTCTGAGTCGGTAAAAAGCGCATGTTGGTCCATAGCCATATGTTGCCATAGTAATAGATGCAGCGCATATTGTTCCATAGTAATACAGAAAAATTCAAACCGCTATAACTTCACTAAATGTAATTCAATCTTTATGAAACTTTCAGAATAGATTAATCTTATAAACAGACATCTACGTACTCGATTTCATTGAAAACCCTAAAAAGGACAGGTTTGATTAATGGTATAGGTATGTAATTCAATTCTTCAAAGGAAAAATAGTTACCAAAGCATCTGAACGCTCCGATTCCGAACAAATACTCTGTTCGAAACGAAAAAAATCGGTAGTAAATGTGACATTCTCGATGGTGCACATTTGGTTTTTTCGGAGTTCCTTTATTTCCGCTGCACTTTTCATGTCTTCTTTTTTTAGGGTTTTGTAAAATAATTTTACAAAACCCTACTAGTTTCGCGACCAGTCTGTCCGTCTGTCCGTCCGTCCGTCCGTGTGTCACAGCAGTTTTTCTCGGAAACTACTTAAGCTAGAAGCACCAAATTTTGTGTGTAGGTGTAAAGCAGTGATCTCTTCAAAATTCAACTACAAAAAAATTTTATAAAGTATTGAAGGGGGGTCTCCCCATATAGGAGAGTGACTCCCCGAAAAAAAAATTCCATTGAAGGTAGCCGATATGAGTATCAAATAAAAGGTCTTAATGAGAACTTTTCAAAACAGGTCTTAGTTTGGCAAAATTTGCTTCGAGGGGCGCACAGGGAGGGGAAATACACGAAACATTTGTGTCCCCCCCCTCGCGATTGGATACCTGTGATCCGAAAAATCTGAAAAAAAATCAGAAATGTAGGCCTTGGTGAGTACAACAACAACAAATACGTTAGAAGTCACAATTCACTCAACTTTGTTAGTAATTGTATGATCTATCGATTTTATGTTTTCTTGAATAAAATCTTAACGGTACCCTTAAATTCAATGAAATTGAGTCCGTAGATGTCCATTTACAAGATTAATCTGTTCTGATAGTTTTATAAAGATTGCGTTATATTTAGTGAAGTTATAGCGGTTTGAATTTTCCTGTATTACTATGGAACAATATGCGCTGCATGTATTACTATGGCAACATATGGCTATGGACCAACATGCGGTCTCCAGCTCAGGTTTTGCAGCTCGTCTATCACCATTGTCCTGACTTGATGCTCAGCACATTCAAAGCTTGCCTTCGGGACGGGGTTTTCCCGGTACGATGGAAGGTAGCGAGGCTCGTGCTGGTCAGCAAGGGGAAGGGAAATCCCGAATCGCCGTCTGCATACCGCCCGTTATGCATGCTAGACACGGCTGGGAAAGTGCTAGAGAAACTTATTAAGGGAAGACTCACTGACGCGATTCGTGCTGCTGGGGACCTATCTCCTCGGCAGTACGGCTTTAGAGCAGGACGTTCTACCATTGATGCGATTGCAGAGGTGGTGAACGCGGTCCAAAAGGCAGAGGCATTTAGTCGCACCAAGCGACGGATCGTCCTGTTGGTGACACTCGACGTCAGGAATGCCTTCAACTGCGCTAGATGGGTGGATATTCTGGACACGCTGGAAAGCTCTTTTCAAGTTCCAGAATATCTAATGCGGCTTTTGAGGAACTACCTAAAGGACCGAAACCTGCTCTACGACACGACACAGGGCCAACGAAGGATGGAAATTACATCGGGTGTTGCCCAGGGATCTATCCTTGGTCCAGATCTGTGGAACGTGTCTTACGATGGGCTACTGAGACTTGAGATGCCAGATGAGTCGCGCTTGGTCGGCTATGCGGATGATGTTGCGGCTCTGGTCGCCGGACGCACCGTTGAACAAGCGCAACTTAGGCTAGGTATGCTAATGCGCCGAGTGAGGGACTGGATGACTGCTCGCGGGCTCAGTTTAGCACTGGAGAAAACCGAAGTGGTCATCTTGACAAAAAATAGAATCCCTAGAGTAAGGATGATCAGTATTGAAGATATACAAATCGAATCGAAGCCAGCGGTGAAGTACCTGGGGCTACTGATCGACTCGAAGATGAGTTTCTCTGAGCAAATCAGGGCAACGGCTGAGAAGGCTGCTTCGGGAATATCGGCCCTGAGTCGACTTATGGCCAACGTAGGGGGACCCAGCCCATCAAGAAGACGCCTCTTGATGAGTGCTGTAGGGTCAGTGCTACTGTACGGAGCAGAGGTATGGGGCGACGCTCTCAGCAAGGAGGTATACCGAAAACGATTGGCACAGGTACAGAGAAGAGGAGCACTGAGAATTGCATCTTCGTATCCAACAGTCTCCGACTCGGCGGTGAGAGTGATTGCAGGCGTGATACCTGTCGCCCTCCTTGCTAGAGAGCGCCGCGCTATTTACCTGCGCCGAAACGAGGATGCGAGGGAGATGGTTGTCCGCGAGGAGAGACAGCGCTCGCTCAACGATTGGCAACAGTCTTGGGTGAATTGCACGAAGGGAAGGTGGACTGCGCGCCTCATCCCGCATGTGAGACCGTGGCTAAATCGAAGGCATGGTGAGATTGACTTCTATCTGACCCAGCTTTTGAGCGGGCACGGGTGTTTTCAGTCTTACCTGCACAAGATCGGTAAGTCACGGTCTCCCGATTGTCGGTTTTGCCCAGGAGAGGAGGACAATGCCTGTCACACATTTTTTGCGTGTACCAAATGGGCCAGGCTGCGAAGGGAACTCTACAGGGAGACGGGAGAGCTCACCCCGGATAATATAGTTGCGGTGATGCTCGAATCGGTTGACAAATGGAACCAGGTGGCACATTATGCTCGGGCAGTCCTAAAAGATAAAAGGGACTTGCAGCAGCTGGAGGTGCTGGGGCTGGGGGATCGCTCTTCAGGCATTTCCTCATCCCCTCTCCTCTCCCGCAAGGAAAGGGACTCCCCAGCTTGAAGGCGCCCCACGGCGTAACAAAACGAGACCTGGCCCGAAGTAATGTGTCAAACGGTTCCAGGCTAGGTTCTCAGATTGACAGGGGAGAAAAAGTCAAAAAAAATATAAAAAAAAAACATGCGCTTTTTACCGACTCAGACACTACAGTTTTGCTAGGGTTTGCATGAAAATTTCAGGAATGATAGGTTTCATGAATGTCTTTCAGAATCAGTTCAGCAAGTGGTATCAGAAATCGTCAAACAAAATAGTGGCTGTTTAAATGCGAAGATTGAATAATTTTGAGTTATTTTCCCCCCAACTTCAACGTTTAAGGTGCATGCTTTGAACACTTGATTCAATTTAATGAATGACTGAAGATGAGTACTTACAATTAATACTCATAAGTGAAACAAGTCAAGGAGGCGGGAGAGAGCTCCTTGCAAAAGGGCTTTGTAACCATTCTAGGATTCAAAAAAATTGACCATTAATCGATGATAACAGTACAGGAGAGTGGCCCCTGAAAAAAAAAATTCATTAAACGTAACCGATATGAGTATGAAATGAAAGTTTTCATGGGAGCTTTTCAAAACAGTTGTTAAACTGTCAGTTTTTGCTTCAGTGGGGGCACAGGGGAGAAATACATGAAAAATGTGTTTCCTCCGTCGCGGATGGATATCTGAAATAATCATCAAGGGAGAGATTTATGAGTATAACAATACCAAAAACCTCAGAAGTCGAAATTCGTTCAACTTTGTTAATAATAGTATGATCTTCGTATTTCATATTTTCTCCAATAAAATCGTCTTTGACATGTTTCTTGATTTGATTCGATCTGGTGACTGCATTTTGTAAATTGAATACAAAACTCTTCTGACATGAGCGTAGGTCTGTTTACCCAACTTGTTTTAGCTACCATTGTCAATAAATCAAATAGTTTTCCCGAGTTCGCTATATCAGTAGAATTCAAGACATTAGTTCAGAAATGGATGCAATATAATATGTACCTTCACTTGAACTCATTTGTGCAATGTGATGCGAATGATTCTTATTTACGTGACATGGTTCTAGAGAAAATATTGAGGACTGTATAAATATAATGATGAAATGACAAACCAATCATCAAAACCACATACCTATCACAGGATTTTGAGTTCTGCTAAACTCTTCCTCAGAAAATAGCTCCTGTGTGACGTCTGTAACTGTGTTAATTTCGCGAGGCCCCAAACGGTACAGCCCGTTAAAAAATTTTTTTCGGTATGGGAGATATTCTAGTTCTTCTCTGTGCTGGATAGTTCGCAGTGAACTGTAAATCTTTAGAAGTTCGGAGTGAAGAGGATACTGAAAAAAACTATCGAAATATAGAACTTTTCTTCCACTGATTATAAAAATTTCTCGCTTCTGGCTAAAACTGGTAACTTTGAAAACAGTTTTCCTGAATATATAACATAATAATTATCTGGCGTCCTTTTTGTAAAGACATATTTTCCTGTCGAAAATTTTACAATTTTTGTTTTGTTTTTATTAAACTTTGCCACCGGATAATTTTCAGTATCTTTGGTGTTAATGAATGTACTTCTCTCTATGATTCTATTGTATATTTGAGAAAGGTGGTTTGCTTGATTTGATGGAGTTTATTTTCAAACTTAAATCCGTTTATATTTTCTAATCCCTTGAATTTTTTGAATCTAAATGTAAATGAATAGGATTGTGGCAGTTACATACAATATTGAGAAATCATTAACAAAGTTTTTCAATATTTGATGTGCACATTTATTATTGTTAATGCTATTGTTTTCATCCAATAAAATGCGCACAGCACAAACAAGCCTTAGAAAATGTTCATTGGTAGAAATATCTAACAAACCGGATAGAATAATTGGACCTACGTATATTAAAAACAGTCGATATTCAGTCGCTTTCCAAAAATCTAATTCGTCAGTGCTGCTCAACTTTCTATTGAACTCTTTGGGTATCATGCTTCTAATAGCTACCAAACGTAAGTAAAATTGGGCTATCAATTGTTTGTTGAGTACACCTGATCCTTTCTTTGATTTGACCCATAAGCGAAGAAGCTGCCTCAATACACTTAAGCATACAGTATGCATATAGTCAATAGGAAATTGTGTTAAACATCCTATTTGAAGAGCGTCTAAACCTAACTGCTCCATGGTAAGATGGTGATCTGGTTGTTGCCTAGCAGCAAAAGCTTCATCTGTTCTTAAGGGAGCTTTAGTGTCCAAAAATACCATACGGTAATTAATTTTACACCCTTTAACTGTGCATTTGTTGCAAGAATAAAATTCTGAATGAATGAAAGAATGCCTTGGCTGGTGTATCACAAATAAAATAATGTATTTTTATAGAATATAAAATACCATTAAAATAGAAACCATCATTTAAAATTTCTTGAACATCGTCCACAAAATTCTTCAAAAAGTTGTAGCCACTAGATGGCTTTGCGGATCCTAAGAAGCAACATACAATAAAAACATTTGGGGATCCCATTATATTTAAAAGAATTGGCCAAGCTTGACTCTTTTTACTATTTTTATGTAATGCAAGGCCATCTGTTGCAAATTGGAGAGAAAGTGGCTGTAATTGAGAAATGTTTGGGTTTGTATGAAAAAAGTGCGTCAGACAATTTTTTAATCCGTAATGAATATATTTCCCGTTATTCATTCTCTCACATGCAATTTCTGCGGAGTCTCTCTTAATGTTCTCATTTCTTAAGGTAGAGTTTCACAATATTTATTCAAAATTTTCAGTATCTCATTCACGTAACCACTCTAAATGTTATACTGAACACTTTATACAGCTAAATCTGAATGGAGATCATTCGAATTCTCAGGAAAAGTAAAATGAGCATTAGAAGATGAGGATTTTTCACTTTCTAAATGATTTGATTGAGACACTTCATCAGAAAACTTATCAACCAGCACGGATTCTACCTGGGAAGTTAATTTGCTATTTTTGCTTGTGGAAGGTACCACATCAAATAGAGCTTCAACCCGTGCTTGACGTCACGATATTTTTTTTCCTAGACATACTCAGCTGTTTAAACTGCTTTGTTCACTACAACTCACTAAAAACTTGAAAATAATCAACGCTTATTTACTCACTGCTTTTACACTGATTTAAACACTCTGGAGGTCAATCAACAACTAAATGAATATTCAATACTCAAATTCATGCCAATCTATGTGCTTCGGACAAGTTAGAGTATTTAGAAGTTTTTCCGAACAAATTCTGAAAGCGTTTTGTTTGTTTTTTTGTATGATGCCAAATATTTTCTAGAGAAATTCTAAATGATTTTCATCAGTTTTCCTGGCAAAATTTTTAAGAATTTCCTTTGTTTTCCAAAAAAAAATCTGAATGCAGATATTCAACGTGAATATATCTCAGAATCCTTGAAAAATTATTTTTTTTTAACAACATTTTCTTTCAGACCAGCTCTGAAAGAATTCCAAATCTGCCACACTGGGTAATGCCATCTAGTGACATTTGCTGGTGTTGAGTAATTGCTTGATTTGTAAATATTCGTCCATCACCCAAAAGGAGCTGCTAGATATACTTTTTCCATAAATGTACATTATAAAATTGGTTGTACCACATATGGCGCTGTTTGCATTGTAGGGTTAAAGCACGAGATAGTTATGATTATGATGGCTATTGACCAGTGGGTAAATTCGGGGGAACACCTTTTTGGGCTCATCTTAGATTGCGAAAATGACAAAATTTTAAATTGTAATATATGGTCCATTAGGATTTAACCGGTCTAGTTGCGTGTGACACTAACAGTAAAATTACTGAAAAAAAAAAAGATAATAATAAAAGCATAGCGCTTAATACATTCTCATGCATTTGAAAATTGATCAGAAAAAAGCAGTTCTAAATTTACACAATAAAAAAAGTAAATGAAGTGATTATTTTTAGAATTCAGTTGAATGTGAGATGGTGTTGATATTTCTTAAGCTTGTTAACTTTATCAGGACTTTAATGAAAAATAATCAACATTAATACGTTATTCAAAACATTTATGTACTTCAAGTTCATTTCGAGCTCCATTCTATACATTCTGGATTCAAATAACTGTAGTAGATTATTCTTAAAATTTTGGAAAACCATGAATTACAGCAACACCTGCCACTCCAGCGGTTGCGGATGTAGGTAAGTACCTGATTTTTATTTCTTTCGTCTTTGATCTTTAATTGTTACACGTTATCTAATTTTTATGTATATTTAATTCTAATTTTTCATTTCAAATAAATAATATGGTGTAAAATTAGATTGAAAGCTTTAAATCCATTACATGAGCCTTGCTGTAAATAGAGTAAATGATTTTGAAACCTGAAAAACACCAATGTTACTTCTAAAGAATGGAATGTGTTTTGAATTTTTTTTTCTTTTTATTTCCATTTCCAACGCGTATGGTGCATTTGATCATTTTTTAAATCTTGTTTTATCCTAAAATGTGACTTGCTCATCCACAGTTATGCTTAAACGTTCAAAGCATTGCATTTGCGGCATATTTTTCGAGTTGAATGTGACTGTCCAAGTGTAATGATTTTTTTTAATGCCCGTGTAGGACACGGGTGCCGATGGTCTGGCATAAGTGTCAGCGAGCTATAAACAACACCGAGCTCAGCTAACTAGCTTCGCTTAACGACCGCGTACGCGTGCTTGACGACTAGCATTTGCGGGATCATATGAGGCGGGTTCTTGTCGAGCCACGAAGCTACACTACAAAATACTTATCACGCGTACTCTACTCTACAAGACGCACCGATCAATTTTTAATTGTCTTTAGAAAAGTTCTATTAGGTGTCAATTAAGCTACTCTACAGTAATTCAATATTTTTTTGCCTCGTTAAAGTTAGCGGACACGGAGGCTTGAGACAAACGCAATTATTACACAAAAAGCAACCGTTACTTTCACAGAAGAAGGTCGTTGCATTACAAGGGGAATATTAAACGTAAAGATGTTAAAGTGGCTGAAGTGAACCACTCATCTCTGTCTAACGGATGGAAACTTGACGGATGCAGTTTACTTTACACTAGTAAAACAACAAACTAAGCAGTTTCGACGGGGTGACCATCTTATCTCTTCAGGAGCAGCCACTCCTGATCACCACGGAGCTGCTCGACTGCTTATGTTTATTACAGGACAGTCTCCTCGATGCCGACCCAAACATGGAAAGACTGAAGGGTTTCGCTCTTCACTAGTAAAGAAACAATTGTTTCCGCAGTGGAGAGATGGTTGTTATAATTTTAGGCCCCTCTCCTTGAATACAATTCCCTGTCTTCAACGAAAGTATGCTAATAAAAACCGCTAACCAATCATAAAAACAAATCGGGTGTCGGTCAGGACTAATTGATGATGCGGATTTTATCACTGCCGGTCATCAGATTAGCTCCCAGCAAAAACTGACGCAACTCCAAGCAGTGTATTTGAAAACCCCTGGCACCATCAGTTTGTTCAAAATTAGAACTGTCCGACTACAAACTTTATAAAAATGTGCAAACCTTTCTTTTGGTAACATTAAGTGACGAACTACTCTATAACATCATCGGCATGTTCAGGCGGCAGAGCCACCACGAGCGAAGAACTCCAGAAGATGCTATAGACCTTATTATACCGAAGACAAGACAAACAACACCAAAAGAAAGTTTATCGGTGACTCTATCTTTACTTTACGGAACCCTCCAAAGCATGCTACGTTAATATCAAATGGTGAGGGCGACAATAAAAATTGAATCGGCTCATCTGGTGACAGCAAAATTAAAAATGTGAGAACTCGAAGGAGAGTGATGTTGTTTCCCCTTTGGGCCCCACGTTGGGCGCCATTGTAATGATTTTTTTTAATGCCCGTGTAGGACACGGTTGCCGATGGTCTGGCGTAAGTGTCAGCGAGCTATTAACAACACCAAGCTCAGCTAACTAGCTTCGCTTAATGACCGCGTACGCGTGCTAGACGACTAGCATTTGCAGGATCATATGAGGCGGGTTCTTGTCGAGCCACGAAGCTACACTACAAAATACTTGTCACGCGTACTCTACTCTACAAGACGCACCGATCAATTTTTATTGTCTTTAGGAAAGTTCTATTAGGTGTCAATTAAGCTACTCTACAGTAATTCAATATTTTTTTGCCTCGTTAAAGTTAGCGGACACGGAGGCTTGAGACAAACGCAAACATTACACAAAAAGCAACCGTTACTTTCACAGAAGAAGGTCGTTGCATTGCAAGGGGAATGTTAAACCTAAAGATGTTAAAGTGGCTGAAGTGAACCACTCATCTCTGCCTAACGGATGGAAACTTGACGGATGCAGTTTACTTTACACTAGTAAAACAACATACTAAGCAGTTTCGACGGGGTGACCACCTTATCTCTTCAGGAGCAGCCACTCCTGATCACCACGGGGCTGCTCGACTGCTTATGTTGATTACACAAGGCATATAGAAAAACTTTAGAGTTAATTGTGAAATGAACTATTGAACAAACTTAAACTGCATATTCTTCTTTATTCCTGAAATGGGTAAGGAACTGCCACGTGAGGGGATGCACCTTCATATATGAACCCCATAGGGTTCCCCGAATTCTTTGGTGGCTTACACGCCATGGGATGATACGTCCTTGTGGATGAACCTAGTCATCAGAATTTTGATCCGGATGGGAGGATACGTGAGAGCAACAACGTTTCTAGGTATTCGTTAGCTTCTCCGTTGAAAACGGAGGGATGAACTGTATCATCAGTAGGGTAGACAGCCCTAATAGACCCCGTTTGATTTATATCGGGTCAAAATATATCAGGAATAGTAGTATAGTGTGCTTTGCGCTGACGAAAAGAACCTGCCCCATGACACCACAGAAGCTAGCTGTTAGCGTGCATACGCATCGCCAAGCAAAGTCATTCCAGGAAGCCCAAATTTAAGCTCGATGAGGTAGTTAACGTCGCTGCTGTCCTTTATGCACTTTCAATAAACATTTAAGCACTACAGTATCCATGAGATATTTCTTAACTTTTACTAAAAGATGAGTTCATTTCTGACAGGAGTCATCTAGTTCATTGAAAAGATTTGATTTATTTGCCATACCCAATGCCTTGGAAGGTTCACGTTGCCTTTGTACTCAGAAAAAACTACTTTCATGATTTTTCAATCAAATCACTGAACACCATTCGGGAGGGTAGCGATAACACAAATTTTTCAAATATTTTTTCCTCTTTGCACACCCTCAACGTTAGTTATGCATTTTGAAATCTTTTCATGAAAGCTCACATAATCACGATTGGTAGAAAAAGCATTTTGAAATTTGAACTCTCGATATGAGGAAATTCTTTTATAGTCGCAAGTTGTTGAGCGCATATTCACGACACAATGACAGGCAGACAAATCAACATTTAAGTTGATGCACAACCCACAAAATGATCCAATTTTCAAAATCATTTTCTCAATAAGCGTTCGAAAATATTAAAGGACTTTAACAGGAGAAGAGAATTTTATAAATGTTAAATTTGAATAATCAATAATTTGCTTCGTCTTGACAAGAAATATTCATTCGCTATTTCACTGAACAATAGAGTAGACAACTTCAAATTGAGACAGATGGTTTTCAAATAAAGCTCTATTGTTACTTTCCTTACACAAAGTCATAATGCCTTGTCGCAGTCGTATATCCTCGTTAGCAGAGTTTAATCATCCAAACAAAGAAAATTTTGACTTTTGACTGAAATGTCTGAAATGTAAAATTCCCTTCTTCAATCTCACGTCCCACGCAAAAACAATGACAATTATTTAGCACTCACTCATTTCATGTGGTATTGCTTCCATTTAAGCTTATAAAGGAATTTAGCTTGTATTGTGAAATAAATGAAGTATTTCAAACAAACATCGGATTCTTTGCAACGTGCTTATTCAATACAGAAAACATTTCGGTATTTGTTTGAATGAAATTTTCCATCATGACTTTAATGTTATTAATTTTTGGAGAAATTTGTTAGGTATTGCTGGCACGTGGTCATTAGTTTTCTTAGAATTCGATTTTGACAATTTTGGAGAAAAAGTCAAAATGGCGATTGTATGAGCAAAAAGTGTTAGAGATTGAATCAATGCAAGTACAAAAGAAATGTATGACTTCGATATAATTAGTGCATTATTAGGGTTTTGTACTAAAATACAAAACCCTATTGTTGGGTATTACTGTCTTAAGACCCAAACTGAACTAGCAATTAAAACCACACTCTCAAGTTACTCATTACTGAATCCATCACTTTATTTCAATCTTTTCAATTTATAACTTAATTCTTTTTAATCATCATATTTTACAATTCAATTCCAATTACCTGAACAGAGTTCAATGAATCAAGCAAATTATGTTTATTTCGCAAAAATACATTTTCAAGCATTTCAGTTCAGTTCAATGAAATGCAAATTGCTTACTTTTAAAAATGAACATGGGAGTAAATTAATAGGTCAATAAATTCTATAGAATGCTTCAATGCACTTTCTTGGGTTTATGGACATTACGTTAGACTTAGATGAAATGCTTTGAGTTTAATTAATGAGTTAACAATATGATATAATTCTTAACATTCTGCCCGCCAAGAACCGCTGGTTCTTCTAACAGAGGATAGTTTGTTATGTTTCGTACCATCTCGTCTTCGGATTAGCATTGTCTGTAACTGGTTGTCTCCGCAATCTCCATATTAGGACGCTGATAAAGATAGATGCAACTAGTAAGGTGAGGCCAACACTTGTGCCCAGAACAATGTTGTGATGTCGCGTCTGATGCCAAATGGTAGCCGAAAACTCGGATCGCAGGAGCGCTTCTTGTTGTTGTGTTTCGTGAATAAATCTATCGTCTTGTTTGAGTAGTGGTTCCGTGGCGATGTAAAGATACGACAGATTCGTGTTTTTTACGGTGTCTTGCATCAATCGTATGGGTTTAATGTAGGTTGACTGCACATGTACGGTTTCCGTAATTTGAGAGTTAGCGCGAATTATGGCGGTTGAACTCTTGATACTGCAATGAGAGCCCATTTCTATTATACCCACTCCTTGGATTTTAACATCTTGTCGATGTCCACTGCATGTTATGGCGATTGATTGCTTTTTAGAGGATAAAAATAGCCAGTTGTTAGCTCGGGTTAGCTGCTTCCATAGCAAATCCTTCACGTGTAGTCTGTTGAGTGGGCATAAGATCTTATTGGTTCGCTCGAAAATCTCGTCTAAGATGCGATTAGGATGCTCGCTAATACTCTGGAGTATGCTGACTGAGCAATGACGCCTGTTGTTTGAAACTGTTTCACGTTGGTCAAATTGTTTAGGGCTCAGTTCAAAATACAGTTGGTCATCGTAATTTACTCCAAAATAATTCGTGGAGACGTCAGGGACTGAGTGATTTCCATCGTTTAAACTGTGTGGGATGCCTGTACAATGTAGAAGCTCGAAGTTCCTTTGTTCGATTATTGGGAAGAACCCTGATATGAGTATGCCGTTTTGTGTTTTTGTAATTTGTGTCCTCTGTATCTCCCTTGGTTCGATAAATAACCCCTTTCCTAACTTTGACTGTACTAGTGCCAGTGTTTTATGCATGATGGTTGGTGAGCATATTTCTGCAAGACTTCCAATTCCTGATTGAATTTTATATAAGCCATTGTAACGATTCTGAATCTGTTCTAGCCATTCAAATGCTAATTGATATGTGGTTAAAAAATCAAGGCTGATTCGGTTCTGGTCGATGGAATTGTACCATGAGGACATTTTTGTCAATGTTTTGGACACGTGATTGAATTTCTCAATGATGGCATTTAGTTTGGTTGTCAGTGCATGTTGAGTATCGTTGACTCTAGCACTCGTGGTTAATAGCAAATGTCCTTGATGTTGCATGGTGTCAATAAGGCGTTTCTGGTTTTCATCTAATTAGTCGATATCTGTGTAGACTTCATCGTTCACTCCGAATATTCCTTGCAGGATGTTTCCCAGAATTCCACGCCGTGATCGATTTTGAATCCATGAGGCGATTGACTCAAAGGTACTATTGACTCCCTGATTCAGTCGCTCCACTAGCTCCTTGCATCGTGTATCCTGATGAAGTCGAACACCTTGTTCGCAAATATACGATGTGTTCTGACGTACTTGTTGAAGATTGGAAAGGTCTTGTTTGATTTCTTCAGGTGAAATGTGAATATCCATTCGTATTTGTCCTTTCATCAAGTGTACTTGACCGATATGCTCTATGTACAGACCAGACTCAGGGTGGTTTATAGTAAAATTTGCCTTAGTTCGTGTTACGCAAACTAGAACTGCCAGTAAGCAAACCATGAGTTTCGATAGAGTTGATGATTTCTTTGGAATGCCAGTTTTTCGCCCTCTAGTAGTACAGTGAGGATCGGTAGTGGAGTTTTCAGATGTTTTAGGCTCCTTGTGTCCCTCATCTATTGGTAGTGGACAGATTTTTGATATGGGTCGCTTCATAGTTCTGTCACTCGTCTTTATTGTTACAACCCTCGTTAACCCATCCTCTCCGGGATGGAGAGCCAAAATTCTGCCCAGAGGCCATTGAGTAGCGGCACAATTTTCAAGTTTGACGAGCACGAGGTCATTAACCTTTATGTTTCGGGTTTCGGTAAACCACTTTGCACGTTGTTGTAGCTGCGTAAGGTATTCTAAGCTCCATCGTTGCCAAAATTGTTGTTTCAATTTCTGGACGAGTTGCCATTTCTTAGTTGGGTTATCTTGTGTATTTTCATCAGGTAATTCGAATAGGTTTTGTCCAGTTAGGAAATGTCCAGGGGTTAAAGCGTTTAGATCGTTCGAGTCAGTGCTTATTGGTGTCAATGGTCGCGAATTTAAGCAGGCTTCGATCTGGGTAAGCAACGTGTACATCTCTTCGACATTAAGTAAATGTGATCCTATTACTTTCGTCAAATGCCGCTTCATTGATTTCACCGCTGCCTCCCAAATTCCTCCAAAGTGGGGACTTCCCGGTGGGATGAATTTCCAGTCAATGTTATTGATAATGAGTGTTTGTTGTGCTTCCTTAATCATCTCTTTGGTGGCTGCTTTCAGCAGTTTATTTGCTCCGACGAAATTAGTACCATTGTCGCTTATCAATGTGTGACACATGCCCCTTCTTGCAATAAATCTTCTTATTGCCGCGATGCAAGCCTTTGCCGTTAAGTCACTCACTAACTCCAAATGTACCGCCTTTGTTGAAAGACATACGAAGACGGCAATATACGCTTTTGTTGTTTTGCTGCCTCTACCACTACTCCATTTAATGGTAATGGGTCCAGCATAATCAATTCCAGTACGAGCGAACGGTTTGCCGGGTTGAACTCGTTCATATGGTGACTGACCCATTAGCTGCTGGCTTGGCTTCGCGTTGACTTTAAAACATGTAACGCACTTTCTAGTTAATGCCTTAACTGCTGTTGCTCCGTCTATAATCCAAAATTTCGTTCGGATTGTAGCGTGAACCAGCTGTTGACCTCCATGCAACGTAAGATGATGGTAGTGTTTGATAATTAGGTTTGCTAAGTGTCCCCTAGGTAAAATAATTTGGTGCTTAGTGTCATAACTCAATTCACTCTGTTGAGTCCTTCCACCTACTCTCAGCAGTCCTTTCGAATCCAAGAATGGTCGCTGCCTTATAAGGCGACTTGACTTACGCAGAGGCTTGTGATTCTCCAGTTGCTCAATTTCATCTGTGAATGCTTCTCGTTGAGCTATGCGAACGCAGATGATTTCCGCTTCCTTTAGTTTGTCGCTGGTCAAGAATGTACTACTATTTTTGGTTTTCCATCTACGGCAATATGCAGTTACTCGAACTAACTTTGTAAACGATGAGAATCTTTGGAAGATGTCGGGTGTTTGCTCAGGTGTGATGGTTTGAGCTGAGACACTCGTTATACACGCGTCGTTGGTTCGCCTTTCGATGTCAATCATAGCACTGTTGGTAAACGAATTCCCTTTTGGCCATTTACTGGGGTCTTCACTCAACCAGTCTGGCCCATTCCACCACAACTTGTCGTTGACAAGAGCCTGAGGCAGTGCTCCACGGGATGCGATATCTGCAGGATTTGTTTTGGCTCTGAGCTTGATTGTATCTCTCCAACTCTATTCGCTACGAAGACTTTCCATTTGGTTGCCGGTTGACGTAACCATTGCAATACAATTGTAGAGTCAGTCCAGTAGTATGGTCTGAGACAATCCCATCCATGTGCTTTCAAAATGCTGTTCATGAGTTCGCATAACAAGGCTGCACCACACAGTTCGAGACGTGGTATTGATCGTACTTTCAAGGAGGCCACTTTTGATTTCGCTGTTATAAGGTTAACGAGTGGTTTTCCACCATTCTCTTGAACACGCAAGTAGATAGTTGCTGCATGTGCTGATTCGGATGCATCACAAAATCCATGAACCTGGATCGACTCGATGCTGGTATAATTTAGCCAGCGGGAAATCGAAATTTCTTCGATTGCCGACAGTTGGGCACGAAAATTCCGCCATTTTTCCGAGAGTTGATTTGGTATGGGCTCGTCCCATTCCGTTCCTTCAAGCCACAGTTGTTGCATGATGATTTTGCCAAAAATTATGCAGGGCTGCAACCATCCTACTGGGTCAAAGAATTTTGCTATCTCTGACAGAAGCTGTCGTTTAGTTGGTGGGTCATCGGTCATTGGTTCAAGGTTTACTTTGAAGGAAAATGAATCTCTGGCTGGATGCCATCGCAAACCAAGTGTCTTAATATGAGCATCCTCGTGAATATTAAGCGGTACGTTTGTTTCTCGGTCAGAAACGGGGACTGCGTTCAAAAGAGTGTCGTCATTACCAGTCCACTTCCGCAAGTTGAAACCTCCTTTGTGGAGTACTGTGATTAAGTCTTGTTGAAGGCATTTCACTTGATCAATCGTGTCTCCACCGGTAAGTACATCGTCTACGTAGAAATCGTGTTTTATCGAATGGCACGCCTGGGGATGAAACAACTTCTCGTCATCAGCGAGTTGATGTAACGTCCGCATGGCCAGGAATGGAGCACTAGCTGTTCCATACGTAACTGTTGTCAATTTGTAGTGTTTCATTGGATGCGAAGGATGGTTTCGCCACAGAATTCGTTGATAATCTTGGTCTCTGGGATCTATGATTATTTGTCTGTACATCTTCTCGATGTCAGCTGCTACAACATATTTGTATGTCCTCCACTTCATCAATATGTGAATGATGTTATTTTGGTAGCTCGGCCCAGTTAAGAGTGTGTCGTTGAGTGATTTCCCTGATGGCGTTTTTGCAGACGCGTTGAAGACTACTCTCAGTTTCGTAGTTGTGCTCTCTGCCTTAACCACAGCGTGATGCGGCAAATAGTTACTGTACTTCGAGTGTTTCTCTTGAGCAGGTACCTCTACCATATGTCCTAGTCTCCTGTACTCTTCCATCAACTCTATATATTGCTGCCGTAGCTTTCCGTCGTTGGCTAGTTTCCTTTCTAGCTGTGAAAACCTAATATGAGCGTTTCGTTGAGAATCGCGTAGAGTTTTTGCAGGCTCAACATTCTCCTTGAATGGAAGCCTCACGATATATCTTCCAAAGTCGTCTCGTCTGGTTGTTTTCTGATACCATTCCGCAGCAGCAGTTTCTTCAGGCTTTAGGATAGGATTCACTGGTGCCTCTGTAAGATCCCAGAACCGTTTCACAAGCTGGTCTGTTTCTTCTTCAATACTGACCAATGATACAATTCCTGCCAAAGAATTTGAAGTTGATGCCATGGTTGTCGGTCCGAGTAAAATCCATCCGAATACAGTATTGACAGCGCAAGGCGTTCCTTTCTTGTATCCCGGCAGAATTACAGAATTGTAAACATCTGCACCGAGCAACACATCAATACGTGAAGGTGTGCCACATAACGGGTCCGCTAAGTCAGCACGCGACAATGTCTTCGGAAGCTTCACTTTAGTGTCGATTGAAGGACATATATTAGTAATGTTGGGTATCACCAAAGCTGATACAGTGAACACGCTATCTCCACATCTTGGGTTGATATTCAGCAGCACGCTTCCCTTTGTTTGAACCTTTGAGGTTGCTCCTAGACCACATATCGTAATTTTAGCGTATTCGCGTTTCAGTCCGAGCAGTTGGGCAGCTGATTCCGTGATGAATGTCCGTTGTGAACCAGAATCAACAAGCGCTCTTAATGTTATCAACTTCGATGAAGCGTTTTCCACCTTGATTTGGGCTGTCGCCAATAGCACTTGCTGGCAAAGATAATTTTCTTCGGCAAAAAGTGAATTTGTTGATGGTGTAAATGGTTTAGCGTCGCTAGATAATACTGTAGACGTTCTCTTCTTGCTGTCGTGGAGCAATGTATGGTGCTGTTTGGAGCAGGTTCGACATCTGGATTTAGATGGACATTTACTGATGACATGTCCTTTTCTTAAGCAATTAAAGCACAATTTGTTTCGTTTCACAGCCTCTTGTCGCTGTTCCAACTTTAATGCCTTGAAGGTATCACATTGATTTATGTGATGACTTTTGCTGCAAATGTCGCAAGTCGTTACGTCACGAACCGTGAGTGCATCCACTTTTTGGGGTTTCTTAGGACCATTCAACGCTTCTAATGTCCTGAAACGGCTTGTTAAAAAATCTATGAACGTTGCTAATGTTGGTATCTCTGATGATGCTCCAATGGACGTCTCCCATAATCTTCTTGTTTCATGGTCTAGTCTTTGTGTAACTGAATAAATGATCAGTATATCCCAATGCTCCGTGTTTACACCAATGCTCTTCATATTGGCAATGAGCTCAGCCGTAGTGTCCATGAATTGTTTAATGTTAAAGTCGCGTTCCTCCTTAACTGCCGGTAGTTTGTGGAACGTATGTAGATAGCTCCACGCGATGGATCGTTTGTTGTCGTATCGTTTACGAAGCATTTCCAATGCTGCCTCGTAATTCTCGCTGTTGATGTCCATATGCTGGATGACACGTGTCGCCTCTCCAGTCAGATGAGTCTTTAAGTACTGCATCTTCTCTACTGCAGATAATGACTCATTATTGTGCACCATTGACGTGAACAAATCGATGAACATCCGCCATTGTCTGTAACTCCCGTCGAACTTGGGAATTACCAAACGCTCAAGCTGAACCTTTCTAGTTCCAGATGCAGGTTTCTCAGTAATACTGATGCTCGATTCACCCTGATGTTGCCTGATGCCACCTTTGAACGCCCCTAGCAGGTCCAAATATTGGTTCTCGCTGGTCTCGAAATCTTCAAGATACGAGTTGCGTCGCGCAGGATTGTTGGCCGTCTCGTCGAGCATGAGAGTATGATGCTCCTGACATGCTGTCCATAACTCCTGCAGTCGTTGCAGCCTTGCCTCAAAATAGCCAAGATTATGACAATCCTTGCTATCCTTCCCGAAGTTTTTCTTCAGCCTCGCAATGTTGCAAAAATGGTCGTATTGTGTGACCGTAGTCGATGAAGTTCCTTTATCATCTTTCGTGGCAGCAGATGCAGTTGTGGATTTGTCGCCCCTTGTCTCCGACATATTGGCAAAGACCCTCCTCAGGATGTAGTTCAGCACTGGTGTTGATTACTTTCAGATTCTTATTAACAGCGGAGCCAAAAACTCGTCTGCACCAACTTGTATAAAGTAATTCAACGGTGGAGATTATGAGCAATGGTTGCGCTAAGAATCGATTTTATCAAATATCACCAGCACCAAATCACTATTGTCTCCGATGCTTTGCCACTTAAAAAATTCGTATCCGGATCCACAAATATCCAATTCGTATCCGGCTCGACGGACCAAAAATGTTGGGTATTACTGTCTTAAGACCCAAACTGAACTAGCAATTAAAACCACACTCTCAAGTTACTAATTACTGAATCCATCACTTTATTTCAATCTTTCAATTTATAACTTAATTCTTCTTAATCATCATATTTTACAATTCAATTCCAATTACCTGAACAGAGTTCAATGAATCAAGCAAATTATGTTTATTTCGCAAAAATACATTTTCAAGCATTTCAGTTCAGTTCAATGAAATGCAAATTGCTTACTTTTAAAAATGAACATGGGAGCAAATTAATAGGTCAATAAATTCTATAGAATGCTTCAATGCACTTTCTTGGGTTTATGGACATTACGTTAGACTTAATACTATGGATGAAATGCTTTGAGTTTAATTAATGAGTTAACAATATGATATAATTCTTAACACCTATTGCAATCACGACCTGTGTCCGTCTGTCCGTCCGTCCGTCCGTCCGTCCGTCTGTATGTCACAGCACTTTTTCTCCGAAACCATAGAAGCTACAATCATGAAACTTTGTTGGAAGGTCAGAAGTGGTGACTCTTGAAAGTTCAATGGTGAAAAAAATTTTCAAAGGGGTTTAAGGGGGGTCTCCCCATATAGGGAAGTGACCCCCCAAAAAAAAATTTTCACCATTGGTAGTCGAGTAGGGTGTCATTGGAAAGGTCTCAATGAGATCTTTACAAAACAAGTCTTAAAATTGCCTTATGAGTACCGAGAGGGGCAGGGGAAGGGAAAATGTACGAACTTTTCGCGTAACCCCCCTCGCGATTGGACACCTTCCATCCGAAAAATCTGAAAAAAATCATGGATATAGGCCTTAATGAGTACAACAACAGCAAATACATGAGAAGTCGAAATTCACTCAACTTTGTTAGTAATAGTATGATCTATCGATTTTATGTTTTCTTGAATAAAATCTTAACGGTACCCTGAAATTCAATAAAATTCAGTACACAGATGACTTTTTATAAGATTAATCATTCCTGAAAGTTTCATAAAGATCGAATAATATTTAACGAAGTTATAGCGATTTGAATTTTCCTGCATTACTATGGAACAATATGCCCTGTATTACTATGGAAACATATGGCAATGGAGCCATATGCGCTTTTTACCGACTTAGAAACTACAGCTTTGCTAGGATTTGCATGAAAATTTCAGGAGTGATAGGTATCATGAAGATAAGTATATACAATTGAAACAAGTCAGAAAGGCAGGAGATAGCTCCTAGCAAAAGGGCTTTGTAACCATTCTAAGATTCTAAAAAACAGGCCATGAATCGATGAGCACCATCAAAAAGGGTAAATCCATATTGTGGCGCAAAAAGCATTTACAGCTACATAACAAGTTGGGTAGACAAAACTACGCTTATGTCAGAAGGGTTTTGTACTTAATATACAATATCTGGATAAATAGAATGATTTAATTCAAGAAAAACTTTACTGACATGTACAACAAAAATATTCCTTCTTTGAAAGAACTCCATCTTAATCCGCCAACATTTTATTCCAATAATACTACAATGATTGACTGACCTGAATCTTAAACGTAATTTTGTTATTCATGTTATTTAAAAATTTGGAGATGATTCAATCAAAACTGTACTGTCTGGTTAGATGAAAAGCCCATATGGTAAGCCATGAATCGATGATTACAGTACAGAGGAGTGGCCCCTGAAAAAAATTTCATGAAAGGTAGCCGATATGAGTACCAACTGAAAGTTCTCTATGAGAGCTTTTCAAAACAGTTCTTAAACTGACATATTTTGCTTCTGTGGGGGCATAGGGGGGGTTGGAAATCCATGAAAAATGTGTTTCCTCCCTCGCGAATAGACACCCGTGATCTTAAAATATCTGAAATAATTATCAAGGGAGATATTTGTGGGTATAACTATAACAAATACCTCAGAAGTCAAAATTCTTTCAACTTTGCTAATAATAGTATGATCGTCGAACATGACATGTTTCTTGATTTTATTCGTTACTGGTTACTGCATTCTGTAAGTTGAGTACAAAACCCTTCTGACATGAGCATAGGTCTGTCTACCCAACTTGTTGACAGCTGTGTCCATGATGTAATCTTCCTCTTTTTTCCGGTTTCTATGCTTAAGGGGACGGTAATCATTCGATGTAGCCAAGTCCGGAAAGATGCCATTTTTTGCGAAAAGCTGTGATTTGACGTAGCTGGTACCGTTCTTTGTGTGCTAGTGTTTTTTCGGTGTATATCGAATTCAGAACTGCCTGTTGTCCTTGTTATTTTCAGATCTAGAAATGGGATAGTGCCATTTGTTTCGACTTCCATTGTGAAGGTCAAGTTTTTATGTACGGAGTTGAGTTTTTTTAATATGTTTTGGGCTTCATTCCGTTCTATAACGGCAATCACGTCATCCACATAACGATACCAAATCCTGGGCATCCAACCAGACTCTTCAATTTTACTCTCCACCCATTCTAAAAATACTTCGCTAAGTAAAGGTGACAACGGGTTGCCCATAGGTGCGCCGGTTTTTTGCTTGAAAAACCGACCCCTAAAGTTAAAATAATTTTCTGCCATGCAGACTGTTGCTAATTTTGTAATGGCTCTAGCTTTCTTTTTCCCGTTGATTGAAGGGTCTTTTCTTGCCAGCGAGTCTTCTAAAAGGGCCAACGCTTGCTTCACAGGAACACTAGGGAAAAGAGACTTCACGTCAAATGACACCAATTCTTCTCCTTCGTTTATCTTCTGACTGTCTGTTAGTCTTCTCACTAAATCTTCTCTATTCGTAATGGAGTACTTGCTCAAAACTACACCTAGTTTTCCACACTCCTCCAGGTTTTTCAAGCAAAAAACCGGCGCACCTATGGGCAACCCGTTGTCACCTTTACTTAGCGAAGTATTTTTAGAATGGGTGGAGAGCAAAATTGAAGAGTCTGGTTGGATGCCCAGGATTTGGTATCGTTATGTGGATGACGTGATTGCCGTTATAGAACGGAATGAAGCTCAAAACATATTAAAAAAACTCAACTCTGTACATAAAAACTTGACCTTCACAATGGAAGTCGAAACAAATGGCACTATCCCATTTCTAGATCTGAAAATAACAAGGACAACAGGCAGTTTTGAATTCGATGTACACCGAAAAAAAAAACTAGCACACAAAGAACGGTACCAGCTACGTCAAATCACAGCTTTTCGCAAAAAATGGCATCTTTCCGGACTTGGCTACATCGAATGATAACCGCCCCCTTAAGCAAAGAAAACCGGAAAAAAGAGGAAGATTACATTATGGACACAGCTGTCAAAAATGGAAACGACCCCATGTTAGTGAAACGAATGGGGAAAACATGGAAAAAAGAGCGCAAAGACGCAAGCTCACAAAACTGAGTACACTCAGGGACGAACCAACGCAAAGAGCAGTATTGATCATGTCGGAGGTTAGCGGTGCCCTGAATAGAATGATGAGGAAAAACGGTATCCAAATGGTGACCAGAAGCTCACCGAGATTTGAGGAAACCGGATGCGTACGAGACACTTTGGATTATGCGGCAACCTATGGAAAAGCGATTGAATGATGATGTTGGCAATGGAGATTCACCTCTTTTAAAATTACTTCTAAATAATTAAGTTCAGGTTACAAAAATTTTAAAATAATTTAAAATAAATTAATAGTTCCACCAAAATTCATTTGACCCACATTTAAAATATACTTTTATGACCTGTTATTTCATTGATATGCATCCTTTTGTTAAGTACGGTCATTAATAACTAATTAGCTTTAGCATATATATTGTACATCTTGAGGGTTTCTCTTCAGAAAAATTAGACACTGAAGAAGGGAGAACATTTACTCCCGAAATATATATATTTGTCAGAAAACAAATAAATAGCGTTGTTTTTTTAAATTATATTTTTCTTTTTGTTTAAGTTACAGCGCTAAAATATGGAGATTTTCAATAGATTAGATTGGACAACTCAGTCAAGCTCCAACTTTTACAATTTCCTGAAGCTGAAAAGAGCTCAAGGTAGAATCAGCGAAGACATCAAGTTTTTAAAACTTTGCCTGTCATTTAAAGTAGTTCCAAGGAGCCATTGCATAAAAATAAGGATTTCGTTACCAGGGGCAGAGAAACGTAAGGTAGAAATGGAAAGGAACCTCATCAAGGATAGCATCAACCGACTTTACGCGAAGCTAGATGACATCACAGTACGAGCTTATCATTTGCATTTGAAAATATGCTATGACTTCCAAAGCAGGAAAGGATGGATGACAGACGTTTTGAACAAAGTAGAAAGGGCCTTCGAATGCGACAAAGATCGGAAGCGACAAATTGTAGGGAAAAAATTGAAGGCACTTCTAGCAGGCAAGAAGAGTGAAACCATCGTTAAGAATAAAGTAGCGGAAATTCCAGATTTAGTCGTGAACAGAAAGAAACCTTCACCGAATCCCAGTTACACTTACTAAACATGGGCTTAAATTAATAGCGTTAATAGCGTTGTCTTTTTAAATTATATTTTTCTTTTTGTTTGACTAGAACATCGTTTATTACCAACGACAAAAATCATCGTACTGCTATTTCAACCGTTTTCCGTATCCAACATTAGGGCTGTACTGCATAGAAATTGGGTCAGTCTCAACGCAGTAATCGTGAAAAAATACTGATAAGTAGTTTCAAGTTGAGTTGCAATATGTCACCAATAAAAAATAAACTAAAGGAGACGTCAAGTGATTTTAGAGAAGTTGTTGTTAATTGTTGGACTTGTGAAAAGAAATCTTTAAGTGAAATAAGAAAAATCATCAAGAAATTGAAATCAACAATTCAAAACATCATTGACAATTACAAAAAACCGGGACAGTGGAATATAAGAAAAGGTAAGGTCGTCCGCGTAAGTTATCTGAAAGAAGCGAAAGGGTAATAGTGATTGCAGTGCGCAAAAATCCGAGAGCTAGTGGTGTCAAAATAAAAGAAAAGTTGTCAGAAAAGTTCAGCGTACAGATAAGTGCTAGAACAGTACAAAGAACTTTAAGAAGACACGGGTAATCTACGAGAATAGAAAGGAAGAAACCATTTATTAGTGAAGTTAATAAACTTAAAAGAAAAGAATTTGCTCTCCTTCGCAAAAATGATGACCTTTCATTCTGGAAACGAGTTATATATTCAGATGAAAGCAAGTTTAATATATTTGGTCACGATGATCCAGCAAAAGTTTGGCGGAGGAAAGGCACAGCGCTAGATGCTAAAAACTTGCGGAGCACGGTGAAACATGGTGGAGGTAACGTGCTTGTTTGGGGCTGCATGAGTTGGACCAGCATGTGTACTTAAACATTTTAAAAAACTACCTATGCAAATCTGTAAATCAAATGAAATTGGGTCCCAACTATATTTTCCAACAAGATAACGACCCCAAACATACAGCTCGTACTGCATGTGAGTGGCTACTATATAATACTCCTAGTCAGTTGCGTTCTCCACCACAGAGCCCAGTCGTAAACCCTATCGAGCATTTGTGGGACTACATCGAAAAACATTTGCATAAACGTCATATTTCTTCAAAGTTTTCTCTAAAGAAGGCTTTGCAAGATAAATGGAAAAGTATTCCTCAAAATTTTACACAGGAGCTTGTGGAATCCATGCCATCGCGTATGCAAGCGGTCCTGGAGGCTAAAGGAGGCCCAACCAGGTACTGACGCCTTTCTGGGAATTAATATCCTCCAGTAAAAGTACGATGACTTTTGTCGCTTGAAAATTTTAATTTTTAGAAGTAATCAATTTAATATTTACCAATCTTTGAAAACATTTACATAAATGAATAACTGTTTGATTTGAATTTTCATGTTGTTGTGTTTGTCTTAATGTAAAATTTATGGAAATGTTTTTTTAATATATGGATTATTTTTCTTATCTATAATGTTTTAATATGCCGTGCGATGAATTATGTCGCCTAGTGTAGATGTTCATCCTGAAGGCATCGTGGAACCCAATATCAATGATTCAGACGATGTTTTCAGCGATAGTGAATTGATTTCGCTTTCTGAGCTCTAAAGTAGCTTTAAGTAAACATATGGGGGGGATTTATTAAAGCAAGTTAATTTAAATTTTAATGGCAACGCAAGTATTGACTGAACATTTATGGAAATATTTTTAAATTAACTATTTAAGCTATTTAAGCCGACAAGTTATCACCTTTGTGTGGTAAACGCTGAGTAATGTGTAAACAGCAAATGCGAGAAGGACGAAACCTGTATTTATATGTTTATAACAATTTATCATCTGCAGATTTTCAATTAGTAATCCATAAGTGGTGAACTCAATTCTTTTAGCAAAATATTTACACCTCTACAAAGGGTCTCTAAATAAGAACGTCAGCCGATTTTTTTATGTTAATAAATAGCGACGTGGTGCTACGAAAATTGCAGTAAGAACTCTCATAAATGGCAAGCCGAATTCTTTTTCGAAATCTTACGCTGCATACGAGAAATTTATCTTTCCGATTGGTGCTGCCAATGGGGATTTTTTGTATAATGGCGATTCAGAAATGCTGCTACCCAGTGATGTTCTTAATTGCAGGATTTGATTATGACGGTAAATATAAGTTTGCCTCCACTTGCTAAGAACTTCTTCCAGCGGTGAGTTGTTGTACCTCAACCAAACTTTGATGGTTTTACTCAAAGTCTCATCTACTTCGGTTATGTTATCTGAATGATTATCTTTAAATAACTGCTGCAAAGAGATCTTAAAGGGTCACCAGACGAGCAACCAACAACACAACACGCGAACAAAAATCCGGTTTTTGGTTGGTTGGCAACCGAGCTGTTAACACGTCTGTAGCGATGTTTGTGTTGGAAATCCGGTTGGTGGTTGAGTTGGGCTGAAATCAAAATTTTTTGGTTTTTTCCGGCGGGGTCAACAAGTCGTTGGCCATATTGTCCTGTCTGGGTGAGCGTTGACAATCAATCATTTATCCCGAATAATTGATAATGGACGCAGATATATTGAAAATGTGTACAATTCCAAATAATTGCCGGGATTTTGGCGAGCTTAGAGTAATTATTTTAAAAACAAAGCTATGAAAGATACCGCATGGAAAGATTTATTATCAAAGTATCAGGAAATCGAAAAAGACGCAAATATTGATTCCTTGGAAAGACGTGTGATGAACATTTGTACGTGTTTCCGACGCGTGTTAAAAAATGGTTTGAATTCGCAACAGTCTGGAGCTAGCACTGACGACATCAAAACTTCAAACCTATGATACTTTCATACCCTGGAGTTTTTGCGAGACCAGGAAACACAGGGTTCCAGTATATCCACTTTGAATTGGGAAAATGATCCTGAAATCAAGGTAGGCAAAGTTAGTATTAGTATATTTGCTATATATGAGACACAGTATTTGAACATTAAGGGGATTTGACTATTCTGGTTCTATCTTTTACAGGAGGCCGTAAAAGTGGAGTTATCAAATCGCTGCAAAAAAAGAAAGACAGAAAGCCAGCATCTAGCCGAAAGAAATGCAATTCTGAAGGATACATTCGCTCATTTAAAGGAGAAGGAACCAGGCGTCTATGCTGATTCTTGGGAGAAATCGTTCTGGAAATTATCCACTACGCAAAAAATGTATGCCAAGCGTGCCATAGAAGAAGTGCTTAACATGGGGCGACTTAAGCAGTTGGCAATCAACACCGTTAACATATCGTCTATATCTTTCTCGCCTGGATCTTCGACATCGCTGATGGCACATTGGTCCTCACCTAGTGAAAGCATTATTTTCGTCACGTTGAATTTCCGTAGACGGGAGTCGCCATTGGTTGTAACACCAGTTTTGGGAATTCCATGTGAAAACGCTACCTGGTTCATAAACTGGTGCAGGATTACCAGTTTGCGAAAATGTTCAGCAGCTGTTAGCGGATACCGAGTTTATTTAATATGGACAAAATATGTATTTTTCTAGCAATACTTCATTTTTTTAATAAACTCTTTTGCTTAAATTTTGAAAAATAGCATGCCATTTTATTTTGATTTTTGCCAAGGAACAGATCCAACTCCATTGAAATAGATTTAAGGTCATTTTTGATTATCTTTCCAACATTTTTTGAATTCCTTGCTCGTGTTGGTTCCGAAGGTAACATTTAACTTCGTTCTGATCTCCAAGCTTCATACTGAATTGTACGAACCTCATTATTTTCAATGTCTACACTTTCACGCAGATAAACATCTGAATTTTTTTTCGCAGGTAGTTGTGGAGATAGTGCGTTGCTAACGTTATAATTTTCCAAATTTATTTTGTTCAGTAGAAGGTTTTTTTTTTATAATTGGAATAATATGATCCTGAATTAGGAGTTTTTTTTATCTTAACATGTTTCCCGTCGATTGCTCCGATACAGTTCGGGAAGTTCCATCTTCCTCCGAATTCTTCTGATGTTTCCCTCCAGTCATTTTCTGCCTTTGGTATCTGAAAAAGAACACAATATTCATTTGAATACTTAATATCGCTTATTTTTAAAATTACCTTGATATATCCTTTCAAAGTTTTGATAATCGCAAAGCACGTCTCCATAATAATTATTCAAGGCTTTGAGGAGATATTGCAGTCAGAAATTTTAGATCTTTAAAGCTTTGTCCTCTCACAAGAAAACGGAAAGTGGTAGGAATTCTTTTATTGGCCGTTATCGCGTCCCTCATTAATCTGTCTTTTTTTTAATAAACGATTTCACCGCACTTAGCAGGTCTTCATAAATTTTATGATCCATTCTGGAAAAGTTTCGTAAGTAATCTGGAGCACTTACACATACACACTTTACACTATAATCTTTTCTTTTTAACTTTAATATTATCATCCAAGCATTCACTTGTCAGAATATGTATATAACACAATGTCTTCACTTATGTTTACACTGAATCTGAATACATTTCACTGCTGAACGTTCCTCTTCAAGAATTTTCCAAGCACTGATGTGGATTGAGGAAGACTGTAATTTGTGATTCTATGGATGTTTTTTCGGATTTTAAAAGTTTAATTTGGCGGGTATTATTTATGTTAAGATCTTTCAATGATTCTAGGGATAGTATTTTATCTAATGAATTTTGCTTAGGGAATGGTTGTAAAATCGCAGGGAGTGGTTGAATTGAGGAAGATTCTTGCGATATAAAGATTTTCTCGTTTATGGAGATTGAACTGTTTTCGAACTTGATTAGGTATGTTCCGTTTAGGATATGTGGATTATTTCCTTCTGCAAGCGAGCCTTGAAATTGGTTTAAGAGGACTTTACCGATAGAAATTTCGTCAATTGTGGGTATATTTTTGTTATCAATTTTTGCGCAGGTTGCTTACAGACTTTTCATTAGATTTGGGATACATTTTGTGTTACTTATCTCTATTAAATTAATCAATTTACATATTGAAAGAGAAGTAATCTTATTGCAACTATTTTTGATATCATACGTTTCTGCATTGTTCCTTAATATTTGGTCAAATGGAATTCCGTTGACAATATTATTTTGTTTACAGGTTTTAATAATAACATATGTAATGAATCATGCGACGCCGCTGGCGACCACTACTAACACACCTTGCTGCTAGGTGGCTTGTCATTTCACGTTGGTTGCGACGAGCGCACATCCCACGTCAATTTTGTTGTGGGATGTCAAGAGGATTTGACAGCCGCATGGCAGTAAAGTGTGCACGTAGTGGCCGCCACCCAAGAAGAGTTAAGCGGTTGCATTCTAAGTGAAGTAACGAGTTTTGCAGTTAATTGATGTACAGAGTTTTCGTGAAGACTGCTAGAGGTAAGGATAGAATCGCAATAGTCAAATAAATTGAAAATGGAGCATTTACTAACCTCCATAGGCTATGCGGAAATCTAGTCTGCTATGATCTTTCTGCACGTGGTATCCATATACTGGCTGTTTATGTTGTTATTAAATTCGACTTCCTACGTATGGCTGAGTCTTACTTGCATCGTATTGGCGTTCAGTGACCTGCGGACATTTTGGTATTACCATCAAGAGGTGATCTTTTGCAGGAGTTAAGCATCAGCGTTGTGATGAATGAAACAACAGCAGCGTCGAACCACGCCACAGCAACAATCATAATGGGATTATTCTTTTAGAAGTGGCCACCAGCTCTTGGGACCACGCTATGTCCTCAACAGCAGCAACTGTCACCACCCCATCAGATGACTAATACACTTGTAATTGCTGAAATGGTACCACCCTACAAAAAAAGGACACTTGGACGATGTGAGTCAAAAGGAACACAAGGGAAAATGTTCTCATAAAAAGCCTTAATTTGATTTTAATTTGAATTATATTTTAGTCACACGATACCTTGTTCTTTCCCCTTTGGTCAAATATATACGTTTCTGAGGCTTTGAGTTTATTAATCTCAGTGTTTTTAGGTTTTTAATTTTCCTTATTCTGTTGAGAGGAAGAGTTTAGAATTTTACAATTACATGTTGAAAAGAAAGGACAATTGTTGTCAAGTTTCTATACATACATGAATTATTATTGATACAGTTAAGTAGTCAAACGACAGTGAATTTCGTGATGGATTGAGTGGTCAGTTGATGATTCGATTGTCTTTTTACAAGAAATACGATGAGGCGCCTCTCTCACATTTTGCGTGAGCTCTTCTGTGGGTTACTCCGGCTTTAACTTCCATTTTAAGTCAACAATAACCTATATGGATAATCCACAATTTAGTAATTTGTCATAAACTTTCTTTCAAGATATTCATAGTCAATTTATTATCACCGTATATGTTGATACTCGTATATTGTAGAAATTAATTTTCTATGCATTTGAAACAGGTAAGGCTTAATTTGGTTTTTGGATTAATGAATTCTATCAACATTAGAATTTCAAAAAACTTAGCTTTTAATTATTTCAAAGTTTGGAATTTCTTTTCTTATCAAATGTTTGCAAACATTTGCATTAGGGAAGGTTTTTTTTTTAAATTCCCATAATTTTTCACTGGGTCCATACTTTTAGAGACATTTTTAATGAAGACAGAGTAGTATCAAAAGAGATCCCCTCATAATCGGGTCTTACAATAACCATCCTAAGACTTACGAGTGATTGAATATCTTCGATTTATCAATAATACGTGCAAACGCTTCACATAAAGTGTTATTAAATATTCAATATGCAAAATTTATTTTGTCGCATAACCATAGGTATAAGAATTTTGCCCGTTCAAACGCCAATTTGCTAAGAATCCTCAAATTAGTCCAAATTCTTTAAGCATAATTTAGATAAGCTAGTAAAATAATAATCAAATCAATAATCTGTCTGCAGTAATTTTAATTATTGGAAGTTACTAGAATTTTCATCTTTATTCTTACTTTAAGCCTTGCACACCTTCTAGAAAGCGATCAGTTTATTAGTTGGATTTCACGATTGTATTGATTGATTTGTCCATTTGGATAAAAAGTTAGGAATAAAATATGTTCTCATACGGAACCAAAGGGAATCGGAGTACCATTCCTGTAAAAGTGCATTTATTGTAAAATAGAAAAAAACCACACAGTAATAAAGTTATTTGTTTTTTTTAGACGTTATTCAAAGATATTTGATAAATGAAGTTGTTTTGTACTTCAAAGTAATCATCCTTATAAATTGAAAATTAGAGAGTGATAGCTTTTGATACTGTGTAAGAAGAAAAGTTAACACCAACACTTTATTAGGAAGAGATTAAAAATGTTTAAAATTTTTTTTTTTTTTTTTGGGAAGCCTGTGTTTACGTTCTACAATTTGATTAAAAGGAACTTTGTATCATACTTACTTAACGATCCGTTGGTCGACCTGTACTTTTGTGTTAGTATTTATCCCGACCCAATCCACTCCATGATACTGACGGAAAAGCTTTGATAGGTAATCTGACCATTCAAAATGAATGTGATTCTTATGATTGTATTTACTATAATTATAAGTATGAATAGAATTTCAAAAATAGGAGCTCCTTCCTTCTCCTTCTCCAGATTGTTAGATAATTTTCGATAATTCATTTTAAAAAGAGAGTCCTTAACAGGTTTACTTCCACGTTCAACATAAACTGTAATCGAAATTCTCTTCTCTTGCAATATACATTAAATCAAATCAGTTGGTTTCTCTTTTCCTTACCTTCAAAGCAAAATACTTGGCAACATGACATAAAATTCAATATTTATAACTTATACGTAAAGGGCAGGACTTAATTTTGTATCATTTAGTGTAAAAGCAGCGTTAGTTAGAATTGCTATAAATTTATAATTAACTTGAAAGTGTATCTGAATGTATTGTTTACATTTCAACGTATCAACGACTTTCCTTTCCACTGGTTCCTTCCTTTCAGCGAAAAATAGAGTGCATGGTAAGTATGCCGTCGCGAGGGTACGGTTTGAGAAAATCCGCTGAGGCCGATTTCGCGTCGCGCGGGACGCGGTACTTTTGTTGGTTTTGCCTTTTTATTAACGTAGCTTTCATTGGGTTTAAGTTAACGTAGTGTGCTTTTCGGTACCACGTCGGTTAGATTCGGGAACGCGAAATGGAAATTAGATTTTTGTTCTTTGACTGATTGATGAAGAAATACGGCGTAACGTAAAGTAGGTTTCCTCTCCGTATGGTTTTGTTTTGGTGACGCGTTTTGGCACTACTCAGACTTAACGTCTAGAACCAATGAGAGGTCGGTTCCTCGTTCGGATCAAGACATTAAAATCATTACACATATCACAAATTTTGTTTGAAGTTAAAGGAATGTTTATTATATAAAGGATTGATACACTGTTGGTTATAATTTTGATGGTGGCGAAGTCTAAAGCCTCTTCTATTGTGTATGGCAACATCTCGGAATCAAGTATTTTTGTAGCAAATTTTACTTCGGATTTTGATAATATTAATGAACTCACTACTCCAACCCTTGCCCAATGTATCGCGTGATTTATGTTTTCAAGTTCACATTTTTGCATAGCTAGTTTAGCTTGTACATCTAGAATCCTATCAGTGTTTATTTGGTTATTTTCTTTAATCAAGCGTTGTATATCGTTGGTGATCTTGGTTATGTTATTAATCCTATCATTGTAAAGTTGATTTATTATTACTTGTTTATTTGTGTTGCGTAGAACGTTATTTATTTTGTCGGTTATTGTCACATAATCTTCATGGTCAGAATTTCCCGCCAACCATTTCCATACGCTACCTATGAAGTTTAATGATCGCTTGATTTTGCGTGGCTTTAAATTGTGGATTAGGTTTCTAGTTTGTTGTAATTCGTGGACAAGGAACGTGGTAAGTAAACTGTGTTGGATTGCAGGAGTGTTGAAGATTGGTTCTATTTGATTTGCGACTTCCTCCTATTTTTCAAGTTCAATTACATGGATTAGTTTGTAATTTCCATTTTGGATTTTTGCCTGTCCCATATGGAAAGCGACAATTTGTGAACTTGAATAATCTTAGATTTGGATATTGGTCAGAATGATGTCGAAAACGAGCCTGAAATGGAGTGTTAATTTTTGATATTACTTTTGTGGACTATTTTATTCGATTCGATAAGAATGTTTGAATTTCGATTTTCCCTTACGATTTCTTGTTTGTAGCGAGGTGTTAGTTTGGACCCTACTCTTTTGTTTATTTTTACGTAGACAACTTCTCCAATAATGTAGTTTTTGAAAGGGCGTCTGTTTTTGTTATGAAATATTATCCAATTCCTATTTCTGTTTTAGTTTCTCAATATTCGAAAGTCTAATATTTTCTATATCTTCTGCGGTTGTATTAGGGGTACGACCAAAGTAAAGTTCGATGGGTTTTCTACCAGTTGTTGAATGAATTGAATGATTATATTCGTTAACGGCACGTTGCAAAAATTCTTCAAAAGGACGCACTGGACCCTCCTTTTTGAGGCATCTCATGATCTCGATAAAGGAGAATGCCAACGTTCGACTTGATCGTTTACCTTGCTTTTGTATGGTGCTGTTCTAAAAACTTTAATCTTTAGTTCATCTTCCATTAGGGAGGATAGGGAAGCTGATCTAAGTGCACCCTCGTTGTCTATGACAACATTTTCCGGCACGCAGAAAAAGAAGAGGATATCCAGCAACGGCTGTTTGATGTCTTCGATGGACTTTGATGGAATCACTTTGGCTTGGGCAAATTTCGTGAATTTATCTATTGCTGTTAGCACACGATGTCCTTCTGTGAGGAACAAGTCAATGTGTACAGTGTGCCCTGAGGGGAATCGGGGTCGGATTTATGTCAAGTTTCTCGGGATGTCTATCGTACTTATTCTCTCTACATATTATGCAACGCTTAACCAGGGCTTTTATCTTGGCTGACATCTAAGGAAAATAAAAGTTTTCCAGTAATTGTAATCTATTTTCATCGGCATTGCGGTGGGATCTTCTATGTGTTTGTAATATTTTTTCTTCCTGTTCCACTTCGCTTGAAATATCCTCTACTATCTTTTGAGTAAATCTGATACGGTAATCTTTGAAATGTATGGGATAGATTTCCTGAATTTTAGCCATATTTGCTTCGGAAGTATGGAGACCGTTCACTATGTGGGGGTTAAGATATCTTTTGAAAGTGTCTATGAAGTCTTGTTCTGAATATTGTGGCTTAATAAGAATATGCCTGCTGTAATTTGGAAAGGGGGTTTGAATTTGGTAACTATCTTCATTACCTATTTTTAAAAGTAGTTGATTGCTGAAAGCATCAACTGGTGTCTCTACGGTCGGGATGAGATTATGGGATGAACTCTCAGCGCTGTGAATTGTGGGAGTCATTAAATTAATTTGAGTTAGTTGAGGAAGTCTTGAAAGAGAGTCTGCTACCACATTAGCTTTCCCAGGTTTGCACTGCAAGTCATAATTGTACTCTTCTAAGATGGCCTTCCATCTCTTCATTTTACTATTGGTATTTTTACTGCTGAGCGCATATGTAAGTGGCTGATGGTCAGTGAAGATTTTAACTTTTCGGGACCCGTATAGAAAATTGCGATGGGAATTAAGTGCCCATATGATGGCCAACATTTTCTTCTCGTTTGTGGCGTAGTGCTCTTCTGTTTTGGATAGCGTTCTTGAAAGAAATGTTATTGGTTTCTGGCTTGGGAAAGCACTGCGCCAATAGCATAATCGGACGCGTCAGTAGTCAGCTCGAACTCTTTCTCGAAACAACGGTGTGACAGAGTTACATCTTCGAAAATAAGGGAGTTTTTGAGTTTATCAAATGCTTCAATGGCTTCTTTATTCAGGGCAATGGGTTTGTTTTTTGAAATATTCTTTGAAACGCGTCCATCATCTCCTCGGAGGAGAGATGTCAATTGACTATTGCTTTTACTTTTTGGGGGTTTGTTCTACTGCCGTTTCTTCCGATTACATAGCCCAGAAATTCGATTTCATCTTTCAGAAATTCGCATTTGTCCAACTGAGTCTTCATGTTGGCCTTTTCCAATGTTTCGAGAATACATGCGAGATTCTGAAAGTTTTCTTTTTCAGTTTTACCGAAGATTACAAAGTCATCAATGTATACGTAACATCGTTTTCCGATGTGGTCTCGGAGGATGTCATCACTGCTCTTATAAATATCGAGGGAGCGTTTTTAAGTCCGAATAGCAAACGGACAAACTCAAATTTTCCGTTATTAACGGAAAAAGCTGTTTTCTCGATATCAGCTTCTTCAAGGGGGATTTGATGAAAGCCACTCTTTAGGTCTATCACCAAGAATTTTTTCCAAGGTTTGCGAGGACCTCGTTGATTTCTGGGATCGGGTACCGATCAGGGATGGCTACAGAATTCAATTTTTTGTAGTCAACAACCATCCGGTATTTCTTTTCTGATGATGCGTCTGGTTTTTTTGGAACAATCCAAACAGGAGAATTGTATGGAGATTTCGAAGGTCGAATGATTTCGTCTTCAAGCAGCTTGTTAATCTGCTTTTCAGCTTCTGTTTTCAGAGCCATAGGGTAGGGATAAGATCGTGAATGAACCGGTTCTTTCGTTGTTGCACGAATTTTTCCCTTGATATTAGTGGTATATATTAATTTTTCATTGGGTTTGCAGAGCAGATTCGAATGGTTTAGGTTTTTGAGCTTGGATTGTTGCTCTTTATTAAGATGATCAATTCTAATTAAGATGTTATTGACGGTTTCGGAAGCGTGTCGCTTTAAAGGAATATGCAGGTTAGAGTAAATGGTCATGTAACTATCTTTCAAGTGAATTACGGTTCCTAATTTTTTTAAAGTGTCATTTCCAATAATACCATAGAAGGAGATAAGGCTAGGGAGTATGAAAAATTTCAATTTTTCCTTTTCAGGGGCAAAAAGGTTAAAGTTTGCGTGATGGGTTATAAGTATATTTCCTCCAACGGAGTTGGCGTAAAAGTTTTGTGCGTTCGGAATAGGGTTTCGTATATGTCTTGGTTGGACATAGTTTTTGTTTGATCCTGTATCAATCAGAAATTTTAGAGTCTCTCCACTCCTTCAAATGTATTCAAAGTAAGGAAGTGAAGAGCGCTTTAATCTAAAAAATAGATATCGTCTAATTCTTCAGGGTCTCCGAGGTCCGGGTGTTCTAGAGTTGGGTTTTCGGCAGAGTCTGTATAGTCGGTTATAGTTTGGTCGTGTTGTTGATCCTCCCTATCTACTACCTACTCGTATTCTTCGACAGTTACGTCGTCAACTTGGTCAGGTTCGATGTAGTGAACGCGTTGTAATTTGTTGGGAGCGTGAGCGTATTGGTTTTTATTTCGTATGATAGGAATTGGTGGAGGTCGAGGTCAATTTTGGTAATTTACAGCGTTTGTCCGGAGAGATTGGTCAATATCCATAGGTTCGGGTCTTGGCTGAGGTTTTGGAGGGAGTTTCCGATAATGTGGGAACCTCGTTTAGTGTTGGAAATGTGGAGCTTGTGGCGGTCGAGGTAAGTAAGCCAATTCTGGGTAGAACTGTTGCCGCGGAGCTGGGACAGTTGCAGGCCTTTGAGGGATTAAAGTGGTTCTTCTTGGTGGAACAGGGGGTGGAGCCTGCTGATAGGTCTTTCGAATATTCCCTTGAGAATTGTTTGCATGGTGCATTCTATAATCTATATTTTGAAGTTTCAAGCAAAGATGTAATGCTTGAGGGAGATCTGCCGGCTCGCGAATGCTAAGCAGCCTTGGCAGATCACTATGTAGTCCTCGTACAAACGTGTCCAAAGCATTGTCGCGGTAATATTGGGTCATAATATTTGAGGAGTCCTGACTCAGCTCCATAGAGGAAAGTTTGTTCAGAATTAAGGACAAATGCTGATATACAGCTTGATTTCTGGCGCAGTTTTTGATCCTTCCACCAGTATTGTAAGTTGGTACTCAAGGGTATCAAGTTCCTTTTTGTCTGCATAATGGAGCGTAAGGTATTTAGAAAATTTCTCCCAATTAAGTGGAGTATTGTACGACTCCAAAGCGTTATCCGCGTGGCCGACCATTTTGTTCCGTATAACGGAAAGGATCCCATAGTACATGGGAGTCCCTCGGAGATGTTCAAATATTTTAAGAATTCTTTCCACGCTCTTCTTTCAAGAGCTGAATTCTCCAGGTTCCCCAGAAAACGTCCTTAGACTTTTTACCACGTCGGGTATTTTGTCCATGTCTGCCAGGTTGACTTTTTACCAATATTGATTGGTACGTCGCAATCGTCGTCAATGTCAGAAGCGGGATTCATGAAGGTGTTGAATAACTGCCTTCCTTGAATTCGCAAAGTTTCGGACACGAGGTGTGAGATCATTTTTACCATCTCCGCTCTATTGTTATTAAAGGCGTTATTGGGAGGAAGATTATTTTGAGGGGCGTCAGGAGCCACTGGCGGGTCCCCATTTGGACCTGCTAAACGAGCTGGCCTTATTATGTTGCTTGGATTGGACATTGCGTAAATCCAGCGATCACTGCACTCCGGTAGATTAAAATTGCTAAATAAAACAATATATCGTAAACACTTTTCAGACGTTTAAGTAGCTGAATGGCTGAACAATTCAAGTTTCAAACGTTTGTTCACCAACTTTCTGAGTCATTTTTTGAAAGACAGTACAGGTCCGCGTATTGGTAAAGGTAAGTGATTAAGTTTAAACAAACACAACCAACGACGAAATTTTTACGCAATCAAATATGAGGACAATGAATGGTATAAAATTAGCAAAAGAAATTAAAGATAACCAACGATGACAATTCTTGCACATAATCAATTTAGGGAATAATTCACTTTCCACCGTGCAACCATTGGGCAATGTTGATAATAATTCGATGAAAAGATTTGAAAAATAAAAATATAGACCAGAAATAACCAACGGTGACAATTCCTGCACAAAATCAACACGAAAAAATAATGCGCTTTTCACTTTTTAATTATTAGACAATTTCGATAATAATTTGATAACTGTTGATAATAATTTGTCGATAATAGTTTGATTCGGTGTATCGATATAGTTAAAAATGATATTTGTTTCGATTTATATATGGAAATAAATTTAATAATTCAAGTTTATTCTAAATAATTTCAGTATTTTGCTTTTTCATAATATATTGTTTCACTCTTTGAGAAATGGTTTTCCTTCAATTATTTAATTATTCGATATTCACTAATAATCTTTATTTAATATCTACTGTTATAGTATTCACTAATTTTTTTCGTATTTCACTTTTTGTATTATTGTGAATAAAAATTGGTAGTAAAGGATATTAACTTACATTAATATAATCCTTTTCATGTTGTTTTTCGACTCTTCGGCGTTCGTGAGTTCAATTGATGGGTTCTGAGCTGCTCCTTTTGTTCTTACGTTGTAGGCTTGAACTACTTAGGCCTCCAGTTAATCGACGTGTGCAATTTCGTTTCCTTTGACGATTGAATCTTCCGTTTCAGCGTCCCAGGATCGTCGTAGCTTCTCTCCGTTGTAGTTTTTACCAATCAACTTCAGATCTAGAGCTTTTGATTTCGATCTACGGTTCCTTTGATATTAGTGCAGTTGTCGATTGTTCCCAATTTAAGAGCATCTGCAGCTTCCTTTGCCTTTGCCGGCCTCTGCAAAGGTTCGACTTTTAAGCTTGATTTCGTCTATCCAAAATTATTAGATCACTGCACACGACCGAAAACAGCCCCACGTTAGGCACCAGTTAATTAACTACCGCGAGAGTCGTTTAAAAAAATATTTATTTATGTCTACACTGGACGATAACTACAATTGAACTGAACATAATAACTTATTTCTAATTACATCTAAGTTTCCTAATATCTAGAATATGCAATGTGCAATTTCCAGAATTGTAAGAATTCGTGGGAAATGCACTGTAAGCACTTTACTTTCCTATGAACGGTAAGTTATGGGATCGCTTGTTAAGTTACTTGCGTGCTTGTGGCCATTGTGTTGGCAACCTGGTTGTCAACACGTGTTGTATTTCTGTACTATGCTTTATTTTTCAAACGATTTCGGTTGTTAAAATATCGGTCGTGGGATTTGCCGCTAGGCTGCTTATTGTCCTTTGTTCGTGGTGTGTAGCATGTTTTCTGAAAAATTAAATTATCTTTGTGACTTACACAAAGCATTCAATCAATATACTTGTGGGTTTTGACAACAAAATTTTTCAGCTATTTTTTCACTTAGTTTTCTTAAGAATTTAGTAGACAGCCTTTCTTTTTTTGCAGTTAATGAGTCAATTAGACGATTAGTAAAATGTTGCTGATGTATTGTGATGCTCATCAAAGTATTTTAAAACTGATTTTCCTATAACAGTTTGCTCTAGAGTATTTCGGATGACTACCTTTAAAATGCAATATATTCATTTTGCCTTGATCTTAAAGCATCTTTCTGAAAATTAGTCTGAAGATTAAACTCGGTTAAAACCTAATTGCCATCCTTTTCAGAATTTATAACTCACGCTTGAACCGAATTTCTGCGTATGCCACTGTTTCCACTTTGCTTGAAATTTGGCTTTAGTATCAATTAAGAGGTAACCTTGAAATATTTCAGAAATGCGGCCCTGGTTGATATATTCCAGCTCTTCTATACCAACTCTGGCTTCTACAAAATTATGTAAACATATATGTTGCACTCAGATAAAACTAACTAGCTAACTATTATTAATATACACGTTGGATTGGTATCCTTACTCTGCGCGAAAACACTCTCTAAGTCCCAAGATTTTGAAAGCTCTTACAATTCTTCTGTCACACTGAGATTCTCGACAATCAATATTTCGACATTTTCCTACGAATTCACACATTCATCTTTACTCATTTTCAAATCGGAATGTCTCACCTCAAATATGAAAAACATGCATATATAATACAAGTCAATACTCTCATTGCAACAAAATAGAATTCAAGATAAAGTTTTTGTTTCTTGACTCACTCTGCGAATTCCACATGCTTACGAATGTCGAAAAGTAGACGGAATAAACGATTGTGGTACTTCACTTGTTATTTATACACCATTGCAGCCCTTATGATAATAAAGGATGGTCCAACCATAATTTGACATTCTTTGTTCAACCATGGAGAGGTACACAATTGAGCATCGCGTTAAGGTTGTTGAAGCCTTTCACGAAAAAGAGCGTTCAAATTAAAATGTATTTCGCACGCTTCGTGTTTTTTTCGGTCAGCATAATCGTCCAATTGGGTCCACAATCGAGAGAATTGTGCGCAAATTTCAGCAAACCGGGTCTATAGGAAATGTGAAATCACCTGTGCATGCTCGCTTATTTCGTTCTGCGGAAAACATTGCTGTTGTTCGCGATAGTGTGGCCGAAGAGCGGTCAAACTCGACTCGTCGCCGTTGAACACCTCACGAACATTACTGATGCGAATTTTGAATGAAGATTTGAATTTGCACACTCACAAGGTTCAATTGACTCAAGAGCTGAAGCCTACTGACCATTCCAAGCGTCGGTAATACGCCGAATTGTTGGTTGAACAGACAGAAGGGAGTGTTGACTTTACTAAGAAAATCATCTTCAGTGACGAGGCACACTTTCACCTCTGTGGATTCATTAATAAGTAGAATTGCCACATTTTAGGGATCCACTAGCGGTTGTTCAAAACCCGATGCATCCACAAAAAGTGACTGTTTGGTGCGGTTTATGGGTTAGCGGCGTCATCGGGCCGCACCTCTTCAAAAGTGAGGACGGCCAAGCAGTTATCGTGAATGGTGTTTGCTATTCCGAGATGATAGCGGACTTCTTGTGGACAGGAATTAAGGTTATGGACCTAGATGATATGTGGTTCCAACAGGATGGTGCCACTTGCCACACAGCCAACGAAACAATGGCTCATTTGCGCGAGAAATTCAATGGCCGGGTTAACTTACGTTGTAGCGATGCCGCCACGATCATGAGGTTTGACACCGTTGGACTTCTTTCTCTGGGGATATTTCAAAAAAGCGGACGTCAATAAGCCAAAAACAATTCAATAGCTAAAGGATGAGATAATTCAGCAGATTAACGACATTGAACCTCAATTATGTCTCAGAGTCATTGAAAATGTGGACCACCGGATAGAAGCATGCCACCGTAGCCGTGGCGAGCGTTTGGGCGATATTTTGCTTTACGCATAATCGTCATAGATCCTTCTACTATAATTAAAAAATATTAACATAATTCTCTGAAAATTTTTGTTTTATTTACAATTAACATCGTGCGTTTTAGTTAGACCACCCTTTATTTCTTTTCGCGTTTATTTCCCCGTATAATTCTCCATGGAAATTATGTCTACGTCCATATTAAAGTAAAGGTTATTATTTTAACTTACTCTGCATTTGCTTTACTTTTTTAGGGTTTTGTGAAATAATTTTACAAAACCCTTCTAAAATCGCGGCCGTGTGTCACAGCAGTTTTTCTCGCAAACTACTTAAGCTAGAAACATCAAATTTTGTATGTACGTGCAAAGTGATGCTCTCTACCAAATTTAACCATAAAAAAATTTTGTAAGGTATTCAAGGGGGGATTCTCCATAGAGGGGAGTGGTCCGAAAAAAAAATACCATCCAAGGTAGTCGATATGGATAACAAATGAAAGGTCTTGATGAAAACTTTTCAAAGCAGGTCTTAAATTAAGATTTTTTTGCTGCGACGGGCGCACAGAGAGGGGAAACACACGCAAACTTTGTGAAAAGGTCAGAAGTGATGGTCTCTCAAAAATTAAGGTCTTACTAAAAATTTAAAGAATGCTTAAGTGGGTCTCCCCTAATAACGAATGAATCCTTAAAAATTTTTTTAATGAATTAAGTTGAGTTGGGTATCAAATGAAAGGTCTTGATTAGAACTTTTAGAATCTGAAATAAAACAATCATTTTATGAATTAGGGGGTCCAGGGAAAGGCAAAATGTTGGCCTTTGCGGATGGAACAAATGGAGAGGCTACACCCACGGAGATCTCAGGGGAAAGGAAGATCCGGTTCCACTGGGTTTGATTTCCATTTGACTTGGAACACGTCTGGATCTTACAAACAAAACCCGGGCGTGTGGTTTTATTCAAGCCAAACACAGAAAAGAACAAATAAACAAATATTTTTTTTTATTTTTTTCGAGCGGCTTTTATTGCAAATAAACGCATTGACATTTTAAGTAAAATTTTTCAGGTGGGTGCATTTTCCCTCCCACTGATTTTTTTTTTGTTTCTTCTACAAAACACACACACGAGAGGGCAAGCTATCCATTCGACTCAAATCAACAACTTAGCTTAATAAATTCACTTATTTTGTGCTTGGTTAATTTTCGTTTTGTATGGGATCACGAAATTTTGAGTAATTCAAGGTTCCGAAGCGGTTTACATAAATTCGTTTAAAACTTTCCTTCTATCTACATCCATTGTGTGGTTTCTCTAGTATATTTGTTTGAACATGGCTAATGGTTTAACTGATACACAGCCCAGTAGTCCACTATCACCAAGTCCAAAAAGCGCCAAGTTCATCTACAAACTTGGAACTTTCTGGTCAACAGAAGAGTGGGATAATCACATCAAAAGACTTGCGGACTCAAACCAAGAGGCAAACTTCTGCACTTTCTATTTAAAAGAAAGAAGAAGGATTTGTAATGAGGCCATAATTCGAAAAACAATTGAAAATGACCTTCTAATCAGTGGATGCAAAGTTGAGCAGCTACCTTCCCGCAATCAGCAAAGACGTGGGTTCAAAGTTTTGATTCCAACGCGATATGCCTGGCTTTTCACGAGTTTCAAGAAGAAGAATGATATTTGTTCCTGGTGCGACATGGTTTTCAAGAAATGGATTGATCAAATCGCAAGCCCTGGATTCAAGGACAGTAAAAAAATAAGTAGCGCTAAGTATGTCTGTAAGCCCATTACCCTAACTAAAGGTCCAATAGCAATTTCTAACATTAATCCTAAACCTCAAAACGCTTGAATGCCTTCAACGCTTCGGATAACTGTAGCACTACGGTCGTCGACCCAAAACTTCACTCTAATAGCGTTAGTGCTGGTCAACTGGAAACAGTCATAGACGCAGAGGCGTCTGTTGCACAAAACATAGAAGCAGCTTCCTCTTTAAACTATAAATCTTTTACTATACAGGGCACTTATAACAACTTCATGCGGGGAGAAGATTTAATTCCAAATTCTTCCGGATCAATTTTATAGCCCATATCACTTGCTCCTACTAATAACAACCAATCCTTTTTAGACCCGTTGTTGCCGCTTACAGTCAAGGCCACTACAGTTTCGAGTGCTGACCTCGAAAAAAGAAATTAAATATCTCGACTTAGAGATAATAAAATTTACGAATTGGTTCAGCTCTACCTGTCATATATGCACAAGGCATCAGAAACCACTTGCATAGATGGGAAAACGAAAACAAGTCTGAAAATCGTGATTCAGGGAGAAGGTCTTCCAATTGATCTGGACGCTCTCCGGCTTCTGTATTTTTCCTACCATGAAGAACTAGGTATCACCGTTAATCAGGCAAAAAAAGATCTCGAAACCTACACATCACATGTTAGTTCAAATCATATCTCGTCATTGCAAAGGGCAAGGGAACAGCACGATAGATTTTTTCGTCCCCAATAAGCAGAAGATTTTAAAGTTATTTTACCAAACTGTGGTGGTATACGTAGTAAGTTAAACAAACTTTTTCTTGACGCAAAGTCGTGCCATTTTAATATACTAACCCTTTCCGAAACATGGTTGAATGATTCTCACATTAACGAAGAGATCCTTGATAGTGACTGGAATATATACAGAGACGATAGAGATCGTCACAGCACAGGGCAATCACGAGGAGGTGGTATTTTAATTGCAGTACACAACTCCTGTATGAAAATTCCACGCAATACAAATTATCCCAGCATAAAGTGGTTAAAATAAAGTTGGGAAGATCTTATTTATATATTGGCGTTTTTTATGTCCCCCAAAGTCTAACGATACTGTCTACGACGATGTTTGTCAAATCGTTGCTGAAATTGGTGCAATTACAAATAAAGAAGATAAGATTATAATTACTGGTGACTTTAATCGTTTAAACTTAAAGTGTGTGGTCGATGAACAAGACGGCCTCCTTCTTTCTATCAATCTCCTAAACAGTAATGATTTCAATCTCATGAGCACCTTTTATAGTGACGATTTGCAGCAAGTAGCTCCTACACCCAACCAAAATGGCAGTGGTCAGTTCAACTGATGACAACGAGCATCTGTTTTCTAATTCAGTTCATCACTCCGCTTTTACCGTTGAGTTGTCCACTTCTGATACTTCTAATTCTATATCGTACAATTCCACTATTGTATATGACTTTCGTAATTGCAATTACGATCAAATCAATTGTCTTTTATACCGAATAAATTGGAATGACACTTTGTCAACGTTAGACTTGGATACAGCATTATTCTACGCCGACTTGGATACAGCATTATACCTACGCTCATGTCAGAAGGGTTTTGTATTCAATTTACAAAATGCAGTCCCCAGATCGAATCAGATCAAGAAACATTTCAAAGACGAAGATCATACTATTATTAACAAAGTTGAACGAATTTCGACTTCTAAGGTTTTTGGTATTGTTATACTCATAAATATCTCCCTTGATAATTATTTCAGATGTCCATCCGCGACGGAGGAAACACATTTTTCATGTATTTCCCCCCTGTGCCCCCACTGAAGTAAAAACTGACAGTTTAACAACTGTTTTGAAAAGCTGCCATGAAAACTTTTATTTCATACTCATATCGGCTACGTTTGATGAATTTTTTTTTTCAGGGGCCAGTCTCCTGTACTGTTATCATCGATTAATGGCCAATTTTTCGAATCCTAGAATGGATACAAAATCCTTTTGCTAGGAGCTCTCTCCCACCTCCTTGACTTGTATCACTTATGAGCATTAACTGTAGATGCTCATCTTCAGTCATTCATCAAATTGAATCAAGTGTTCAAAACATGCACCTTAAACGTTAAAGAAAAAATAACTCAAAATTGTTCAATCTTCGCATGTAAAACAGCCACTATTTTGTTTTACGATTACTGATACCACTAGCTGAACCGATTCTCAAAGATATACATGACACCTATCATTCCTGAAATGTTCATGCAAATCCTAGCAAAGCGGTAGTGTCTGAGTCGGCAAAAAAGTGCATGTTGTTCCATAGCCATACGAGTATGTTGCCATAATAATAAATGCAGCGCGTATTGTTCCATAGTAATACAGGAAAATTCAAACCGCTATAACATCGCTAAATATGATTCAATCTTTATGAAACTTTCAGGGTAGATCAATCTTATAAATAGGCATCTACGTACTGAATTTCATTGAATTTAAGGTTACCGTTAAGATTTTATTCAAGAAAACATAAAATCGATAAATCATGCTATTACTAACAAAGTTGAGTGAATTGCGACTTCTTTTTTATTTGTTGTTGTTGTACTCACCAAGGCCTACATTCCTGATTTTTTTCAGATTTTTCGGATCACAGGTGTCCAATCGCGAGGGGGGGGGGACACAAATTTTTCGTGTATTTCCCCTCCCTGTGCGCCCCTCGAAGCAAATTTTGCCAAACTAAGTTCCCATCAAGACCTTTCATTTGATACCCATATCGGCTACCTTCAATGAAATTTTTTTTCGGGGGTCACTCTCCTGTATGGGGAGACCCCCCTTAAATACCTTATGAAATTTTTTTGTAGTTGAACTTTGAAGAGATCACCACTTTACACCTACACACAAAATTTGATGCTTCTAGCCCAAGTAGTTTCCGAGAAAAACTGCTGTGACACACGGACGGACGGACGGACGGACGGACAGACGGACAGACGGACAGACTGGTCGCGAAACTAGTAGGGTTTTGTAAAATTATTTTACAAAACCCTAAAAAAGACAAGACTTCAGAGCCATGGCTAGAAAGAGATCTCCGGCCTTTACGCAATGAGAAAAATATACTTTACAAGCTCCTTAAACGCACGCAATAATGATGCCAGCGATGAGATCAAGAGTATGTATAACGAGATTGCTCTTGAATTCAAACTAAAATCCCAAGAGGTATATCAATCGCACGTTAACGTTGTAGGAGAGGAAACTATTTCCAATCCAAAAAAGTTTTTTGACTTCGTAAACGTAAAGCGTAAAACTCATGGCTATCCTTCGAACATGACATACAAAGACTCGACATCATCTTGTGTGGAACAGATCTGCGAGTATTTCGCAGACCAATTTCAGCAGGTTTACTCGAACTCTGCTGCTCCACTAAACCTAGAGCCTCCGGAACAACCATCTGGAACCCTCCTTATAGAGAACATGTCGATTTCAGAAGATGAAATTCTCCAAGCTATCGAGGATCTCCATTTAAATAAAGGAACTGGCCTAGATCTCATTCCACCCTGTTTTTTGGCCCTCTGCAAAAGTGAACTGACTAGACCCCTCTTCATTATTTTCAATAAATACCTTGGCGTAGTAGTAGACACCAAACTCAGATTCAACCTTCACTACGATGAAATTTTGTGCAAAGCTTATAAGATGCTGGGTTTTATTAAATGGAGGGCGAAAGAATTCATGAATATTTGGGCCACAAAATCCTTGTTCGCCTCGCTAGTCCGTCCTATTCTCGAATACGGCTGCATAGTCTTGGACCCTATTGTAGTGAATAATAAAGTTTCAAAAGTCCGTAAAGGACTGCAGCGATGTTCTGCTGCCTCGGCAGAAGAAGGTGAAGATATCTGCCGAGAATGCCCTCGTCTGGGGACGCGTGAATGCGCTGGCAGGCTAGCATTGCGGTGTCGTGGGGCGGGTTCATTTCCCCCAGCACGAGGACCCACTACGAAAAAATTTCGCACTCACGAATTTTTCCTGGTCATCTATCACGAGGCGACCGAAGTCGCAAAAAGTGTAGATAGCTACACCGAGAGAGAAAGTATTTGTTCCGAGAACAAGTGGAACCTGAAAAAAGGCGGACTTGGGGTAACCTCGTCGTTACCCGACAAAGCTCATGGCCCACAAATGAAAGAAGGGCTACCGGGTGGAATCAATCCATATTTTGTTGCAGTGGCCAGGTATTCCTCTTCTGAGTGGAAAACTCATACAACTAGACTTGTATAAACTTTCCCATCAGAAGGGGAGTACCCCGGTGACCAATTTATGCCATAGAATTATACAATTCGATTGCATAACGCTATGCCATAAAGAGGCACTCTGCTTGGGCCACTCATCCCGCGATGTCACCTGAAACAACGAAAAAAAGGATTAAATTGTACCCGGCGGCTGGCTCATGTTTTTAGGGGGCAGCCTGCCACCGTACCGGGTCCTATACCCGGTCAGAGTTATCGAAAAGGAAAGACCGAAGGTACATTTTAATTCTTAAACATTTTTATTGTTCCTACTTCTTTTAAAGTGGTTCTGAAACATTAGTTGAGCTTCGACAATGTTATTCTGATCTTTGTTTACTTTAAAAAAATTCCTTTTATTTAGAATGACTTTGATATTCCTTCTCAAACAATTGTTTTTCACTTATCGCAGGACGTAGAGGATCATAAAAAAATTATTTTTCTTTATTTTTAAATGATTGATATGCAAAAAAAATTATATGCAAAATCTGATACGCAAAAATATATATATATATATATATATATATATATATATATATATATATATATATATATAACAATGATATGCAAAAATATATATATATACCAAAGCCATGCAAAAATATATATATAACAAAGATATGCAAAAATATATATATAACAAAATAAAAGGGTACTCACCCAAACATCCTCGTCGGGCGCCCGCTGATGATGTGGGTGGTCCTGAAACTCTAATTTTTTTTCCTTTTAAGTTCGTTACGAGCGCTTATACAAAATTTGTTCAACTTCCGTTATAGCTTCTTTTCGAATACAATCCATGCAGATAATATAGTATCAACTTCCTACTCCAAGCAACGTAAACCAAATATTGCGACGCTGGCAACTCCTATTAGAATTAAGCCCATCAGATAACCAAGAAGCTTTAACCTTGGAATGTCGTTGCTGTTGTTCCCGGATTTCTTGTTCTTCTGCCTTCCCATACGAATTTCACACTACCACAGCTTCCGCGCTGATGCACAATCCCGAGCCGAGTAGAAGAAGGCTATTAAAATTTTCGCAGTATCTTTCCCTCATTTAAACACAGCCCCAAGACAATTACTTTCCCGAACTACTATGGGTTCAAACAAATTTCTTTGCAAAGGAACTGCTCTTTGCAATAAATGGCTTCTAGGGGACAGAATCTGCACTCTTTTTAGTCTTTCCGAAATCAATTTATTGCGAATCGCGCCGCATATTACTTGACAAAACACCCACTTTGGACTTGAAATTGTGCCTGTACGAGGCAAAAGTGAATTCACTCAAGGATTGTTTTGAAGCGATCGTCCGCCAATATTCCATTAACGCTTTACAATTTTTAGTAAATTAACCTTTTTCACTGCTCGTTAACGAATAATTTTTCGCTTGCCGGGATCTCTTTCCATCAATTTCTAAGTCATAGAAGAACGACACTTTTAGGAAGTTCTCAAAATGGTGCAAGCAAATTTCAGTTCCACTCATAAATGTACCGTTCAAAACGTTATTTCGCGAGCATTGACCAGCAATGGCTCACATTTATTGCCGCATAGGCAATAAATCGCAGGGAATCGCTTTTCTCGAACAATAAGTTCCAAATTTTCCACGCATATGATTAGCGGTGCTTCCTATTTGAGCGGGATTGCCACAAATTTTCTCCGGCCATTTCCACTAGGCGATCACTTCACAATCCCCGTAAAAACTCAAACATTCTTTACGCGAACCCGCTACTGATTTTCACTTTGTCGTTTTTCTTTCATTCGCGAGTCCATTCCCAAATTAAAATTCTTAAACAGCTGCGACGTCTCCGTCCACTTCCGCTAGGCGATCACTCCAATCCTTTCATCACCAACTCGCTAAATTGAATTCTTTGCTTCACTCCCGACACGACGTAATGAATTCTCATTTGCTTTAATTCCGGACATTGTGGCAAACACTTTAGAGTACACGTCGTTGTAGTTGGCTTTGAAATGCACTTCTCGATATTTTCCTCTTTAACTTGTTTGCGTTGGCCTTTAATTTATCATTTACACTTAGACTTGTTTTGGAGAAGCATGAGATTCAGAAATTAATTTTTGGAAGAACACAGTGAAACAGTAATGATTTTACTTGTGCGATAGGACCAGGAGAAAGGTAATTTTTCTATTCATTTATAGAAGCCTCACATTGAAATTTTGTATGCAATACTTTCATTAATTTTTTCCAAAACTACGGATTATTTAATTTTCACTCCTGGCTATCTAAGCATTCCTTTAGGTGTCACACAAACACTCACTTATGTGGACTATCTTGCACTGGTGATAGCAGTCGCCACCACAATCATAATCTATTTAACTTCCATCCAAAGAATAGGGGACGAACGATACGAGGTGTTTACATATTATGCATTTTGCACCACATACTGGTATTTACGTTACATCGCGACATATACATATATGACAACCGGCAATAGAATACATCACGCATTTGATCGATTGAAAATTTTAATTGGCTCGTTAGGTCTAGCTAGTTTCAAACGTAAAATAATTTGCCACAGATCGTCTGCATACACTTTCACTCATACCTCGACCAAGGTATTGTTAAAAAAACGCAAATTGTGTCGCAAAAACGAATCACCGTGTGTATGTCGCGCAGGGTATGTAAACTCGCAGCCGAAGGTCATGTATGTGAACGCGTGACTCCCGAGTCGCAGGATTCCCGTTTTGTTGTTTTCCGAAAGATTTTAACCTCCACGCAGTTACACGTGCGATCGGAATGGTTTCCCCCTTTAGTTTTCTTATCATTGTGAGACAACGAAGAGCGATGTAATTCCTGATGTACGTAAATTCCGTACTACTGCGCTGCTTGCAATCCGACTGTACGGGATCAAGCCCCAATCCCTTCTCCTCTTCATTTCCATCTTGACGAGATCCGTTTGATGCAATCTAATAACTAGTTCTGCGTCAATATCGGTCAGCTAAAATTTTCCGTTTCAACCACACTCCGCGAGCATTATCTTGATCCATTTCTTGTTCGTGATGTATTTTTGTAGGTAAATTCAATATTCGTGGCATCGTCATAAATAGAGCGATAAAACTTATTTTTTTGGAGCTGACGAAACGATTACCATTGGAAATGAAATATTTTCACAAAGAAACGATTGAGCGGATGTAGGAGGTAGATTTAATGTTTGTTGTTCTGAGATATTCAATCCCAAACTGAACTTGCTATTATAATCATAAAGAGAATCGATAAAACTTTTCTTGTATGGGAAATCAGTAACTGAAAATATTGTTATGTTTTGAAGATCATCTAATGTTCCTATATCAATCATGAACTCAATATTATCTAAAGTGATGATATATGTATGTGTGTTTTCCGATGGAAAGCTTTTAGTTTGAAGATCATATACGAAGCGTTGTGATCCGATGTAACCATACGACTCGCCGTTGAACAGCATAAATAAAACGTTTTTCTGACCTCCTTTTGGGCCATTAATGATTGTGGATAATAAATTTGCTATGTTCACTACAACTGAAACGAGAGAACCCATTGCTCCGAGTCCTATTCCATCAAAAAAATGAAGCAGAAACTACAATAAACTTTTCGGAATTATCCACTTTTCTTTCAGCAGGGTCTACAATCTTTCGTGGGAAAAGAGTTGTGTATATATTTCTACTGCTTAGGGGATCGCAAAATTTTGTAGGAGCTAAGTTATTTGTCACAGTTGTTCGACGCATGCAGACATCTGAGTTCACAGCTGCCGACATCAGCGCATTCACTTGAATGCTGTATAATGATCGAGATTTCTGATTTGGCATATCAAAATTATTGAATTTTTCATACCAATCAACAATTTTTGTAATCTCTTCATCATCACCGACGTAGTAAATAAGAAATGGAAAGTCCTCATGAAGTAAACTTGTTCCGGCTGGATTGTAACGACACAAACTCTCGCACGCTGGCTTTTTGAGCCATACCTACTCGATTACTACACTATATGCGACATCTATAGCCGTAGGCTTGAGTCTGTACAAAAACAATTTTTACTCTTTGCCTTAAGATCTCTGTATGACCCGACTTCTTTTCACAACCTACCATCTTATGAGGATCGACTTCGAACATTAAACCTGAGATCACTCGCTTCCAGAAGAGTCGCTTTGTCTGCATGTCTACCTTTCGACGTAATAAGGTACAATATTCAAGTTACTGTTATGTCAGACAAGATACACTTTCAGGATCGCATTAGAGTCACGAGACACATTCCCATGTTGACCACGAGTACACACAACATCAATTATGCAGACAATGAGCCGGTTAACAGATGCTGTAAGGCATTCAATAAGTTTAGCGATCTATATTCCCCAACCACTGTTTTAAATCCAAAATATTAAAAGTCCTCAATTCCTCGACTACGTAATTAAGATTGTATTATTGTATGGGTATTTTACTTCAGTTAAATTTGATTTGTATTTTAAAATGGGCCTTGTTTGACGACTGAATAAATTAATAAATAAATAACTTTTATTTGAAGTTCTATTTTTTTTTCTTTAGGTTTCACAACACAAATTAGATAAAAATAACAGTTATCTACTTTCTCCATACATATTGTTTTAGAGAGAAGGAAAATTTTCCTCATTTTAGGTCAAATACATGCAAATTTTCCGAAAACTGCTCAGTTTTACCAAATTTACATATTTATGTAAAATCTGCTTTAAAATTCTGTACTTGTAGACCATAATTTTTCGTCCTGAAAAAACATTCGGTGATGAATATACTACAAAACGAAAAGGTAATCTCCTTGAAAAGTCATACAAAACTTATTAAAAAGTTTTCGAAAATTCATCACTTCAAAGAAAAGAGTGATAGGTATTTGACAAATTTCATCTTGATGACATAGTAGCTGGTTAAAGTAGCGTTTACAGGAGTTTATTCCTAAGGAATTTTTTGAGTGGTAATAAGTTGAGTAGAAGGGGGTACCCAATTAAGAGCTTTGGTAAAAAACTAAGAGGAAAGCATTTCTTATTTTGCACTTGATGTGAGAGACCATTTCGAGATGATAATGGTCTCTTTGATTTGGGAGTTAGACTGATTGTTTTATAAAAGAAGCGGTTCTCTTTAAACAAGTAATAAACACGATTATGATCTTTTGTTTGTCTTAAAGCTAAACTTTTAAAATTAATTCACTCATCCAGAAGCTCAAAGCATAAGATCTCACTAGTTATTTGGTGCATTTTAACCTTGGTTAGCTAGAGCTTGTAGGTTAACTTTTGGAAGAAGAGATGATTTTCGGAAGTTCATGTGGAGCTTTCGATCTCCCATCGGACGTATCCTTAGATGGCAGACGGAGGAGTACTCCAACTGCATAGTAGCATGTAGGTGGAGAAAAAATACCATTCACGGATTAAGAACTGATTAAGTCAAAATACGAACAACGTCCTAATTAGTTTCAATGACAAATAAGGAACCAGAATAATAGGCTCAGATTAGATTGAATAAACGGCAATGACTATTGCAACCAATAGAGCACCATTCTATTAGAAATCTGAACGTTAGATCAATAAAGAGACCAGGTGCACTGCTACAGCTTCTGAATAAAATATAAATCAAATTCCTCGCAGTATAAGAAATCAGATGGCATAGTGAAGATACATTTAACATGCAAACTCACCCCGTGCTTTAAAGCAGATAATCGTAAGGAAGCCGTGAGTTTTGGGCGGCTTTCATTTTGGACAGCACATTTAAACAAATTCTCGCCGACTTCAAGTCCGTTAACGAAACGATCTGTGCAATTCATATTAAGACTAGATTCGTTTATGTTTGGCTGGTCATCTGTCATGTGCCTACAGAAGATAAGGAGGAGTCAATCAAGTACGAGTTTAACAGCACCCTAGAATGCAAGGCAGAAATATTGCTAAGAAATGACATTAAAGTTGTTCGGCCAATAAAACGCGCAAAGAAGAACGACTGGAGGGTGCAGGCTTCATGCAGAGACCAGCAACAACGGACAGCGCCTAATAGACTTCGTTAATAGCTAAGGCTTTACAGTGAGCTCTACATACTTTCTGTATTGAGATATCCGCAAGAGAACGTGGGATCCCTAGATGGTCGCACATTCAACCAAATCGACCACATTCTCATACAAAGGGCTCGTTCTTCAGCGCTGTTTAAAATCCAGACCACAATCTTATGGGTCAAGCTCTTATACCGCATTTCCAAGAGTTGTAAACAAGGAACATCAATTACTCCAAGGTATTAGATACATAAGCTAAACGGTAGCTCAGTAACGTTCAGATATATTTCAACGCTAGAAAATCAACATATCCTCGCAGGCAAAAGAAGAAGTTGAAACAGAATCAGCCAAAAAGCTCTCGGGCTATCGACTAAAGAAAAGTAGGAATTACTGGTATAACGAAGAATGCAAGAAAATGGTTAAAATAAGGAGCCAGGCGCACAAAGAATACATCCAGTAATCAACTCGGACCAAAAAAGAAAAATACAACATCATCCGATGACAAGGTGAAAGTGTGTGCAGAAGAAAGAAATAAATGTCTACCAACACTTAGATCAAAAAGATTAATGAAAACATGACTCTACATGAATCGGATTGACGTATGCCTCTTCTAAATAATTAAGAGAGGGCTTCAATCTACAAGCAAGTCTTTGCAAAAGTACACAAGGAGTTGGTAGCCAAATCAAAATTAAAAACTGATGACTGCAATATTTCCAGAAGCTATTGAAAGCACCCCGAACAACTATTGAAAATGTTAACATTCCAGAAGCAGCGCAAGAGGCCCCAGTCTCACGACCGATCAGAGGCAAACTTCAGGCAGCAGTGTATGACTTTAGAAACATAAGGCTTCTGGAATAGATGGAACACTAGCAGAATTGCTCCTGCGTGTCCTAATCCAAGTAGCCTTCTGCACTGACTCATACGCAAAATAGAAGAGCAGTTACCAGAGGACTGGCAAAAAAGTATAATATGTTTTGTATACCAAATGAGAATAAGCTAATTTGCAAAAATTATGAAGGCATTCCTTTGCTGTGCACGTCATATAAATTGCTTTCTAATACTCTAGAAAGACAATTTAAGCCCTATTATGAAGGTATTATCAAGCAAGCCAATAAGATTCTCTAATTATCTCCACGCGAAGGTGCCAAAGGGCTGTGGTTGTAATAACTTGCAGCTTGATATCAGAGAGGGATCTGGCACTTGGAATTATGACAGCCCCAATCATGTGGTGACAAATGTTTGAATGACAGACCTCTGGCTGACGATCAACCCAGGATATTGAATTTCCTTCATGTGGTCTGTGCGCAGTGTGTGACAACGAAATTTTATGAATTAGACCATTCAGTATTATGCTAATCTATGGTGATGCGGTCAAGAGTGATGACCTTAAAAATTCTTCAAGAGTGCAGTAAATTGCGGAAAAGTGAAGGTGTAATGGGATATTCTCGTCAAGGAAACAAATTAGGGTGCAAGAAATATGGTGAAGTGGCTAAAGAGTTTTGTGTTTTGTCACATAAGCGTAGAAGGGAACCAGAAGGTGTAACGTTGACCTAAAGGTACATGTAAGTAACTGCAACAAGAAAGAAATTTCTTTCATGGCTCTAAATTGGCTAAATCCTATTCACAAAGCAAATCAAATCAGCAAAGGACAGATCAACCGCTACCCCGAAAAAGAATGTTGCCAATGACTTTTACCCTGTATGCTTCTGCAGTGAAAAGTGAGCGTTAAACAGGTTATATGGGCAAGAAGAGTGAGAGGCATTGAGGGGCCCTAATGGTAAAAACAAGCCAAAAATTTTTAGGGTGAACGAGCGTAACGCACATACACAAACGCATTTCGTTGATCATTTGGTGGGGGAAATTTTACACAAACGCCGGTAATCATTCCGAATTGAATATTCGGTGAAGAAGGTAATAGTCATGAAACGATTGCCTTTCTTTTATTTGCGTGCAAAAATGAACGCGAGAAGCAATGCGTTATTTAATGAATTTATAAAAACGGAGGCCATGTTCAATTACAGGAAACAACACGACGAATATCATGATTTCAAGAAAGTTAAATTGCCTATTGTTAATCTATTGAAAATTAGCAGTACGCATAAATCTTCATATAATCACATTATAATAAGCAAGTTTACAACACATCAAGAAAAATATGCGACTAAAAAGGATATTCAAGTTTCGAATATATTTTTTAGAAAGCGAAAAACACGGAGGATTCAAATAAACCCAATAGAAGTTTGAATCGACAAACTTTAACAATCATAAAATACATTTTTCATTCCAGTTTTTATTACCTCGTGCACAATTCAAGGCTAAAACATCTCTCTGTCTTCGCATTCATGTTGTCCGCATTACGTTTAACGATGAAATGATCCTTTTGACACATACACTCGCAAGACTTGTATCGTATACAAAAATATGTTGGCTGAACTATGCAACGTGCAAACATAAGGGCGTAAGCGCGAAACCTGTTTGGATATGGGTTTTTACCATTCCCGTGTGAAAAAGCCCATTGGCTATCAGCTACGGTGTATGTACTCGTATAGTAAAACAATATCCTTAAGCAACTAAATGAACCGAAATAAAATAAAAGAGGATGAAGTATAATAACAAGGCAGTGAACATAGAAACCTAGTGACTTAAAAGTCTATGCAAATTAAACTTAATAAAAAACTAAAATATCTTGAAGGCCATAATCAATTCACCAATTTAAAATAAGTATCAATCTAGCTTAAAAAAAGGACAGACTACTGAATACAAGCAAAATCAATCATACGGAATAAGAAAAAAAAAATTTTAGCACCTGTTTTAGCAAGATAAATTTGCAGAAAAAAATTTGTATATGAACACCTAAAAAAAAATTTAAAATAATAATAACATAAAATAAATTGAACCAAGGCTGATAAAATAATGGACTTGAAATATTAAATTGTTACATGTACAAAGAATTCTGTGAGTTACTGTCGCAATTGTTTTCACAACCATCAAGAACATCAACGAAATGAATTTACTCGAAACCACGAGAAGCCACCAAGCATGATCAACATCTGAAAGTGACGTCACTCCATTCACTAAGCTGCTCGAATATACCAGGTACCTCTCGGCAGAACATTCGCCAATGTACCAGAAATGGGTTGAATAGGTAGAGACCCTATATTAAGGCGAGCTGAATGAATGGGGGGATCATTCACTACAACCACGATAGAAAACTGCGATATAGTGGGACGCGAAGTAAAGGCGAGTGATTCTTTGAGTGCGAAGTGATTTTAAGTGGACAGTTGAAGTAAACATTGACTTGTAAAATAGTGAAAATTAAAATTGTGAAATAGTTCAATAAGAGATTGTGCATTTTTTAAGTAACTAAATAAACTCCTTTAATTTTATTTAAAAGACGTTGCATTTTCACTTTCCCGGAACAGTAAAATTATTGGCCGCGAACCATAACACGCGACAGTGGTGTCAAGAAGTTAGAAAGAAAATGTTGAAAGTGAAAAAAGTTTAAACATAAAAATAAGAAAAAAGCACAATAGCAAAATGTAACGTGGAAACTGGTGGAAAATAAATAAAAGCCGAAATAATAAAAATAAATAATAACCGCGAAGCCAACATTTGAAAATAAATAAATTTACCATATCGGAGCTTAAGGGAGAAGCAGAAACACCAAAACCAAAGGAACCAGAAAATTCACTGATGCAAATGTTGATGCTGATGCACCAAGAGCAGCGACAACAGTCTTTCAATTTAACATCCAGTTTAACTACGACGCTAGATGAACAATCAGCGAAGCTAAATGAACAATCAGTGAAGCTAAATGAACAGTCATCTAGTCTCACTGTGAAGCTAAATGAACAATCCACGAAGTTAAATGAACAATAAGCGAAGCTAAATGAACAATCAGTGAAGCTAGACCAACAAGCGTTCGAAATCAAGACAGACATCACACAGAAGCTGGAGAAACAGTCAAATAATTTGAAGGCAGATTTGGAAAAACAGTCTACCGAATTAAAAGCAGAGCTCAGTAGTCTCAACAACCAAATTAAATGCGTCGAGGAAAAGGTATACCAGGTCGAGGAGAGAATCAACCATGAGATCAGCCAAGTCGAGAAGAAAATCAACCAAGAGATGGAAAACATAAAAAAAGAATTGGAAGCAGCGAAGGCAGCAGTAACCACCTCACCAGCCCCACTTGTAACCGCAGCGCATAGCATATCCAGAAATGTGAAAGCACCAATATTCGACGGTCAAACGGTCTGGGATGATTACAAAACACAGTTTGAAGCCACCACTCGGATAAATCACTGGAATGAGTAGGAACGAGCAACCACATTAATTCTTGCTCTAAGAGGCCCAGCTGCCGAGCTTTTGCAGACGATTCCCGTTAAGTTGCACTCAAACCCGGCTGCTATATTGAATGCGCTCGACATGCGTTATGGAGACGACCATCTAAAGCAGATTTATCGGTCACAGTTACGGCATTGGATGCAGAAGCCTGACGAAAATTTACAACAGCTAGCTCAAGACATTGAGCGACTGGCACTTTTGGCTTACCCAGCCTATGACCCAGAACATCAAGACGACGCAGCAACAGAAGCATTCATCAGTGCATCAAAGGACCAGAAATTGCAACAAGCTGTGCGTTTAGCTCAAAAACAAACGGTTAAGGACGCATTGGCTTATAGTCTGAACTTTGAGGCAGCGAAAAATGTGAGTCGTACCACTGCCCGGGCTCGCAAGGTAATGACAGGCGAGTGCAGGTGTGAGCGCGTGGAAATTGAGCGAGACCCGCATGTAAATGGTGCGCCTAGATGCTGGAATTGCGGTGAGAAGGGGCACTTGCAAGGAGATTGCAAGAAGCGAAGAAAATCGAGATATTGTCCAGGGTGGAGGAGATCCAGACCGAGTCAGGAGCCCAGAATGGAAGCCCTTCAAACTGACGGGTTCAACTTCGTCAGGCAAAGTTTGGCTAGGAGGAGCGACGTCCCCAGCACCATCATCACCGTGTCAAGACTACATCATGGAGGACTGGACTTATGCCTTCCGGGTCAAGTTGACGGAGAACAGTGCACCATAACAATCGACACTGGTGCAACCAGATCGATTATCCGACTAGACCTAGTAAGACAGCAACAACTTCACAAGGGCAGAATTTTCTCACAACGGGCTGCTACGGGAGAAACTGCACCTGTTCATGGAGAGGTCAACCTCCAGATACAGTTGGGAGACCTTGTGTTCCGACATAATTTTCTGGTCGCGAACATTATGGATGACTGGATTCTCGGAATGGATTTTCTTCGACCACTTGGAATCACGTTGGATTTGGGCAAACGGGTATTGAAATGGCAGAATGTCGAAGTACTGATGGAGGATCCCAGCGTCCAAATTCCCAAGATGAATTTAGTAGTATGTACCGGCACTGATGTACCGAATTCTTCCGAAAGCATTGTATGGGCCAAGCTTGACGTTGATTCTGGAGACTATCGATCTTATCTGATAGAGCCAACGAAAACGTCGGGATTACGCAGTTTGATTGTAGGACGTAGCCTTGTAAGATCTATAAGGAACGGATACGTGCTGGTTAGAGTCCCTAACACCGGAGACTCAACCACGAGCATCAAAGTGGGAGATGTCATCGGCAGCTGCCAGCCTGTTTCCACCATCACCTCTTTGGAAGCTACTCACGACCATCATTGGAAAAAGAGTCAAGACGCAGACAAAGCCCCAGAATCCACGTCTGCAATATTGAAGCAGGTCAAATTGCCAGTGCAGCTATTCAAGCGAGCCTCTGATCTGGTCACCAAGTACAGTGACATCTTCTCAACAAGCCCGGATGACCAAGGCCGAACGAGTATGGTAACTCACGTCATAGATACACAGGGAGCCAAGCCAATTCGACAAGCACCAAGACATCTTCCTATAGCCAAACAAGGAGAAGTGAGCGCACTGATCTCGGACATGGAAAAACAAGGCGTTATCGAACCTTCTGTTAGTCCATGGGCCGCGCCAGTAGTTCTAGTAAAGAAAAAGGATGGTAGCACTCGTTTTTGTGTCGACTATAGGCAGCTTAACGACTTTACTAGGAAAGATAGTTATCCACTCCCACGCATCGATGACATCATGGACAGCCACTTTTGAACGCCTGATAAAATACGTAGCACGTAACCTAGAACACCTGCTTGGTGTGCCCAGATGACATCATCGTCATTGGGGGAACGTTCGAAGAGCATGTGTGGAACTTAGAAGAGGTTTTCTCTCGATTGCGACTGGCGAATTTGAAACTTAGTCCCAAAAAGTGTACCCTTTTTGCAGCTGAAGTAAAATACTTGGGACACGTTGTATCAGCAGAAGGGGTCAAAACAGACCCTGAGAAAATCGAAGCCGTGAAAAGCTGGCCAACACCAAACAACAAGCGCCAACTACGAAGTTTTTTGGGTCTGGCAACCTACTATCGAAGATTTATCAAAGACTTTGCCAAAATAGCTAAGTGTCTTCATCAATTAACCGAGAAAAATCGTCCGTATGTCTGGTATGAACAATGCCAGGCAGCCTTTGAGGTTTTGAAGGAGAAACTCGTGAATCACCCGTGCTGGCATATCCAAAACCCGGCAAAATTTTTGTAGTTGACACCGATGCGAGCAACGGCGGTATTGGAGCTGTACTCTCCCAGCAGATCGATGGTAAAGAAAGAGTCCTCTCGTATTAAGTCGAGACCTTTAAAAAGTGAGAGAAACTACTGCGTGACCAGGAAGGAGCTATTGGCTATAATAGAGGCCACCAAGCAGTTCCACAAGTACCTAAATGGCCAGAAATTCGTTCCTCAAACGGGCCATGCATCACTGAGATGGCTGCTTAACTTCAAAAACCCCGAGGGACAAGTTGCGAGATGGATCGAAAGAATGCAGTCATACGACTACGAAATTAATCATCGGAAGGGCAGAGTTCATGGAAATGCTGACGCTTTATCCCGCCGTCCATGTCCAGCTAACTGCAAGCATTGCCGACGGATTGAGGAAAAGGAACCGCCCGTTGATCTGCGAGTGATAACGGCCGAATTCGATGGAGGTTGGTCATCGGAGTAGATTCAAAACGCCCAGTTAGCCGATGAAGACATCGGACCATTGCTCGTATGGAAGGAGACGACTGGGCGACCTGAGTGGAAAGACATTTCAATGGATGGCGCAACCCTGAAAAGCTATTGGGCACAATGGAACTCCTTTCAGGTGGAGGGTGGCGTACTCAAGCGGAAATAGGAAACGGCGGATGGCAGCTCGTATAGGATGGAAACTATACTACACAAAAGCTGAATCCACGATGTGGTTATGTCTCCACGCTCGAGAAGACGTAGAAGACTGGTGTCGCAGATGCACAATTTGCGCTTCCGTCAAAGGCCCAAAGCGACGACTGAGAGGAAAAATGCAAACCTATAACGTGGGGGTACCGTTTGAAAGGATTGCTGTTGACATCGCAGGACCCTTTCCTGAATCCGAATGGGGAAATCTATACACGCTTGTTGTAGCCGATTATTTCAGCAAGTGGCCCGAAGTCTGCCCCATTCCCAACCAGGAAGCAACTACTGCAGCCGAACAGCTAGTGTTAAATTGCGTCAGTAAGTACGGCGTACCTTGCGAACTACATTCAGATCAAGGTTGAAACATCAAATCGCTAGTTATTAGCGAAATGTGTGAGCTGCTGGGAATACGGAAATCGAGGACAACACCGCTGCATCCCCAATCCGATAGAATGGCCGAACGTTTCAACGACACTCTCAATAAACACCTGGCCAAAATGGTTGACGAGAACCAAAGGGGCTGGGACCGACACATCCCACTATTTTTGATGGCGTACAGAGCTGCCGAACATGCATCGACGAGCCAAGCCCCAGCCAAAGTCATTTTTGGAAAGACTATTCGTCTGCCGGCTGATATAAAGTTCGGAACACCCCCTGGGAAACCCCAAACCATCTCGGAGTACGCAAGTGAGCTAAGGCGACGGTTGAATCAGATACATCGGACAGTGCGAAAACACCTCGAATCGGCTACTGACCGCATGAAGACCAGGTATGATCTAAAGGCAAATTCTGTTGGCTTCCAGCAAGATGACTTGGTGTGGCTATATAACCCGCAACGGCGAAAGGGTAGGTCTCCAAAATTGCAACATAATTGGGAGGGACCGTACCGAGTTACAAAGCGAATCAACGACGTCGTATACCGAATACAGGAACATCGTAAGCCAAGAGCCAAAATGAAAATCGTGCACCTGGACCGTCTTGCCCCATATTACATCCAGGGAGAATTGACTACAACTGGTGACACATCTTTCCGGGGCGAAAAGAATTGAGGTAGGGGCAGTGTTACATGTACAAAGAATTCTGCGAGCTACTGTCGCAATTGTTTTCACAACCATCAAGAACATCAGCAAAATGAATTTACTCGAAACCCCGAGAAGCCACCAAGCATGATCAGCATCTGAAAGTGACGTCACTCCATTCATTAAGCTGCTCGAATACACCAGGTACCTCTTGGCAGAACATTCGCCAATGTACGAGAAATGGGTTGAATAGGTAGAGACCATATATTAAGGCGAGCTGAATGAATGGGGGGATCATTCATTACAACCGCAATAGATAACTGCGATATAGTGGAACGCGAAGTGATTTTAAGTGGACAGTTGGAGTAGAAATTGATAGACGACTTGTAAAATAGTGAAAATTAAAACTGTGAAATAGTTCAATAAGTGATTGTGCATTTTTTAGTAACTAAATAGACTCCTTTAATTTAATTTAAAAGACATTGCGTTTTCACTTTCCTGGAACAATAAAATTATTGGCCGCGAATCATAACACGCGACAATATGTATACAAAGTTAAGTTGAACTCCTGAACAGAAAATTGGTTAAAAAATGTGTTTTAATTAATATGTACCCCCTCACCTTAGATCGATGTTTTAACATTGTCTTACATCGACAATGAAAGAGTGATGGAGAGAGTGGTAGAAAATCGAGGTGTTTAAAAACAAGTTAGGTAGACAGACCTACGCTCATGTCAGAAGGGTTTTGTACCAAAATTCTCAAAAATACAGTCACCAGCACAAAATAAAATCCAGAAATATGTCACAGAGATGTGCGCGTTTAAAAGAAAATGCTTTGTTTCTCCATTTTCAAAGGTCACCTTTTATCTCATAATATTGTCCCATTCCGCTGTAATCACCCAACATGCTCTCCCAGAAATTAATTGCATTGAAAACAAAACAAGACGAAGTAGAAGCAAGATTCCAAAGATTCAAGGAATATTGAAAATGAAAAGGAGACCAGCCTAACCAAGATCTTTTGCAAGTTAAAACAGAAGCGATCATCGAGAATTATAAGTCGTTAGAAACCGTGTATGATGAGTTAGTGGCGTTGAAGCCGAACAACTCTACAAACATATCAAGGCGAACTAGAAACTATGGAGAAGTATAATTTTGCCATATTGGTAGAGGCTCATTGTCAACTGCGGGAGATCAAACAGGCTGAGGCTAGTGAAACTTGTAAACATAATTTTTCAATTGCTTTATCGTCACCTGCACCATCTCAAACATCGAATACGTACCTTAAATTGCCAGAAGTTTCCACCTTATCCAATCTGTAATGATCAACATTCCATTTTTCGTTACAATAAATTCAAAGATATCCAGTATCTCAGAGAAGGGAAGCTATTAAAGGATCATCCGTATGTCTGAATTGTCTCAGAATTTGCAATGGTCATTTGCTCCTTCATCCACATAACAATTTTCCTGGATCGACCATGCAGGAATAGTCTCGATCAACGCCGCGTCACCCATAAGCGCAAAGGCGAGATCGGAGAATAGTAAGGAAATAAAATCCTTTTGATCAGAAGGATTAGAAGTAGATGACATAATACCGACTGTTGTTTTAATTGTTGTCCAAAACAAAACTTTTACATTATGTCGCGCTATAATGTATACGGGATCGACAAGTAATTTTATGGTCATGAATGTAGAAATAATATCCGTAAAGGACTGCAGCAATGGTCTACTGCTTCAGCGGAAAAGGATGGTAAAATCCGTCGAGATTGGCCATGTCTGGGGACGCGTGAATAAGCTGGCAGGCTAGCGTTGCGGTGTCGTGGGGCGGATTCTTCCCCCCCCCCCCCAGCAGAAGCACCCACTACAAAAAGAATTTCGCATTCACAAATTCCTGGGTCGCAAAAAGGTCAACCGAAATCGAAAAAACGAGGTAACCAACTAAGGGTTGGAGATTGCAGACGAAAAAGGACAAACTGGACCTGGGGAAGACAGATGGACTTGAGGGGACTTCGTCCTTATCCGACGATTCTTATGGCCCACAAATAACAGTGGGGAATCCAAATGGCGGTAGTGCCCCCTGCACCCTCCTAACTGGATCAAGATCAAAACGTAGGCGGAGTCATGCGTTTCCCTTTTGAGAGTAAAACTCATACAAAAGAACTTTGTATGACTCTTCCCCTCAAATGAGAAGCACAAATGTAACCAATTTATGCGATAGAATTATGCAATGAAATCACATACCCTATATCATAAAAGGGCATGCCATTGGGAGGCCACTCTACCCGGCAAGAGCCCCTGTTAGGCGACAAAGACGGTGGAGCGCGCCCGGTGGCTAGCCAATAGAAAGAGGCTGCCATCAATGCGGGACCTATACCTGGTCGGATAGAATGAATTTTTTTTTGTGGTAGGGAGGTGAATGCAATTTATGCACAGAGTGTGGGACTCCCTTTCCTAGCGGGAGCTCTGAGCACGTCAACGAACCTCTCGTCGTTTATCCTCCCGACGTTCTATCGAGTTGTAGAAAGCCGAGAGTGCGGACGTCGGGAGTCAACATCACTTTTCTCAAGGAGAATGCAATGATGATCACTGCCTGATTAGTCCTCTAGTTCTTTCCAATTGTAAATCCTCCGTACTATGGACTCCGAGGCGAATGTCACGTCAGGCATGGTTCCCTTACAGCCAATACAGCGGAAAGTCGGCGTGTTTCCGGTGTTAAGTACAACGAGTGCCGTCCTTGCCGCCATTTCCAGGATTCGTTTTCCCCACGCATCTGTTTGAGGCATGCCCAATTCGATTGCTTTAGCGTTGAAGTCTCCCCCAACGAGAACGTTCCCGTCTGCATTCGAAACAGCGCCCTCCAAAGCATTAAGCTTGGATTTGTTCGGTGTTAGGTACACGCAAAAGAAGGTGGTCCCTGAGCAGCGAAGCTCCACGCTTGGAAATCACTGTTCTGAACTCAAATGATGGCAGTACCAGTTTCGTCGGGATACCTTAATGCAGGACTTTTATCATGGTGTTGCTCACTCAGCAGCAAGAAGTTGGCTTTCATGTCCCTTGCAGACTGCTCAAGCAGATTTTGAGCGGTTGAACTGAGATGTAGGCTTAGCTGCAGGATGCGGGTCATTTAAGTTCTGATTTTGCCTTGGCTAGGGTTCCCTGAAAAACCCGAGATTTTCCTTATCCTAAGACGTGTCCAAAATTATGTCTACAATCAGCATCCTTGCAAAGAATACGGTGTGCCTCCTTCGAACACTCTTTTCATCTATGTCTCCTTTCACCGCACTTGCAACATTGTTATGTGATGGTGTTCCGCAGGAAAAATTAAAAAAAAAAATATGCATTATCAAGAAAAACAGGATGTATGTAGTAATAGCAACTGAGGAGTTGCTCTCGCAGCAAACCAAAAAAAAAGGTATTCAGCAAAGGTTATTGACTAAACAAAAACAGTTTCCCTATGGAACCACATAAAGTCACATGATGGTGACTGAAGAGGAGATCTTTTTGGTTCCACGGCTAGCTCACCGCGTATGGGAGTGGGTTGAGAGACAGAAAGAATTTTTTTGTTTTTAAAAAACTCCATAATGTCGAACACGTGCACACACACACACTAAAATATTCACCAGGGCGTCATGGATTCTGGTAACTTCCTGAAATTAAATTGAATTGAATCAAACAAAATGAAAACTGGGCTTAATCCAGCACATTGAACTTATTTCATTATTTCAATTTTTCTAGGCTGTTTTGATTGTAAAATGAACATTTATTTTCGGAATGTTTTATCAGTGCTCTAACAATATTCAAGTGAGTCTTAAAGTATTTTCAAATTGAGATAATTACATACAAACTAAAACGGCACTATATTTTTAAACAGATTCCACCTATTATTTGCTTATCGACAGATTCACTCATCAGCCTCTTTATCGAAAAATGTATGCTTTGTCAAACGCATTAAACTTAATTTTAAAATGTAGCTTAAAACTGGAATCCGTATTACAGTGAATTCTAGTAAGTATACCATTAACTAGAATAAATGGTTTAATCAACCCATTAAATAATTTAGAATCATTTTTATACAATGAATCTCCGCTATTTTTGGTCTCAAAAGGTTCAATATTGGGTTTCATCTTAAAAACGATTTTTGTCTTATCTATAAAAAATCTCTGCATGAACATAAATCATTTGTTATAAATACTGCTCACCTATGCCAGATTGTGTTTTCACTGTTGTTTCAGATTTCGAGTATTATGACCATATTCGAATTTGAAATGTTGCCTAGCATCTGCAAGCCATGTTGTCAAGTGGTTGAATGTTTCTCTACGGGTTATATCATACACAAGCAGAGCTCCTGCTGCACCCCGATATTAGGAATGGGTAATTGACCTGAATGCCTCCTGGCCTGCCGTATCACAAATTCGCAACTTTATTTGTTTTCCATCAATTATTATCATGCGAGCACCAAGTTCCGATCGTTAAATCATGGACGGGTTGAAATCGCTTGTCCGTGAACTGTACCAAGAGACACGACTTCCTGACTCCTTTTGAGGAAAAGTAAATAAGCAAAATATTGATTACGGCAGTACATATTGCCGATAAAGGAAGCGCAGCAAATTTTCCGTGGTAACATACATTACCGAATTTCCTCATATGCGATTAGTCTATGTCGGAGGACTTCGATGGCTTTCCTCGAATACTGTTCACAGTGAACAGACATGTCAATGTTTGTGAACTTGCTGATACTTCGAAAATCACTCCAACAACAAGACGCCAGCGACGCCCAGACAAACGACACTTACGAATACAGATCAGCTGTTTCAGGGGGCCAAACGAAATTCCAAGGCTGTACATTGCAAATGCCCGAGGCAACACCCGCGCCACCGATGATGAAGTATATGAATAAATATGCATACGCCATTTTGAACAACTATGTCTCGCACAATTAGTACACAATTTGACTATGATTTACACAATCTCACAATCCTTGGAAATACTAAATATAAATTCCACAAAATCCTTTGTTGCACACACGAAAAGAGGCTATCTTTCTACGAACTTTCTGAATCGAGATTCACAGGGCCTTTTCTTTCTACAAAGGGGATACGCCATAAAATTATACGTCCGTTCACCACGACTCTTTCCGATCAGCTCTCCAACTCAACTGCCCCCGCCGCGTCATTTCATCAACGCGTCTCCAAGTTATTTCCACTTCAGCCGCCTGATTACATCAGCCGCGTCATTTCACCAACGCGTCTCCAAGTTATTTCAACTTCAGCCGCCTGATTACATCAGCCGCGTCATTTCATCAACGCGTCTCCAAGTTATTTCAACTTCAGCCGCCTGATTACATCAGCCGCGTCATTTCATCAACGCGTCTCCAAGTTATTTCAACTTCAGCCGCCTGATTACATCAGCCGCGTCATTTCATCAACGTGCGCTGGATTGCGTCTCCGCGTTGAGATGATGTTGGTTTTTGCATCGGATAAGCGAAATTCAGCGTCGGGGTATTTAAAGGTTTGAAAATAGAGGGGCCATTAATTGTGCCAACGTAACACGTGGGGACGTCCCATACCCTGGAGAAGGGTCTCATTTCCCAAAGCCGGGCAATACCAACTACTAACCAATAAGCCAAGGTCAAACTGTAATACACTATATACAAGCGATAACCTAACGCTAAGATGCGGCTATACGATAATGCTCTTCTAAATGATACGCTAACACTAAAAGATACGATAATACTAAGCGATACGGTATGGCTAAACGATACGATAATGTTATACGATACGATAATCCTATACGATATGATAATGCGATACGATAATAACTTGGTGGATCTTAGGCGTGAGAGTAGCCCGTCTATCAAGGGCAACGGATATGCGTCCTTGACGGTCACTTCGTTCACGCGCCTGGCATCAAGGTATAACCGGACTTTCCCAGGTTTACGAACTAATGCTACAGGGGAACTCCAAGAACTATGACTCTCGCCGATCACACCAAGGGCGAGCATACGGTCCAGTTCCTTGTACAGCAGATCCTGTACGACAGGGGAAACAGCATAATGCCGTTGTTTGACTGGCTTAGCAGTCCCAGTGTCAATGTGGTGTGTAACCAGTGACGTTCTTCCCAAACCAAGTTTATTGAATGAAGGGAATAGAGCAATTACTTTCTGTTGGTTTGAGGTCAGCTGGTGAAGATCGGTCTCACTGATTGGAATTGAAGAGGGGTCTTCCTGGAGCACACTGACATGTTTCAGCAACACCGGAGCGATCTGGAAAGCATTCCAAAAATCAATGCCTAAATATAGCTTGCCGGCTAGTGACGGAACTACCAGGAACCGTAAAGGCTTAGTCTCCCTCTCATACGTGACAGGGACATTCACGTATCCTACCGCGGCTACGCGTTGACCAGACGCCGTCTGGATATTGGTCTTGATATTATGAAGACGAAGATCTAGGTCTCTTATCAAAGCAAGGGAGCCATGTCCCAGAACACTGACGCTAGCTCCACTGTCCATCAAACCAGTGAGCAAACGGTCTTTGACGATAATGTTGCAGTGAGGACGAGGATCGCTCAGATCCATATCAGATAAAACTGCTACTGCTGCCAACTTACGGAATGTGCGCTTAGCGCGGAAATATTTAACAGTTCTACGGTATCTCCGGTAAGCACGTTTCAGGGGAGAGTTGGTTTGACATGACACAGACACACAAAATCTGCTAGGCAGGCGTGCTTGGTACGGGTCACATGGGAATTCGTACTGTTGAGGGGATCGGGAATCAGAAATTAGTGATTGTGTCGCAGTTCGGGATCCACATTGGTGGCTGCGCCTACTGCTGTAGAGCAATTCTGCGGTTTGCGTTGTTGAGGTGGGACTCTAGAATTGGGAGCGCGACGATCCCTCACAACCGGGGCGCTCCTGTTGTAGTTTCCCACTTCCCTACATTCAAGGCAGTTCGTCTTACGAACGCCGGGGCTACCACAACCAAAACAGAAGACACCTTTGACGGGGGCCCGACATTGGGCGAACAAGTGCCCGATATCACTGCAATTCCAGCACAGGCGATATTCTGGACTATTGATGGGGTCGGTTGACTGGATAACTTCCACATGTCTATCAGACGAGAAACGGGCATGGCCAGGGTAAGGGTCTTTTATCTCGTGCACGCTACGGCTAGGGATGTGGTGCCGTTCAGGCTTGCTGAGGTTCCAGACAGTCTCCACTGAGGTGCAACAATTCACCAACTCACGTGCAGACTCGAAGTGCCGACCGGCTAAATGATCGCGCAGACGTTTAGTCATGTTGCGGAACAACAGGTGCTGCATGTCCAAATCCGACATGCTCTGTCTGAGTTGGAGCGACATAGTCTCCAGAGCATCAAAGAAGTCGACGAAAGGTTCGTTCAAGCCTTGCATACGAGCGTCCATCTGGCGTCGAACATCAATGTCAACACCAACAGGGGCGAAATGGTGCCTGAACGCCTGGGTTAGGGATTCCCAGTTAATTGCATGCGCACTCATGGCATGGTACTTCCAGTACCAACTAAGAGCAGGATTCCTTAAGAACAAATGAAAACTCTGTGCAATTAGATCCAAGGGAACGCCCTGAGTGTCCGCCATAGCTTGAATTCTGTATAAGAAGTCATCCACTCGGAGACTGGATTTACCTCCATCGAAAATAATACCCCATTTGGAAATAGGTATAGAAAGATGAGACTGAAGAGTAGTGCGTTGTGGATATCGTGCAGAATTCGATGCTTGAGGCTCAGACGTAGCTTGGGCGGTAATATAAGGTGGATTTAAATTTGACTGTGGATCTATTCTGCCCATTTGCCTCGAGGGACTGACGACACTCGACTCGAGTGCCTGCGTCAATCTTCGGATATCAGCAGCAAGATCCATCAACTGGACATCATTTCTATTGTCTTCAGTATAAAGACCAACCAGAGATGGTGTATTCCACAATTCAGCTGTGTCGATATACGATTTGATTCCTTCGGATTTGACTGGTAGTTGAGTTAGGTTAATATTTCCTCCTTTGTCGATAGAAAATGGATTGACATCATTAAATAGATCGGCTGGGACATTAGAGTCCGTCTGTCGACTGGATGCCACGCCGGAATCAGTGGAAGTCTTGTCTCTACTCAGGCGAGTATTCAAGGGGACACCCTGTGGTGTAGAATGCCTCTAGGGCACAAATTCCTGACTAAAAGGAGAAGTCATTATCGATCCCTAGTTATTGGAACGATGCAATTGGCAACATTGGCTTGGCTCGAGTCGTAGGAAGATGCACAAATTTACATCGAAATATATCTCCCCAAGACTCGCTTAATCATATGATTTTACAAAAAAATCTTTTTTTTTATCTCTTCTTATTTCTAGAATTTTCTTAATATTACTAAATTTTCGTTTTCGTTTATTAACTTTGTATATTTTCTTTTTCTCTTTACTCTACTTTACTTTACTTTACGACAATTGATTTTTCATTAGAAGGAGTGTGTGTGCGCGCATGGGCATCAGGAAAGGAGACTGCGTACTGAAAATAAGAGAGGTCGATAGAAAAATTGTTGAGCTAAATATGTATACTAGAAGTCCTAAGGTCTTCCCGATCGCTTGGCTACGATTTCAAAACGCAATTGCGTCACAACTTTTCGTTGGCCAGCGGCAAGAGGTCCTCTGGGAATATAGATGAAGAAGGATAGAATGCAAAAAGTACAGAAGTGGATTACACGAAACAATTGCTTCAGCTTGATATATATTCAAAACGTACAAACGTCGATAGTTCTAGACCAGCGTCCGCTCAAGGATCGGGAATGTGGTTGTGCGCAGTATCAGTCAGATCAACGTCATGTGCAATAATCAAGCCTACAAGGCGGACACACTGACACGATGCCGATCCTTCGCACTCCACCTCGAAACCAACAAAAAGGTCGAAAATCTGGAGTGGCTGCCGAAACTACACACGGGAATTGAAAGAGAGAAAGAGAAGAGAGATAGCGAGAAAACAAACGGTAGTTGGTGGGGTGCCAGCTGCGATAACAAGCCCTCAGGCGAACGGTACTGTTCCAAAAAGGTGACACAGGCGATGAGTCAGTCTGTGAGAAGAGGAGCAAAATGAATAATGAATGTCTCAAAGAAGCCAATAACCGAAATCCTCCTCTGCCAGACCAAGCATCACCGAGGCCTGAATAATCATCAGTGATGATAGGCGCAAAATGAGATGATGTTAACCTTCATCATCTCATTTTGCGCCCAGCAAAAAAAAAGGTATTCAGCAAAGGTTATTGACTAAACAAAAACAGTTTCCCTATGGAACCACATAAAGTCACATGATGGTGACTGAAGAGGAGATCTTTTTGGTTCCACGGCTAGCTCACCACGTATGGGAGTGGGTTGAGAGACAGAAAGAATTTTTTTGTTTTTAAAAAACTCCATAATGTCGAACACGTGCACACACACACACTAAAATATTCACCAGTGCGTCATGGATTCTGGTAACTTCCTGAAATTAAATTGAATTGAATCAAACAAAATGAAAACTGGGCTTAATCCAGCACATTGAACAATGAACATTTATTTTCGGAATGTTTTATCAGTGCTCTAACAATATTCAAGTGAGTCTTAAAGTATTTTCAAATTGAGATAATTACATACAAACTAAAACGGCACTATATTTTTAAACAGATTCCACCTATTATTTGCTTATCGACAGATTCACTCATCAGCCTCTTTATCGAAAAATGTATGCTTTGTCAAACGCATTAAACTTAATTTTAAAATGTAGCTTAAAACTGGAATCCGAATTACAGTGAATTCAAGTAAGTATACCATTAACTAGAATAAATGATTTAATCAACCCATTAAATAATTTAGAATCATTTTTAGGGTTTTGTACTAAAATACAAAACCCTATTGCAATCACGACCTGTGTCCGTCTGTCCGTCTGTCCGTCTGTCCGTCCGTCCGTCCGTCCGTCCGTCCGTCCGTCCGTCTGTATGTCACAGCAGTTTTTCTCCGAAACTATAGAGGCTACAGCCATGAAACTTTGTAGAAAGGTCAGAAGTGGTAACTTCTTGAAAGTCCAAGGGTGGAAAAATTTTTCAAAGGGGTTTAAGGGGGGTCTCCCCATACAGGGAGGTGACCCCTCAAAAAAAAATTTCACCATTGGTAGTCGAGTAGGGTGTCATTGGAAAGGTCTCAATAGGATCTTTTCAAAACAAGTCTTCAAATTGCCCTATAAGTAACGAGGGGAGCAGGGGAAGGGGAAATGTACGAACTTTTCGCGTACCCCCCCTCGCGATTGGACACCTTCCATCCGAAAAATCTGAAAAAAATCATGAATGTAGGCCTTAATGAGTACAACAACAACAAATGCATGAGAAGTCGAAATTCACTCAACTTTGTTAGTAATAGTATGATTTATCGATTTTCTGTTTTCTTGAATAAAATCGAAACGGTACCTTTAAACTCAACAGATGACTATTTATAAGATTGATAATTTCTGAAAGTTTCATAAAGATCGAATAGTATTTACCGAAGTTATAGCGATTTGAGTTTTCCTGTATTACTATGGAGCAATATGCCCTGTATTACTATGAAAACATATGGCTATGGAGCCATATGTGCTTTTTACCGACTTAGACACTACAGCTTTGCTAGAATTTGCATGAACATTTCAGGAGTGATAGGTATCATCAAGATGAGTATATACAATTGAAACAAGTGAAGAGGCAGGAGAGAGCTCCTAGCAAAAGGGCTTTGTAACCATTCTAGGATTCGTACAGTACAGAGGAGTGGCCCCTGAAAATAAATTTCATGAAAGGTAGCCGATATGAGTATCTATGAGAGCTTTTCAAAACAATTCTTAAACTGACAGTTTTTGCTTCAGTGGGAGCACAGGGGGGGGGGGGAATACATGAATAATGGGTTTCCTCCCTCGCGAATTGACACCCGTGATCTAAAAAAGCTGAAAAAATTATCAAAGGAGATATTTATGGGTATAACTATAACAAACACCTCAGAAGTCAATATTCGTTCAATTTTGTTAATAATAGTTTGATCCTAAAATTGCACATTTTCTCCAATAAAATCGTCTTTGACATGTTTCTTGATTTTATTCGTTGCTGGTTACTGTATTTTGTAAGTTGAGTACATAACCCTTCAGACATGAGCATAGGTCTGTCTACCCAACTTGTTATACAATGAATCTCCGCTATTTTTGGTCTCAAAAGGTTCAATATTGGGTTTTATCTTAAAAACGATTTTTGTCTTATCTATAAAAAATCTCTACATGAACAAAAATCATTTTTTATAAATACTGCTCACCTATGCCAGATTGTGTTTTCACTGTTGTTTCAGATTTCGAGTATTATGACCATATTCGAATTTGAAATGTTGCCTAGCATCTGCAAGCCATGTTGTCAAGTGGTTGAATGTTTCTCTACGGGTTATATCATACACAAGCAGAGCTCCTGCTGCACCCCGATATTAGGAATGGGTAATTGACCTGAATGCCTCCTGGCCTGCCGTATCACAAATTCGCAACTTTATTTGTTTTCCATCAATTATTATCATGCGAGCACCAAGTTCCGATCGTTAAATCATGGACGGGTTGAAATCGCTTGTCCGTGAACTGTACCAAGAGACACGACTTCCTGACTCCTTTTGAGAAAAAGTAAATAAGCAAAATATTGATTACGGCAGTACATATTGCCGTTAAAGGAAGCGCAGCAAATTTTCCGTGGTAACATACATTACCGAATTTCCTCATATGCGATTAGTCTATGTCGGAGGACTTCGATGGCTTTCCTCGAACACTGTTAACAGTGAACAGACATGTCAATGTTTGTGCACTTGCTGATACTTTGAAAATCACTCCAACAACAAGACGCCAGCGACGCCCAGACAAACGACACTTACGAATACAGATCAGCTGTTTCAGGGAGCCAAACGAAATTCCAAGGCTGTACATTGCAAATGCGTTAGAAAATTTATATTCCGCCCGAGGCAACACCCGCGTCACCGATGATGAAGTATATGAATAAATATGCATACGCCATTTTGAACAACTATGTCTCACACAATTAATACACAATTTGACTATGATTTACACAATCTCACAATCCTTGGAAATACTAAATATAAATTCCACAAAATCCTTTGTTGCACACACGAAAAGAGGCTATCCTTCTACGAACTTTCTGAATTGATATTCACAGGGCTTTTTCTTTCTACAAAGGGGATACGCCATAAAATTATACGTCCGTTCACCACGACTCTTTCCGATCAGCTCTCCAACTCAACTGCCTCCGCCGCGTCATTTCATCGACGCGTCTCCAAGTTATTTCCACTTCAGCCGCCTGATTACATCAGCCGCGTCATTTCACCAACGCGTCTCCAAGTTATTTCAACTTCAGCCGCCTGACTACATCAGCCGCGTCATTTTATCAACGCGTTTCCAAGTTATTTCAACTTCAGCCGCCTGATTACATCAGCCGCGTCATTTTATCAACGCGCGCTGGATTGCGTCTCCGCGTTGAGATGATGTTAGTTTTTGCATCGGATAAGCGAAGTTCAGCGTCGGGGTATTTAAAGGTTTGAAAATAGAGGGGCCATTAATTGTGCCAGCGTAACAACATAGGGAATTCCTATCGGGTCCTTTGCATACTTGTGTGGTGTGACCATAGCCAAGGCATTTGAAACGTTGAGGAGGCACTGCTCTTCGCCGTATCCTACAGATGATCGACCCTATTCTTACTTTGCCCTTGTTCAGTAATTGTTCGGCGTCCTTTTCGATCAAGTCAACTATGGTCATGCCTTGCCCCCTTTTGTTTTCTGGTGTCAGTCTCGCTTTGATCACTCCCACGCTAGTGAACTCCCTTTTGATGGCCTCTCCTACCTCGACCAGGTCTCTTATTTCGATCGTTGCCATCGGCTCGAGAGAGGCTATAGCTGCACTTTTGCCGAGGATTTTCTTTACTGCGTCTTAGAATGTGTCCTTATCGCCGGCCTCTGCTCCGAACTCGACCGGTGTGTGGCCCGACCGCGTTGGTCGTACTACTTTAATGGTAACGTTGGTGTTTTCGAGCCTTACAGTTCCTCTGATGTCCCGCAGTACCTCCGCGTAGGATCGACAATCTTGTGTTCTTACGAGCAGTGCCTGCTACCGGGGTATTCGTCGGGGCTTCTGTCTCTGCTATTTCGCATCTCGCATTTCTTGTTGGGCGTTCGTGCAAACTTTACTTTCTGGCTTTTTTTGGAGGAGTTTCCTTGCGGATTTCTTCACTGCTTTTTTTAGCACTGTCTGGAACCTATGATCTGGTGCTCCACGCCCATCAAGTGCCTCATTCTTCTCTCTTTTATCCCGATCTCCTTTGATGAGGCTGGACGCCATTCTTTTATTGATTCTTAAAGGTAGAGCTATCTACATGTGGCGTTTAGATTTCACCCCCAGCGCTTCTTTAGCCTTCTGCTCGTCTTCAGCCTTTAACCAGCTCCTCCAGTAATGCAATCTATGCAATCTACAAGCTCCTCTAGTTCAAGGAGCCCAATCTTTAGTACTTTGCTGATTTTTGAGAGTTGCATGCAGATTGTATTCTCTTCAGAACATCTCTCGCTTTTCGGAATAGCCCTTCTTCTTCGTGTTGCTGGGCGGCAATTGTACTTTGCCAAGATCCTTGGGAAAGATTATCGCTTTTTGTTTCTGAATACAGTACTCCCGCCACATTTTCAACGTTGGCGATGCAATTACACAACGCCGCTTTATTTGTCTGGTAACTGGTTGATTTTCCTGCCGTAATCTCCTCGTTGGCTTCAGGATGGTTCTTTATTATGTCGGGATTTATGAACCTTGCATCGGTCGCTTCGGTAACGATCGCAGCAGTGACAACCGAATTTTCGGTGCTCTTTATATTATCTTCCACCGCTCGAACACCTGAAGCGTCCTGCAGGGTTTCCCGCTTTTCCTTAATAGGACGCTCTGGCGCTCGCATCATTTTTTTGCTGCGTCCGAACGCCGCTGGAATCTCGGTCTGGACCAGACTGCCTGTTGATCTCCGTTTTTTGTCCGTCTTCACTGCCAATGTGTTATTCGTCTTATTGTCATGGTTAGTACCGCTCTCAATGTACTGTTAACATCGCGGCTGCAACCGCTGGGTACATCGTCGTTGTTATTATTTTTTATTTTTTTTTTTGAATTTTTTTGATCATTTTTGTATGTTTTCGGTTGCTCCAGTTTTATTTGGTCCCCCCTCTGAGCCGCTATCTCCGTTCATGGTTATCTTTCCAGAGAAGGGAGGCCATGCGAGGGTTGGCACAAGCCTTATGGGGACAAGTGCTCAGAGCCAGACCAGCGCTAATCGGGAGTCCGTCTCAACCGAACCTACACCACCAACCCAATGATGCGAACTTCGAACGTACTCCGAGGCCTGCCAAGGTTTTACAGGGACGGAGACGGTATGATACTTGAATTGGAGCCATTTACACACGGTGGTCACCTTGGATCTACTGTGCAAAGCAACTAGGTCCAAACCATCACATCCGCCAGCCCAAAGCATCAATTCTAGTTAGTTGTCCAAAGCGTAGTCCAGATCCAATCAGGGTCGTTACCTCTCATCCCAGGAGGGAACCTCACGGCGCTCCCCATATCCTCAGGTCCGTGGGGCGGCGCTCTCCAAAGAATGCCAGCCTCCAAAAGTGCTCCTGTCGGCCAGCAATCCCTCTGCGGGACTTTTTGAACTATTAGAAGCCCGGAAACGGCTACAATTGAATAATATTTAAATTTCTTTTGGGACTATCTTTGAACGTGTTTTCAATGGGCAATTGAATCGGTTACTGGAAAACTGTATTCGATGGTAGCCTACTCGCGTTAAGACTCACGACCGGGATTCCACTCCAAACTAGCTGGCTAACAAGCTGCCACCTTGGAGTTAACTGCGAGCACGCGAACATGTAGGCCATAGGAGGCACCTCAAGACTTCAAGAGATCGATTTTGATCTACTTCGGGTAATACAGAACAAAGCAACAGAAAAAAAATTACTTTGGCTAGGATTTTTTTAAAATTATCGTGGTGTTATCCAAATTTGCATTCCTAAAGAAGCTAGAGTGGTTGCAGTTATAAAACAAGTTTAGGGCTCCATTTCAATTTTATAAGCCTCCCTTCCTTGAAACAAATTAAAGCCTTAAGACCTGTTATCGAAAGACCTCACGAAGACCTTTCATTTGATACCCTACTCGACTATCTTCAAAGAACTAATGTTTAGAGGCCACATCCTTATATCGGGTATCTGAAAAAATTTTCGACTGCAAAATTTTTAGAAGCTTTTAACGTTCCTGAGAAAAAAGCGGAATGTATTTTTGTCTTAATATTGGTTGTTTTTTTATGTAAGTCATAATTTTTATTTTTTTGGCAGCCGTTATAAACTATCAGTAGTTATTTGATGTTGCTAGTTATTTTATTTCAGTCTTTTTTTAACGTCGTTTTTCTGCGTTTACTGCAGGTGCCAGAACATCTCATATGAAGCATAATTTCAAAGCTCATCGACAAGATCGGTGAAATTTATGATTAGATCAAATACTCCTCAGAACTACATCTTGCGTTTTTATTATAAAATCCAAGTCTTGTACAAATATCGTGTGAACTACGTATGCTTACATAAACTTTGCTACCATCACAAAAATTTTGTCAAATTTACATTTCATTAAAATAATTTAACCATCGAATATTTACAAACAAAAATCAGCAGTTACCAAAATAAATTCAAATTATTTAACAAAATTCTAATTTCCAAGAAATCAATTTTTAACAGTGTGAAACCGGAAATTTATCTCTTTCAACATGTCGTTGAGCAAACTTTTCAATGGTGACGAAATGAAACAAAGAAAATTCGAAAGAATTCATTTTTCATTTTGTGTGCTAAAAGTGTAAGAAGTACATCCCATGCACATGTAATATATATGTAAGTTCAGTTACCCAAAACTTGATCACGGAAGTTGTAACGACAAAACTAAAAAATTTTCCTATTCCTTGAAGCATACGTACGAATCCTGAGAACTCATTTCCTATGCTGGTCATATTGACGGTAATTTGACTGTATGTGTGAGCTTGAAGATACCACTACATCGCAACGAAGAAGCTTATACTGACTTGGTATGGTTTTGCACGACCAACTCAAAAATTATTGGTAACCTGATGCCACCAACCTTAGTTCAAGGATTACCTACACTTTCTTACAAGACTTAGAAAGTAAAATGGGATGCATCTCTCCGGTGTGGAAAGTTTGCTTTCCTTTTCTTAGCTCTACTTTCCTCCTGTTGCTTTTACTTGCTTGTGCTCGGATTATAAATTCAATAGTACTTTATGAAGGCAGAAGAGGACTTAAAGGGTTGTAACAGAGGATGGATTCAAGTACTTATCGGTATCTTTAGTAATTAAATTGTTTCGGTTAATGGAATCACTTTTGGGACTATCATTAATGAACAATGTGAAATGGGGTTAGTTATTCAAGCTCGTGCGAAAAGTTTATTTTAGCTTATTTCAACAGGAAGGTGAGAATTACTTATTGTGATATGGTGTTGTAAGAGTGTTTATCAAGGAAATTATCGAAGATTAATACACTTCTATTTATGGTGGTAGCACTTATTAATACAATAGATAGTGTGTCGACGAGGGTCGCTGTTGCTGTTGGCTTTTGTTCGTTGCTGTGTCAGCCGCCAGGGTAACAAGTAGTAGGTGAATTCGAATATTTTCTAACCTCCCGCACTCTCGACTTTGACGTATATAGATGTACGTTAAGTACTTTAATGATATTATAATTCATGAAGAGTATACTTATTGTTTTCTAAGTCTTGCATTTGTTGACTTACACGTACTCTAAAGTGTTGGCACTGACGTGAGTATTTTGTGAGAGGCCGAATAATTTTTACGATGCCGATGACGGTAATGGTAGCTGAGCTTCCACTGCCATAGACGTCGTGGCCGCTGAAGTCTAAGCAAATGCCATTTTCTTCAAGTTGCTGCCTTTCTAATACAGCGATTTTGCAGCAGCAAGGTTAACACTGGCGCAGCACGTTTCGACAAAGTTGTCACTGAGTTGGTCATGCCAATCCTTGAACATGTTGCTGATATTGTGAAGGTTCTGGCTAAAGCGGGCAAGTATGAAGCCCTTAAGCGAAGGTTGTTCACGGACGATCAAAGGACGAGCTAAGTTCTTTTTTTAGCTAGAAATGGAAAATAAACGCCCGCCCCAGTTTTCATGTCACCTGCAGTGCTCAGCTGGCTAATCGATAGCGGACAACGTAATTAAGTCGTTATGGCTACAGTGCCTCCCACCTAGCAACCGCACCATCCTGTCGGTCAACAAATGTGGTAGCCTGGAGGAACTAGCGTTTGCCATGGACTATTTAGCTAGCGTCGGTGCACCAGACACAGTTTCGTGCATCCAGAACGATCCAGCCCCACAGCCAACACTTGACGGTGGGATGATCCTGAGAATCATTGTGGAGCTATGAACCATTCAGGCACCATTTCGGCAGAGCAATCCTTCCAGTTTCAGTTTCTGTCGTTTCTCGTTTCAGCCGGCCAACTCACGTAAGGAATCCAGCCAAATATGCTATTTTCATCACCGTTTTAGTACTGTAGTAAGGCAATGCCGACCACTTTGTTTCTTTTTAGCCAAAAAGTAGGAAATGAATCAAGCCACTAGCCCAGAAGGTGATAGCTAGTGGTTCCTCAAGAAGTCACCTAGAAATTTCAACCCTAAATCGAAGCCAAAGTTCTTTGTCGCCACGGGAATGGTGTCACCCTTACACTTCAAGGGTAGACGCGCTGTCCAGCCTTGCGGGCCCGGTTCGCTCCGTCGGAGACGGCGCAGGCGCCAACTCGCTATCCCTAGGCTGGATGGATTCAACAATAGGATCGTCAGCGAGTAGACGATCCGTCAGCGCACGCACGAGGGTTAATCACTAGCACAAAAGGGAAGAAAAGAAAAATGTGTCACCTCCTCTATCTACACTTGACCCTAACCTGCACAACTTACCCTGTTTACCCACACCACGACCTCCTGAAAGAAAATATGTTAATCCGAACGAGGAAAAAGAAAATCTCCCCGCTTGAACTTCGCGCACAATCCAAGTTACCTTCTTTTCAATAACAACAATAAGAATATTTCCGTGTTAAGTAGATCAATATATTCACACAAATGAATTCGATGGAATAAATATAAAAGCAGATATAATATAAAAGAAAGAAAAAAAAGGTACCTTTTCCTACTTTTCGCTAAACTATCCTTAACTTGGGGCCCCAGCAAACGATCGTCTGTGGTTATTTGCGCCAATCTCGGGAGCCGGATTCTCGTTCTGTTCAGCTCCTCGCTGAACGAAATTGCTCTTCCGTGGTATCGATGAGTGCCGTGGTGACGATGATGAAGTTGATCTTAGTCCCAATCACCTTTTCGCGCTGCTAGACTTGTATCCTTCGATCTCTCTGCCCTGGAGTCAAACCAAAAAAAGAGGGCCTCCGTTATCCCTCAGCCCTTTAAATTCGTTCGCCTTAATGGACGCCCGCTACATTGGAGGTGGTTGGCCTCCCATCCGTACGACGAACTTCTTTTCTGCTTTTGGCGCGGTTCGTAGCGCGGCTACCAACCATCTTCGCTACCTCAGCTCCGCACCCATGGTTGCTGTACGCGAGTTGGTCTGCATTACCCATTATTTTGGGATCAGCTGGGCAGTCCCAATATGTGGGTCACTGGATCATCGCAGAATGACATCGCCGAATGACATTTTGTAGTTGTCAGCAGAAAGTGGAAACAAACGCGATTTCGAACAATTAGCTTACGCCATTGAGTTGTATTTCCATCCTGAAAAACGTGTTATTGTCGCTAGAATCGCACGCCCTGCATTGAATCGCTTGTTATGACAACAGTGTAAGCGATTGGCTCGCAAGTCAGTGTTCAGATTTGTCTTTAAAGAAAATGTTAAATGAATTGCGGAATGGCGTCCCCGAAAGAAATGTTTGTCCGCTTCATTACTTATATGTTGCAAGTGATTGGTTTGCACGTCGCGATAATGTTGCATGTCAGGAATTAGTGAAATAATTTAGAAATTTCCGAATGTCGACTTGGGCGTAGTACAGGTGATATGTGTACCTGGTCGTGATGCCTGCATTACATCGTGGGTATTGTTCAACTTGGGAGTCGCCTCGTCTTGGCGTCGCACCAGAGACGCAGTCAGGAAAGTGTAAATTGGAGCCGGCAAGTCCCCCGAGGTAAGTCTTTGCATTCGTAACGACAATCAATGTATTTTACGGTAGCCTCGCATGTTTATGTTTCCGTTTGCGCGCTGCATCCCTTCGCGGTTTTGATGTTGACATTACCTTTGATTACGGTTGATCCATCTAGTGCGGTGACCAGGAGTGGGCCCCTTAAACGCCTTCCGAGTAGGTGATAGCCTTTGTGGAGCGCTTGCGTTAGATGCGTTGCCATAGGTTATCCTTGTTGGGAAGAGTGATGGTCGACCGGCCCCCTTCTGATGTCGTTCGTCATCCGTTGCTGCCGTTTGCTCCCTACCTAAGTTAAACGCCCTACTCTAGCTCGACTGATAAATAATATTGCTTGTCATACAAAAATAACATTTTTCTTCTGTATTATATAACAATAACATTTTTTTTCTTTTGTATGAGAGTAGTATTTGTGTTAAAGTTAAGACCAAAAATACAATGGGTCAACTGCTACCTCGATGCTCAAGCGGGTTTGGGGTGTGTAAATGACATGCATCCCGATCTCCTTAGTGGTCGTGGTGTGGTCTCCGGATGGAAGCTGGTCATCCGTAACATTCCCCCCCTACTTCAAGTGAATTTCCCTGGAAATTCACTCCTTCACTATGCCCTACTGCTACCGGCTGCACTTCTAAAGTAACTGGTTACTCGCAACTTCCTTCAATTTCCAAACCTATTCCCATATACTCCGATGTCTTAATAAAGTTCCAAAACTGTGGCCAATTCACTACTCCCTACTTCTTATCGAGCTTTATCCCTATCTCTATTTATGCCTCCTCTCTACCTGTGCGTCTAAGTAAAACGATATGGGTATATATATATAGCTTTGCTATTAATGTGATAATCCTTTTCATCATATGAGCCATACCACTTATTGCTGCTCCAACCCCAATGACGCTACCGATCTACTTCTAACAAGTGCTAATCCTATATCCTTTTATGGTAATTACCCTCCACCAATCATCCCTAATCCCCTATCTTATAACTATCTGTCTAAATAACTATCCCTCCACCAATCATCCCTAATCCCCTATCTTATAACTATCTGCCTAAATAACTATCCCTCCACCAATCATCCCTGATCCCCTATCTTGTAACTACCTGTCTAAATAACTATCATTATTCTAATGTCTCACTACTCGTTTTTAGATCGCAAACTCTATGTGACGGAAGGGAAAACTAGCGACTCGGGACCCCACAAAGCCAGCGGATAAAAAAAAAAAAAAAGATAAAAGCACCCACGCAAACGGAGTTCGCGTGTCTTGCATGTGGCGGTTCCAGCGACGTGCAGCGATCGGAACAACATGCCCCGACAACGCGGACATAACCCGGACGGCGCAGAGCAACTTAATTATTTCCGAATACTTAAATCTAGAGGTAAACATTTGCAATTGAAATTACATGTCTGTTGTGTCGTGATATCCCTTTATTTCTGCTTCCCTCCCCCTTTCTCTGGCGTTTAGCGTCTTAGCTTTGTCCCGCTATTCTATGAACGGCTTCAAATCCTTGACGTGCCAGGTACCCGCGTCTCTGCCTTTCTCTTCCCGTAACTGGTAAGTCCAACCGGACATTTTCTTCCCTATCCTAAACGGACCCAAGTACTCAGGAGCCAACTTGGCTGAGTAGAATTTGGATGCGTCGGAGATAGTATAATTCCGCCTCCATACTCGGTCCCCCACTTGGCAACCCATATCCCGCTTCCTGAGGTTATACCGGTTAGAGTTTTGTTCGGCAGCTGCCTGCATACGCTGCGATACTTCCGTCCGCAGTCTCTCTAGATCCCTTGCCCGTCGCTCAGGATCCATCTCCTCTTGAGGTCGCTCTGGCCCTTCCCCCGGTTCCTGCAGAACCCGCATTTCCGTGCCAAAATTGTAAAAGTAAGGGGTGACTCGCATGGTTTCGTGCCTATAGGTTCGTAGCGCGCAAGCGATTTTTGCCAATTGTCGGTCCCAGTCCCGATGATTTTCCGACACGTAGGATCGTAACATGCGTTTGATGTCTTGATTCCTACGCTCGGCAGGGTTCGCCTGGGGATGGTTTAGCGCAGTAAACTTAATCCGCGTTCCGTACCCCTCGACTAATTGTTGTAGGCCCTTCCCGCGAAATTGGACACCGTTGTCGCACACTAACCACCTCGGAACTCCAAACAGCAGGAATACATGTTCCTCAAATAACCTGCAGATTTCCCTTGCCGTGGCCTTCCGTAGTGGGAACAGTAGAGAAAATTTACTCACATAATCCAGAACGGTCAGAACATAACAGTGTCCGCGTGTAGATCGAGGTAGTGGGCCCACCAAGTCTACACAAATCATCTCCCACGGCCTTGTCGCTTCTCCTGCACGCGAAACCATAAAACCAGGCTGAACCTTCCTTTCCACCTTGATTGCCTGACATACCTTACATCGGTTCACATAGGTACGAGCGTCAGCGGACATCTTCGGCCAGTAATAGAACTGCGACAGCCGATGAATCGTTCGGTCGATCCCCATATGACCCGCCGTTGGTTGGTCCTGGCAACGCATGAGGGCTTCTCGCCTTTCACCCTTGGGCAAAACCCTTTTCCACGAGTCGGCTCCTTCTAACGCAGGATATCGTCCCGGTACATGTTTCCACGGCTCTTCGTCCTTGATCCTCCAGTCGGGGTATAGCTCTCCGTTAGTGCGTACCCGCGCCTTCATTCGCTCGTACCAAACATCCCCTTGGTTCTTGGCCACCTCCACCGTTTCCACAGTGACTGACCTCGATAATGCATCCGGAACCAAATGCTCGCTGCCTTTGCGGTGCATTACCTCATAATCGAACTGTTGCAGACGGACAGCCCAGCGAGCCAACCTCCCCGTAGGGTCCTTTAGATTGTTGAGCCAAACCAAAGAGTGGTGATCCGTTATTACGCGGAAATGCGAGCCCTCGATATACGGGCGTAGCTTCTCCACCGCCCAAAGGACTGCCAAGCACTCCCTCTCGGTGGTTGAATATTTTCACTCCGCTTTGGTCAGGGCGCGGCTCAAATAACAGACCACCTTCTCCCCCTCCGGAAAAGTTTGGCTCAACACGGCTCCCACACCCACATCTGAGGCATCCGTCTGCACATTGAATGGGATGCTGAAATCAGGACACGTCAAAATAGGTGCTGAGGCCAGTTTCAATTTACAGCGTTCGAAGGCTTCCTCACATTCGGTGGTCCAGTCAAATCTCTTATGCTTGCGCAGTAAATCGGTTAAGGGTGCTACCAAAGAGGCATGATCCGGAATGAACCTCCGATACCACGATACCATCCCAAGGAACTGTCGGATCTGCTTCACCGTATGAGGCCGTGGTATTTTTAACATGCTCTCGACTTTCTCAGGGTCGACATTCAACCCGTTCTCGTTCACCACATAACCCAGATATTTCAGCTCGGCTCGGCAAAAATGACATTTATCCCGCGATAGCCTCAGTCCCGCTTGCCGCAGACGCTTGAATACCTCGGAGAGAACCTCCAGGTGTTGACTGAACGTGGGTGTTACGATAATAATGTCGTCGAGGTATGTGAACACGAAAAGTTCCATTTCCGGGCCCAACACTTTGTCAATTAGGCGCTGCCAGGTCGCTGGCGCATTCGACAGACCAAACGGCATTCTCCGAAATTGAAAAAGACCCCGCCCTGGGATGGTAAACGCCGTGAACTGACGTGATTCTTCCGCCACTGGGACCTGCCAGTAAGCTGATTTAATATCCAAAGTGGATAGATACCTTGCATCCCGTAGCTTATCTAATGTGGCGGAAATATACGGAAGGGGATACGCATCCCGTGCGGTGACTTGATTCACCTTACGGAAATCTACACAGAATCTGTACGACCCATCCTTTTTCTTCACCATTAATATCGGGGAAGACCATGCACTCTTAGAGGGCTCCACTATCTCGTCGAGCTCCGTATTAATGTTCTTCTGCATGGTAGGTGAGACCGGATAATAACGCTGCTTGATGGGCGCTGCATCCGTCTTGATGACGTGCTCCACCAGATTAGTGCAACCCAGCCCCTCCCCCATGTTTTGGAACTCTATCTCAATTAACTGGCCTAGCTCCTCTTCTTCAGACTGAGTCAATACAGACCTACTGTGTAGATGTCCCCCCAACATCACCGCCTCATGGCATGCAAAACCCCACCTGTTATCCCGCAGGTTCAAAAGGACCCCAAACTGCTGCAAAAAATCTACCCCCAAGATAACTTTGTGAGCAAGAGCCGGTACCACCAATACCTCCAGCCACTTCACCCTGCCCTCCAACCGAAAAGGTACCCAAGCCCTCCCCTCTATCGGGCACTGGCCGTTGTCGGCTAGGCTCACCGCCTGATTCTGGGCAGTAATCATCTCCACCCCCATTTCCCGCATCTCGGACCAACCATCTTCCCCGACAATTGTATTGGACGCCCCCGAGTCAACGAGGCCCTTGAAGCGCTTGCCCAACACCCAAACCTCCAAATGTGGTCGTTCGTCCCCCCGACTATTTGAAAATAAAAAACTCGTACCCGCGGTCCCCAACTCCTCCCCGGCTCCGGTGCTCAATTCACCGCCTAACGAGCACCGTGCTCGTTTCCCGACGGACCCGCTCGACCCCGCTGAGTAGAACAATTCAGACAGGTGACTTTTGTTACTCCAGACCGACCGCAGCCGAAGCATCTACGTGGTTGGCGACATTCCCGGGAGATGTGTCCTACACCGTTGCAGTTCCAGCACTTGACTCCTACAGCCCTGCCCTCCGGAACTATTTCACTCACTGTAGGGACCTCCTCATAGGCTAAATCTGGTTCTAATAGCTTTGACGTCCTACGGCTGGGTGGGGGCACAAACGCATCAACCGCCGCCTTAGTAGCCTCCATTTTCCGTCCCAACTGCACCAACTGCGCAACCGATGTCACCTCTCTTAATGATAACTTCACCTGGTAGAACGGGCTACTGTTATCCAGCAAAATCTCCAGCTTCCTGGCTTCCGAGCAGGGTTCTCCCAATCTGCGAAACAGTCCATCCATGATAGCCACGTAAACTCCGATGGACTCGTTCCTTCCTTGCGTCCGCTGACGAATTTCTTCCCACAGCCTTTTACTGTAATTTGGGGGTAAAAATTCTGTCCGCAGCTCCTGGCAAAGTTCATCCCAAGAAGCTACCCGCTCCCGTACCGAACGAAACCAAATCAGGGCTTTACCCTCAAAAAGCTCCGCGGCCATCCTCATCAGCTGTGGCTTTGTCACGCCCTTCGTTAACCGAAGCTCCTCTACCCTTTCCAGAAAAGCACTTACCGAACCGGGAGAATCGCTGGAGAATTTGATCCACCACTTGGACACGTCTGGAACCTTGCCTGCTCCCGGATCATTCCGATGTACCTCCACCGTCTGAGTTGCTGGCCCTTCCGATTCAAGTAGCCGCCCCTCAGTGATTGCGCTCGGCTCCTCTACTTGTTTCTCCGCTCCCGTGTCACTCTCCCCTTCTACCTTCTCCGTGATCCTTTCGGGAGGACCTGCCTTCAGCCCGGGTGCATCGTTAACTCTGCCTCCCGGCTTAGTGCTGGTTTTTTCTCCCGTTAACCTCGCTTTCGGTGTAGATGTCCTGCCTCTAGGAACGGTTTCCTCCTCCATCTCCTCCAAGTTGCCACCCGCTGTTACATCCAGACCCCCTAACGCCATCATGAAATCTTTTTCCAATCTGTCCACGATCTTTTCCTCCTCGGGATCCTCAGCTTGGATATTCGCCAACCTTCGCTGGCAAAACTCGATCTTGGCCAATATCTTCCAATACTCTCCCGACTCTCTATCACCCGAGAATTCTTCCACCAGGGAGTTAACTTCTGCCCATTTTTCCTCCAGCGCCTTGATGTCCTCTGCGGGTGTGTAAGGGTACTCTTTGAAATTCACCATACTTGTGTTTTTTAAATTCTCCGCCCGTACCGCCACCCGTAACTTTGCTCGCATCTCATCCACTGTCCCAGCAGGCAGCCCCCTAATATTGGAGCTCGTCGCTGGCCAGACGATTTATCAGCATCCTTCCCTTCCCTGCCATATTTAACTTATTACTAATTTAAATTAAATTAACGTACTACTTATTTTATATACCTATATATATATATATATATATATATATATATATATATATATATATATATATATATATATATATAAATTCCGCTACTATTTTCACCTACACTATACTGATACTAGCGAGAGAGGGAAAAAAGAAAAAAAAAATATACTTCATCAGTTCCAATGGTTTACTTTTACTCAATTCACCACTAACGACACATTCACTCCGCAATCATTCATTCCACAGTCAGACCAAAAAAAAACACTCACTCCCAAACAACCCGCAAATTCAAATTTATCCTTCGCCCTTCCCCTCACACCGACACTCACACTTCTATCCCAACGCACCCCCGCAAACTCACACTTTCACCAACACTCGCAAATTTACAACCTCACCAACACTCGCACTTTTAACGCAATACACCCCCGCAAATTTACAACCTCACCAACACTCGCACTTCCGTCGCAACACACCCCCGCAAATTCACACTAGGAAACAACACACTATCACTCACTGAATCACCCTAGAAGAACACTCCCGCAATTTCACACTAGATCTTCACTATCACTCACTGAATCACCCTAGAAAATCACTCCCGCAAATTCACACTAGATAATCACTATCACTCACTGAATCACCCTAGAAAATCACTCCCGCAAATTCACACTAGATAATCACTATCACTCACTGAATCACCCTAGAAAAGCACTTCCGCGAATTCACACTGACTTCCACTTCTATAATGACTTAACTTGTCTCGCCTTAATGAGCCCCACGTTGGGCACCAATTTGTCACCCTTACACTTCAAGGGTAGACGCGCTGTCCAGCCTTGCGGGCCCGGTTCGCTCCGTCGGAGACGGCGCAGGCGCCAACTCGCTATCCCTAGGCTGGATGGATTCAACAATAGGATCGTCAGCGAGTAGACGATCCGTCAGCGCACGCACGAGGGTTAATCACTAGCACAAAAGGGAAGAAAAGAATAATGTGTCACCTCCTCTATCTACACTCGACCCTAACCTGCCCAACTTACCCTGTTTACCCACACCACGACCTCTTGAAAGAAAATATGTTAATCCGAACGAGGAAAAAGAAAATCTCCCCGCTTGAACTTCGCGCACAACCCAAGATACCTTCTTTTCAATAACAACAATAAGAATATTTCCGTGTTAAGTAGATCAATATATTCACACAAATGAATTCGATGGAATAAATATAAAAGCAGATATAATATAAAAGAAAGAAAAAAAAGGTACCTTTTCCTACTTTTCGCTAAACTATCCTTAACTTGGAGCCCCAGCAAACGATCGTCTGTGGTTATTTGCGCCAATCTCGGGAGCCGGATTCTCGTTCTGTTCAGCTCCTCGCTGAACGAAATTGCTCTTCCGTGGTATCGATGAGTGCCGTGGTGACGATGATGAAGTTGATCTTAGTCCCAATCACCTTTTCGCGCTGCTAGACTTGTATCCTTCGATCTCTCTGCCCTGGAGTCAAACCAAAAAAAGAGGGCCTCCGTTATCCCTCAGCCCTTTAAATTCGTTCGCCTTAACGGACGCCCGCTACATTGGAGGTGGTTGGCCTCCCATCCGTACGACGAACTTCTTTTCTGCTTTTGGCGCGGTTCGTAGTGCGGCTACCAACCATCTTCGCTACCTCAGCTCCGCACCCATGGTTGCTGTACGCGAGTTGGTCTGCATTACCCATTATTTTGGGATCAGCTGGGCAGTCCCAATATGTAGGTCACTGGATCATCGCAGAATGACATCGCCGAATGACATTTTGTAGTTGTCAGCAGAAAGTGGAAACAAACGCGATTTCGAACAATTAGCTTACGCCATTCAGTTGTATTTCCATCCTGAAAAACGTGTTATTGTCGCTAGAATCGCACGCCCTGCATTCAATCGCTTGTTATGACAACAGTGTAAGTGATTGGCTCGGAATTCAGTGTTCAGATTTGTCTTTAAAGAAAATGTTAAATGAATTGCGGAATGGCGTCCCCGAAAGAAATGTTTGTCCGCTTCATTACTTATATGTTGCAAGTGATTGGTTTGCACGTCGCGATAATGTTGCATGTCAGGAATTAGTGAAATAATTTAGAAATTTCCGAATGTCGACTTGGGCGTAGTACAGGTGATATGTGTACCTGGTCGTGATGCCTGCATTACATCGTGGGTATTGTTCAACTTGGGAGTCGCCTCGTCTTGGCGTCGCACCAGAGACGCAGTCAGGAAAGTGTAAATTGGAGCCGGCAAGTCCCCCGAGGTAAGTCTTTGCATTCGTAACGACAATCAATGTATTTTACGGTAGCCTCGCATGTTTATGTTTCCGTTTGCGCGCTGCATCCCTTCGCGGTTTTGATGTTGACATTACCTTTGATTACGGTTGATCCATCTAGTGCGGTGACCAGGAGTGGGCCCCTTAAACGCCTTCCGAGTAGGTGATAGCCTTTGTGGAGCGCTTGCGTTAGATGCGTTGCCATAGGTTATCCTTGTTGGGAAGAGTGATGGTCGACCGGCCCCCTTCTGATGTCGTTCGTCATCCGTTGCTGCCGTTTGCTCCCTACCTAAGTTAAACGCCCTACTCTAGCTCGACTGATAAATAATATTGCTTGTCATACAAAAATAACATTTTTCTTCTGTATTATATAACAATAACATTTTTTTTCTTTTGTATGAGAGTAGTATTTGTGTTAAAGTTAAGACCAAAAATACAATGGGTCAACTGCTACCTCGATGCTCAAGCGGGTTTGGGGTGTGTAAATGACATGCATCCCGATCTCCTTAGTGGTCGTGGTGTGGTCTCCGGATGGAAGCTGGTCATCCGTAACAATGGATATCTCCGTTGTTTTGGGTATATGCCTGCGGACCATCCAAAATGTCTCTCTACAAGTTGTTTTCGGCAAATGGAATGACCATTAGCACGTACGGTCACTGATTCATCAACCTTTTGCGGGGCCATCCATGCTTGTTTCGTTGCTATCTCTTTGTTAACAAATCATCGCGCCCTACTTTAGGTGCTGATTTCCTCAAACATTTTCAGCTGCTCATGAACTTTAGGAACCACAAACTCTCAGACCCCGTTAATCAAACATCCGCATTAGGCAAGGTCAGTCAATATCAACAGGTGTCCGTTTCGGCTGTCAATGGGAATTCACTGTATTCATCGCTACTTAAAGGATTTCTAGGTCTCACAAATTTTGCAGTCTTTACACGCACCCCTGCACATCAAACAAAGCATTTTATTACAACTATAGGCCCCTAGCTGGCAAACAACCCTCGTTGACTGAGTCAATGCAAGCTTCGCATAGCAAAGGATGGATTCCAGTCCTTTCCGGGTAGACGATTTTGCTGGCCTTCAGGAGTTCGCGGGTAAGCCTCCTGAACCTCGTCCTGAGGAGGGATGGTGCTTGGCGTCTTTACGGAGATTATCTTCATCTCTATGCACTTTTGTGGCAAGTGTTTTTATCAAAGATCGGTCTGATCCGGGCTCTTCATCAAATTCCGGTAGCAGAGGAGGACGTCCCAAAAATAAAGGTTAAAACTTAGTTTGGATTATTCAAATTTGCGGTGATGGCGTTTGGTCTTTGTTACACTGCGCTAACCCTTTTAAAACTTCGTGGACGAGGTTTTTTGGGAAATCATTTAGCGTATGCTGCCTGGACAATGCGCTGGTTGCATTGAGATCAGAGAGGGGGAGCATTTACAGCACCTGCCCCTAATGTTCCAACGACTATCGGAGTTCAGGGTTGTTAACAATTCTAAGTATATGTTTGGAGTGAGCAAGGTGAAATACCTAGGACACATTGTCAGTAAAAAGGGCGTCAGCCCTCTGGCATTTCGAGATGATGCGATACGCAGCTTCAAGAGCCCCGCCACCGTAAGAGATCCCTATCGGCGGTTTGTCCACGACGCTGCTATACTAGGGACCCACTCAACAATTTGTGTACTGGCAACAAAACAGGGACAAGATTATCATAGAGTGAACCCCGAAATTAGAGGATGCGTTTATGAAGAGCAAAAATAGATTGGCTGAATACATCCTGCTTGTCGATTTTCAAACCAATACGCCCCTCAAATCTATGACTGGTGCTTCCAACATCAACGGCAGCGCCGTTTTTGAGCAGAAATAGGTTAGTCAGTAGCTCCGGTTGCTTATCTTCCAGAAGAAACTTTCCGTGCCCGAGGCCAATCAAGCACAATATAAACGACTTCTTGTTGCTCGCTATATATACCAGCATTTATCATTTTTAGCACTATTTTGAGGGTTTTGTATTCTTCCTCCTGAGGGAATTGCATGCCATGCACGCGTTTATCCAATCTGCAACCAAATCCTCGCCACATCAGCTCAGTCACTTCAATTACGCATCGCAGTAAACAATAGACTTTTATTTCATCTACAGTGCCAGCAACAAAGTTACGGGCGCACTCTCTTAGTTTGGGACAACAAAGATGCCCACGTTTATCAGCAAAGAGTTCATGAGCAGATCCAAAATGTTGAACTTCAGGAGTTGCTCCGTAACAGCACCATCTCTCGTGAAGAGATGGTATGTGACAATTCTCTATGTTGGCTGAGTCTCTTCATTCTGGTTTCGCTGTGCAGAAAGTGTTTCAAGTTTTTACACCAGCTGGTGCATCCCAGATCTTGGGCTAACTACAAAGCCATCACTGAGAAGTTTGTATGGATGCATATGAGGATTGACGTCTGCGTGTGGGTTTGCTTTTTGTACCATCTCAGCGTTGAAGGATTGCCCACCATTAAAAGAACTCAATATAGCCTTTTTCAATGCTCAACAGTCACTTCCAGCACGTTCACCTGGACATTGAGGGACCACATATCCTTTTGCAGGACTATAAATACTACCTAACGATGACCTACCATTTATTTAAGTTACTGGAGGTATTTTCTATTACTGATCAGACAGTGGGTACTGTTGCAAGAATTTTGTTTTACAACTGAGTCACTCATTTTAGTAGGCCTCACGTCATGACGACGGATCAGGGCACCCAATTTGAATAGTTATTGTATAGATCTCTTGCTGCCTTCATCGGAAACTTCAAGAATACAACGTCACCGAACCATCCTACGTCAAACGGGCTCGTTGAGCGCTCGCACGTAGGCAATGATTATGTGTCACTCCGATAGTTCTTTTTTGCCGGAAATCATCCACACCATCTTATTGGGGCTACGCGCAAGCTACGGGGAATATATAAATGCGTCCTATGTGGAGTTAGTTTACAAAAATACATTATCAGTTCCTGGAGAATCCATCGGCCCCAGTGATTCAAAAATTAGCGCACTTGATTTTCTCGTCAATCTTGCGGAAGTTATGTCCAAAGTCGTCTCATCGTGATAACCAATAGATTTTATTAATTAAAAACTTAATACCCGTATGTGCGAGTAGTCAACAAGTCACTGTCACTGACATCATTGTGTTCTCTAGCGGCTGGCGAACGTATTATATAAGATCAATGTAAATGGTTGCCAGATTAATGCCGTAACGGAGCAACTAATACCAGCGTTCATTGAGTTCAAAGAGAACTTATGTCTAACGGTTAATGCACCTGAAGCCACCTGTGTAATTGAAGTCGCTAAAGTACCTGGAGACGTTCACCCGCCGTAGACTTATGATGCATCCGAAGAGCCTAGTTTGATTTCTACTGGAATGAAATTCACGAGCCCACAATCTCAACAACATTCCCTTCGCAACGTGCTTAACACAGCATTAAAGTAGCGTCTTGTAGTGCAAAATCCTCAACCCACTGGCACGAAAACTTGCCTGCCAAGCAAGGAACGCATGTATTTTTTGTGCTCCCAGATCTTCACAAAATGTGACATGTCAGTGTTACTTCAATGTCACTTGGGAGGTAGTACTGTACCGACGCGAGTCCAATATTGCTTCTGAATTTTATTTGTTGCTGTGTTATTTGCCAGGGTGGCAAGTAGTTGGTATATTCAAAGATTTTCTAATCTCTCTTGATTTAGACTTTGTCGTTTACGGACCTCTTTGAAATATTTCGCTTATATCATAAATAATAACGAGTATTGCTATTGTTTATGGACTCTTACATTTATTGACTTATACATACCGTAGAATAGCCAATGATAAAGATATTGAAAGTTTATGAATTTAGCGAAATATGCCGATCAATTTTTATTATCTTCTGAAATTTTCTATTATGTGTCAAATAATCACGTTAAAGTTAGCGGGCATGGAAGTTTAAGGCAAATGCAAACATTTTACAAAAAGCAACCGTTACTTTCCCTGAAGAAGGTCGTTGCATTACAAGGGGAATGTTTAACCTAAAGAAGTTAAAGTGTCTGATGTGAACCACTGATCCCAACTTAAATTATGAAAACTTGATGGGTGTAGTTGACTATACCCAAATAAAATAACAAACTAAGCAGTTTCGATTAGGTGACCCACTTTTCGTGCTAGGAGTAACCACTCCTGGTCACCACAGGGTTACTCGACTGCTTAGGTTTACTACATGGCAGTGGCTTTGATGCCAACCACGTCATGAAAAGACTGAAGGATTTTGCTTTTCACCGCTAGAGAACCCAGCGTTGCTTTCTGAGGCCAGCAAGCGCTGAGTGCTGTCGTGGAACTTACAGAATCTTCTGCTCATGTTAGGCCACGCCAGCCTCAAGGGCTTACATAAAAAGGAATGGAAGGAATAGAGAGTCTGTTTTAAAAATGAAAAGATGTCATTATTTTAAACTCGTACATATTGAAAATTTTTTATTTAAACTAAAAAAAACTATTAACTAAGATTTAAGTAAATAAGTACTTCACTTTAATAGTGAATTTACACCTCCTTTTAAAACAATGCATTCAAATACAACAAAAACATTGACATTGACAAATTTAGTATACAGTGCAAACAAAAACATCACCTGATTTAAATGCATAAGAATGATCAACAGTGGATTTTGTTAACATACGTAGGCTAAGAGAGATGCAAACTATCGATTTTCCTTAGGAAAAACAAAATGCAAGCCGCATTCAAAACTAACAACAACACTGGAAACAAACTAAAACCAAAACTGGATGACACATCAATATCCGAAAACAGCGACATCTACAAACTAACAATCAAGGACTGCGACATGGTGTACCTAGGAAGGACAACACGAAAGCTAACGATAAAATGCAAATAGCACTAACGATCTTTCTTACAGACAGACTCAATAATGCGACGCACCCACAAAATCTCGCACACGAACGTGCCTCTATGACTTGACATCCTAGCAAGATTGAAATATATAAACATGAAAAAACACAACGTAACATTATAACGTACAACTTATTACAAATTGCGACCCAATTTCCTCAGTACTAGAAGCGAATCGAACTAGAACAAACGGATATCCAACAATCCAAAAAACGTAATCCTAATATCCCACTATCTGGCCTAATTTAGTACCTACCTACGTTACCTATCCAACACACATATAAAATCATTCCCTCCCACACTCCCTTTAGACACTGAAGATGAAAAGTTTCCGGCCTTACCGGCAAAGTTATGTTACATTCAAGTCCTCTTGCCAACCAATAGATGGCTTTTACATATGTATGCCATAAAAATTTCAAGTCATTCCAATCAGTACAAAAAAATGGTACTCTTCCAAATTTGACAGGTGACTTTTTTAAGAGCAATGGATAAAATCGAGTATCGCGCGGTGATAAAATACCTCTATTTGAAAGGAAACAAAACTCGGGAAGTGATAGAATAGTTAGACTCCGTGTGTGTGGTGAATCGTCACCCTGATTTAGAATCGTGAACCATGAAACATTGGGTGGCTGAGTTCAAACGCGGTCGCACAAGCATTTTTGATGATGATCGTTTTGGACTTCCAAAAACTATTTCAACGGAAGATATCATCAGCTTAGTACACACAACCGTGATTGCAGATAGCCGATTAACCATTAAGGAAATTGTAGAGGGTTGTGAGATATCAACTGAATGGGTTTATGAGATTTTACATGAAGATTTATGTATGAGAAAATTATCTGAACGATGGGTGCCGCGTTTGTTGACGATCGCCCAAAAGTGCGTACGGATGGACATGTCGCCCGAGACTCTTAAGCCATTCCAAAAGAATCCTACCGATTACTGTTGACAAAACCTGGATCCATCATCATACTCCGCCGACCAAACCACACTCAACGCAGTAATTGAAAAATTTATTTTGCGTTGTTTCCAATTAAAGATGACACATTTTCCACTACACAAACTTTTTTAGCAATATAACCGTCCTAAGCTCGGGAAGGAAAATAATGAACCGTGGAAAAACTCAAGGACCACCGCATTCCGATTGTGACCGCTGCATTCATTTAATCGAATTCAACGTTCTATTTTTCTTTAGTACATCTTTGCTGCCTTGATCTCTTGAATAGTATGACCGCAAATCTTAAATGAAAGTTCTACCCCTTATCTATTTAGTCATTCGAAAACAAAATATTTTGTGAACATATCCATACACGAAGGCTCTTACTATACTCTGAACTATTTATAAATCGTATGCAATTCAAGTTTACCTTAAAATCATTACATAAGGTACACCATTATGGGCCATCGAGATTCGCAAATCCTGAAACTAACAAGCCTCGACTTCACTCCTACTAATTGATCCAATCCCACAACCCTTTGGGTCAACCATTGAAATCCTTTACACTTCAATACTGTTCCTTCTGTTAATCTTTTAATTTTCGCCAAATGCAAAATGCCGATTTCATGCATCCAAGATAATGCCGCATATAACCAGGATAACGCTTGGCTATATGCAAATCATCATCCATTCAGAAATATTTGCATTTGAAGAAACTAAAAAGATTTCCTTGCGCGTCACGGTCCCAGTAGAATCCTCGGATTGAGAACCTGACACTCTACCATCTGCACTAGGGTCGGACACTGTAGCGTCCGCATGGCTGACTGACATAATCCCGCTCATAAATCAAATTCCAAATGCTTGCGCGGATGTAGTTACCACAAGTGAAAGCGTCCTGGAGGAATTAGGTAGTATAATTGTTTTATTACTGTTGTCTCATTGCAATCAATGCATGAGAACAACAAATATTATGGGAAGAGATGAAATTTTGTTAGTAGGAAGTTACGATTTTTATTAATCAATGGAAATAAATTATGATAGAACACAAAAGAGGAAAATTGTTTCATGGGAGAGGAAAAGATAAAATAAAATTTTTTTTTCTTAAAAAATATATTTATAATATAATTGATGGCAAGGAATAAAAAAGATAAAATAAAAATTTTTTTCTTAAAAATTATATTTATAATATTATAGATGACAAGGAATAAGAAAATAAGAAAACGTTTAAATATTTTTATTTAAAAATGAAATAGAGAAAGCAAAAAGGTATGTGTGCACAAAAAAATGTCAAGATGACACCAATGTAGTTTGGATTTGTGAAGGGGAGAATCCCTGTCCAGCTGGAATTCGCGACGAACTATATAATATTGGCGGCATGTTACGGCGGCCATGCTGGCACGAACGAAGAATTCTAGAAGATGCTATATACCTCACTATTCTCAAGACAAAAAAACATAACACCAGAAAAAAGTTTATCTTTGTCGCTATCATTACTTTACTGGACCCTCTAAAGTTTGCTACGAGTACGTTAATATCAAGTGATGAGGGCAGCAAAAAATTGAAAACTAGAGCATTTATATACAATAGAAATGCTATGCATAAAATTAACAAATTATGTAGACAGAACTACGCTCAGGTCTGAAGGGTTTTGTACTTATCCTACAATGCGTGGATAAATAGAATGATTTAATTCAAGAAAAATTTTTATACGTTTTAAAAGAACTCTATTTTAACTAGCCACATTTTGTTCCAATATTTCTGAAGTCATTGACTGACCTGAATCTTTAATGTATTTTTGTTATTCATTCTATTTGAAAATTTCGAGAAGATTCTATCAAAAGTGTAGTATCTGGCTCGATGGAATGCCCATGTAGTAGAAAAATCGTATATGATTGTTGTAATCGGAGAAAATTCAAATGACCATAACATATAGAATAAAACGATATTTTAAGAACTACTTAAATGGCTGATTTCATCCAATTTAATGATACTTATACAGTTTTACTGACGAAAATGTTAAATCGTGTTACAGGTGAACACCCGAACACTACCATACGCGATTATGTAAGAGTTTAACCTACGCAACACCGAGCCGCACTTTATTAATTGTTGTTTCTAGTAGTCCGATGATGTAACTAGCAATAAGTAATTTTAATTTTCATTCACGAAAGAATTACTATCTTACTTACAAACAGGAGCCACACAATAATTTTAAGCTTGATAATTGTTTTAATTACAAACAGAAGCCACACAATAATTTTAAAACTTAATAATTGTTTTAATTACAAGCAGGAAGCCACATAGTAATTTTGCTTTGTAACTTAATGTACATTAAACTCATGTAGCTATGTTGCTTCCGTTCCACAAGCCACAATTATGGACAACGCGACCAGCAGCAAGCGGCGGAGGCACCAAGCACCAGCGCGAGCTCGAAAACGAAATGCGAAATACACACGGTAGCGGAAACAGTCGTCATCCATTCAACATATGCGGCAAAGCATGGAGTCAGGCAACGCAATTGCATCGTCATAAGGCTTCGTACTCTAATCTCGCCCCATTCCAATGCAATGTTTGCGCACTCAAGCATGAGTACAGTGATTGTGGCAGATATTAGGAAACATCCAAAACCCTAAAGACACATCGTATCGTACATACCGAGCCTAATAGGCGCAAGTGCATCGTCGGCGTTAAATCAGTCGATAATGCCCACAATGCTAAGACATGGAAAGCTACATTTAAACCCCAATGATAGTTGGGAAAGATTTCTAAGCAATTGGAAAGGTTAAGCGAACATAAAATCCCACCTTCCGGCCAGGAGAGTCTTCATTTGCGACTAAAGATGGTTGTTTCATCATTCACGCGACATTGTAATTTTCATAATAAGGCTCTATAAAAGACCTTACCATGGCTTAATAAATTGCGGGGAATATTTGCTAAAGATTAAACATTCAAATGAGTATGATCAAACGAAACCAACCAACGATTCAAATGATCGTCATCATCGGAGCATCATCGGTCGCCGAAGACGACACAGCAGACAAGCGAACGACAAGTGGTGCTGCACTCGCATCGTCGGTCGAAGGAAACGATGAATGAACGACGAATCATCAATACCAGACAATGGAGATGGAATCAATGCATTCGGCGATAGTACAGTCTATTCCCAATAGGATCGCCACGGCTGGTGTGTAGGTTGAATGGAAACAAGCGAGGGGAGTTACTCGTGCAAAGTCACACAAAACAAGTTTTTCCCGGTGGGTGGAAGGGAAAAAGGAAAAAAAACGGGATTTGGCAAGATTATTTAAGCCGAGAAGATTGGCGTTTGCGGGCTCTTTTTTCTCTGGTGTTTCTGGGACGGTGCAGTTTTATTCGGAATTCAGCAAACAACGGTGGTGCGATAACAAAAAACTAAATAAGTGAACATAGTTCTGCTGGTGCGAACAACGGTTGTGCCCCGGGAATTAGATCAGTATGGGATCACAGTATCACGAGCGAAGAAAATCGAGACGGCGAAGAAAATCTGGAAGCGAAGAAAATCTGGGAGCGAGCGGAAGCGAGGGGCCCCTCTCCTAGGTTAGGAAATAAGTAAGTGGCTTCTTTGACTTTGAGGTTGTACATTGTTTCTTTCCATTTCAATAAATATAGTTTTCCCCATACAGCAAAATTAATAATTTTCTTTGCGGGTTGTGCAAAGTGCGGCTCGGCAAATTTTTTCCGGGAGCGGTGACCAGGCGAGAAGACCTGGACGTTTTTTTTGGTAGTGGTAGTGTTCGGGTAGGAAAGGTGAGTGCCGGTTCATCGTTTTTCTTTTGCGGTAGGTGAAGTGCAGTGAACGGGGGGTAGGAAACAAAAGATTTGGTGTGAGGGCGTTATTCCCAGCTCGCCCTGGTTGATAGAGTCCCCGCGGCTTAGCGTCCCAGCGTAAGATTCCTTTCTCCTTTGCTGCTCCGGCGGTCGTCCTCTCGTTTGGACGGCCCTTGGGAGGCTCGAAAAGTGGACGAGTGGTGCCCACGCCCGTCTTCGGGTGAGCTAGGCTGGGAACGGTGAAGCCTCCACTGGAGTAGCCGCAAGAGAGTGGTGGCCGTAACGGGGTTAGGGAGTCCGGGATCATCAATTTTCCACTTTGGAAATTTCCGGGTAATAATTGTACTACTCGTACTATAAGCAAAGTTCAACGAATTTCAGCCTCTAAGTTATTTGTTATTGCATCTAGCTCCACGACATATAGGGCTTTCTGAAAGAAATTTTGCAAAAATCTACTAGTTTCCCGTCCTGTCGGTTCATCTGTCCGCCTGTTTTTCTGTCTATTCGTCCGTCCGTTTGTCCATCTGTCCACCTTTCATGCGTCCCAAGAAATTTCTTCCAAAACTGTAGGAGCTACAACGCTCAAACTTTGTGAAAAGGCCAGAAGTGTCAAAAGTTTATGTCTTACAATAATATCAAAATTGTTTAAGGGGGTCCCTCCTTATAACGAAGGTGCTCTTAATAAATTTTTTCATTTAATGTGCTCGAGTAGGTCTTAGCACTTTCAGAATCTGAAAAAATAAGTCATTTGTTACATTAGTACTACAGGGGGAAGCAAAATGCACAAACAATATTTGTGTCCTCTCCCTTCACGATTGGACAGCTTTGAGTTAAAATCTTGAAAAATTCATGAAGGTAGGTCTTTAAGAGGCCAAAGGCAGCAAGTACCACAGAAATCAAAATTCACTCAACTCTGTTAAGAATAGTATGATTTGTAAATTTTACATTTCGCCCGAAAATTGAAATGGTGCCCTCAAACCTCTTAATGATTTACATTTATGTAGGTTGATATAAGACCCTTGTGTCTACAAAAATCCATAGAAATCAAATCATAATCAAGTAAATTATCGCCATTTCAATTGTATGGAATTACCAAAATAATAACACATGTGGTTGGTTAATGTATGTATATTTCAAATCGACCAATAGCGGTTTACTTAAATATGTTCAATGCGCCGTGCATTCAGAAATATTATTTAACGTGGAACGAAACTCTACGTCCTTTTGATGAATTTGAACGATTTCTTAAACAAGTATTGGGCGAATAATTCAAATCATCGATTCATGGCATCAGTTCATACACTTCCCCTTCCCCTCAGAGTACCGATAAGGCAATTTTAAGACTTTTTTTGAAAAATTTCGTTGAGACCTTTCCAATGACTACCAATGGTGAAATAAATTTTTTTAAAAGGTCTGCTCCCTATATGGGGAGACCCCTTTAAACCCTTTAAAAAAATTGATCACCCTTGAACTTTCAAGAAGTCAGTACTTCACAAAGTTTCATGGCTGTAGCTTCTATAGTTTCGGAGAAAAAGTGGTGTTATATACAGACGAACGGACGGACAGACGGACACAGGTCGTGGTTGCAATAGGGTTTTGTATTTTTAAAAACCCTTAAAAATGTACATTACGCCCTGAAAATAACTTTTATATAAGGTGCAAGTTATTTATTTAAAAATTCAGTCAAAATAGAGCTCTCCAGGGCCATATTAAAGTGCTCACTTTATAATCGAGATGAATTTCAATCAAAGTCCCCTATCATTTTTAACGCGTATCATCAAATTGAACTAAGGAACATTAAGTTTCGTTAAAATATAATTATTGTTTAGCAAAAAAATCATGGGTTTAATAAATAATAGGAAAAGTCTGATTGAATTACTGAAAACTGCACTTGATGCTCCTTTGCATAATAAAACTCGAAAAGGCTAATATTAATTTAAATTTCATTTAAGGCTTAGCATTCAATGTTATACTATCTTATACATAATATTTGGCCCTTACGAACTTTCCTCATCAAGTCATAAATTATCTTTCATACGAGGGACATTTCATAAATAATGCACAACATTTTTTTTTTTAAATTGTATATTTTAATTTTACAGAAATATCTCTCTGCATTCCTTCAATATAGTCTTCTTGCTTCTCAATGACTGAATCCCAACGAGTCGGAAGCCTTACTATACCATTGAAGATACCACCTTTGTTCATCTGGTGGATGGCGTGGGTAACGGCGGTAGAAAGCTCTTCTAGAGATGGAAAACGACGTCCACGCATAGGTTGTTTCAACTTCGGGAATAGGTCGAAGTCTGGTGGACTCATATCCGGGCTGAAAGGAGGATGAGGCAACAACTCCCAACCGTATTCGCGTAGCTTTTCGGTTACGACATGTCCAATGTGCGGACGAGCATTTTCATGATCTAGCGTTGAGCAACACTGAGGTCGGTTCTTGTGCATTTCTCTACGCAGATTCTGCAGGGAATCACGATAGTAAACTGCTGTCACACTTTTTCCATTTGGAAACCTGTCTGACATGATGATTCCTTGGCTATAGTATGCAAAGAGCATCATTCGTTTGACCTTTGATTGTGTTCGTCCACATTTATTTGGTCGTGGGTAAGATGGACATTTCCACTCATTGGACTGTGATTTTAACTCCGGCTCGAAGTCTCTAACCCATGTCTCATCAATCGCAACAATTCGATTCAAAAATGTTTGACCTTCGATATTGAATCTTTCTTTCAGCAAAGTTGCAATGTCCAGGCGTTTTTGCTTCTGTTCACCAGTCAAGTTGTGCAGAACCCATCGCGCCAAAATATTTCTTTTCTTTAAATCATTTGTCAGAATTCGGTAAACTGATGTTAGTGGAATGTAACTGCAGAAAGTTCCTCATAAGTCGAACGACGATCTTCTTCGCGAGCATCAGCCCACAAGTTTCACACTTCGTTCATCGGTTGATGTTTTCAGTCTTCCTGGTCTTGAATTATCGTTTATGCTAACACGAACACCACGAAAACGTTTGGACCAACGAGAAACTGTACTACGGTCCACTTTTGACTCACTACAAACCTCACTTAAAGCACTGTGGATTTCTGTCAGGGTTTTCGACGTAAAGTTTCAATCTTAATGTATGCCCGTTGGTCTTCAATAGTCACAGTACCCAAAACACGTGCAGACTCCATTTAAAAGTCACGTAACTTAAAAGTGCAATACACTACAAATGAAAGAAAAAAACACACTTCTTCCTCAAGCTTTGAACTGCTACTGGTGAGTTGCTCATTGTTGCAGCGCTAACTATCTCGCAGTGGAACCAACGTGTGCAATATTCATGAAATGCCTCTCGTATAAATAATGTGGGCATAGTTCTTTTGATATGTATTTGTATGGTGATTCCCAGATTTGTAGCTAACGAGTATGGTTTAGTATTATGAAGATTAATTTAACATTAAATTAGGATAATTTAAAATTAGTTTTGTTCCCGCGAGCAACGGACATTACTCGTATAACAGTCGACCTCCACAAAGGTTGAATGGAGGAGGAACAAGGCTTTGTTACAGCAAAACGTGCCCAATTTTTAAGGGGAAAGTGCTAGCATCATATTATTTGTAACCACTCTGAGGCCACATAATCCTCGGCACGCTTTAATCTATGACCATAACTTCGGTGCTGTACCGGTAACAAATTATTATTTTTTAAGTCACCCTAATTAGGCATATGAAAAAATAATCGATTATAGGAAAAATCGATTTTTTCTTGAATAAAAATCGATGTCATTGCGTGATTTTAATGCCTCCACTGAAGCAAAAACTGACAGTTTAACAATTGTTTTGAAAAGCTCCCATGAAAACTTTCATTTCATACTCATATCGGCTACGTTTGATGAATTTTTTTCAGGGGCCACTCTCCTGTACTGTTAGCATCGATTAATGGCCAATTTTTTCGAATCCTAGAATGGTAACAAAACCCTTTTGCTAGGAGCTTTCTCTCACCTCCTTGACTTGTTTCGCTTATGAGCATTAAATCATTCATTAAATTGAATCAAGTGTTCAAAGCATGCACCTTAAACGTTGAAGTTGAGAAAAAATAACTCAAAATTATTCAATCTTCGCATTTAAAACAGCCACTATTTTGTTTTACGATTACTGATACCACTAGCTGAACCGATTCTCAAAGATATACATGTGACCTATCATTCCTGAAATTATCATACAAATCCCAGCAAAACTGTAGTGTCTGAGTCGGTAAAAAGCGCATGTTGTTCCATAGCCATATGTTGCCATAGTAATGAATGCAACGCATATTATTCCATATTAGTCCAGGAAAATTCAAACTGCTATAACTTCGCTAAATATGACTCAATTTTTATGAAACTTTCAGGATAGGTCAACCTTGTAAATAAACATCTACGTACTGAATTTTATTGAATTTAAGGGTACCGTTAAGATTTTATTCAAGAAAACATAAAATCGATAAATCATACTATTACTAACAAAGTTGAGTGAATTGCGACTTCTCACGTATTTGTTGTTATTGTAGACACCAAGGCCTACATTCCTGATTTTTTTCAGATTTTTCGGATCACAGGTGTCCAATCGCGAGGGGAGGGGACACAAATTTTTCGTGTATTTCCCCTCCCTGTGCGCCCCTCGAAGCAAATTTTGCCAAACTAAGACCTGTTTTGAAAAGTTCTCATTAAGACCTTTCATTTGATACCCATATCGGCTACCTTCAATGAAATTTTTTTCGGGGGGTCTCTCTCCTATATCGGGAGCCCCCCCTTGAATACCTTATTAAAAAATGTTTGTAGTTGAACTTTGAAGAGATCACCACTTTACACCTACGCACAAAATTTGACGTTTCTAACTTAAGTAGTTTCCGAGAAAAACTGCTGTGACACACGGACGGACGGACGGACAAACGGACAGACGGACAGACGGACAGACTGGTCGCGAAACTAGTAGGGTTTTGTAAAATTATTTTACAAAACCCTAAAAATCGATTGTTAATAGATTTTTTATCACCGACGGTTTCGTTTTCTATCATATTTCAGCCACAACATCCCGACACTTAGCCCGGAGCCTCAAGCACGAATTACTTTTAGGTTCATCATAACTATATCAACACCATCTGTGTCTCTACGATGGCATCCCTTCTTTGCTCTGAATTTTGAAAACCGTAAACTTCATTTACCTAATCAAGCTGTCACTTGATGGCGTTAGTCAATGAAACGATGTGGCGACATATCAAGAATCGACATGAAAGCCGTAAGGATTGGCATCGGTTGAAGCAATCAGCGAATCAAAAGTTACGAGGAGCGGCAGAGCGGAACAATAGAACATTCGAAACTCGGTCTTGTGTATTTTCAACCGCCATTGGTGACGCTTGGGTTAATAAATTGTTTTAATTTTGTTGAAATTGTCTTTGATATTTTGTGAAAAGACTATGTGATCTCCTCAGTGGTGAATACCGACGTGATCCCCTTTGTGAATCAACAAACAGAACATTAATTAGTGTAAAAAATAAAATTCGGGAAGTGACGCCAGCAACATTTTCAAAATGGCTACCGGGACGGATAAATTACCGGATACTCCGAAGGCGTCGAAGAATCCAAGCGGTGCACCGCCGATCGCGCCGAGGCCATCGGGATCTGCAAACTTGTATGTGGAAGCGTCGCGCATCACCGAATTCCCCGCGTTCTACAAGCTAGATCCGGAATTCTGGTTTGAACAGGTGGAAGCCACTTTTCATGCACATAGTATTACGCATGATGAGACCAAATTTAAATATGTCATACAGTACGCCGTGCCGAAAATATTGCCGCACGTCATCTCGATTTCGAGGAATCCGCCATCTGAAAACAAATACGATGCCGTCAAACAGCGAATATTGACAGCTTTTGCAGAATCCAGCGAATCGAAGCTGAGGCACCTATTTCAAGGGCAGAACCTCGACGGAAGGAAGCCATCGCATTACCTTCAGCATTTTCGGAATACTGGTGGAGAACAAGTCACTAATGCTATGTTGCGCTCACTCCTTTTGGAGCAACTACCAGAAAACATCCGGGTAGTTTTAGCGATTTCCACCGAGCTTGATATTGACAAACTGGCAAAAATGGCGGACTTGATGATGGAGCTTCAACACACGCCCGCCATTGCAGCTGTGCAGACAAAGGAGGCTAGCAGTTTGTTTTGGAGCAAATATTGAACCGCATTGATCGTTTGGAGCTACGAATGCGAGATCGATCACGCTCAACGTCTCAAGGGAGAAGAAAGCGGCCAAAGTCAAGACCAAGGGGCCCATTTTGTTTTTTTCATAAGCGTTTTGGTTAGCGAGCCCGAAATTGCCGTCAACCGTGTCAAGGGACTTCTGATGAAAAAAACAACTCGGGAAACTAAATTCGTCGTCCCGAGTTACGGCGGTCGAGAACGACCAACCGCACCAACGCCGACTTATAATCATGGATAAGAAAAGCGGATTGCGATTTTTGGTAGACACTGGTGCTGACGTCTCCATCCTTCCCAAAACAAAGCAGCATAAAACACTTGCAAAGTTAAAACTATATGCTGCCAACAACACATCCATAGCTACGTATGGTGAAAAATCGATGATATTTGATCTCGGCCTTCGACGACAATTTCCTTGGAGTTTCACCATCGCAGATGTCCAGCAGCCCACCATTGGAGCGGATTTATTACGACATTTTGGACTTCTGGTTGACCTGCGAAGAAAATTATTAGTAGATGGTAAAACTAATCTGAAATCCATCGCCGACGTTTCGCTTAATATTAGCTCTACCGTGCTGTCTGTTTCATATAGTACGCCTTATTACGACCTGTTAAAGGCAAACCACGACGTTATCATTCCTGGTAATATTAAAAAGGTTAGGAATCACGATGTCTACCACCACATTCTGTCGCAAGGACCACCAGTTGCCGAGCGAGCCAGAAGATTGCCCCCAGAGAAATTGCATGAAGCAAAAACAGAGTTTGACTTTATGCTCGAACTTGGTGTCTGCCAACCGTCTAGCAGCCCATGGGCAAGCCCACTATACCTCGTGGCTAAGAAAACGGGTCAATGGAGACCATGCGGCGATTATCGGCGTCTGAATGCCATTACCATTCCGGATAAGTACCCGATCGCCCATTTAAGTGATTTCACGCAAAATTTGAGTGGATGCAAAGTTTTCACAACATTAGATTTGACACATGCGTACTACCAATTTCCCGTGGCTCCGGAAGATATCCCGAAAACCGCCGTCATCACCCCATTTGGACTCTTCGAATTTAAAGTGATGACATTCGGGTTATGCAATGCGGCGCAGACGTTCCAGCGATACATTGATTCTGCGCTACGTGGGTTGCGATTTTGCTACGCATACATTGATGACATATTAATTGCATCGAAATCACAGGAAGAACATCAAAAGCATCTTCAAATTGTATTCGAACGGCTTAGAATATTTGGTTTATCAGTCAATGTCTCGAAATGTGCTTTGGGCGCACCATCAGTGGAATATCTGGGATACCTTATCGACGAAAACGGTGTCAGTCCTCTTCTTGCAAAGTGCAGCTGAAATTTTTAATTGGCGCTAAGAGAAAGGACAAATCGAAAATAGCCTGGAATCCTAAAGCGGGAGATGGCAAATGCAACACTATTGCGGCATCCAATTGAAAATACCCAACTGGCACTTAAATGCGACGTATCCAATCTGCCATGGGTGCGGTGTTAGAGCAGCTAAATGGCAAGACCTGGGAGGCGCTGGGATTCTTTTCAAAGAAATTTACAGCTGCGCAGTGCAAATACAGCACTTATGATCGTGAATTACAAGCAATTTACAGTGCTGTTAAATACTTCCGAAATATGATAGAGGGACGGCCACTTATAATCAAAACGGACCACAAACCGCTTACGTTCGCGTTTAACCAGAAAGCGGAGAAAGCTTCTCCACGACAATTGCGCCAATTAGATTTTATTGGGCAGTTTTCAATGACGTTGACACACATTGCAGTAAGCGAAAATGCCACAGCAGATGCGTTGTCAAGAGTTAGCGCGATCACAGTCCCCATTGCAACCACCAGCCAGGATTTGGCGGCAGCTCAAAATCAGGATGACAAGCTGAAACAGTTACTTCGTTCGGAGACAGCGTTAAAATTGCGTAAACTTCACATCAATAAATCGGATAACACTATATTTAACGATACTTCTACTTCCGAAATTCGTCCGTACATCCCGAAAATTCTTAGGCGGAAAATATTCGATACAAACCATGGCCTATCACATCCCAGCGGGCCCACAACAAAAAAGATGGTCTCAAGGAAGTATGTATGGCCAAACATGTCCAAAGATATCTTGGAATGGGCTTGGACATGCCTCAAATGCCAGCGCAGTAAAGTAAGCAGGCACGTCAAACCACCACATGAGCAATTCAGCATGCCCGATGCAAGATTTGCCCATGTACATATTGATATTGTTGGACCATTGACATCTTCTCGAGGATACTGCTATGTGCTGACGTAATTGACCGGCTTACGAGATGGCCAGAAGCGGTTCCGATCCCATCTATAACAGCTGATGTCGTTGCAGATGCATTCTACACAACTTGGATATGTCGTTTTGGTGCATCTGCTATGTTAACATCGGATCAAGGCACACAGTTCGAATCGCTGCTGTTCCAGGCGTGGACGTTTTACCAACTGTTCTACTTGGGCTGCGAACTAGCGTAAAGGATGACATCGGTGCCACTGCAGCTGAATTGGTGTATGGTGCTACATTACGGATCCCAGGAGAATTTTTCTTCGATGAGGATATGCGTCCCAATCCTAAATTCTTTGTTGAAAAATTTCGCGAACATATGAAGGAGATTCGCCCCACTCCAGCGGCCCAACACTATAAAAGAAAACTATTTGTGCATAAAGATTTGGTCACGTGCACGCATGCATTTATTCGAGTGGATCGTGTTAAAAAGCCACTCGAACATGCGTATGAAGGTGCTGAAACGACAGACAAATAATGTTTTCACTCTCGATGTGAAAGGAAAACTCATCAATGTCAACATCGAGCGACTCAAGCCAGCATACTATGAGGCCATGGCAGAAACTTCACCATGCAGTTCCGATTCACAAAAAATGACGCCGCAAACAATACCAGGACCTACAACTTTAAGGACATACCAGGGTCCTAAAGCTAAAGCAATGCACACGAAAAATGTTACATTCAAGACGTAATGTGCATTTTGACAATCTTGTCATCTTCAGCTGACTAAATTGCTTGGAAGGGAGCACTGTGGCGACATATCAAGAATCGACATGAAAGCTGTAAGGATTGGCATCGGTTGAAGCAATCAGCGAATCAAAAGTTACAAGGAGCGGCAGAGCGGAACAATAGAACATTCGAAACTCTGTCAAATTTTCTTGTGTATTTTCAACCGCCATTGATGACGCTTCGGTTAGTAAATTGTTTTAATTTTGTTGAAATTGTGTTTGATATTTTGTGAAAAGACTATTTGATCTCCTCAACGAACTGTATTATTTTTTCAACATTGGTTTATGTCATTGATGATACATCATTTAACAAGAGACAAATTTTTGAAAGTGTTTAATGTTTTTAAAAGTCCTTAAACTTAGTTATTTTTGACTTTGTCTTTAACCAAACGGCTGATGAGTAGTTGACGTCAATATTGTCATATTGATAATAAATCTGGCAATGCGAAATGTAAATTTTGCCATAAAATTCTAAAAAAGTGTAGTACCACTGCCAACTTAAAGCAATATATGGAAAAGAAACAAAATATCATCAGTAGCACTGAAAATAATCAGGTAGGTACATACAAATTGTATTTAGATAAAATACAGTTGTTGCAAAGAAGAGTCACCACTTCTTATGCAAATGCTGACCAGTCAACGATTTGGTTGGTGATCAGACGCAGTTGGTGATTTATTCGGGAGTTCATATGGGTGTGCAAATGATTGAAATGCTTAGCAATATAGTTCTGTCTTCGTCGACCGAGTCAGACACACGTTTCCTGGGTCTCCCCACTGGACTCCTAACGAGTACCTTTCTGGGTATACGTTGTTCGTCCATACGATTCATGTAGCCAGCCCATTGCAGCTTCTGCAGTCTGGAAATCGTTGAAACATCAGGCTCTTCGAAAATTTCATACAACTCATGGTTGTATCGAATGCACCATTAGTTCCCATCTAGCTTCACTCCAATTATTCGCCTCAGGACCCGTCACTCAAAGGCGTTCAATATATTTGCGGTTGGTTGAGTTAGGGTCCACGTTTCACACCCATAGCATAACACAGGTCTCATATCACAGATTTGTATACTAGGAGCTTTGTTTTCCTGTATATGCAGCTGGTGTTCAAGATGGTCAAAGCTGAAAAAATATTTTATTTGCGAGCTGTATGCTTTGTCGTCATTTTGCCGCCTAGATACACAAATTTGCGCACATTTGCGATACTGCATTCGCCAAGTGTGATATTTTGTGTGCATGAGTTATTTTTTCTTGACTGCGTCATGAGTTTTGTTTTATTTTCAGTTATTTGTAGCCCGTCTAGTTTCGCTTCGCTGTCGAATTTCAGGAAGATTTCTTTGGTAGTTGTTAATGACCGTGACAAAATGTTGATGTTATCCGCATAGGCTACTACTTGACTCGACTGGTGTAGTAATGTATCTGGTGTATCGACAGGTAGCCTCCGTATGATGTACTCCAGAGCCAAATAGAATAGCAATGGGGCCAGCCCATCTCCCTGTTTTAGTCCGATATTTATGTCAAAGGCATCGGTGAGTTGATTATTGATGCTGGCTTGGGAGGTCATCGACGTCATTGTCATTTTGGTAAGACGGACTGATTTGGCTGGGACGCCAAAGCAAAGCATTATTTGGTGCAGTGCGTTACGATCAATACTGTCGTATGCTTGTTTCAAGTCTACGAAAATTTGATGCACGTCTATGTTGAACTCTCAGTATTTTTCAAGTACTTGCTTGACTGCGAACAATTGGTCTATCGGCGAACTACCTGCTCTAAAACCACCTTGTGACTCCCCAATAATAGTTGGCGTATGATCCGATTTTATTTTCTAAGGTCTTTGAAAATATTTTGTACGCCGTACAAAGTAATGATACGCCTCTATAATTTTGGCACTGTAGCTTGTCACCTTTTTTGTGGATAGGGAATATAATTGATTTGCTTCTCTCATTTAGCATATGTGCTTGTTGCCAAATGTGCTAGACGACTTTGTGAATTGCTTTATGAACACCGCTGCCACAATATTTGATGGGCTCCACTGGAATCTCATCGATGGCCGGCGCTTTATTATTCTTTTGGGCTTTGATGATGGAACACACTTCATCCAGAGTTGGTGGGAGCAATGGAAGTTATCTATATGCTCCACTATTCTGGAGCTGTGCGGAGGATGAAGGAAATTCTTGAAATATGATGCCCATCTTTGTTTAATCTTGGTTTCATCAGCGATGATATTGCCGATGTCATCACGAAAGAGCGTGATTAAATATTCATTGCATTCACGTAAGACTAATCGTGTGTATTGTTAACTTCCAGCCACTGATAGACGTTGTATGGATTCACCTGATTTTTATGCAATTTTTTTACGCTTTGCTTAAGTTCACTCAGACCATGCTATATGATTTAATCAAACTTAAACATGACTCACAAAGTTCAAATTATATTGTCTTAATAAAGAAACAATGAATAAACTTCCAGTATGAAGTGGAATTTTGTTAAATATAGTCCACAGACAAATTTTATATGAATCTGAAGGATCTAGTTATGAACTTCACCGACAAATCTACACAAGTCATACACAAAACATCTACTCTGGAATCTTCTCTAGGATTTTCGCGAATATTCCCATAAAGCATAATTCCAAATTATATGCTCAACTTGGTACTGAATCAAGGAGTATAATCTTGAATTTGTGAGATTCCTGGAGTGTGAATCCTTCAGTAAACTTTTCCAACTTCCGCATTTTCAACGGCATCTCCAGCACCGTCTTTATTTTGCCGCACATACAGCCAAGTGCTAATTACCTTCGGCATTAACCCTACGGCATTTTATTCGCTCGTTAACATATTGCTGATGCAAAGATAAGATTTTCTATTTTCCTATTTCCACAATTATTTAAAGAGGGGAAACTGAAAACTCGGAACACGCTAACGCTAGAAATACAGCAGCTGCAGAAAAGTGAAGAAACTCTTCGCGAACGCATTAAAAACTGCAGCAGGATAACAGTCACGTTCGCAGCATTTATATACGCTTTCAATTCAACTATTTAAAGGACATTGCTACAATTTAGGGTTAACGACCGTTTTGGATGCGAAGAAAATCACAATGGTGGTAGTCGGGTTGAAAAGGTATCGTTCCATGTAATTAATTAGTCAAATAGCGTTCTGGGCAAATAACAGCATGAAAGCCACTTAATACCATTGTAGGATGTCGTGCTTTTTACCTCTTCTTTGTTTCCCGACTCTTCAAGGAATCCCCTCCAAGTGCGAAGGAATCACCCATTGCTATAGTCTTACTGAGTTTTCTCAATGTTTTGAATTTTATCTCCGACACCAAAAATGAAACCCTGCTATTAGGGAAATTAGAAGAGATCCCAAATTGTATGATAATTTACATTTTTATGGTCTAGTTGGTGGGAGTTAGTGGTAGCCGCGGTGGCTAATCGATTTACTGATTTGTCTTGGCTTTGTTAGCAAAAAGTGGATTAATTGGGACAGTGATTAAACATGTTTTCATAGTGAGTGGAGAAAAAACTTTGTAATTAAGTTGAGTTGATTGATGAAGTGCTTGTAAGAGTGGGTTAACATTTTTTACACTTTTGTTATTTTTGTATGGCTTATGATTTTTCTTATAATGAGTTGAGTTGGATTCCAGAAAACTCATATAAAGAAAGAAAAGATTGGAGAAGATACGCGTTAAAAGTATGAGAATGAGTCTGAGTACTGATTGTATATTATTTAGAGGATTAAGGGGAAATAATAAGAAAGCCACCTGTCGATACAAGCGGTACGTTATTATACAAGTTGAGCCAAGTAGTAGCCTATGCGGACGGCATCAACATTTTGTCACGCTCATTGACAACAGCCAAAGAACTTTCCCTGAAACTCGACAGTGAAGCTAAACTAGTAGGGCTACAAACCAATGAGGGCTATATTTCAATGATAATGATCCAGTCGTGAAAAATACTTCGAATGCCCAAAATATTATACAACATCGAAAATAAGGGTAAATTTTTAAATTCAGGCGCCAAAATAATGAAAACCGTCAATGAAACAGACGAAACGCACCGAAGAATACAGCTCGCAAATAAAGTGGTTTATTCAGTTTTGAGCTTGTATACTAATGAGCTGGTGCACTTCGTCAACTGTTCAATGAAAACAGATGAATAACTTTCGGTTTTCCCCATGGCATGCCAGTGTACGAAAGAGACAAAACATATTAAATAATTAGGAGGCTGCGGGAAAAACAAAAGCGATAAATTGGGCCCGTCGACTTACATGTGTGTGCGTGAGAAACTTCTCCGCATTCATATGTGTACCTGAGAAACTTCTCCGCAATTATATGTGTGTGTTGCATACGAACACAAAATGTTGTCATGTGGAAATTTTATCCATTTGACTGAAATCATGAATCGGGTAAAGTTTGCGAAACAGCGCTTGCATCTTAATTTAACTGCAAAATGAAAAGAAATGGGCAATTTATGTATAAAATATCTGTTTTTATATACTTAAGAATGGCCACTTGGTATTTTTAAGTGTTAGTTGAAGAAAAACTATTCTTTTTTGTTAGATATATAAGTTTCATTGCGGAAACTCAACGAAGAATTGTGTTGAAAGCTCAACAGATGGCGACAGTAAGCCTATCATTATATGATGGAACTGTCAGATAATCTGTTGACATCTTCCTAGGAGATAAAACCAAGCAATGCGAAAAAAATTATTATAAAAATTGTAGATTTCAGGGTCAGCATAAAATAAGGAATTGAATAGACTTTCAACTCAAGGGAGGATACTCATATCTACAACAATTAATTTAAGACCAACGTTCCTTCCTTGAATAATTTCATTAATTCTATTCAAGTTCACTCATCTGAAATTCATTGCTGATATTTAAATTATATGCTTAGCAGTTTTCATACTTAAATCATAAACGAGTACTTTGCATTTTTCTTATTAAGAACTTTTAATGTTGATGCAGATATTGTTAAATTGACCTGCATAATTTGTATTGCTACTGATGACACCTCAAATTGTTTTCATGTCAATGTTGATCTAGATATGTATTTCTGAATTTTATATTTTGAATATTGTCGCGTGTTCCGGCTCGCAGCCGATAATTTTAATTTTCCGGGAAAGTGAAAACGCACTCTTTTAAATTAAGTTCAAAGAGTTAATTTACTAAGAATGCACAATCATTAATTTCACTATTTTACAAAAATTAATTAAAATGTTATTTTTCACTTGTCTATAAATTTCTATTTCAACTGTCTTCACTATCAATCAAAATCGTCTTTAATTTGCGCTCCACATTATCGCAGTTTCTACTATCGCGGTTTTACTATCCCCCCATTCATTCAGCTCACCCTTATATAGGGCCTCTAGTCACTTAATCCATTTCGCGTACCTGGAATATTCGAGCAATTATGAATGGCTGCAGTGACGTCACTTTCAGATGTTGTTCATGGATCTACGTGGTCCATTCTGGTGCTTTCCAGTACATTCGTTAATAATGATGTTATTAATAGTTGCGACAACAATTGCTACAGTAGCTCGCAGAATTGTTCGGACATGTAACACGGCCCCCACCTCTGTCCTTTTGGCCCCGAAAAGATGTGTCGGCAGTTGTAGTCAAGTCTCCTTGGATGTAATATGGGGCAAGACGGTCCAGGTGCAGAATTTTCATTTTGGCTCTTGGCTTACGGTGTTCCTGTATACGATATACGACGTCGTTGTTTCGCTTTGTAATTCGGTATGGTCCCTCCCAATTATGCTGCAACTTCGGAGGTCTGCCCTTCCGCCGTTGTGGGTTATATAGCCACACCAAGTCATCTTGCTGCAAGCCAGTAGAATTTGCTGTTGGATCACACCAGTCTTCATGCGGTCAGTAGCTGATTCGGGGTGTTTTCGCACAGTCCAATATATCTGATTCAACCGTTGCTTTAGCTCACTTGCGTACTCCGATAACGTTTGGGGTTTCTCAGGGGGTGTTCTAAACTTTATACCAGCCGGGAGATGAATAGTCTTCCCAACAATGACTTTGGCTGGGGCTTGACCCGTTGATGCATGTTCGGCAGCTCTGTACGCCATCAAGAATATTGGAATGAGCCGGCCCCAGTCCCTGTCGTTCTCGTCAACTATCTTGGCCTGGTGTATATTGAGTGTGCCGTTGAAACGTTCGGCCATTCCATCAGATTGGAGATGTAGTGGTGCTACCCACATTTCTCAGATACTCAGCAGCTCGCACATTTTGCCAAAAACCAGTGATTCATAGTTTCGGCTCTGATCCGAATGTAGTTCACAAGGTAGGCCGTACATACTGACTCAATTTAACACTAAATGTTTGGCTGCAGTAGTTGCTTCCTGGTTGGCAATGGAGTAGACCTCGGGCCACTTGCTGAAATAATCGGCCACAACCAGCGTGTATCGATTTCCCCATTCGGATTCAGGAAAGGGTCCTGCGATGTCAACAGCAATCCTTTCAAACGGTACACCCACGTTGTAGTTTTGCATTTGTCCTCTCAGTCGTCGTTTTGCACCTTTGACGCAAGCGCAAATCATGCATCTACGGCACAAGTCCTCTACGTCTTCTCAAGCGTAGAGCCAGTAGACCCTTTCCCGCGATTTCGCTAAGGTCTTGTTAACACGAAGGTGGCCTCCCGAGGATCCTTCGTGCATTCCCTTAACTACATCGTGGATTCGGCTTTTGGGAAGTACAATTCGCATCCTATAGGAGCTGCCATCCGCTGCTTCCCATATCCGCTTGAGTACGTCACCCTCCAATTGAAGAGAGTTCCATTGTGCCCAATAACTTTTCAGGATAGCGTCATGCATCGAAACATCTTTCCACTCAGGTCACCCAGTGGTCTCCTTTCATACGAGCAATGGTCAGATATCTTCATCGGCTAACTGGGCGTTTTGAGTCTCCTCCAATGACAAACCTTCACCGATTTCAGCCGTTATCAATCGCAAATCAACGGTCAGCTCCTTTTCCTCAATCCGTTGGCAATGCTTGCAGTTAGCTGGACTTGGACGATGAGATAAGGTGTCAGATTTTCCATGAGCTCCATCTTTCCGATGAACAAATTTTTAATCGTATGATTGTAATCTTTTGAGACATCTCGCAACTTGTCCCTCGGGGGTTTTGAAGTTAGCGGCCATCTCAGCGATGCATGGTCTGTTCGGAGAACAAATTTCTGGCCATATAGGTACTTGTGGAACTGCTTGGTGGCTTCTATTATAGTCCATAGTTCCTTCCTGGTCACACAGTAGTTCCTCTCACTTTTTGAGAGAACTCGACTGGAATGCGAGAGGTTCTGTTGGGAGACTACAGCTCCAGTCCCGCCGTTGCTCGCATCGATGTCAACTACAAACATTTTTCCGGGTTTTGGATATGCCAGTACGGGTGATTCATACAGTTTCTCCTTCAGGGTCTCAAAGACTGCCTGGCATTATACATTCCAGACATACGGACGATTTTTCTCACTCCGCTGATGGGGAGACTTAGCTATTTTGGCAAAATTTTTCACGTATCTTCGATAGTAGGATACCAGACCCAGACAACTCCGTAGTTTGCGCTTGGTGCTTGGTGTTGGCCAGCTTTACACGGCTTCAATTTTCTCAGGGTCTGTTTTGACCCCTTCGGCTGATACAACGAGTCCTAGGTATTTTACTACAGCTACGAAAAGAGTGCACTTGTCGGGACTAAGTGTAAAACTCACCAGTCGCAATTGAGAGAACACCTCTTCTAAGTTCCGCACATGCTCTTCGAACGTTCTCTCGATAACAATGATGTCATCTAGGTACACCAAACAGGTTTTCCAGGTTAGGCCACGTAGCAGGCGTACGAAGGTGGCTGGAGCATTGCAAAGCCCAAATGGCATATTGTCACAATCCGGTTCCAACTGAAATGCGGTGTTGTCTCGGTCCTTCTTGTCGATTTCTACCTGCCAGTAGCCACTTTTGAGATAGGGTGTAGAAAACAATTTTGTGTCGGTTAAAGTGTATATGATATCGTCGATGCGTGGAAGTGGGTAACTATCTTTCTTAGTGGCGTCGTTAAGCTGCCTATAGTCGACACAAAAACGAGTGCTACCATCCTTTACTAGAACTAGTGGCGTGGCCCATGGACTGATAGAAGGTTCGAAAACACCTTGTTTTTCCATGTCCGATATCAGTGCACTCACTCCTTCTTGTTTGGCTATAGGAAGACGTCTCGGTGCCTGTCGAATTGGCTTGGCTCCATGTGTATCTATGACATGAGCTACCATATTCGTTTAGCCTTGGTCATCCGGGCTTGTTGAGAAAATGTCACTGTACTTGGTGACCAGATCAGAGGCTTGTTTGAATAGCTGCGCGAGCAATTTGGTCTGCTTCAATATTGCAGACGTGAATTCTCGGGCTGTGTCTGTGTCTTGACTCCATTCATAATGATGGTCGTGAGCAGCTTCGAACGAGGTGATTGTGGAAACACGCTGGAAGCTGCCGATGACTTCCTCCACTTTGAGGCTTGTGTCTGAGTCTGCGGTGTTAAGGAATCTAACCGGCACGTATCCGTTCTTTAAAGATCTTACAAGGCTTCGTCCTACAATCAAACTGCGCAATGCGGACGTCTTCGTTGGCTCTATCAGATAAGATCGGTGGTCTCCAGAATCACCGTCAAGCTTGGCCCATACAATGCTTTCGGAAGAATTTGGTACATCAGTGTCGGTATATACTACCACATTCATCTTAGGAATTTGGACGCTGAGATCCTCCATCAATACTTTGACATTCCCCTATTTCAATACCCGTTTGCCCAAATCCAGTGTGATTCCATGTGGTCACAGAAAACCCTTTCCAAGGATGCAATCATCCATAATGTTCGCAAGCAGAAAATTATATCGGAATACGAGGTCTCCCAATTGTATCTAAAGGTTGACCTATCCATGGACAGGTGCAGTTTCTCCCGTAGCTGTCCATAGTGAGAAAATCCTGAACTTGTGAAGTATTTGTTGTCTCACTAGATCTGGTCGAATGATCGACCGGATTGCACCAGTGTCGATTGTTATAGTGCAATGTTCTCCGTCAACTTGAGCTGAAAGACATAAACCGGCTTCTCCACAATGTAGTCTTGACACGGTGATGGTGTTGGGGGGGACTTCGATCCAACCTCTGCATCACGAAGTCGGCTCTTAGATGTTTCCTGACTCCTCAGTTTGAAGGGCTTCCACTTTGGGCTCCTGACTCGGTCTGAATCCCCTTCTAGCTGCACATACTGGACAATAGCTCGGTTTTCTTTGCTCCTCGCAGTCTCTTTGCAGGTGCCCCTTCTCTCCGCAATTCAAACATCTAGGCGCATCATTTATCTGCGGCTCCCGCTCAATTTCCACGCGCTCACACCTACACTCGTCGGTCACTACCTCGCAAACCTAGGTAGTGGTACAATTCACATTGTTTACTGCTTCAAAGTTCAGACTTTAAGCCAATGCATCCTTAACCGTTTGCTTTTTAGCCAAACGCACGGCTAGTTGCAATTCCTGGTTCTTTAATGCACTGATGAATGCTTCTGTTCCTGCGCGGTCTCGATGTTCTGGGTTGTAAGCTGGGTAAGCCAAAAGTGCCAGTCGCTCAATATCTTCGGCTAGCTGCCTTCTGCATCCGATGCCGTAGCTGCGCCCGATAAATCTGCTTCAGATGGTCATCCTCATAATGCATACTGAACGTATTCATTATAGCACCCGGGTTTGAGTGCAGCTCAACGGGAATGATCTGCGAAAGCGCGGCAGCTGGGCCTCTTAGAGCAAAAACCAATGCAGTTGCTCGTTCCAGCTCATTTCAGTGATTTGTCCGAGCGGGGGCCTCAAATTGGTTTTTGTAAATACTCCAGACAGTTTGGCCGTCGATTATTGCTACTTGCACATTTCTGGATGGGCTTTGCGCAGCATCAGTGAGGCTAGTGAGGTGGTTACTACTGCACTCACTGCTTCCAATTCCTTATTCATTTTTTCAATCCGATGGTTGATTCTCTCCTCGACCTGGTAAACTTTTTCCTCGACGCAATTAATTTGTTTGTTCAGACTACCGAGCTCCGCTTTTATTTTGGTTGTCTGTTTTTGCAAATCTGCCCTGATTTGCAATGCTTGTTGGTCCACCATTATTGCTCCTTTAGCTGCGCTGATTGTTCATTCAGCTTCGCTGATTGTTCATTTAGCTTCGCAGTTAAACTGGATGGCTGTTGTCGCTACTTTTGCTGCATCAGCATCAATATTTGCATCAGCGCATTTTCTGGCTCCTTTGATTTTGATGCTTCTGCTTCTCCATTTTCTGCACCTTTTCCACATTTGAGGGCTCACTTGAATCCAGATGCACACCTTCCGATTCGATTGCATCACGCAGGGTGCAATCAGTGTGACCTTTGTACCTTGTGTAGCTAGATTTCGCGGTTCCAACTTTTTCTTAAGCTCCGACATGGTCAATTCCTGAATTTTCAAATGTAGGTTTCGTGGCATTTTTATTGTTTTAGCTATTTGTGCACCAGTTTCCGCGTTAAATTTTACTATTGTGCAGATTAAAAATGTTCAAATTTTCACTTTCAAAGTTTTCATTCCCACTTCTGACACCAATGCTACGTGTTATGGTTCGCGGCCAATAATTTTAATGCTCCGGGAAAGTGAAGACGCAATGTCTTTTAAATTAAGTTAAAAAAGTTTATTTACTAAGAACGCACAACCATTGATTTAACTATTTTACAAATAATTAAAATGTTATTCACTTGTCTTTAAATTTATATTCCAACTCTCTATATCGCGAAAATCACTTCACTCACTTGACTATAAATCAATCGCAGTTTTACTATCGCGTTTTTACTGTCTCCCCCATTCATTCAACTCGGCTTTATAAAGGGTCTCTAGTCATTCAATCCATATCTCGTACATTGGCCAATGTTCCTACGAGAACTACCTAGAATATTCGAGCAATTCTGAATGACCGCAGTGACGGCATTTTCAGATATTGATTATGAATCTACTTGGTCCATTCTTGTGCTTTCGAGTACATTCGTTTATTGATCATGATGTTTTTAATAGTTGCGAAAACAATTGCGACAGGCTCGCAGAATTGTTGGACATGTAACAATATATATATATACATATACATAAATATATATATATATATATATATATATATATATATACATATATATATATACATATATATATATATATATATATATATACATATATATATATATATATATATATATATATATATATATATATATATAGTAGGCTACTAAAAGAATGTACTGCACGATGGTAAAACTTTTTTGTAATAGCAGCGCCATCGGGCGGTGAGGCTAAGTACTTGTTGAACGACCCTCGTATATATATATATATATATATATATATATATATATATATATATATACATATATATATATATTTATAAATAAATATATATATATATATATATATATATATATATATATATATATATATATATGTATATTAATATATATATATATATATATATATATATAGATATATATATATATATATATATATATATATATATATATATATATATATATATATATATATATATTTATATATATAAAGTGTGGAGAGCACTTCACAAAAAAGATTGACTTCAGAGTGCCCTAAATGATTGAGATAAATTTCAATTAAGCGGTTCCATATCAGGTTTAAAAAAAGGTGGGGTTTTGTAAAATAATTTTACAAAACCCCACCACCTGTCTGTCCGTCCGTCCGCCCATGTGTCACAACAATTTTTCTTGCGAACCACATAAGCTAGAAACATAAACCGTTGTAGTTGGTGTAAAGTTGTGTCCGCTTGAAAGTTTTACTGGAGAAAAATGTTAAAGGGTGTTTAAGGAGGGTCTTCCCTTATAGGGAGTGGGCCCTCAGAAAAATTTTTCACCAAATATAAGCAATATGGGTATTAAATAAAAGGTCTTGATGAGAACTTTCCAAAACACGCAACCAACTACCTCTAAGCGAAGGCCCGAATGGCGTTGTGGTGCTACAACAACAACAACTAGGGAGATACACGTTTGCAACAGACAGACACTACAAATATCTAGGAATCTGGATACAAATTTTTCAAACCTTGAAACAAAATGGTGGGCTCTGTTCCTCAAACGCAATTTATGGGATCTGTATATTCGTCACGTTTTGATGTTTGGATGATATTGTTTGAGTTACCTATTGTTTCACAAAACCCTTTTGACAGCAGCACTCTCCTGCAACTTCAACTTGTTTTCTGTTTTAATTAATTTTTTCAATTTTTAGCATACTTCATAAATTTACAAATTTTATTTTTTAACTTATTTCTTATTTTTTCTAGCAAATACCCCAGTCATGCTTCTTTATGTATGTTTTATCATCTATCAAATGTTTGAGCGTGTCCTTACAATAGACTCACTGTAGGCAAGGGAAGTTGAATCACCCCACTTATTTAAAATTGACTTCAACTTTAGGGATTTTAAAACCCCTTTGAGAAAACCCTTTCCTATAAATACAAAGAAGTTGGCTTAATTATTCAGAAAGAACCTCCGCATATATTCAAAATTGGTTTTAAGGTTTGGATGACAATCTAAACAAACACCCGTGCTTAATTTTTATCAGTTCAGTTATTTTTTAAGTCCGTATAGAATTCTTAGAATCAAAAGGATTTTATTTACACTGAATTATCAGAAGTCTACTCGTATAAAACCATTTTAGTCATGACTATTAAAGTTGTCTACTATCGCTGAAATATTCACTAAAATATTTAAAATTTATCTTAATTTATGTCGCTATGAATCGAAACTATTCACAAACCCAACAAAGCACTAAATCATTGGAAACCCAAAGAAAAAGGAAGAACAGATGCCAATTTAAGGACGACCAGTCGGGCAGAGAAATAAATACATGGCAAAAGAAGAAGCTCGAGATATTTTTCGCAAGCTCAAATAGGTTTCCTCTGTTCCGTTACGCCAACATCCAGAAAGATGTGCCACAAAACTTTCTTTCCCATATAGATAGCTCTTTGGCAAAGAAGCGGGCACTATGTCTTCATGTATCCCCTAAGGAGATGACAATCCTTGCACGAAACTACAAATTGAAGAAAGTGAAAGAAGTCGCTGCAAAGCAAGCCTTGGAGGAAAAATCAGAAAGCTGTTAGGATTATAATTTGCTTTTCTTTGAGGAGATAACATGTGATGGAATGAGGTTGGGGATAGATTGAACTAATAACTTGGTTTTAAGGATTGTAAACACATCACGACATATTAATATGATGAGCGTAACATATTTTACCTGAATACTAAACACACTAACAGGTCGATTAGCCCAGATGTAGGTTATCCTACATTACCAGTCATTGCATCCTCTCTGCAAAACAAGACCCTAGACGATTTAACCACACCTCTCCTAATAGCAAGCGTCCTTGAATTCCTTCTCAACGAAATACTTTATTTCGCAACTCAGACTTCTTAGCTGGACTACAGAGACGAATGCACAACCAGAATGCTACTCGTCCTTTTTTCTGGAGCAAGCTAGTGCCATTATCCTTTGCTCATTGCCAACTATCTGACTTTCATTTACAAGCGGTTGAGCGGCAATGGTTTGCCGGACGTATAAATGCTTTATATGGCAATGCTAATTGAAGTAGGGTGAACCCACTCGTTCCTTTTTAGCACCCGTTCACTCCAACGCAACCAATGACGTGCTCAAGTTCTTTATGCAGATATCGCACACTTCTTCTGAATAGTTGTTAGTTTGGTATTTTATGTGAGCTTGTTGCTTCCATTATTATTCCCAAAATGCTCGTCCTGTGGGAGTTAATCTTAATTAAAGACGAAAAGATCCTGGTCGGACCAAGTCTTTTTATTATGTCTTCCAGTTGTGGTAAATTGTGTCTTCAAAAGGAATAAAAAAAAAAGTTTTCGTGTTGAATTTCGGAGGGCGTAAGTAGTTTATATTCCATAAACAACAGAATTTATTCCGTCGACTTTATAGTGGTGAATTATGCTCAGGATGAGAGGAGCAAAGACGTTTGGATTAGTGGATAAGCTCTACGGATAAATTAATGCATTTTTTACGTTCCTGCTGTGCGAATTAGCAACATGGAATGGTTGAATCCTGTTGTTGAATTTATTGTGGTTTGATTATACGATTTTTGTGGGCTTAATTAGTTTTTATATTCAGTAGTTTCCGAATTTATGAGTACAACACCTCTTTTAAAAAGTTTTTATGAATGTTGTAGTTGCCATAAATTTGATGGGATGAAAATGTTTTTCGCTGTTCAGTTAACCGCAACTTGCCTTGCATATGAATGTGGTGTAAAAGAGTAAAAAAAATTGGTTATAAGGACGGAGCAAGAGAAAGCTTTTTACTTGAGTCCAAAAGTACTGTAATCGCGTTTGTTTTATAAGATGCAAAACTTCATCACAGGTTTTGAAATGGTGTCATAATCAGCATAATCAGCAATAATCAAAAGCAAATAATTGTCAAATACTGTTAACGTACAAGTAGTATTTTTTTAACCTCCACTTACTTTTGGCAATCAGCGTGGGCGTATTTTAAGTTTCGATGAGTCTTTGTAATTTTATCACGAAAGATGTCTACTTTGGTACACTGCAAGTAGTTGCTGAGACTGATGTGAAACTGGCAGAATTTAGGGAGGAGTTGACAACTTTAACCTTTCAGTATGGACGTAATTTTTTCTTAACACTACTGCGAACGTGGAGTCTCACAGGCTTCTATATGCACACACTTTTTTTTTTTGAGAACCTTATATGCTTTAAAACTGATTGGATATTGAAGTTAAGGGATTTAGCAATAAAATAACGTGCTTATGCTTTTATTTAAAAAAATATAGAAATGTGAAAAATCAAAAACTTACTTACTTACTTTTAAGTCTAAATTTACTTAGGCTACATTTTTAGATATTAAAAACAGCCAAACTTTTTACTATAACAAAATGAGTCTTTTTTTTCTTAAAAATAATACATAAGGAACCAAAAATACAAAACACCTACTTCAGGTAACTGATACAAAAAATATTGACAATAGTCTAATAACGCAAATTTATTGGCAGTCAGTGCACAAAGGTCTAGAACTTTGGAGACGCACAGGTTTCTTGCACCCAACACAAACATAGGTAGTCATCCTGTGTTTTTTCGCGGGACAGATTCTACATGCTCTTCTGGACACTTGAATGGTTTCTTGATCCTGGACACCTTCTGTAACCATATCATCATCTAAAACGCGATTCATAGTCAACCTCAGTTCTCTTGGCAATCGTGTATTTATAACACGTCTTTGCACATGAGGCACTACAAGCACACGTGCTAGTTTTTTGAGAAAATCTCCTCTTTCCACAGCTTTTGGTTGATGCATTTTATATAAAATGTACGCATTCATGGCACTCAAGTCTAGGACACGATATAGCAACACCATGGGCCATCTCCTTGTTCGACGGCTACTGGAGTAAATCGAGCATTTTTTGTCAGCCTCATCGACGCCCCCTTTAGTGGAATTGTAATACATAATAATTTCAGTTTTTTTTGTATTTTCATCTACCTGGTTACTATAGTGCATGAAAGATACAAGTATCACTGCTCGATTCTTCTTTGGCACGTATGAGCATAACGTTTTTGTGCTCGTGAATCCAAATAAAGTAGAGTTTACTTCTCTTTGCTTCTTTGGCTGAAATTCTATCGGGCTTTCCCTCTTGTTCTTCTTCAGAATACCCACATACGTCAGTTTCCGTGATGATAGTTCGTCTACGAGCTCTATAGATGAAAACCAATTGTCAGCCGTCAAATTACGGTTGGTTCCATGAATGGGTTTTGTGAGGCGTAGGACACATTGAGTTGGAACTAGAAATTTTTTTTCTTGAGCTGTCAGTCCGATACCATCCGAGTCTTTTCCAGAGTAAATATATCCATTATAAAAATAATATTTATTGGTGTTGAGGAAGATAAGAATTTTTATTTTCCTATTTAAAACGACTATTTAAATTTTTAAAATAAGATTAATGTTTTATTGATTCAACTACTTCTGCGCACAGGTCGACAAAGACAGAATAACTCAAGTAGCGTGACTTTTACAATAACCAAATTAGAACCTATTTTGTAATAGAATTTAACGAGTGAGAAATTAAAGTACTTCTAATTTACAATGTTGCCAGAGCATGAAACAGAGCAAGAACTGATTTTAATATGAAAAGATAATAAAAGCATTGCATATTCGTAATAATAATGAATTAGAAAACTGCAGATCACCTACTTTACAAAATCAATAAATCTTTTACAATTCATTTACATTTCAATACATTGATCAATTCCTTTTAATTCATTGGCATCTGCCAGAACATGCCGCCTTTGAAACGATCTGTTTCAACCACCCGAAGTGTCTTCATGCAGTAGAGCCACTTTCTGGATCGCTCGCTGGATTATTCCTTGGGGGGTTTTAATATCGACAACTCGAACTCTGCCATCGGGACCCGCCGTAGTTTTGAGTATCCGACCAAGCTTCCACTTGTAGGAGGGAAGGTCGTCTTGGTGGACTGAGACCATTGCGCCTGGTTTTATGTCCGCTTCTTTAGAAGTCCACTTGCTACGTTGCTGCAACTGGTGAATAAACTCTTTTGCCCATCGTGTCCAGAAATGCTGGTGAAGAGCTGAGACACGCTGCCACCTGTGGAGATAGTCAATTTTTTCGAGAGGATAAGGAGGTTCTTGGATACATTGCATCGGGCCTTGGTTTATAAAATGTGCCGGCGTTAAAGCATGGAGGTCATTGGGATCTGAGGACAGAGGAGTTATAGGTCGAGAATTCAGTATTCCTTCGATTTGCACCATGACCGTAGTTAGCTCCTCATATGTCAGTAAAGCTCCTCGGAACGTTCGAAACAGATGCGCCTTGGCTGCTTTTACGGCGGCCTCCCATAGACCCCCAAAATGGGGGGCTCGGGGAGGAATACGAGTATGATGGAATTCGATTGAGTTATTAGAACACCATGTAATGATTTCCTGATGAGTTTCCCTTTGTAAGAATGCGTGACGTAATTCGGCTAGTCTTCTACGAGCTCCCACAAAATTCGTTGCGTTATCGCAGTACAGATGCCTACATAAATTTCTACGCCCAGTGAATCTTTTTAGAGCTCCTATGAAAGCGTCCGCTGTAAGGTCCGACACGACCTCTAGGTGGACAGCTCGAGTAACAAAACATACAAATACTGCCACGTAGGTTTTGTATGATGATTTTCCTCGCATCCGGTAAGTGGTTGCAAATGGTCCACATAAATCCACTCCACAATGCGTGAATGGCAAGGAGATGTTCACACGGCCTGCGGGTAGTACGCCCATCATCTGTTGAGTTAATTTTGGTCGATACCGTTGACAATGGATGCACCCTCGGACAACTTTCCTGGCGTAATCTCGAGCATTTATGACCCAGAATTTTTCTCGCAGGAGTGAGACAAGGGCTTGAGGGCCGGCGTGGAATGCTTTGATGTGAAGGTGTCGTATGTAGGTTTGAATGAAGGGATTCTTGGGAGGAAGTAATATAGGAACTCTCTGATCTATTGATATTGTGGCAAGCTTTAGTCGGCCTCCTACTCTCAATAACGTGAGTTTTGTGATAGGACACTCTTCGATAAAAGCATTCAAACTCCGCAACGGGCTCTTAAGAGGTAAGCTTTTCCCGTTCTCTAGAGCGTTGATCTCTTCTGGAAATGACTTCTGCTGGATTGCCCACACTATGTGTGTTGCAGCTTTTTCGATCTCTGATGCAGTCAAAACGTTGTTGTGAGTAGTCTGGAAACGATCTTTAACTCGCAATAATTTGATAAATCGAAGCACATAAGAGAATCGACGACAAATTTGGATATAGCTGCTGCAGGAATATATGGTAATAAGGAATGAATCAGTAACAGAACAGGTCAATACTGATTTTTGGATTTTTCGCTCTGGTAATGTCTCCAAATTGGTGTGCCTATGTATTGCGGGAGGCCACTTTTCCTTGGATAATTTTAAGAACTCCGGTCCGGAGAACCAAATTGACTTAACAAGTTCCTCACTTGTCATTCCTCGGGAAACGATGTCGGCAGGATTTGCCTTAGAGTTTACATGTCACCATGGGATGGTTCGAGTAAGCCATTGAATCTCGGAGACCCGGTTCGAAACGTAGGTTTTCCAGTAGGACGGGTGACATGATAGCCAATCCAGCACAATATCTGAGTCCGTCCATAATACTTCATCGTCAATTTGTTTTGGGATATTCCCTCGAATTTTAACGTATAATTGTGCCAGTAGGAGCGCTGCACATAATTCTAAGCAGGATAATGAGCGGCTGACTCGGATGGGGGCTACTTTGGACTTAGCCGCCAACAGCTGTATAGTTTTGGATCCCACGTCGTTTATGGATAGAGCGTAAATACAGCAACCAAGTGCTCGGCAGGATGCATCAGCAAAGCCGTGAAGGGCGATGTATTTCGTTTTACCTCTGCAAAGTACCAACCGCGGAATTCTAATGTTATTGAGCTGTAGCAATTGTTTTTTAAATTTTAACCACCAATGCTCGAGGTCTTGGGGAAGGGATTCATCCCAATGCAGTTTCAGAAGCCACAGCTCTTGTAAAAACATTTTTGCACGCACAACTATGGGATTAATAATGCCTAATGGATCGAATAATCGTGCCACCTCAGACAGAACTGCTCTTTTAGTAACCTTGGATGATAAAGGGATGCTAGATTGATAGCTGAAATGAAATTCATCTGCGATTGGTTCCCATATCAGGCCAAGAGTCTTGATCACATCCTTGTTATCAATTTTGAGAGTCTTGCCTCTTTCATTCTCTGGAATGTCAGACCAAAGCTTCTTATTGTTTGAGTACCATTTCTTGAGATGAATTTGACCGCTTTTTGTGATAGTGTCTACTTGGTCATGGATTTTATACAATTTTTCGCAAGTATCGGCTCCGGTTAGAAGGTCATCCATATAGAAATCCCTTTCGACTATGCGCGAAGCATCTGGGAGCCTTTCTGGGAACTCCTGGGCTAACTGTAATAGGCATCTAATAGTTAAAAATATTCCGCCTTTAGTAGAACTTTCAAATAAAAAAATGAAAGAAAGTATATACCCTTTAATTCTACTATTTATTTTAAATTTCGTATACAATTGTTTCGTTCTCTACTTGAGAACTTCCTCAGTACTACTATTCCCTAAACTATAAGTATCCTAATATTTATACTAAACTCATTAACGTATTAATATGAATCTCTAATTACACCTAATCCCTCAAAGTACTTTTACTTAATCTCTAATTACCTGATCCTTTACCATTCAAAAATTTGTTTTTCCTTAATTACTACTTAACTACCTTCATTATTTTGTAAGCTTGAATAGCCAGGTGTATCCGTTACCTGGGTCGCCGTTCCAAATGTCCTGCGTCTTCCGATTGAATATCTCCAAGCTTTCTGCTACATCAAGCTTCCATCCGTTTGTAACCGTTTTCAGCATGCTTACGTTGTCCGCAGTGATGTCATGTTTTTCAAGGACTATATGCTCTGCTACTTTTGATTTGAAATTTTTTGCATCCTGCTTTTTGTTTTTGTTGACTGCTTCCCTTAAGTGTTCATTCCATCTGACACCTAGTGATCTCCTCGTTTGTCCAATGTAACATCCATTACATTTCGTACACGATACCTTGTAGACTCCACTGCGCTCCATTTTGGGAATGGGGTCCTTGGTTGATCCAAGCAAGTTCTGTATTTTTGTGGCCCGGCTCGTATAAACTAGGTCGATGTCTACGTTCTTCATAGCCCTCTTCATTGTTTCCGTCCTTGAGTCAAACGTTACAACCAACCTCTTCCGTTGCTCGACTTCCGCAGTTAGCGTTGTGAACTTTTTATTGAAGATCTCCTTCGTTCGTTTGGCTATCAATTTGGTAACTTCATCCGTAGGGTATCCATTCCACTCGGCTAGCTTATAAATGTGGGACGTTTCTTTTTTCAGGCCTTCCTTATTCAATGGAAGCGTGAGCATTCCATTGAATAAGGAAGGCCTGAAAAAAGAAACGTCCCACATTTATAAGCTAGCCGAGTGGAATGGATACCCTACGGATGAAGTTACCAAATTGATAGCCAAACGAACGAAGGAGATCTTCAATAAAAAGTTCACAACGCTAACTGCGGAAGTCGAGCAACGGAAGAGGTTGGTTGTAACGTTTGACTCAAGGACGGAAACAATGAAGAGGGCTATGAAGAACGTAGACATCGACCTAGTTTATACGAGCCGGGCCACAAAAATACAGAACTTGCTTGGATCAACCAAGGACCCCATTCCCAAAATGGAGCGCAGTGGAGTCTACAAGGTATCGTGTACGAAATGTAATGGATGTTACATTGGACAAACGAGGAGATCACTAGGTGTCAGATGGAATGAACACTTAAGGGAAGCAGTCAACAAAAACAAAAAGCAGGATGCAAAAAATTTCAAATCAAAAGTAGCAGAGCATATAGTCCTTGAAAAACATGACATCACTGCGGACAACGTAAGCATGCTGAAAACGGTTACAAACGGATGGAAGCTTGATGTAGCAGAAAGCTTGGAGATATTCAATCGGAAGACGCAGGACATTTGGAACGGCGACCCAGGTAACGGATACACCTGGCTATTCAAGCTTACAAAATAATGAAGGTAGTTAAGTAGTAATTAAGGAAAAACAAATTTTTGAATGGTAAAGGATCAGGTAATTGGAGATTAAGTAAAAGTACTTTGAGGGATTAGGTGTAATTAGAGGCATCTAGTTGCCAAGTAGGGCGCTGACGCCGTGCCATAGGAAACGGTCTTCAAGCGATAAATGCGAAGTTCGTCAGTGTTATTCTCGCGCCACATAATTAGTTGGAAATTGCGGTCGTCAGGGTGAACCAGTACCTGTCTATACATGGCTGCTATATCTGCAGTTAGCCCAAACCTATGCCAACAAAATCTATTCTGAATAGCGAATAAGTCCAATTGAGTAGTAGGTCCTACCATGAGCTGATCATTAAGGGAAGTGTTGGTGGCATCACGGCAGGATGCATCGAAAACCACCCGAAGTTTCGTAGTGGAACTTTCGGGTCGTATCACACAACTATGAGGCATAAAGTAATGATTTTTAGGCAATTCTTTGAATTGGATCTCCTCCATATGCCCTGACTTCAGATAATCTTGCAAAAATTGCGAATACTGTAATTTAAGCGCAGGGTCTCGAGCTAGTCTCCGTTCGAGGGAGTAAAACCGACGCCGAGCAATGTCGATGGATGCTAAGAAATTTTGAGGCGCCGAGGGCTTGAACGGAAGCTTCACAACGAAACGACCGTCGGCTAACCGGTAAGTGCTATCAAGGAAGCTTCTCTCACACTGGAGCTGTTCCGGCTGCCATTTTGCATCGATTTCGTTTGTTACTTCTTCCTCCTTCCAGAAATTCTTGAACAATTTGTCTAGAGCTAATTCTTCCAGCCCAACACCTTCAGCATCTTCTTGTTCGGTTGTTGCCTTTCTGATGAGCGTTGAGCAAGCCGGAGGACCATTCGTGTATCGGCCTGCTACTATCCAACCTAACACTGTTTTTTACAATTTCGGTAAGCTATCTTTTAGTCTGATTTGACCAACACACAACAAATCAAAGAAGGTGCCAGCACCAATGAGCAAATCAACCCCTTGAGCCTTCAAGAATTGCGGATCTGCAAGTGGGATATTCGGAGGGATCTCCCAATCTTCAGTCACTACGCTTTTTTCTGGCTGCAGTCCAGTTATATGGGGCGAACTATAACAGTACAACGTTTTTTGGAAATTGCTGGTTCTGGATTTAATGTAAACCTGAGTGGTCCACCGAACCTTTGAGCATCTGTCCCCTATACCGCTAATGGTTACGTTGGTGCGTTCTTTGGGAAACTGAAGCATTTGAGCGAGTCGTTCGGATATAAAATCCACCTGAGAAGCCGAATCTAACAATGCCCTCGCTAATATGTACTGACACATAATATTCCTGACCTGGATTACCGCGGAAGCGAGAAAAACTTGACATTGTATGTGCTCTTTAGCAACTAATACTGCCGCTTATGGTTCTTCAATATTAGAAGCAGCGACGGGTGGGCCTCCTCCGTTTTTACTCTTTCTTTCCGCAGGAGGCATTGTGGGGTTATATCGATGAAGCAGTGTATTGTGACGCATGGAGCATACACGGCATCCAGTAGACTGGCAGTTTCTTACACTATGGTCCTTGGCAAGGCAGTTGATACACAAGGCCCTTTTCTTGACCTCTTGAAATCGAGCAATAACTGAGAGCTCCAGGAATTTCGGGCATTTATGAATGGAATGAGTATCCTGGCTACAAAACCGACAGCCTATGGTACCAGCCGCTAATGATGTCGGATTGGGGCTAGGCTTCTTTCCCTTATTGGACATGGCAAGCCTGTGAGACGACGAGAAGTATTCCGATTTAGGTTCAGGCTTGGTGTCCCTCGCCTCTAGGAATTGACATCGTTTGCCCAACACTGTTGCACAGTGTTCCCATGAAGGAATTTCAGTCTGATCTATGGCCTCTTCCCATTTACTTACTGATTCGGGGTCGAGTTTGGCACTAACTAAATGAATTATTAGTGCATTTAGGATATTCTCCGTTGATCCTAAGCTACGTAACGCGCTCAAGTGAGCGTTGACACTGTCTAGTGTGTTGCGAATCTGAGACGCTGTAGGCTTAGTGACCTTAGGTAAATTGCACAAGCTTATTATATGCTCTCGGAACGTAAGATATTTGTTATTGAATCGGTCCTTTAACTGTTCTAGCGCCTTTGCATAATTATTTTCACTCACTTCATATGCCTTGAATGTTCGTAGCGCAGCCCCATTTAAACAATTCAGCAAATGGTTGAATTTTTCAATAGAGGTCAGAGATCTGTCTGAATCAACCAATTTCGTGAAGGAACTAATAAAGTTAGGGAACTCGGAATACTTTCCCAAAAATGTTGGCAACTTAAGTTTTGGTAGATTATTGTTGTGCACGGATGGCTTTGAAAATGCGGTATCTATAATTGTAGAAGAACCACGCCGTTCCGTTATTGCGCATAGTATTCTTGACTTGACTGTGCAATACAAATCTTCAAGGTCTCCTCTAACTTTCACTTCTTGAGCGTCATCAGGGCATAATCTTTCTATTGACGATTGGTAGGACAAAATTTGTTTAAAGTACGATTCGAGTATATCCAACCGACATTCTAACTCCGTAGCCGATAAAGTATCCACTTTTGTTTCGATAATATTTTTGATTCTTGATATGCATCCTTTGGTGGATGACCGTTGAGTTTCAAGTTCCGCTAATTCAGACATTTTGAAGGAGCTTAACAATTTCTTCGAAGATGTCCACTTGCGATGACAATCGGATACAATTGTCTGTGACCAGAATTGACTCACATATGTTATTTGCATTCAACGCAATATAATTTATGCCGCTACTTGGGTATATAGAACCCGAAAGATAACCGTGAACAGCTAGGAAGATAGAAGGTTACAAGCAAAGGGCAAATATAATGGGAATTAAATTGCGCGCAACTACATACATATGCATGCGTAAAAGGCACTTCACAGTGGCATATGTCCCGCTATCTGTATGATGAATACTACCTGAACTGGAATAGTAAGTACTCCCTGAACCAACTACAAGAATCATACGGTTATATACGCACATGCGGTTATGAAAGCACCATTTGAGTGCCCTCGAAAACTTTCTGCTGTAATCAAATTAAAAACTCACGACGAATTTCCACTTTCTGGTGACAACCGGAACACAATTCACTATTATCAGCGTGTGTACTCGTATGTGTGCTCCATAAAATGCACTCCACGCACTGAAATATTTACAGCTAATTAGGTATATAGAGTCCGAAAGAAATTCTTCGAAGGTATCCACCTCTTGGTAACAATCAAAGTACAATCAGCTATCACCAAAATTGACTCGAGCATATAAAATGCACTCAACCCAATGTAATTTATGCCGCTACTTGGGTATATAGATGTGGAAAGATAACCGTGAACAGTTAAAAATTTGAATACATAGAAGGTTACAAGCAATAGGCAACTATCACAAGAATTTAATTGCGCGCAACTACAACAGTGGCATATGGCCCGCTATCTGTATGATGAATGCTACCTGAACTGAAATAATAAGTATTCCCTAAACCAACTATAGAGCCACACGGTTATATACATACATGCAGTTACGAAATCACTATTCGAGTGACTTCTGAAACTGATATGACCAAATTAAAAACTCACGCCGAATGTTGGTATTTGCGCAGGTAAGTAGTCCACGGAACAATTTCTTCCTAATAGAATGATGATGGTGGTGAAAAATCTGCAATGATATGGCGACTGACGAACGCTGATTATTGGCGTTATGGTGGTCCAAATCTGCTTCAATGTCCCACGTGGATGAATGCACGGCTCTGGCGCAGACGACGACGACGACGAAAAATTCAACTTCAATTGTATTTTATTTTAAAGGTATTGACTGCAAAGCTTGAAATTGTCCCTGCTCGGGTGCCAACTGTTGAGGAAGATAAGAATTTTTATTTTCCTATTTAAAACGACTATTTAAATTTTTAAAATAAGATTAATGTTTTATTGATTCATCTACTTCTGCGCACAGGTCGACAAAGACAGAATAACTCAAGTAGCGTGACTTTTACAATAACCAAATTAGAACCTATTTTGTAATAGAATTTAACGAGTGAGAAATTAAAGTACTTCTAATTTACAATGTTGCCAGAGCATGAAACAGAGCAAAAACTAATTTTAATATGAATAGATAATAAAAGCATTGCATATTCGTAATAATAATGAATTAGAAAACTGCAGATCACCTGCTTTACAAAATCAATAAATCTTTTACAATTCATTTACATTTCAATACATTGATCAATTCCTTTTAATTCATTGGCATCTGCCAGAACAATTGGCATCACATAATGCTCGTATTATCAATCCATACTTACCAGGCTTTTTTGGCATGTATGACATCATGTGACTTCTTCCTCGAAATTTGACGAGCATTTCATTTACTGTGGCACATTCGCTCAATTCATACAACTGTTGAGAACTTCTCACAAACTTATTGAAAATATGGGATATGGCAGCCAACTTATCAGCCTTCATTCTCTCTTCACGATCATCAGGGTTGTCAAATCGTAGGCACAATAAGAAAACCAAAAATCTTGTCTCTGACATTTCGCACCTAAATATCTCACAATCTGTGCCATCTGAAGCGAACAAATAACTCGTGTTTTCATCATTTGATTTCAAAACAGCTGAGTAAAACAATAGACCAATAAAGGCTTTTAGTTCAACCATGTTTAAATCATTCAATTCTGGTCTGTTATAACGGACATACTTGGTTCTGTAACTAGAAATTCTAAGATTGGTCCAAGTTAGAATGCACTGAAGCATTTCTTTATCAAAAAGCTTATTCCAAATACTGTAGTGATTTTTACCATCTTCAGAAGTCAATTTTGAAGAACCAGCACGAGATGTTATAATATTATGTTGTGGGGTACGTGCCCTAGCCAAAGACGGCGTCTTGGCCCATTTATACCTATTTTTGCCGTAGTAATAGTTTCTTGTCACTAACTGCGATAATGGAATATTGTCGGCACTATCACTATCCGATTCTTCTCCTAGGACGTGGTCCGGTTCCTGGTCCTGATCTTGGTTCTGATCTTGGTCCTGATCTTCATCACTGCCACTCTCATGATTTTGTATTAGTTTGGACTCCAATACAAACAAACCTTCAATATTCTCTTCATTGTCAGACTGATCCGTAGCTAAAAACTCACTCACTTCTTGTTCGAAAGTTGGATCTGTGACACGAAAATTTTTTCGCGCTGGGCCTTGAACAGAACCGGTAGACGGTCGTTATGATTCAAAATTACCGGCGTTATTTATTTTTGACATTTTGTACTACAAAATCTGAAAGAAACATAGTCGCCCTTATAAAATATATTATATGACAACAGTGGACGTGTAGCCTGACGGGCTGCAGTCAATTTTTTGACGGTTATTACTCACGTTGTATTCACCGGACGACACAACCTCCTCCCTCGTTGGTAGTTTGGCAACTGAAGCAAAAGCTACTGAGCTGCTCAATCGCGGGGAGCGGGGGGAAAATAGGCGAAACTATGAAAACGTAAACATTAAGTGGCCTGTGAGACTCCACGTCCATGCTTAAAGGTTAATAAGCGTAAAAGCTTAACTGTCAACTATAGATTCATGGTGAGAACGTTCACGTCTCAGAACGCGAAGGAGGCAGGCATCAGTAGCCTCAGTGGGAGAGGGGAGACCAAAATTTTGCTGCAATTGCCCGTAACTGTGCCGAAGGAGAGTGGCTAGTCTGGAAGGCCGAAAATGTCCTGAAAAGAACAAAACCCTCTTTTAGCCCCAAAAACCTATTTGCAAGGGCATCGTGAACGGTGATTTGAAATTGGAAGAGTTCTCAAAATGAATTGGACATTTCAGACGCAATTGGCTGAGGGTACGGGTGTAGCATAAGGTTAATATACCTGGCAAAGCACAAGCCATGCAGACCCCTATTACACACAAAAAGCCCTATTGAAGGGGGCAGGAAGGTAAAAGATTTAACGCCGCGAGGGGCAGACTCCTTTGAACTAAGTACTTTGAATAGTTACACCTAAGGCACCCAAGGTTGGTGTGTGAACTGGCGTTAGAGTAGTGAGACTCAACTGATCAGGGGAGCGACTGACAGAGTTTGGGCCAGAAGCAGCAAGCAAAGACTCTTTCTGCGATGCAGTCGAATGGGCCTTTTGAGAGAATTCTATCAGGGACATTGCCTATGTCACGGAATTCACCGAAGTTGAAGACATTATCTAATATGGGTTCTCTTGCTTAACTCAAGTGCGCGTTACCTAGCTTAACCAGAGTTAAACTATACCTCACCAAAGTAAATAATAGGGGGCAAAGTATGGCCATCGTCACCCTTCCTGAAAAGGAAGCAGAAAAAATGCTATGCACTTGCAAAATAAGAATGGGATGGGTCAGCTTCAGAATATTGCCAAAAACAGCACTATTTTCCTGCTTTAAGTGTCATGGCTATGGCCATGTCTCAAAAATACACAAGGGGCTTGAAATGAGCTCACTGTGTCCAGGTGAAGCAAGGCAGAAAATGAAACAATGCACAGGCAAAATAAATTGCTACCTCTACAAAGACGTTGACTTTACCTTTGACGAGCTCAAACACGTCCTAGGGACGGGTTATAGTCGGGTCTTCTTCTAGACAAAGTCAAAAAAGCACTGAAATGATCGGTATCTTACAAATAAAATTACACCACAGTACAATCGCACATAATCTACTGGAGTATTTTGCGAGTGAAACAAAAGATAATTCCTTTATGGTGCAACTCGATCTGCGAGTTGTTGCCGGGAAGCATGCACGTTTTTCAATTTAGTACAAAATGTACACAATTTTTTCACAGCTTCTACAAAACGTTGGGAGAAGTTAATGTAGTGCCAGGTACAGAAAACTAAGACTGTGAAAAGTTTTTCTAATGCAAGGTAGTATGCACGTAAAGATGCTTGCAAAAGCTTGTGCGAAAACTGGAAAGCTGTAATTGAAGCCCTTAACTTTCACCGAAATGAACTGTATGAAAAACCTCTTGTAAGAAATGAAGCTTGCGGTATTTTGAATAGCATGGACAGGTTTGAAAATGCATTGACGTTGGAGATTTGGATGAATATTTTTGATAGGCTTGGAAAAGTGAGTGAAACTCTTCAAAGTATTGATACGTCCGTTGAAAGAGCAAATCGACTTTATAGTTCTCTTGTTGAATATATGGGCTCCCTTCGTGATATGTTTAACGTACACGAAAAAAGCAATGGACCGATGCGAGTGTGATTATGAAACTTCTTTTAAATGCTTGCAGTAGAGAAAACGTCGTCCAGACGAAGTGAATGGAGAAGAAGTCGTCCTTACAGGGTGAGAAAAGTTTAAAGTAGAAACCTTTGATGTCATTATCGACAGTAAAAGACAGCAAAAGTAAACTACTAAAAAGAAAAAAAGCATATGTTACTCTGTAGTAGCTGATCGATTGTCAGTATTCATCAGTGATTTTGGAACATCCAGCAAAACTACAAAATCTTTACAATACTGATCTAGAGTCATAATTTGGAAGTGAGTGCATGCATTTTTCAAAGCACCTATTTCTATGAGCAAGTTTCTCAGAGGGGGAACTTCCAGGATACATTTACTAATGCAGATATAGTTCTGAGAATATACTTGCGCACTGCAGTTAGCAATTATTCCGCTGAAAGGTCCTGTTCGTCATTAAAAAGGGTTAAGTCATATTTAAGTTCTACCCTAAAGGAAGAAAAATTGAATTCTCTAGCGATTCTTAACATTGAAGCTGAAATTCTGAATAATGAAGAGTCTGGATTTGAACAATTAATAGAGGAATTTCCTCCTATGAAACTAAGGCGTAAACGCTTCATTTAATCATATATTTTCATGGTACTTTATCAATTTTACTTTCGTGCTAAAACTACAAATTAAACAATATTTTATGATCTACATATGATGTTAATATGCTTTGATCATAACATTCTTTTATCATGATCATATATTACATTCTGGTGAAAAACATAGGTTCAAGTGGATTTCCATGTTTTTGTTAAAAAAAAAAAAGTATCACATCTTAAGTGCAGTAAATAAAACATACAAATCTTGTGAGTTTTCTTATTTTAAATCTTAAACAAATAAAAAAACTGAAGGTATACGAGGTATACAGTTAAGTAATGAGACTGATTTTATCGCCGCGCTTGTCGTAGACCTGCGACCTTAAAATTTACTTTCCCTTCCCCGGCATCCGTCTCCTCTTCATTCATAACTGAAGGTATACGAGGTATACAGTTAAGTAATGAGACTGATTTTATTGCCGCGCTTGTGGTAGACCTGCGACCTTAAAATTTACTTTCCCATCCCCGGCATCCATCTCCTCTTCATTTATATAATTATCATTGCTTTAGCTTGTTTAATTCGCCTGCTGAGTCATGCTGAGTAGACGTGTGTGACGAGCACACGAAAATGGAGAAACAAAATCAAGAGCAACGCGTCGCGATAAAATTTTGTGCCAGATTGGGCGACACAGCTTCGGAAACGTACTCTAAAATGGTAAAAGTGCAAGGTGATAGTGCTCTTGGTCGTGCCCAGGTGTTTCAATGGCATAAAGAGTTTAAAGAGGGGCGTGGAAGACGAGCCACGGAGCGGGAGACCAGTCGAGGTGCGGACTGCCGCAAATGCGATGAAGATCAGCGTTTAGCAGTTTGAATGTGGGCCTTGGGACTGGGTATGAACCGTGAAACAGTCAGACAAATTTCAACCGGCGATTTCGGGATGAAAAAGTTGTGCGCGAAGATGGTTCCAAAGAACCTTTCTGAGGAGCAAAGCAGCATCGAACGATAGTCACAGAAGACTGTTTGGAACAAGTGGAAAACGATCTCACGTTGTTTGATCGAGTTATTATGGGCGATGAGAGCTGGTTTTTCCAATACGACCCAGAAACCAAACGCCAAAGCTAACCATGGTTGTCTCCGCGCGCCCATTGTCCACAAAAAGCTTGCTTGAGCAAGTGAAACCGATGATTATTGCCTTTTTTGATAGCCGTGGAATCGTGCACAAAGGATTTGTTCCATCGGGGCAAACCGTAAATCAAGTCTACGTTCGCCAAGTACTCGAAAGACTGCGAAAACAAGTCAACAGGGTGCGCCCAGACATCGCTCATAACTGGATCCTTCATCGCGACAACGCGCCGTGCTACACCGCCCTCACCGTGTGCTAGTATTTGGCCTCTAAAGGTATCGCCATGTTTCAACAGTCATCTTATTTGCCCAATATGTCACCCTGTGACTTTTTTTTTATTCCTTAGGAAAAAATCGGTGGTCAAAGGAACCCATTCTGAGTCGATTACGGACATCCAGGTGGCCGCGCCGAGGGTACTCGTGAACATCCCAGTCGAAGCGTTCCAGAAATGTTAGGAAGTATGGAAAACGCGCTGAAATTATTGTGTAGCTGCCCAAGGGGACTGCTTTGAAGGGGATGGCAGAGTTGTAGAGTAATTTTTAAATATACAGTTTTCATGGAATTAGTCTCATTACTTAATTGTCTTGCCTCGTAAATTTCTTCATGATAGTTACGTTAAAATATAGTACGTAATGATGTAACACGATATTATTAATCTTATAATACATATTCTAACATATATAAAAGCAAATGTATGGCAATCAATTTTGTAAACCAAAATGCGTTATAAAAAGACAATTTTGGGTAGACGTAGAAAACTTCAATCGACTTCGCCAAGAATGGTTCTGCAGCTAGCGATTAATTCATTCACATGCGTTCTCTGTATTAATAAAATTGGGAAATAATGTATTTCACTCTGCCTTTGTTGGGAAAAGCCATAAACAAAAGTGTACCTACAAGGTAAAATTAAATATGCCTTATATCTTGAGATGTTTCCTTTATTAGCGTAACAGACAGGGGTGGCTGGCCGAATCGTGCCTAGGGACGGCATCATAGGTAAGTCCACCACTGTATATTGACCACTTATAGGATGAACTTTTGCCATCTTTTGGAAGGCTGAAACATGCCACGTCCAAAGAACCTTGATTTTTGGCAGCAAAGAATTGTTTGCTCATTTTTAACAGCCTGATCGGTATCAAAGGTTTTACTATTTAAATGGTTTTGAAGGGAGCAAAACAAATGATAGTCTGATGATGCTAAGTCAGGGCTATAGGGTGGGTATGGCATCAGTTTCCAATTGAGCTTCATTCATTTTTGACGGGTTGTGACGGGATGTGGGGTCTGGCGATAGCATGGTGGAACAGCATGCCTTTGCGATTGGCCAGATGAGGATGTTTTTTCTTGATTTCATCATTCTATTTTGATAGTTCATGGCGGGAGACATTCGGATCAATAGTTTTCTTTCTTGGAAGAACCTCAAAGAAGACTATACCCTTGTGATCCCACCGCACCGAAAGCATAATCTTCTTTTGGTGAATATTGGCTTTAGGCGTCGATTTTCGCGACTCATCTTGCTTGGTCCATAATCGTTTTTGGATGACGTTATTGTAAACAATCCATTTTTTATCAACCACTATGGTTCTTTTTAGTAATATGTCGTTGTAGTTACAATCCAGCAAAGACTCCCATATGTTATGCGTTTGATGAGGTGGATTTCCCAAACATTCAGTTTTTTACGTAACCAAGCGTTGTAAGTGCAAACAAACAGTTGAATTAATATTTCGAGCTTCTCTGTTATCTCTCGAGTTGCCATACGTCAGTTAGTTTCGATTAACGCCTTCCTTTTGTCGTCATCAGTAGTGGTTGGACGATCAGCATGTGGTGCATCTTGCACATTAAAATTTCCAGAACGAAAGCGAGTAAACCAACGCTGACTCTGGTGTTCAGTATGGCAGTCCTCACCATAAACTTCACACAATTCTTTTTAAGCTTGCACCACATTTTTGACCTTTCGAAAGCAAAAGAATAAAATATGTCGATTATGCTCTCTTTGATTGTCCGTTTTCAAGTTTATTTTTAACCGACTTGTTATTTACTAATGACACTCAGTTTTTGGCTGAAAATAGTATGAAGTCTAATCTTTAAAATAGTATATAATCATATAAGCCACTCAATCACGTCATCTATGCAGTTCACGTCAGCTATGAGAATAAAACGACATGAACTATCGAACAACCCAATATATATATATATATATATATATATATATATATATATATATATATATATATATATATATATATATATATATATATATATATATAGGGTGCGTACAGCATTGGGACATGCATAAATGTGACTATAACATTGCGAATTTTTTTTATATTTTTTTCCATTTCAGATAAGAAATGGCGGACTACAACATCACTCGAGAAATGAATAGATATGCTGTCATCGTCGTTATATGTGCAAACCATACAGATTTAGAGATCCCTAATTCATTTGTGCATAAGGTTCGCTGTGAATTAAAAGCATCAGGAGGCGATACAGAATCGGTTGCAAAATGCAAAAAGTACGAACAGCGTTCTGAAACTGTCCGATCTGCAAAATTTTTAGAGCAAGTGCGATCATAGACGAGAACCTTTCAAAATCAATGGGGGTCCTTGCGAGTTAGCTTCATGTTTCTGAGCGCCTTATTTGTAGAGTTGTCCACGAAGACCTTCGGTATAAGCCTTACTTGATGCGCAGAGGACAGTTCATGTTGGAACGAACACAGGAACAGAGTTTTTTGATCAAAACATCTTTTAAACAAAACCAAACACCCTGAGGCGCCCAAAATGTAATGGTTTTTTTTCCGACGAATAAAATGTTGACCAAGATCAAAAGACAAACCGCAGAAATGACAGATGGCTATGTTCAAATCCTATGGAGGTCCCTGTTGTTATGCGCACAAAATTTCCAGCCACTGTTATGGTTTAAGGTGTTGTCAATGACGAAGGACATGTTATGCCACCACATTTTTTTACTCAAGGACTTCAAGTGAACTCTGCTGCATACATCGAGGTTTTATAGATGGTAGTGAAACCCTGGATATACAATGTAAGCGGAGGCAGACCATACATTTTTCAACAAGACTCTGCTCCTTCACATAAAGCAATGGTGACACAATATTGGATGGCCGAAAATTTTCATAACACAACACCGAACATATGGCTACCTAGCTCCCCAGACCCTAATCCTTTGGATTATTACGTATGGGGCGTAGTTGAGCGTGAGACCAATAAACGTCCTCATAATACCACTTCTTCGCTGAAGACTGCTATTAATGCCGTCACGATCAATATAATTCAGGCATGTAATCGTTTCTGGACCGGGATCGAAGAGGTTATTGCTGCTAATGGCGATATTATTGAATAACTTTAAAGCCATATATTAATTTAACGTTGTATAAAAAATTCCTGAAATTTCATGAAATTTTGTTAAAAATATAAGCTAATTAAATTTATCCTCAGGTTGTCCTCAAATACCGTACACCCCCTGTGTATATATATATATATACATATATGTAAATACCGGGTGCATCAGCACAATCTGGAAAGAACACGCAGTTTATAATAATTATTCATTACTTATAAACAAATATGTACCACAAAAGTTGTTGTTATGTCTTAATTCTAGGTACTCTCCTCAATTTTATAAGTCAATGTAACCCGAGTTGCTTAAGCCACCGATTTCGAAGATTCTGCACTTTGATGCTCTTTCCGCTTTCAATCACGAACTTAGGATCCCCGCTTTCCAATCTATAGAACAGCTCACCTTAAACTATCATGATGATTATTTTCTTCGCTTTCTGGAATTTGAAATGTTTTCAGGCTCTTTAACCATTCCTTCTGCACATGTCTTCCACTCGCGAGCAGGACAATCTTCTCACCCGAGAGGAATAACAGTTGCGTGATCTTCTGTCCTGTTCTATCTTCTGCCTCCTACTTTCTTCTATATCCTTCTATTTACTATCTCCTTTTATCTCCTTATTTCCTCTACTTTCTTCTCTGCATATCCTCTATCTTTTCCTTATCTAGCTGTCTCTTTCTTCTCCACCTTTCCTCTTCTCTCTTCTAACTTAACTCACTCACAGCTCAACTCACGTGCAACTTAATAATCCAACAATAATCATTAATTCATATGTTGATTCATCGACGTTTCCCATACGATGGGAGAAGATAGAAGTGAGACTTAAGACAGAAAGAGATAGAAGATCGAGTAAGTCAAAAGATAGAAAGAGATAGAGGACATAAAAGGAAAAGAATACAGGGGACTCTGGGTGAGTACTTGGTATTCTTTTGCTGACCTGGGTCAGTTTTGAATTTTTTATATTATATATTGAATTGAAAGTTATTCGGTGTATATCAAATAAAAGTATATAACAAAGATAGTTCCATTTTGCCGGACAGGATGCTGACGGATAGCGGTGTGGTTGCCGGACATGATGGAACGGACAATGATAAGCACATTGCTTCACTGGTTCCAGAATCCGACAAGATCACGCTAAAATTAGACCAATTCTTTGTAACGCTATTACAGAACTATGCAGAACTAACTAAGTTATTGAAAAATTTGGATAAGAAATTTCAAAAAGACAGCCCTCAGATAAAAAAAAAAAGAAAAGTGAGGACGTTTTTACCTCCAAACTCTTAATCTTCTTCTGAAAATTCGGAAAGTGGAATAGAAGTTGACTGCATGAATGGCAGCCAACATAAAGAGGATGCAACTTTCCCTGCACTTCTACCACCAAAACTGGCTACGATATTTACAAACATGGCCATTACACCAAAACCAAAACTGCCAAAAACTAAAAATACACAACTCGCACCACAAGCACAAGAACCCAAAACAGTACCAATAATTTTTCGAGAGCCTTAAAAATGGTCCCAACCACTTGGTATTATTAAAACAAAAAACATCTCATACATATCCATAAAAAGAGTCTACCTTGGCATACAAATTACACCAACAACACCCACCAATCACTGACAAAATCACTAGCAGACAATGAAATACAATACCATACCTACACACTTTCAGAGGATAGACAGTTGAATGTTGTCATTAGGGGTCTGTATGACTTTTCAGTTGAAGAGATCAAGGAAGACTTACAGTCTCAGGGCTGCTACCCAATAGAAGCCTACATATCAAAATGAAAGAAGGTCTTTCTAGGGGAGTCAAGGCTCTTCTCCTAAAATCTGAAACTAGCATTTATAACATTAAATCTGTTTGCCACCTTCTGTACATCGTGGAGGCACAGCGTCTTCGTACGGACCAGGATATGTGCCACAATTGCTAACAATTTGGACATTCTTCTAGAAACTGTCATGCACCGTCTCGAAGCTTTGAGTGCGATTCACTTCATCATTTCTCGGACTGTCCTAAGAAAATTGATGAGAAGCCAAAATGTGTCAACTGTGGTGGAGAACATCCAGCAAACTACGGGGGTTATCCCAGAAATCCAAAGAACGTAAGAAGATCGTTCACGCACGCTGCTGCGGCCCAATCCACACCACCAGCACAAGAGACCAACAACTCTTACACAGGCAATTCCACGCACAAAAACTAAACCTTACAGTATGGACCAAATGATTGCCAAAGTACAGACTCAATTCCAAAACATGATGCAAAAGATGATGGCAAACATGATTCAAACCATATTTTCTGCATTTCAAACTGTTATCAACAAAAAACACTAATGAGTGTAAGAAACCACGTTTCGATTCTGACGTGGAATGCGAATTTCTTACTTCAGAATACTGGCGAACTCAATCAATTTACATTTGATCATAAATTTGGTATCATAATGATCCAAGAAACTTTTCTGAAGCCTGGAAGACAATTCCGAATCCCTAGCTACATTATGTACAGAAACGACAGAATGACGGGTAGAGGAGGTGGAACGGCCATTCTCGTGAGACGGCACATGAGTCATTTACACCCATTCGCAGGGTGCGAACTGATTTTCTAGAGTTCATTGTAATTTCTGCTTACAATCCTCCAGGAAATGTAAATTTCTTAAATGATCTTAGAGCAGTTGCTACATTTATCTTCATTGCAGAAGTTCTAAATACCGCACACCACCATTAGGGAGCTGTGAGAAACAATAAAGCTGGGATCGAGCTTAATACATCCATCACAGTCTACCACTTCAGCCTACATATCTACAATGAGCCAAAACATTATGGATCAAGAAATGACTTTGCACTGGACATTGGAGTATCATGAGATTTCATATAAATGTTCAGGTAAATGTCCTCCAAGAGCTGTCTTCCAATCACAAACCATTCCTCTTCCTCATAGAAAACATCTTGATTTACCTATGCAGGAAAAGAAAATTACAAACTGGAAAGCATTTAAAGTCGCATTGGCCAATGAAACTAATTTTCAATCACCTGAAACGGCCGATGACACCAATAACGTCGTTGAAAACGTAACTTTAAAAATTTTGCAGGTAAAAGAGGACACATACGGTCCTAACTCCAAGAAGGGTAACGAATCCCTCCGAACTCCCTCTGAACATCAAACAATTGATAAGGAGAAGGAATCAAGTTTGGAGGAGAGCTAGGTATACAAGCGACCCTACACTATGCATAAAAACTGCTTGGATGACAAATGAAATCTGTGATACAATAAGGGTACTCCAAAATGAGCAATGGAAGAGCTTTCTGCAGAGTCTCGAGCCTGGGTGTGGCAGTTTATGGAGAATGTCCAAATGCTTTCGAGTAAACAGCAACATTTTGTCACCACCTGTTCATGGTCTGAATGATATGGAATTCTACGATGCGGGTAAGGCAGAAGCATTTGCAGATTCTCTGGAAATGCAACTCTGTGAAAATTCTTCAGACAAGAAGGACTTTGAAACTGAGCATAGAATGGAGTCTTCTGTCAACAGACTCCTGATAGACAACATTCAACATGAAGACAGGATTGAACCATCGGACTTAGATGAAATCAAGAACATTATCCAGACACTCAATATACATAAAACACCTGGACATGACACTATCACAAATAGAACAATTTATTGGCTACCGCACAATATTCCAAAAGCACTTACAGACATTATTAATGCAATATTCCGTTTGCGGAAGCATCCCAAAATGCGGAAATCAGCGGTTATGATTGTTTTTCCAAAACCTCAGAAGGACCCACAATTTCCACAAAACTGGAGACCCATCAGTCTCCTCTCATTGCTGTCGAAAATTACGAAAAGGGTGGTTCCGCATCAACTCAATGAGGTTGTAACCGATAAAGCCATTATACCGCAAGAACAATATAGCCTTAACACTAAACACTCTACTGAACTCCAGTTAGTTAGAGTGGTCCAACACTTCAGAACAGGCTTAGGTTGCAGAAATTCAACAGGCCTAGTTATATTTGATAAAGTCTGGCATGCATGGCTCATCTTAAAAATGCATCAATCCAATATGCTACTGCAGCTTACCCAAATTATTGGCTCCTCTTTGGAAGGCAGAATATGTGGTGTCAGAATTGACAAACAACTCTCAAGCCTGAGACCAATTGATGCCGGAGTTCCTCGGGGCTCATCCATTTCACCGGTCCATACAATATATTTGCTGCAGACCTTCTGGCTCTGCCTCCAAAAGTAAAACTACTACTCTACGCTGATTATACCTATACTCGTATATTATATTTAGTACAGCACGCCAAGCAAGAGTCATCGCTTCAAATTTGCAACGACTAATAAATATTTTATTGGAATACTTTCGTAAATGGAAAATTAAGATGAATCCTGACAAAACACAGGCCCTATACATCACAAGAAAAAGACTACAAACTCCTCAGAGACTTATCGTTGGTAATGAAACAATAGACTGGACACCAACGGCTAAATACTTAGGATTTACATTCGACAGAAGACTTACACGAATACAGCACATACAAAACAAACAAGGACACCGCATTGAACTTTTCTCTTCTTTATATCCTCGCATTAAATCCAAAAGAATTAGCCTTGAAAATCTATTACTCATATACAATCAAATTATACAACCGACGCTACTCTACGGTAGTTTTGCTTTCTACCAGACAACAAAGACTAACAAAAAAGCACTTAAGTCCTTCCAAAATAGAATTTTTAGAAATATCTTAAGAATTCCATTGTATATTAGAAGCACTGACATATACAATGACTTAAAAATAGGTACTTGACAAGAAATGAAACTTTTTGACACAATTGACAACCATACGAATAGTACCCTGGCATTCCTTCAAACTTTACGAAACAGAGATGAATTAAGTTTAACAACTATTCGCCAAAAAACACTGTAAAAAAATTTCTTAAAATCACATAATGAGTAAAATCGGCTCAGGAAGGTAAATGGGTACTCAAGTACTCACAGATATGAGAGATGCTAAATTGCACTAACTTCACACCTCAGTAAAAGTATATCGTGCGGTTGTAAAGGGTGGTCCAAGCATAATGCACGATGTGAATTGTGAGTCACACCTTAACGTCAGGTTTTTCGTTGACATTTCTTTGTTTCAGTGTTTGACAAATTCAACCATGGAGAGTTACACAACTGAGCAGCGCGTTAAGGTTGTTGAAGCTTTTTACCGAAACGGGCGTTTAAATCAAAATGCATTTCGTGCATTTCGTGATTTTTTTGGTCAGCATAATCGACCAAATGTGTCCACAATCGGAGGCATTGAGTGCGAATTTCTGCAAAACGGATCTGTAGGAAACGGGGTTCCAACAAGATGATACCACTTGCCACACAGCAAAAAAAAATGGCTCTTTTGCGCGAGAGATTCAATGGCCGTGTCATCTCACGTTGTGGCGATGTTAACTGGCCGCCACGATCATGTGATTTAACACCGTTGGACTTTTTTCTCTGGGGATGTTTAAAAGAAAAAGTGTACGTCAATAAGCCAAGATTGATTTAAGAGCTAAAGGATGAGATAATTCAGCACATTAACGAAATAGAACCTCAATTATGTCTCAGAGTCATTGAAAATATGGATCATTGTATAGAAGTATGTCACCGTAGCCGTGGGAAGCATTTGGGCGATATTTTGTTAAACACATAATTGTCATAGGTCGTTCTATTATAATAATAAATATTAACATAAGTCCCTGAAAACTACAACTAACATCGTGCGTTTTGTTTGGACCACCCTCTATTAGTGGAGTACATTTTGGAGTTATTACTTTAACAGTTCAAGCAGACATTTTCTCATCACCTTGAAAAATTTCATCATACATTTTGAGCCTGGTTGTAATCACCATGAAGCGAGAAGGAGAAGAAATTTTTCTTTGCCCACGTAAGATTTTAGACATTACACGAGAAAAGTATAATATAAAGATGCAGTTAGCTTTCCGGATTTGGAAGATGTGACAACATTTTTATATATTTTCATGTACTCATCAACCAACTTTTGAGCCCTGGGTCGAAATATATCTATTTGCTCTTGCAAACAAACAAATACTTCAGGCAGGACGCGCACAGACAAGGTAATGATATATTGTGCAGTATAATAATGTGTAAGTTTTTCATATTTTGTTGTTGGGCAAATACAGTTTTACTCCCCAATGCCAACAATTCCACAAAACCCAACTAAAATCGCGTCCTGTCTGTCCGTCTGTCTGTCTGTCTGTCCGTCCGTCCGTCCGTGTGTCTCGGAAACTACTTAAGCTAGAAACATCAAATTTTGTATGCTGGTGTGAAGTGGTGCTCTCTTCAAAGTTCAACTACAAAAAAATTTTATAAGGTATTTAAGGGGGTCTCCACATATAGGGGAGTGACCCGCCGAAAAAAAAATTTCATCAAAGGTAGCCGATATGGGCATCAAATGAAAGGCCTTGATAAGAACTTTTCAAAACAGGTCTTAGTTTGGCAAAGTTTGCTTCGAGGGGCGCACAGGGAGGGGAAATACACGCAACAGCTAAGTAGTGTGCATTAGGGTTTAAGTACAGTAAATTCCATTTATAACGATGCGGAAACTACAACAGAAGTTTGGTTTGGTATGCTATTCATCAGTCAATATTCCGGGCTTAACAATGTCACTTATACCGATATTCCGCATATAACAAGACAATAAAGGCCAGTCACTCCTTTTCTTTGCTCCGCATATAGTAATGCCATGGAATTTCTCGCGCATCACGTCCTCTTATGCCTACTCCACTCTGTTTTATGAATTTTATTTTCAGTATTGTGTTTATCAGAACCATATTGAATCTTTCTTCAATTTAATCTGATTATTGTTTTCTCATCTGCTGAAATGAATCGTAAAGTTCGGGGACTCCTCTTTTTCATTTACTTAGCCGCCCCTTATGTTACAATGATTACCGTTTTATGAATTCAATTTTCAGTATTGTGTTTCCCGGATCTTATCTGAATCTTTCCTCAATCTAATCTGTTTGTTGTTTGCTCATCTGTTCAGATGCACCATAAAATTTGGGACTCCTCTTCTTTCTTTGCAAAGCCGTCACTTATGTTAGTATGAAATTGAAACAGTTGAGTTTTGGCAAACGTCGTCATAATGTCTAAACTTCAGGTATTTTGCAGTTGCCGAAAAGTTGCGGTTATTGAGCGCTAAGAAGATGGTAAAAATTCGATTTTGGATGTTTCCCGCAATCTTAAGATAAGTCAGCCAACTGTCTCTACTATCTGGAAATCTCGCGCTCTAATAGAAGAAAAATTTCCCAAAGGTAAGACTACGACAAAAAAAATTAAGACAAGCCACCTTGAGGATATTGAAGATGCACTATTGGAGTGAATGAAGATTCAACGCAGTAGAAATATCCCCATCAGCCGGCCATTCTTTCAAGAGAAAGCCAACGATTTTGGTAAGCTTTTAAATAAACCAAACTTTAAAAGCTCTCGTTCCTGGATCACACGCTTTCGAAAACGTCACGGTATTGATTTTAGAAAAATCAGCGGGGAAGCTGCGAGAGTTTTAGGAGCAGTTCAAGAAAATTGGCTGCGTAACGTTTGGCCTACAATTCATAAAAATGTTGGGAGCAATGAAATTTACAATGCTGATGACACAGGGCTATTTTTTTGTTTAACACCAGATAAAACTCTTAGATTCAAAGGCGAGACGTGCCATGGAGGAAAGCTCTCGTGATAGGAAAATCCAAACACCTCGGTGCTTCAAAAATGTCAATTTACCAGTAGGTTACAAAAACAATAAGAAAGCGTGGATGACGAGTTTTATTTTCACTGAGTGGTTAAGACAATGGGATAAGAAACTTGGGAAACAAAATCCAAAAATCGTACTAACTATCGATAACTGCTTGTCGCAGCCAGCCGTATAAAATTTAAAAAATATCGAGTGACATTTTCCTCTCCCTAACGTGACCAGGGTACTACAGCCCATGGACTAAGGGATAATGAGAACACTCAAAGCTAAATTTAGAAAAAAGGCTTGTGGTGAAGATTATAAATAGACTGGAACAAATTTTCGTTGACTTCAAGCAAGCATACGACAGTATAAATTGCAACATACTGTACCAAATAATGCTTTGCTTCAGCATCCCAGCCAAATAAGTCCGTCTTACCAAAATGACAATGACGTCGACAATCTCCCAAGCCCGCATCAACAACCAACTCACCGATGTCTTTGACACAAATATCGGACCAAAGCAGGGAGATGGGTTGGCTCCATTGCTATTCAATTTGGCTCTGGAGTACGTCATACGGAAGCTACCTGTCGATACAAGAGGTACATTACTATACAAGTCGAGGTAAGTAGTAGCCTATGCAGATGACATCAACATTCTGTCATGGTCTTTAACAACTCCCAAAGAACTTTTCCTGAAACTCGACAGTGACGCAAAACTACTAGGGCTACAAATCAATGAAAATAAAACAAAGCTCATGACGCAGTCGAGGAAAAATACATCAAAAACAAAAAATATCACACTTGGCGAATACAGTATCGACAATGTTAGTCAGTAGATTTGTCTATTTAGGCGCCATAATAACGACAACGGGCAATGAAAGAGACAAAATACGCCAAAGAATACAGCTCGCAAATAAAATATTTTATTCACTTTATTTTTCGTTTCACTTTGACGATCTTGAAGACCAGCTGCATGCATAGGAGAACAAAGCTCCAAGTATACAAATCTGTGATAAGACCTATGTTATGCTATGGGTGTGAAACATGGACCCTAACCCAAGCATCTGCAAATATATTGAACGCCTTTGAGCGACGGGTCCTAAGGCGAATAATCGGACCAATGGCGAATTCGATACAACTAGGAGCTGCATGAAATTTTTGACGAACCGGAGGTCTCAAGAATTGTAAGACTACGGAAGTTGCAATGGGCTGGACACATGCATCGTAAGGACGAACAACGGATACCCAAGAAGGTATTCGTTGGGAGAACTGAAGGCCGGAGGCCAGTGGGGAAACTGAGGAAACGCTGGTCTGACTCGATTGACGAAGAAAGTTTACCGCTGCTTGGATTTTGGAATTGGAAGACGCGGTCAACGGACCGAGACAGTTGGAGGCGCTGTTTGCAGAAAGTGAAGGCCCGAAAAGGGCTGTAGTGCTAAGAAGAAGCAGAAGAAGGAACGGAATAAAGAATCAAAAATATCAGTTCTAGATGCAATTTTGATGCTGGAGAATGCTTGGAGTAGCGTGTCAGAAAATGTATTAAAAATCGTTTTCGACACGCTGGCTTCAATGGAATGGATTCAGGAATGGTAGAAATTTCTGATCAGTCTGATGAGCTTGAAGATCGGGAAGAATTGAGAACAATATCAGCATTATCTTATACATGAACAATCATCGATTTCGCAAATATGGATAACAATGTTGTTGCTAGCGATTGCAATATTTTAACCGATGAAAAAATTGCAAAGGCTATAGCCAACTCAAATAACAAGGAGGAGCTTTATAAAACGGCCGAAGAAGAGGAAATGTTATTCCAATCGCCGACACTCTCCGCAATGGTTCAATTACGAAATCAAGCCATTTTTGAAGCAAATCATTACGGGCGATGAAAAATGATTAAGATACGAAAATGTCGTTCGAAAAGATCATGGTCAAATAAGTTGGGTAGACAGAACCACGCTCATGTCAGAAGGGGTTTGTACTCAACTTACAAAACGCAATCACCAGCAACGAATAAAATCATGAAACATGTCAAAGAGATTTGCTCGCTTAAAAAAAATCTAATGTTTCTCCATTTTCAACTAACAAAAATCACTTAAATCATGTAATCCTATAAGTATTTATGTCATCAATCTGATCTGGAAATCATAAGAAGACCAAATCTAAACTACACTGTCTGGTTTGATGGAAAGTCCATAAAATACCAAAATATTGTGTTCTTGGTGTTGTAATTCGAGAAATTTCAAATGGATATGACTTTCGTGAATATGACACGAATTTCATCACACTTATCTACAGAGTATTTTTTTTTTGTGGTAGGCAGGTGAATGCTATTCATGCATAGAGTGTGGGACTCCCATGCGCGACTGGACTACCCACTAAACACCTCCCCTGTCAACCTGAGATCCCAGCCTGGAACCTCTTGACACATTACTTCCGGCCAGGTCTCGTTTTGTTACGCCGTGTAGCGCCTTCAAGCTGGGGAATCCCTTTCCTAGCGGGAGAGGAGGGGGGAAGAGGAATTGCCAGAAGAGCGATCCCCCAGCCCCAGCGCTCCCGGCTGCTGTGAGTCCCTTTTATATTTTAGGACTGCCCGAGCATAATGTGCCACCTGGTTCCATTTGTCAACCGATTTGAGCATCACCGCAACTATATTATGCGGGGTGAGCTCCCCCGTCTCCCTGTAAAGTTCTCTTCGCAGCCTGACCTATTTTGTACACGCAAAAAATGTGTGACAGGCATCGTCCTCCTCTCCTGGGTAAAACCGACAATCGGGGGACCGTGACTTACAGATTTTGTGCAGGTAAGACTGAAAACACCCGTGCCCGCTCAAAAGCTGGGTCAGATAGAAGTCAGTCTCACCATGCCTTCGATTAAGCCACGGTCTCACATCCGGGATGAGGCGCGCAGTCCACCTTCCCTTCGTGCAATTCACCCAAGACTGCTGCCAATCGTTGAGTGAGCGCTGTCTCCCTTCGCGTACAACTATCTCCCTTGCATCCTCGTTTTGGCGCAGGTAAATAGCGCGGCGCTCTCTAGCGAGGAGGGCGATAGGTATCACGCCTGCAATCACTCTCACGGCCGAGTCGGAGACTGTTGGATACGAAGATGCAATTCTCAGTGCTCCTCTTCTCTGCACCCGTGCCAAACGTTTCCGGTAAACCTCCTTGCTGAGAGCGTCGCCCCACGCCTCTGCTCCGTACAGTAGCACTGACCCTACAGCACTCATCAAGAGACGTTTTCTTGATGGACTGGGCCCCCCTACGTTGGCCATAAGTCCACTCAGAGCCGATATTCCCGAAGCAGCCTTCTCAGCCGTTGCCCTGATTTGTTCAGAGAAACTCATCTTCGAGCCGATCAGTGGCCCAGGTACTTCACCGCTGGCTTCGATTCGATTTGTATTTCTCCAATACTGATCATCCTTACTCTAGGGATTCTCTTTTTTGTCAAGATGACCACTTCGGTTTTCTCCAGTGCTAAACTCAGCCAGTCCCTCACTCGGCGCATTAGCATACCTAGCCTAAGTTGCGCTTGTTCAACGGAGCGTCCAGCGACCAGGGCCGCAACATCTGGCATCTCAAGTCTCAGTAGCCCGTCGTAAGACACGTTCCACAGATCTGGACCAAGGATAGATCCCTGGGCAACACCCGATGTAATTTCCATCCTTCGTTGGCCCTGTGTCGTGTCGTAGAGCAGGCTTTGGTCCTTTAGGTAGTTCCTCAAAAGCCGCATTAGATATTCTGGAACTTGAAAAGAGTTTTCCAGCGTATCCAGAATATCCACCCATCTAGCGGAGTTGAAGGCATTCCTGACGTCGAGTGTCACCAACAGGACGATCCGTCTCTTGGTGCGACTATATGCCTCTGCCTTTTGGACCGCGCTCATCACCTCTGCAATCGCATCAATGGTCGAACGTCCTGCTCTAAAGCCGTATTGCCGAGGAGAGAGGTCCCCAGCAGCACGAATCGCGTCAGTGAATCTTCCCTTGATGAGTTTCTCTAGCACTTTCCCAGCCGTGTCTAGCATGCATAGCAGGCGGTACGCAGACGGCGATTCGGGATTTCCCTTCCCCTTGCTGATCAGCACGAGCCTCACCACCTTCCATCGTACCGGGGAAACCCCGTACCGTAGGCAAGCGTTGAATGTGCTGAGCAGCAAGTCAGGACAATGGTGATAGACGAGCCACAACACCTCAGCGGGAACACCATCTGGACCTGGAGCCTTCCTCGTTTTCAATGGGAGAACTGCCTCTTCCAGCTCCAGTTGTGTGAAGAGTGAGCACTCTACTGCTGCTTCACCATGGACAGCGTCAACATGGACGGGATGGGCGTGGAAGAGTCCCCGCACTATCGCGTCCATCTTTTCCGCGTCCATCTTTTCATGTATACAAGGCTTCCGTAGGGCACCAAGTTTCCGCATGGCCAGCTTGTAGCCAAGGCCCCACGGATCCTTGTTCACATTGTCCACTAGGTCTTGCCAGCAGCGAGCCTCGCTACTGTTGATCAACTTGCGAAGGCATTTCCTGGCCGACTTATATGCTGCCACCTGCTCGCATGCCTCATCAGGGTTCCGCACCCGTTGAGCCTCCCGTCGAAGCTTGTGCCACTCCCTTCGCTTTTCAGCGATTTCAGTTGACCACCAGTACACTGGGGGTTGTCGTGCCGGGGTCTTCGATGGGGCATAGAAGCGCAGCATGCAGTCGTAATGATGCTCATAGTAGAGTTAACCACGTCTTAAGCTGCCCGTTCTTCCGTGCCCTCCGAAGCTCCCTGCAGCGGCTCACCTGCTGTGAGAGCCTTGACGAACCTCTCGACGTCCATCCTTCCGATGTTCCATCCAGTTGTGGAAGGCCGAAAGCACGGACGTCGGGAGACAGCATCACTTATCTCAAGCAGAATGCACTGATGATCACTGGCTGAGTAGTCCTCTAATACTTTCCAGTTGTGTATCCTTCGTACTAAGGACTCCGAGGCGAATGTCACGTCCGGTATGGTTCCCTCAAAGCCAATACGGCGGAAAGTCGGCGTATTTCCAGAGTTTAGTACGACGAGGGCCGTCCTGGCCGCCATTTCCAGATTTCGTTTTCCCCGCGGACCCGTCTGAGGCATACCCCATTCGATTGCTTTAGCGTTGAAGTCGCCCCCAACGAGCACTTTGCCCTCTGCGTTCGAGACAGTGCCCTCCAAAGCATTAAGCTTGGCTTGGAAAGATGATATCGACTCGTTAGGCGTTAGGTACACACTAAAGAAGGTGATCCCTGAGCATCGAACCCACACGAAACCATCCCCCCGTACACAACTCTCCGCTTGAAAGTCACTGTTCCGAACCCAGATGGCGGCAGTACCAGTTTCATCTGAGTACCATAATGCAGGACTTTTACTATGGTGTTGCTCACTCAGCAGCAAGAAGTCGGCTTTCATGTCCCTCGCAAACTGCTCAAGCAGATTTTGGGCAGTTGAACTGCGGTGTAGGTTTAGCTGCAGGATGTGGGTCATCGAAGCTCTGATTTGGCCTTGGCTAGGGCTTCCTGGAACACCCGGCGTTTTCCTGATCGCAAGACGTGTCCAAAATCAGGTTTTGGATCAGCATCCTTGCAAAGAATACAGTGTGCCTCCTTCGTACACTCTTTTCTTTTATGTCCCATTTCACCGCATTTGTAACATGGGGAACTCCTACCGGGTCCTGTGCATACTTGTGTGGTGTGACCATAACTAAGGTATTTGAAACATTGAAGAGGCGTTGCTCTTCGCCGTATCCTACAGACAACCCACCCTATTCGTACTTTGCCCTTGTTCAGGAATTGTTTTCTGGTGTCAGTCTCGCTTTGATCCTTCCCACGCTAGGGAACTCCCTTTTGATGGCCTCTTCTACCTCGGCCAGATCCGTCACGCAGTCAATGTCCCGTATTTCGATCGTTGCCATCGGCTTGCGCTTTTGCCGAGGACTTTCTTCACTGCGTCACAGAATGGTTCTTTATTGCCGGCCTCTGCTCCGGATTCGACCAGTATGTGGCCCGACCGCGTTGGTCGTACTACTTTAATGGTAGTATTGATGTCTTCGGGCCTTACGTTTCCCCTGATGTCCTGCAGCACCTCCGCATAGGATCGGCCATCTTGGGGCCTTACAAGCAGTGCCTGCTGCCAGGATCTTCATCGGGGCTTCTGCCTCTCCTGTTTTGCATCAGGTCTTTTTTCTAATTGGGCGTCCGTGCGAATTTTGCTTTCTGGCTTTTTTTGAAGGAGTTTCTTTGCGGTTTTCTTCGCTCCTTATGTAAGCACTGTCTGGAACCCCTGATCTGGTGCTCCACGCTCTTCAAGTGCCTCTTCCTTCCTTCTTTTATCCCGATCTCCTTCGATTGGGCTAAACGCCATTCTTTTATTGACTTTTAATGATGGAGCTATCTGCATATCACGTTAAGATTTTGCCCCAAGCGCCTCTTTAGCCTTCTGTTCATCTTCGGCCCTTAACCAGCTCCTCCGATAGTGCCCTATGCGGTCGAGGTGCTCCTCTAGTTCAAGGAGCCCTTCCTTTGCTACTTTGCTAATTTTTGGGGAGTCGCATGCAGCTTGTATTCTTTTCAGAACATCTCCCGCTTTTCGAAGTAGTCTTTCTTCTTCGTATTGCTGGGCCGCAATTGTACCTTGCTACCATCATTGGGAGAGGTTTTCGCGTTTCGTTTCCGAGTGCAGTACTTCCGCCACATTTTCAACGTTGGCGGCACAATCACGCGGTGTCTGGTCACTCTTTGCTTTTAGTGCCGCGATCTCCTCGTTTGCTTCTGGATTTTTCGTTGTAATGTCGGGATTTGTGACCCTTGCATCGGTCGCTTTAGTAACGATCGCAGCGGTGACAATCGAATTTTCGGTGCTCTTTATGTTATCTTCCACTGCTCGAACACTTGAAGCATCCTGCCGAGTCTCCCGCTTCTCCTTAATAGGACGCTCAGGCGTTTGCCTAATTTTTTTGCTGCGCCCAAACGCCGCAGGAATCTCAGTCTGCACCAGACTGTCTGCTGTTCTCCGTTTTTCATCTACCGTCACTGTCGTCGTGTTAATCTTCGTTTTTTTCATGGTAAGTACAGCTCTCGATGTACTGTTGACATCGTGGCTGCAACCGCTGGTTGCGTCGTCGTTGCTATTATTTTTCATTTCCTTTTTTTAGATTTTTTTGGTCTTTTGATTGCTCCAGTTTTGTTGGTTCCCCCCTCGGAGCCGCTATCTCCGTTCGTGTGTGTAGTCGCCTTTTTGGTCCCATGGTTATCTTTGCAGAGCAGGGAGGCCATGCGAGGGTTGGCACAAGCCCCTAATGGGAGAAGTGCTCAGAGCCAGACCAGCGCTAATCGGGAGTCCGTCTCAAACGAACCTACACCACCAACCCAATGGTGCGAACTTCGAACGTACTCCGAGGCCTGCCAAGGTTTTACCGGGACGGAGATGGTATGATAGTTGAATTGGAGCCGTTCACACACGAGTTTCACCTCGGCGCTACTGTGCAAAGCAACTAGGTCCAAACCATCACATCCGCCAGCCCAAAGCGTCAATTCCAGTTCGTTGTCCAAAGTGTAGTCCAGATACAATCAGAGTCGTTACCTGTCATCCCATGAGGGAACCTCACGGCACCCCCCATATCCTCGGGTCCGTGGGGGCGGCACTCCCCAAAGAATGCTAGCCTCCAAGAATGTTCTTGTCGACCGGCTTTCTCCCTGCGAGAATTTCCTCGGGTACGTGGGGGCGGAACTCCCCAAAGAATGCTAGCCTCCAAGAGTGGTCTTGTCGACCGGCATTCCCCCTGCGGAGTCTCTTCGGGTACGTGGAGGTGGAACTCCCCAAAGAATGCTAGCCTCCAAGAGTGCTCTTGTCGACCGGCATTCCCCCTGCGGTCACCTACAGAGTATTAGGATCTAATGTAAAGCTAGTTAAATATCGAATTTTGTTGGGCTTAAAAGAATCCATACGATTTTATTGGAGAAAATGTGAAATTTGAAGATCATATGATTATTAACAAAGTTGAACGAATTTGGACTTCTGAGGTATTTGTTATTGTTGTTCTCATAAATATCTCCCATGTTAAGTTTTTATCCGATTTTTTAAGTCACATGTGTCCAATCGCGAGGGGGAAACACATTATTCGTGTATTTCTCCCCTGTGCCTCCACTGAAGCAAAAACTGTCAGTTTAAGAACTGTTTTGAAAACCTTTCATTTGATACTTATATCGACTACCTTTGACGAAACTTTTTCAGGGGCCACTCCTCTGTACTGTAATCATCGAATCATGGCATCCGTTATTTTTTTCGAACCCTAGAATGGTTACAAAGCCCTTCTGTTATGAGCTTTCTCCTGCCTTCTTGGCTTGTTACACATATGAGTATTAATTGTAGGTATACATCTTCAGTCTTTTATTAAAGTGAATCAAGTGTTAAAAGCATCCTCAAACGTTGAAGTTGGGGAAAAATAACTCAAAATTATTCAATTTTCGCATTTAAAACAGCCACTAATTTGTTTCACAATTACTGACACCACTAGCTAAACCAATTTTCAAAGATATTTATGATACCTATCATTCCTGAAACGTTCATCCAAATCCTAGCACACCTGTAGTGTCTGAATCGGTAAAAAATGCATATTGTTCCATAGCCATTTGTTTCCATAGTAATACTGCGCATATTGTCCCATGGTAATACTGAAAAATTCAAACTGCTATAACTTCGTTAAATACTATTTGATCTTTGTGAAAGTTGCAGGACAAGTCAATCTTATAAATAGTCATGTATATATTGCATTTTGTTGAATTTAAAGGTACTGTTAAGTTTTTATTCAAGAAAATGTAAAATTGATAAATCATAATATTACTAACGAGTGAAGTGAATTTCGACTTCTCACGTCTTTGTTGTTGCTGCACTCATAAAGGCCTACATTCATGATTTTTTCCAGATTTTTCGGATGAAAGGTGTCCAATTGCGAGGGAGGAGGTCGCCAAAAACTCGTACATTCCCATTCCCCTGCCCTTCACGGTACTGATAAAGGAATTTTAAGACTTGTTTTGGAAAGATCTCATTGAGACCTTTCCAATGACCCCCTACTCGACTACCAACGGTAAGAAAAACATTTTGAAGGGTCACCTCTCTATATGGGAAGATCGCCCTTAGACCCCTTTGAAAAATTTTTCACCCAAAAATTTTCAAGAAGTCACCACTTCCGACCAATCCACAAAGTTTCATGACTGTAGCCTCTATACTTTCGGAGAAAAAGTACTGTGACATACAGACGGACAGACAGACACCGGTCGTGATTGTAATAGGGTTTTGTATTTTAGTACAAAACCCTTAAAAAAAGGTGAATCATCACAAACGACTTCAAAGCCAGGATTGACACCAAATAAGGTTATGCTGTGTGTATGGTGGGATTGGAAGGGAATTGTTTATAATGAGGTGCTAGAACCCGGCCAAACACTCAATTCGGCTGTGAACTGTCAGCAATTAACTAGATTGCAACACGCAATTATAAAAAACCGGCCAGAATTGATCAATAGAAAGGGCGTTGTGTTCAATCATGACAACGCCAGACCACACACATCTTTGATGACCCGGCAAAAATTGACAGAGCTTGGCTGGGAAGTTTTGATGCACCCACCGTATAGTCCAGACATTCCACCATCAGACTTCCATTTGTTTCGGTCTCTGCAATACTTCCTTAATGCAAAGAAATTCACTTCAAAAAGGACTATGAAAATCACTTGGCCAAGTTTTTCGCCGATAAACAAAAGGAATTCTACACAGATAGAATAATGGCTCTACCAAAAAAATGGTAAAAAGTCATAGATAATAATGGACAATGTGTACTTAAATTAAATCCATTTTAAATAAAAGAAATATTCAATAGAAATATGACGAAAAATGCTCAATACTTTTAAGACTTACCAATATAACAGTCCCTTGAGTATCGTTATAAAAGAAATCTACTGTATATAAACACACTGACTTAGTACTAACTATACGCGGAACCATAATTCGATTTGAGGACGCCCCACACTTGCGGTCTATTTGTAAGTTCAAAAAGTATTCGTTAGCGTGAAATTTGTTTGTAGTGGGTCCTTGCGCTGCCAGGAAGAACCCGCCTCACGACACCGCAACATTAGCTGCCAGCACACTTATGCGTCACCGTCGCTGAGGCAGCATTCCTTAACGGACTTGTAACAACACCATTTCAAATACTTCAGCATCCATACCAATAGAATCTATTATACATTGTGACAACGATGTACCCGGAAATTGTCATTTAAATTCCCTGGGTAAACGATATTTCAAAAAAATGTATTTTATTAAGTTGGTAGGACGTCCATAATTGCCATGCCAAATATGAGCATGATTTGTCAACTAGTTTGTTTACAGCAGCTGCTTAAGTCGGTACACCTCAGAAGTATGTTGCGATTCTTTTGATTGTGACCGAATTTAAATCCAAAAACGCAATAAATACCATAGATCAACTACCGTATTCACTAGATTTGCCTCCGTGTAATTTTGATGAATAATTAAATATTTCGCGTATTATTTGTAATTTCTGGGTACTTTTTTGTTACCTTCTAATTTGACCACAACATGAAATTAACTTCCAATAAAATAAATTTTAACCAAACTTCTATCACACTGTGTTTGCGGTCAATTTACAAATAAACATCAACATAAGCGCAGTCATTCATTAAAGAGTACAACTACTTATATATACGAGTATTCCTTCCTGTTAGAGCATAAAAACACTAATTCCCAAGAACCGGCCGAATGACATAAATTACCCTTAAATAGCCGGAAAATTTCGTCCCATTAAGGACGCTTTAATATATCCTTATGGCCATAAAATGTTCCTGTTATGTAGCTTATACATACAACTTGAGATAACTAGTAGTCAATGTTGTTGTTGTTGAACTGAGATCCCGAGACGAGGTGGATGAACGCCAGAGTCAAAACAGTGGTGGAGGCTGGAAAGGTTTAGAGCCGAAGAAAGCAAATTGACGAAAAGTCCTCCACCACACTAATATAACACAAGTACGGTGAAAATATTACGCTTTCCTTATAATACTGACCGAAAACTTTCCGCAAACTTTTACACCCTAATTCGCTTCTCATCCCTTGAATGCAATCCTTGGGTATAGTGGTTGATATTACACGGGTTATGTCTCGACACGATTAAGAGAAAAAAAAACTTTATAGAGGAATGTGCAGTTGGGGGACAATTATTTAAACTGATTGAAATTTTTATTAGATGTTAAAGTGTAGAAATGGTTTTTCAGTGTAAAGCGGACATGAAGATGAAACAAAAATTTCTGATACTAGAGGAAATAACTGATACATTTGTCGTTCATTATGAGCTGAGTCAATATTTGTCAATACGTTAAAGCAAACCTTCTAAGTTTGAGTTAATAAGATGTTATTAAATATTCAATAATGAATTTTAGCTGAGTTTTTTAGGTTGAAATAAAATTAAAAGTTTTTCTACATTCGAATGTAGTTCGACATAAAATGGGAGGTATTGATGATATATTTTATTATGAAATATTGAAGCTGACTTATTAATTACAAAAATGAGTCCAAATGGTAACGCCTCTAAAGCGAGTACACCAGTTGCTGATGAAGCAATTCAAATCCCGAGAAGCACTAGCTAGGATAACATTCAGATCATTGCTACCGTGTCTTACATTCCTTTTCCTTGAAGATATGATTTCACGTCGAGGTAATATTTCATATTATGGTGAAGCTGTCTAAAGCATCCTGAATCGTAACAACAAGACTTGTCCTCTAGGTTTGTAGTTGAGCAACAGTAACCATTCTGAGAAAAAAAATTCATTCAGTAACTAACTGTTTCAACTCTATGAATGCATTGGATGCACGGAATCGCTATTTAGATTTCGAACATGCTAAAGTGAATTAGAATTCTTTAATCCTTTTATTCACTATTTATTTCTAGCCGTCAATGCTCTTTTAGATATTGTCGCGTGTTTTTGGTTCGCGGCCAATAATTTTAATGTTCCGGGAAAGTGAAATTTAAGTTAAAAGAGTTTATTTAATTACAAAAATGCACAATAATCAATTTAATACTTTCACTAATTTTAATTTTCACTATTAAAAGTCTAACACTTGTCCATAAATTTCTTATCGCAATTGTCTTCTAAATCACTTCACTATTACGAAAATCACTTTTCTATTACTCGAACAATATCGCTTCCCACACACTATCGCAGTTCTTATCGCGGTCGAATGAATGATCCCTCCCTTCATTCAGTTTGCCTTTATATAGGGTCTCTAATCATTCAACTCAGTTCTCGTACATTGGTGAATTAGCGGGAACATTCCAGCAGTGAATGAATGGAGCAGTGACTCACTTTCAGATGTTGATCATGCTTGTTGGGTTCTCGTGGTTTCGAGTAGATTCGTTTTGTTGATGTTCTTAATGGTTGTGAAAACAATTGCGACAGTAGCTCGCAGAATTATTTGTACATGTAACACTGCCCCCACCTCAGTTCTTTTCGCCCCAAAAAGACGTGTCGTCAGTTGTAATCAATTCTCCCTGGGTGTAATATGGGGCGAGACGGTCCAGATGCACGATTTTCATTTTGGCTCTCGGCTTACGGTGTTCCTGTATGCGAAATACGACGTCGTTGATTCGCTTTGTGACCCGGTATGGTCCCTCCCAATTATGTTGCAACGTTGGAGACCTACCCTAAGTCATCTTGCTGGAAGCCAGTAGAGTTTGCCTTCAGATCATACCTGGTCTTCATGCGGTCAGTAGCTGATTCAAGGTGTTTTCGCACTGTCCGATGTATCTGGTTCAACCGTTCTCTTAGCTCACTTGTGTACTCCGAGATGGTTTGGGGTTTCTCAGGGGGTGTTCCGAACTTTATATCGGCTGGCAGACGAATAGTCTTTCCAAAAATGACTTTGGCTGGGGCTTGGCCCGTCGATACATGTTCGGCAGCTCTGTACGCCATCAAAAATAGTGGGATATGTTGGTCCCAGTCCATTTGGTTCTCGTCAACCATCTTGGCCAGGTGTTTATTGAGAATGCCGTTGAAACGTTCGACCATTCCATCGGATTGGGGAAGCAGCGGTGTTGTCCTCGTTTTCCGTATTCCCAGCAGCTCGGACATTTCACTAAAAACTAGTGACTCAAAGTTTCGGGCTTGATCCGAATGTAGTTCACAAGGTACGCCGTACCTACTGACCCAATTTAACACTAGCTGTTCGGCTACAGTAGTTGCTTCCTGGTTGGGAATGGGGTAGACCTCGGGCCACTTGCTGAAATAATCGGCTACAACCAACGTGTATCGATTCCCCCATTCAGATTCAGGAAAGGGTCCTGCGATGTCAACAGCAATCCTTTCAAGTGGTACACCCACGTTGTAGGTTTGCGTTTGTCCTCTCAGTCGTCGCTTTGGACCTTTGACGGAAGCGCAAATTGTGCATCTGCGGCACCAGTCCTCTACGTCTTCTCGAGCATGGAGCCAGTAAAACCTTTCCCGTGATTTCGCTAAGGTCTTGCTAACACCAAGGTGGCCTCCCGAGGATCCTTCGTGCATTTCCTTAACCACGTCGTGGATTCGGCTTTTGGGTAGTATAGTTTGCATCTTATAGGAGCTGCCATCCACCGTTTCCCATTTTCGCTTGAGTATGCCACCCTCTACCTGAAGGGAGTTCCATTGTGCCCAATAGCTTTTCAGGGTTGCGCCATGCGTTGAAACGTCCTTCCACTCAGGTCGCCCAGTCGTCTCCTTCCATACGAGCAATTTTCCGATGTCTTCATCGGCTAACTGGACATTTCGAATCTCCTCTGATGAAAAACCTTCATCAACGGTCTGGGGATGTCGGTCCTCCTAGCTAACGTCCGTCGCATGAAGTTGGCCCTTTCAGTTTGATGGGCTTCTATTCCTGCCTCCTGACACGGTCTGGATCTCCACCATTCTGGACAATAGCTCCATTTTCTTTGCTTCTTGCAGTCTCTTTGCAGATGCCCTAATTTCTCCACAATTCCAGCATCTAGGCGCACCAAGCTCTCGCTCAATTCCCACTCGCTCACACCTGCAATCGTCTGCCACTACCTCGCGAACCTGGTCAGTGGTACGAGTCACACTTTTCGCTGCCTCAAAGTTTAAACTATAAGCCAATGCATCCTTGACTGTTTGCTTTTGAGCTAAACGCACAGCTTGCTGCAATTCCGGGTCCCTTAATGCGCTAATGAATGCTTCTGTTGCTGCGTCATCTCGATGTTCTGGGTCGTAAGCTGGATAAGCCAAAAATGCCAGTCGCTCAATGTCTTGGCCTAGCTGCTGTAAGGTTTCGCCAGACTTCTGCATCCAATGCCGTAGCTGTGCCCGATAAATCTGCTTCAGATGATCGCCTCCAAAACGCATCTCAAGGGCATTCAGTATAGCAGCCGAGTTTGAGTGTAACTCAACAGGGATAGTCTGCAAAAGCTCGGCAGCTGGGCCTCTTAGAGCAAGAATCAATGCAGTTGCTCGCTCCTGCTCATTCCAGTGATTTATCCTAGCGGCTGCTTCAAACTGGATTTTGTAAATACTCCACACCGTTTGCCCGTCAAATATTGGTGCTTTCACATTTTTGGATGAGCTTTGCGTGCGGTTGTAAGTGGGACTGGTGAGGTAGTTACTACTGCCTTTGCTGCTTCCAATTCTTTTTTCATGTTTTCCATATCATGGTTGATTCTCTCCTCGACCTGGCTGACCGTTTCCTCGACCTGGCTGACGTTTTCCTCGATCTGGCTGACCTTTTCCTTGACCTGGTAAACCTTTTCCTCGACCTGGTCAACCTTTTCCTCGACGCCTTTAATTTGTTTGTTCAGATGACCGAGCTCCGGTTTTATTTCAATTGACTGTTTCTCCAGCTTCTGTGTGATGTCTGCCTTGATGCCTGCTTTGATTTCGATTGCTTGTTGGTCCAGCTTTGCAGTTAAATTAGATGACTGTTGTCGCAGCTCTTGCTGCATCAGCATTAACATTTGCATCAGCGCATTTTCTGGCTCCTTTGATTTTGGTGTTTCTACTTTTCCACCTTCTGCACCTTTTTTCGCTCTGAGGGCTCACCCGAATCCAGATTCACGCCTTTCGATCGCGTCACGTAAGCGTGCAATCAGTATGGCCTTTGTACCTTGTGTGGCCAGATTTCGTTGTTCCAACTCCTCTTTGAGCTCCGATATGCTCAATTGATTAATTCTTAGATGCAAGTTTCGTGGCATTTTTATTGTTTTGGCTTTTATTTATTTTCCCACCAGTTTCCACGTTAGGTTTCACTATTGTGCATTTTTCTCGCGTCCTGTCTGTCCGTCCGTCCGTCCGTCCGTCCGTCCGTCCGTCCGTCCGTCCGTCCGTCCGTCCGTCCGTCCGTGTGTCACAGCAGTTTTTCTCGGAAACTACTTAAGCTAGAAACATCAAATTTTATAGGTAGGTGTAAAGTGGTGTTCTCTTCAAAGTTCACCTACAAAAAAATTTTATAAGGTATTTAAGGGGGGTCTCCTCGTATAGGGGAGTGACCCCCCGAAAAAAAAATTTCATTGAAGGTAGCCGATATGGGTATCAAATGAAAGGTCTTGATGAGAACTTTTCAAAACAGGTCTTAGTTTGGCAAAGTTCGCTTCGAACGGCGCACAGGGAGGGGAAATACACGAAAAATGTGTGTCCCCCCCCTCGCGATTGGACACCTGTGATCCGAAAAATCTGAAAAAAATCAGGATTGTAGGCCTTGGTGAGTACAACAACAACAAATACGTTAGAAGTCGCAATTCACTCAACTTTGTTAGTAATAGTATGATTTATCGATTTTATGTTTTCTTGAATAAAATCTTAACGGTACCCTTAAATTCTATGAAATTCAGTACACAGATGATGATTTATAAGGTTGATCTATCCTGAAAGTTTCATAAAGATTGAATCATATTTAGCGAAGTTATAGCGGTTTGAATTTTCCTGTATTACTATGGAACAATATGCGCTGCATTTATTACTATGGCAACATATGGCTATGGAACAACATACGCTTTTTACCGACTCAGACACTACAGTTTTGCTAGGATTTGCATGAAAATTTCGGGAATGATAGGTGTCATGTACATCTTTGAGAATCGGTTCAGCTAGTGGTATCAGTAATCGTAAAACAAAATAGTGGCTGTTTTAAATGCGAAGATTGGATAATTTTGAGTTATTTTTTCCAAACTTCAACGTTTAAGGTGCATGCTTTGAACACTTGATTCAATTTCATGAATGACTGAAGATGAGTACCTACAATAATAAGTGAAACAAGTCAAGGAGGCGGGAGAGAGCTCCTAGCAAAAGGTCTTTGTAAACATTCTAGGATTCGAAAAAATTGGCCATGAATCGATGATAACTGTACAGGAGAATAGCCCCTGAAAAAAAATTCATCATACGTAGCCGATATGAGTATGAAATGAACGTTTTCATGGGAGCACTTCAAAACAGTTCTTAAACTGCCAGTTTTTGCTTCAGTGGGGGCACAGGGGGGAAAAACATGAAAAATGTGTTTCCTCCCTCGCGAATGGATATCTGAAATAATTATCAAGGGAGATATTTATGAGTATAACAATAACAAAAACCTCAGAAGTCGAAATTCGTTCAACTTTGTTAATAATAGTATGATCTTCGTATTTCAATTTTCTCCAATAAAATCGTCTATGACATGTATCTTGATTTCATTCGATCTGGTGACTGCATTTTGTAAATTGAATACAAAACCCTTCTGACATGAGCGTAGGTCTGTTTACCCAACTTGTTTTTGTTTAAACGTTTTTCACTTTCAAAATTTTCTTTCTCACTTCTCGACACCAATGTTGCGTGTTTTTGATTCACGGCCAATAATTTTAATGTTCCGGGAAAGTGAAAACGCAATGTCTTTAGTTCTCGTGCATTGATGAATTAGCGGGAACATTCCAGCAGCGTAATGAATGGAGCAGTGACTCACTTTCAGATGTTGATCATGCTTTTTGGGTTCTCGTGGTTTCGAGTAGATTCGTTTCGTTGATGTTCTTAATTGTTGTGAAAACAATTGCGACAGTAGCACGCAGAATTATTTGCACATGTAACAATATGTATCTAGACTAATATGAGCGCGTTGAGCACAAAAAGCACTCAAGTTTGAGACAACTTTTCACGATGCGCGGTGTCTAATATATTGGACATGCGTATCCAACTGTCATCATCATCATATATATATATATATATATATATATATATATATATATATATATATATATAGGATATAACGAAATTTGTGACCGCGCTAGAGGTTGCAATTTTTCTCCGATTTTCACCAAATTTTCAGAAAAGGTGTATAGGGTTAACATCTCGGTTAAGTTCGTGAACTAGCTATATCGGCTGGGCGAAAACAAAATGGCGGCCATTTTAGACGAAAAATCGTGATTTATGTTCGGACCAAAGTATAGCTCCGATTTGGATGAAATTTGGTATAAAGGTTCACTGATGTATGTGATGAATCTCACAATAAAAAATCCAAAGTTGGTATGGCAGAAACAAAATGGCGGCCGCTCAAAAGTCGGAAAACGTGCAAAATTTTGTCGTTGTAATAGTCGTCAAAGCTTTCAACAGATTTACATGAAATTTGGCATTTAGATAGAAATTATGAGTATCTGAAGAATTATATGAACGAACTGGATGTCAGGTCACAAAAAACAAAATGGCGGCCAGTTGAAACTCAAAACTTCAAAGGCTTCTAAAAGTCGCAATTTTGATTCGACATATATGAACTTGGTTTCAAGATAGTCATTGAAACTTGGTTTCAAGATAGTCATTACTTAGATCTACAGGTTTTGATATTTTGGTGATCATGCATGTGCAAATTTCAAAATAGCGGCGCTTTAAATATGCGTTTTTTCAGGTTTTTGTGGCCCTCTAGCGGTCACATTTTCCAGCGGATTTCGATGAAACATGAGATTATTTATCTCTGTACAGAAAATTATTAAAATTGAATGAAAAATAAAAAAGTCAAAAATTTAAAACCCAATATTTTTAAGCTGCCATTTTCACTAAAAATTGAATTATTTTGCCCTGTCTAGAGTGAAACTCCGATTTGAACGAGATTTGGCACATTGATTGATGAGGTCCTAGCCCACAAAGATTTAAAATTGTCCAAAATCAAATGCATGCATTCGAAATGGCGGCTCCCAAAGGTCAGGAACAAGCGCAATTCGCTATTTTAGTAACAACTGAAATAATGAATTTTTTTCATGGAAACGTTTTAAATGACTTATCTTGAACGAATTTATAAACCAGAATATTTTTTGAATATTGTAAAATATTTTTAACAATACCCTAAAAAATTATAAAATCGTGACTTGTCTGTCTGTCCGTCCGTCCGTTTGTTCGTGTGTCACAAGTTTTCTCGCAAACCACATGAGCTAGAATGAGGAAATTTTCTACGTAGGTCAAAAGTGGTGCCTCTTGAAATTTGCAGTGTAAGAATATATTTCAAAGTGTTTAAGGGGGTCTCCCCATACAGGGGGGTGACATAAACATTTTTTTTATTTCTGTAGCCCTCTAGCAGCCAAGTTTCTCAACAGATTCCGATAAAACTTGAAATTATAAGTTATTAAGGCAAGTTAATTTAATTTAATTATGCAAATCGGATGACAAATAAAAAATTTGAAAATTTACAGCTTAATAATTTTAGTAACCGTTTTCAATAAAAATTCAAAATAACGGCCCCTGATGGTTCAGAAAAGAATCGAAAATGTATATATTAAAGGCAATGCAACTGCTGATTAAACTTTTATGGAAATCTTTTGAAATTAACTATTTGAGCTATTTAAGCCAAAAAGTTATCACCATTGTTTGATAACCACTGTCAAATGTATAAGCAGCAAATGTGAGAAGGGCGAAACGAGTATAAATATGTTTATAACAATTTATTACCCGGCGATTTTCAATATGTGATCCATACGTGTGTAACTCAATTTAATTAGCAAAATATTTGCGCCTCTATGAAGGGTCTCCAAATACGAACGGCGGCAGATCCTTTCTGTTAATAAATACCCATATAGTGCTACGAAAATTGCAGTAAGAAGTCCAGTAGTAGATAAGCCAATTTCTTTTTCGAAACCTTACGCTACATACGAGAAATTTACCTTTCCGGCTGGTGCTGCCAACGGAGATTTTTTACCTGAGTACTTCGTTCGAATCTAGGAATAGGCACTACAGGGGAGCCCAATATTCCCCTTCACGCGTCGTAGAATTTTTTTAGTGTTAGTAAAACATGTTCATAATATTGGTGCATCAGTGCCGTAAGGAATAAAGTTATTTTGAGTAGGGGCAAAATTATTTAGAATTGAAATTAGCGTGAGGAATACTAAGGAGAAATTAATCTCGTTATTACAATATATGTGTATATATAAATATATATATACGAGTATATATATATATATATATATATATATATATATATATATGTGTATATATGTATATATATTGTATATATACATATATGTAAATATATATATATATATATATATATATATATATATATATATATATATATATATATATATATATATAAATATATATATATATATATATATATATATATATATGCATATATATATATATTTATATATATATATATATATATATATATATATAAATATATATATACGAGTATATATATATATATATATATATATATATATATATATATATATATATATATATATATATATATATATATGTATATATGTATATATATTGTATATATACATATATGTAAATATATATATATATATATATATATATATATATATATATATATATATATATTACAGTAGAACTCCAATTATCCGAATCAATTGGGACCGGACCCCATTTGGATAAAAAAGGGTATATTTTAAAGAAAAAGAGCTTGTTTTCGGTACTGTTGCATTATAATTAATTACTCTAGTGTACCTACACTGCAAACAACGTATAGAATATATGATGAACGCTACAGTACATAAAATGTAAAATGATAAGTGTTACCTACATACATGCATATATACTTTAATATGTAGTTTTCTTGAAAATATACTGTTGTCATAGGATTTTATTTTTTGAACATTTCGTGGAGAGTACGTTGCTCTGACATAGTAAAACGTTTCGAGCGGCGAGGTCCCGCAAGCGCTTGGCGGCTTAAAGTTGTACTGTGTCACATTCTGGTTGCCGCTCCATCCTCTTTAAGGCATTTTCAAAACAAATAAACACTTCTCCGTGTGTGGGAACATATTCATCCTTGGTTTCTTCCCCGGTTTCATCGTTGTCGTTGGTATCATCTTATTGTTCGTTCATGACATTCTCTGCAATTTCATCATCTATCATAATAGGAAATCCTTGGTCGTCTTTATTACATTGAAGCCACTCCTCCATATCATCAATATCGCATTCTGAACAGCCCGTCATTTCCTTGGCAAAGTCAACAAATTCTACCATGGACAGACTTTGTTCCTGTTCATCAACGGCAGCGGTTGTTTACTGTTGTTGGTGTTTACTTTAGTTTTCGGCTTCCAGTTGTTCCTTTGTTGATGTGCCGTTTATTCTATTCCAAGCTCGTTTAAGTGAAACACTTTCACCATATTCAAGGAATCAGCAATCATGTGGCAACAGTCTTTCAAATTAATTTTCGTATATGAATGCAAACTTATTTCTTCGTTATTCTCTTCAGTCAATAACAATTTTTGAAGCAACTGGCGTCGGTAGTGTCGTTTGGTAGATTCAATCACGCCCTGATTCATAGGCTGCAGAAGACTTATAACATTAGGTGGAAGAAATAGGTATTTAAACTCACCATTCTCACTATCAAGAAGCTCAACCGGCGGATGAGTTGGCGCATTGTCGATGATGAGTCGAACCTTTCCCCTTTTCGCGGTTTCTTTTTTAAACTTTTTTACATCAGGGATGGAGGTTTTATTAAACCATTCGAGAAATATACTCGAATCCATTCATGCACTTTTTTGGTTTGCGTAAGTCACTGGCAAATTCTTAACATTTTTAAAAGCTCTTGGCTTTTTGCTACCTTTGGCAAAGGTAGCCGATGGGTGCTTGTAGAGCTAGCACAAACGAGAATGTTGACGCGTTCCTTACTGACCTTATGCCCTAGAGCACTTTCCTCTCTTTTAGATGCCAATACTCTCCTAGGCAAAGCCTTTTAATTTAAACCAGTTTCATCGGCATTGTAAACAAGATCCGGATCGTAGTCTTTAGTTTGCTTTTTAAAAGTTTCCAGAAAGCTATTGGCAGCTTCGGGATTGGCAGATAGTTTTTAATCCCGCTACATCTAACTCCCAAATGCCATGCCTAGATTTAAAAATGTGGAGCCAACCTTGGCTTGCTTTAAACTCAACCATGCCCATTTTTCACTAAATATCAGTGCTCTTTCACATGAAATTTCACCTGAAATCGTTTGTCCAATTAAACATGCCCGTAGGAACCACGTTTTCAAGCTGTTCATGTTTAGCTTTTTTCACCACTTTCCCAGATGAACATCCATCTTCACTATCTGATGCTGTTACAAAACTTGAAACTTTGCGCTGTTAGTTTTAATGCCCAATATTGTAGCCGCTCCGATGCCAAATCTCTCTGCAAATTGTTTTCCAGGCACATCTTTATATGATTGATTGACAATTTCCACTTTATCACTCAGTGAAAGCACAACACGTTTACGTTTTGTACTCATTTTGGACACTAAATCCAGCAGTAGACGCTAAATTCAATGTGAACGAGATCGACAGCAGAAGACGCTAAACGTAATGTAAACACGTGCAGCGGTCGAATGCTGGATATATACTCTGGTGCGCAGGCGAGGGTGAACTTAACAACAAAGATGAGAGCAGCAAAGCAGATAAGGCAGACTGCTGCGAATGCAGGGGCGCATGTTCAAGGAACGGTGGATAGTGAACACGTCGTTGCTATAGTAATGACACATAGGTATTGCCGGTATACTATCCTATCGCTCGCGCTTGCGCTGTATTTTTAAGTATTTATTTCGCCGAAAATCGATTCGGATAATTGGAATTCCACTATATATATATATATATATATATATATATATATATATATATATATATATATATATATATATATATATATATATATATATATACTCGTATATATATATATATATATATATATATATATACATATATATATATATATATATATATATATATATATATATATATATATATATATATGTATATATATATTTATATATATATATATATATATATATATATATATATATATATATATATATATATATTTATATATATATTTATATATATATATGTGTATATATATATATATATATATATATATATATATATATATATGTAGGTATATATATGGATATATAGATATTATATATATATATATATATATATATATATATATATATATATATATATATATATATATATATATATATATTTACGAGTATATACAGATATATATATATATATATATATATACATATATATATATATATATAAATATATATATATATATATATATATATATATATATATATATATATATATATATATATATACGAGTACATTATGGATGACTGCATTCTCGGAATGGATTTTCTGCGACCACATGGAATCACGTTGGACTTGGGAAAACGTGTCTTGAAATGGCAGAATGTCGAAGTACTGATGGAGGATCCCAGCGTCCAAATCCCCAAGATGAATGTAGTGGTATGTACCGACACTGATGTACCGAATTCTTCCGAAAGCATTGTATGGGCCAAGCTTGATGGTGATTCTGGAGACCACCGATCTTACCTGATAGAGCCAACGAAGACGTCCGCATTGCGCAGTTTGATTGTAGGACGAAGCCTTGTAAGATCTTTAAGGAACGGATATGTGCCGGCTAGAGTCCTTAACACCGCAGATTCAACCACGAGCATCAAAGCGGGAGAAGTCATCGGCAGCTGCCAGCCTGTTTCCACCATCACCTCTTTGGAAGCTACTCACAACCATCATTGGAAAAGGAGGCAAGACACAGAAAAAGCCAGGGAATACACGTCTGCAATATTGAAGCAAGTCAAATTGCCGGTGCAGCTATTCAAACGAGCCTCTGATCTGGTCACCAAGTACAGTGACATCTTCTCAACAAGCCCGGATGACCAAGGCCGAACGAGTTTGGTAACTCACGTCATAGACACACAGGGAGCCAAGCCGATTCGACAAGCACCAAGACGTCTCCCTATAACCAAACAAGGAGAAGTGAGCACGCTGATCTCGGACATGGAAAAACAAGGCATTATTGAACCTTCTGTAAGTCCATGGGCCGCGCCTGTAGTTCTAGTAAAGAAAAAGGATGGTAGCACTCGCTTTTGTGTCGACTATAGGCAGCTTAACGACGTCACCAAGAAAGATAGTTACCCACTCCCACGCATCGATGACATTATGGACACTTTAGCCGACGCAAAATGGTTTTCTACACTCGATCTCAGGAGTGGCTACTGGCAGGTAGAAATTGACAAGAAGGACCGAGAGAAGACCGCATTTTCAGTTGGGACCGGATTGTGGCAATTTGTGGTGGTGCCGTTTGGGCTTTGCAATGCCCCAGCCACTTTCGAACGCTTGATGGAATACGTGCTACGTGGTCTAACCTGGAAAACCTGCTGGGTGTACCTAGATGACATCATCGTCATCGGGAGAACGTTCGAAGAGCATGTGCGGAACTTAGAAGAGGTTTTCTCCCGACTGCGACTGGCAAATTTGAAACTTAGTCCCGACAAGTGTACCCTTTTCGCAGCTGAAGTAAAATACCTGGGACATGTCGTATCAGCAGAAGGGGTCAAAACAGACCCTGAGAAAATTGAAGCCATGAAAAGCTGGCCAACACCAAGCAACAAGCGCCAACTACGAAGTTTCCTGGGCCTGGCAACCTACTATCGAAGATTCGTCAAAGACTTTGCCAAAATAGCTAAGTGTCTTCATCAGCTAACCGAGAAAAATCGTCCGTATGTCTGGAATGAACAATGCCAGACAGCCTTTGAGACCCTGAGGGAAAAGCTATGTGAATCACCCGTACTGGCGTATCCAAAACCCGGAAAAATGTTTGTGGTTGACACCGATGCAAGCAACGGCGGTATTGGAGCTGTACTCTCCCAGCAGATCAATGGCGAAGAAAGAGTCCTCTCGTATTACAGTCGAGTTCTTTCAAAAAGTGAGAGGAACTACTGTGTGACCAGGAAGGAGCTATTGGCTATAATAGAGGCCACCAAGCAGTTCCACAAGTACCTATATGGCCAGAAATTTGTTCTTCGAACGGACCATGCATCATTGAGATGGCTACTTAACTTCAAAAACCCCGAGGGACAAGTTGCGAGATGGATCGAAAGATTGCAGTCATACGACTACGAAATTGTTCATCGAAAGGGCGGAGTTCAATTGTCGCGTGTTATTGGTTCGCGGCCTATAATTTTAATGTTCCGGGAAAGTGAAAACGCAATGTCTTTTAATTTAAGTTAAAAGAGTTTATTAAATAAAATGCACAATAATCAGTTAACACTTTCACTAATTCTAATTGTCACTATAAAAAAACATCTAACACTTGTCCATAAATTCATTATCGCAATTGTCTTCTAAATTACTTCACTATTACGAAACACACTTCCCACACACAATCGCAGTTCTTATCGTGGTCGAATGAATTATTCTCCCCATTCATTCAGCTCGCCTTTATATAGGGTCTCTACCTATTCACCCATTTCTCTCACATTGGCGAATGTTCTACCGAGAGGTACCTGGTAGGTTCAAGCAAGTTCATGAATGGAGTGACGTCACTTGCAGATGTTGATCATGCATGTTGGATTCTCGTGGATTTGAGTAAATTCATTCGTTGACGTTCTTAATGATGATGAAAACAATTGCGACAGTAGCTCGCAGAATTATTTGTACATGTAATTATTTGTACATGTAACACTGCCCCCTCCTCAGTTCTTTTCGCCCCGAAAAGATGTGTCGCTATTTGTAGTCAATTCTCCCTGGGTGTAATATGGGGCAAGACGGTCCAGATGCACGATTTTCATTTTAGCTCTCGGCTTACGATGTTCCTGTATTCAGTATACGACGTCGTTGATTCGCTTTGTAACTCGGTATGGTCCCTCCCAATTATGTTGCAACTTTGGAGACCTACCCTTTCGCCGTTGCGGGTTATAAAGCCACACCAAGTCATCTTGCTGGAAGCCAGTAGAATTAGCCTTTAGATCATACCTGGTCTTCATGCGGTCAGTAGCCGATTCGAGGTGTTTTCGCACTGTCCGATGTATCTGGTTCAACCGTTGTCTTAGATCACTTGCGTACTCCGAGACCGTTTGGGGTTTCTCAGGGGTTGTTCCGAACTTTATATCGGCTGGCAAACGAATAGTCTTTCCAAAAATGACTTTGGCTGGGGCTTGGCCTGTCGATGCATGTTCAGCGGCTCTATACGCCATTAAAAATAGTGGAATATGTCGGTCCCAGTCCCTTTGGTTCTCGTCAACCATTTTGGCCAAGTGTTTATTGAGCGTGCCGTTGAAACGTTCGACCATTCCATCGGATTGGGGATGCAGCGGTGTTGTCCTCGTATTCCGTATTCCCAGCTGCTCGCACATTTCGCTAAAAACTAGTGACTCAAAGTTTCGGCCTTGATCCGAATGTAGTTCACAAGGCACGCCGTACCTGCTGACCCAATTTAACACTAGCTGTTCGGCTATAGTAGTTGCTTCCTGGTTGGGAATGGGGTAGACCTCGGGCCACTTGCTGAAATAATCAGCTACAACCAGCGTGTATCGATTTCCCCATTCAGATTCAGGAAAGGGTCCAGCGATGTCAACAGCAATCCTTTCGAATGGCACGCCTACGTTATAGGTTTGCATTTGTCCTCTCAGTCGTCGCTTTGGACCTTTGACGGAAGCGCAAATTGTGCATCTGCGGCACCAGTCCTCTACGTCTTCTCGAGCGTGGAGCCAGTAGAATCTTTCCCGCAATTTCGCTAAGGTTTTGTTAACACCAAGATGGCCTCCCGAGGATCCTTCATGCATTTCCTTAATCACATCGT